>JARHVA010003810.1:145000-820000 GCA_037957365.1 Torreya grandis | reverse complement strand
TGGGGTCATCGGATCTAGATCCTTAGGATAGATTAGGGTTGACTTGAATGCAATGAATTAGTACCAGTGCTCAACATGGGAATTGTAGAACATGCTAATGTCACTAATAAGATAGTGAAATTCAGTGGCATGCCTTAATATATGGTTTGTTGTTTGGTTATACTTGGAGTTATCAATTATTTGAGTGACTAAAGCCTTATAGTCAAACTATGGTTGAATGAATGTTTAGTATTTAGTTATAAAAAAAAATACTTCACTTTGTAAGTACAACTAGATGGGTTATTTCATTTTCCATTTTGCTAAATGCTTGGTGCAACAAATATTTCTTTTTGAGAAGATGTATGTTCATCTTCCATAATTTTGTTGTTTCATTTAGAGAGATTTGTGGTCTTTATGTGAAGGTTTTGTGTGGCAAGATAAGAACTTGTGTGAAGTGGTTGGATGCTCGTAATCAGATAGGTGCATGTATTAATATCCCTCAATGTTTTTTTATTAATTAAAGAAAATAAAATAAAGGAATGGGGTGGGGGATGAGCCCTAATAGCCATATTAGTGTGTTCAATATTTACACCATGTGGTGAAATATGGTGTCTTTCTCAAGAGTTAAATTATCATGTATAAGGAATGTGTCTTGATAGTTTTTATTGGAGAGGATGCAAGCTCCAAAGTGAAGAATTTTATTAAATTTATTGTGACTAAATGACAATGGAGAAAAAATTGGTGTTATTCTATGGTGAAAGATGTTTGGGAGGTTGAATCACCATATGCAATGGAAGTGCAATCTACATGATTGGGGAACATAAGGTGCCAAATGGTGACTAGGTATATTTTCTTTTAATTTTATTGTTTCATAGGTATATCTAGCACATTTGATGATTCCAAAGGAAATTTTTATTGGGAAGCAACAAAACATGACTTGTGCAAGGAAAGAAAGAGGAGTGATAAGATTGTCACAATTGGAAGGTTATAAGTTCCTTTCAAGTATAGACACGATATAGATAAACTTACAACAATAAAAAATTTAGGAGGATTTGTGTTTTATTATAAAGGACTTTGTGATAGTAATTATTGTGGTCTTAATTTGCATCGATGGAGGGAGTTTTTCAGGGTCTCCTCCAACTAAGCCACAAAATGGGAATAACCTCAGGCTGTGGGTATCCTATAATGAGGTTGAACCTCCAAAGAGGGGTGGCTCCCTTGGATATCTCACCTAAGTTAATATCTTACTTGGAAAAGGGAGAGAAACATACACTACTTCATGAAAACATATAAAAGAAGGTGATGCAACAATGTTTTGAACATTTATAATTGCATAAGACACACTATCAGACACTTTCAAGACTATAATATCACTTCACTAGCTCTTTGATCGGCTTTCACACAAGTATTTCACAAAAAGACATTGACTATCTATCAATCTAGCATGGAAGGGCAATTGTCCACTTTCAAACAAATCAATAAACTATCTATGGCACTTATAATGGCTAGTGAGAGCTAAAAAATGTTTCATGAAGGTGATAAAGCTCATAGAGAGGTAAAGGAAAGCATGCATTTACTTAACTACATCAATGAATTCATAGGACACACTTCAATTATGCTAGTAAATGTAGGAATTCAATCTTTTATTACATCAAATAGGTGTTGCAGTAAAAATCTTGGCATAGCCTAGGCATGTCAAAAGCATAAGAGTCTTTTTTTCTTGGGGAAGAAATGGGGAATATATATGAATAGGGGAAGAGAGAAATGGAAGCGAGCAAATAGAAATCAATTAATGAGGCCCAACCACTTTTGATCGATTAGCATTAACCTTGCCCCTATAATTTGACTTTTATTATCTCCAAATATCTTTCAAGCCTTTTCATTGGCTTAGAAACACACCAAAAGATTAGAACTTGTTGTGGATGATGAATCATGATCCATTAGGAAGGAACAATATCCAATGACTTTTGAAATTTCATTCAATGTTCCATTGTATTCCTCAACCTCTCAACTCTCCATCTTCTTAATGAGCTTATCACAACATGCTTTATCTTGGTATGCTCTTTACGCTATTAGATAGTCACTTGAACTCATTCACCAGTGTCCTTTTTTATGTTCCTTCTATAGACACAACTCTGCCATTACTCCAAATCCATGAACTTAGGTCCATTGTAGATGAAACCCAATCCCATTATTAGTTTTCATATAGTCATAATTTTAATGAAGATCCATAGGCTAGAGTTTCTTGATCATGAACAAGATGTAAAACTTACGTCTGAAGACTTTTGAGAGGTCTAGCTAAGATTTAATGGCATCCTATAATTCTACAGGGTTTACTTCTGGTAACTTGGATCGCATTTAATCTCGTATTTATGCATTTGCCTGTCTAGGTGGTAAAATCTTTTAACCTAACATATCTACCTATGTCACATTTCCTTGGGCTACTTATTTCATTTTAAAACTTGATCATTGTTGCCTTGGACACGTGTCTTCATCCTATTCACCCTAAAACTCGATCAAATTTTCATCATTGATCCTCTTAGAAGTCTCTTGGATTTGACCTTCATCATTGCCATTGATATGTGATCTACTCTATAGGTTATGCCACTTAATGGCCTCACTTTGATCTTTATCTTGCCTTTCAAAAATGTGACACTTCGCAATCCTGTATGCCTCCTATGGACCCTGTTGTTAGTCTTTATTTGGTTGGCATGCTTATGCCACATGGTAGATTTATGTGCAATCTAAGCTCTTTGAATTTTTGACCTTGAATCGCACCATTGATTTGTTCCTACATGATTGAATACACTCTATCAATATGTTGATCTACCTGATCCAATGCAGGCCATTAATCTCCATCTAAACCTACAATCAAATACGGACCGTTGATCTGTTGTCAATTCATCGTCATTGGGACACTTGGCACCTTCACATTCATCCTCAAGATTCTATGACCTTTTGGCATTATGCTCACTATTAGATCTTTGATGCATAATTTAATGAATGACACCTATCTATCTTTGACTTATTGACCTTATGCCTTGAACATAGAACATCAATCAAGATTTGTATGTAAGAATATGCACCATCAATCTTGATCGGGGACCTTTTGACTTGCTAACTTCATGAGATTGCCTGTGTATCATTGATATGTGATCCCAACCTCTAAGATCATGCCACTTGTCAGCCTTGCATTCAACATGAAACTTGTTAAAGATTTTTTGAATCCAAATTGCTATTTCTTGTGGCTTTAATTTGACATCCCCAAACATGTCCCACATTGCTAGATCATCTTTAAAGGCTCGTGTCTTGAGATAGAAAACACATCAAGACACTAAACTTATAGGGGATATTTAGGGTATGAAATACATCACTTTAGTGTAATTATTCAGCCTTGGTTGACTTCCCAAGTACATTTATGAAATGCACAACCAAACTAACCTGTTCATTCCTATATGATGTGCCCTGATGGTTTGATTCCTTAACCAAATTCACACATTAAGCTTGCTTAAAATGCTTCAAAATCTTGTAAGTGAAATGTGATAGGATCATGAAGTCTATCTTCTCTTTCTACCATTAGATCACTCCCTTTGTCAGGAATCTACTCAGCTTCTCACACCATGTCTAGGACAAAGTTTCATATTTGGGCCAATTAGGCCAACATTTCTAACAACTCGACTAGGAAGCATGCCTGCTATGCTTGAGAACCATACCATTTACATGACCCATGGACTCATAAACAATGACAAATCTAATCCATGGCTGTAAGGACCCTTTTGAGTTGACAAAAGACAACTATTCCACCAAGACAAGGAAGGAAACACACAAAATAGGGAAACTAATCTAAACAAAGCAAGTGTGCAAATAAAGCACTTAGTTGGGAAAAAACACAAATAACTAATGTGTTAGAACAACACTTGGAGGAAAACAAGCAAACTAATTATGCACAAGGAACCTAGCTCTTTGATAGCAATGTTTCAGATGTATCCCATTAACTAGTATAGGAAGCTCCTCACCATCCATCTTTGCAAGTTCGATGGCATTATGGGATTTCCAGCTAGAGATTGTGTATGGACCACTCCAAAGAGAGTCAAACTTTGTATGCCTTCTTGATTTAACTCTATCCTCATCCCCCTTGAGGACCAAATCTCCTTCTTTGAAACTTTGTGAAGAAGCTCTCTTGTCAAAGGCTCTCTTCACTTGCACTTGGTGGGTTTACATGGCTAACATGGACTAATTTCAAACCTCTTATAGCTCCATAAACTTAGCATATATAATCTCTATTGGTTCATTCTCCAACAACTCAAGTTGATGCATTATTTCTAAAGCAATAAACTGAAGAGAAGTGGGTAATCTTGATTCCTTACCATATACCAGCTTATATGGAGAGTTGGATATTGATTTGTTTTAGGTGGTCCTATCAGCTCATAGAGCTGATTTTAGATTTAGATGTCATGACCTCTGATTATCTTTAATAGTCTTTCTTATGATCTTCAATAGGTTAATATTTATGGATTCAACAAGGCCATTGCCTTGTGGATAATAATTTGATGAAGTACTGAGATAGACACCATGTTGAATAGCCAATTGGCTAATCCTAGTCCCCACAAAGGCCATAGCATTGTCAAAAATAATGGTTGAAGAAACTCCAAATCTAGTAAGCAAACCTTCATAGAAATCTAGAACATTGGATTTGTTTACTTCTTTCAATGCTACTACCTCTGTCCATTTAGTGAAGTAATACGTAACAATTAGTATCCATTTATGTCCTAAACTCGAAGGGGGGTTAATGAGACCAATAAAGTCCAATCCCCATTGGATAAAGGGTTGATACACCATAATTGGTTGAAGGGGTAAGGCTACAATTTTCACTTTACCTATAAACATAACACACTATTTGCATTTTCTAATCCATGCATGACAATCACCAAATATGCCAGGCCAGTAATACCCACCTCTCATGATCTTAAGGGCTGTGGTCCTTGTAGAATAGTTCCCTCTATGATGTTCATCATGAAACTACTCAAACAATCTCTGTGTTTGGCTTGGCTCTATATAGCTTGGCAATATGCCATTGATATCTTTCTTGAACAAAACACCATCAACAAGAAGAAACGGATTTTATTGCAATATGAAATATCTTCTTTTTGAAGGACTTAGGTGAGAGGGATAAACACCATCTTAGAGATATCTTAATAAGTCATGAAACCAGTTGGAAGGTGAGGTATGACCTGCTATAACCTCTACATCATTTAACATCAAAACCACCTCATTAGCCTCTTGTAAGTCTTGGGCCAGATGCTCAATGAGTCCTTTGCCTCTAATCAACTTTGTCACCTTGATTTCTACATCATACTCCATTACCTTCATTATCCAACTAGCTATTTTCTCATTTATGTCTTTGTTCAAAAGGAACTCCTTTATATTTGGATGGGTAACCATCAAGTGTATCTTATTATTACACAACAGGTATCTAAATTTATTGAGAGACCTTATAACTAAAAGTATATGTTTTTCAACAAAAGAGTACCTTGTTTAAAACTCTTCCAAGCCTTAACTAAAGAAGGCTATTGGCTGCTCCAAAGCCTCATGATTATGCTGTATAAGAATGCCTGTAATGGTGTCTATGTTAGCATAAGTGTACAAAATGAAATCCTTTATGAAATATGGGTTTATGAGTGTAGAAGCACTAGCTATGCGCTTCTTGATTTCTTCAAAACTCTTTACTTCTTCCTTAGACCAGCTAAAACTCTAATTATTCTTTAGCATGGTTGTAAGTGGCGTAGTTAAAGTGGCAAAATCCAAAATATATCTTCTTATAAAATTGGTTTTCCCTAAGAAGCTTTGTAAAGATTTCTTGTGCTTGGGAAAGGAAAGTGAAAGAATTGAATCTATCCTTTCAGAGTCTATTCTCAAACCATGTTTTGAAATCACATGCCCAAGAATCTTACCTTCATTAACTGAGAAGACACACTTTTTAGGATTTGAGGACACCCCAAATTGCCTACACCTTTCAAACAGTTACTTGAGGTGAACCATGTGCTCACTTGCATTCTTTGTGAACATTATTATGCCATCTAAATATACAAGTATAAACCTATTAAGAATGCCCTAGAATGCCATATCGATGGCTCTATAAGAGTTTTCTCCAGCATTCGATAAACCAAAGGGCATCTTTCTATATGTAAATGTCCCCCACTTTGTTGTGAAGGTTGTCTTAAATCGGTCCTCTTCCTTGACCAAAATCTGATTTTAACCACTATATCCATCCAAGAAAAAAACCTCTTGAACCTGAAACTACCTGTAAAATTTATTTCATAGATGGTAATGGATAGTGATCTTTAAGGGAAGCCTTGTCCAAATCATGAAAGTCAACATATAGTCTAATCTCACCATTCTTCTTCTGTACTAGAACAAGGTTTGTCACCCAAGTTGAGTGCTTGATTAGAAATATAATAGCTAACTGTATGAGCTTATGAAGCTCAGCTTTCATCAAAGGCTAAATTTTGGATTGATAGGCCTTTATCTCTGTCTTACTGGTTTAGTTTCAACATCTAACTCAATGGTGTGTTGAGCTAGACTTAGATCAAATCCCTTAAGATCACTATACTTCCATGTAAACACATCAACAAAACTTGCACATAATTCAATGAAAGCTTCCTTTTGTGAAGGAGTGCATGCCTTACCCAACTTCAAATTCTTACCAGTTGCAATCTCTACAATGGCATATTGTTCCTCTTTTGTTGACAAAAATGACTTTTCTTTTCTCAACTCATCATCACCACTGAATATATTCTCAAGTGTGACTAATCCCTTTGAAACTTATTTGTTTTTAGTTGCACAATCTAATCACCATACTACTACAAGAACTTTGATTGATTTCTTGAGGAAAACTCAGCCTCTTCTTGTAAGAACATGACAATTTTATTGTCATATTCAAACACTTTTCAATTCTCATGGTTATCCAAAATAGAAGGCCTTATAACCACCTTAATGTGTGATTGTAGTTTTTCACTTTTTATATAAGATAGGATACTAAATGATGCTCCAATGGCAGCCAACTTATTTACATATTATTGAGTTGTGGAGCTAAAAGCTTCCCCAGATGAGCAAATGCAGAGGTTGTTGGGTTACACAGCAACCGACATTGGTCAAAACCTGTCGATCACAGTTAGGGGTCGACTGACATCTGCCGACATCAGTTATGCATCGATTGACATCTGCCGACATCGATTATGCATCGATCGACATCAGTCATCTCCAGACAGACACCGACCAACATTGGTTATCTATGCATTTCCAGAATTCTATTTTTGGAGAAAAATTAGTTTGCATGTAAAGACTAAAATTAGTCTTGAGTTTGCTTTTCTATTCTTGACAGGACAAATTTAATCCTTTGATTAAGAGGTGCATCTAGCTGTGGAGAATGCATGGCTCATGAACCCTAGTACTATATAATAGGGTTAGATCCTCATAGCTTGTAAGTGAGAAGACACAACAACAATTGAGTTGATTGTGATTGTAATTGAGAGAGAGAGAGAACTCTTGAAAGAGAATTATTATACATCTGAGAGGTGTGAGAAGAAAAGAGATTTCTTTATTGTATTTCTTTCTGGAAGAGTTTAATACAAGATTGGTTGTTTCTCATATCTCCTATTCTTTGTTGTTTCTGATTTCTAGTTACTTATTACTTCTGGTTTAATTTCATGTTTAGTTGCTTATACAAAAGTAATCAATTGTACTACTCCATAGATCCTAACAATTGGTATCAGAGCAGGTTAGTTTTTGTTGATTACAGAATTCACTCACAGGGGTTTTTGATTGAGTGGGAGTAAAGCAATGGCAGAAGAAAGTAAACTAAGAATGGAGAAATTCAATGGCAAGAATATTCAATTATGGAGGATGCAGATAGAAGATTACCTGTATCAAAAAGATCTATACTTACCGTTGGGTGGAATTTCAAGCAAGCCCACAGATATGCAAGATGAAGAATGGAATGTTCTTGATAGAAAGGCTCTTGGATCTATAAGGTTGAGCCTGGCATCTTCTATGATTTCCAACTTATCATAGGCAAAGACAATGGTAGAGTTAATGAATACTTTGACAAATTTATATGAAAAGCCCTCAGCTTCGAATAAAGTATATTTTATGAAGCAATTATTTAATTTACAAATGCAAGAAGGTAGATCTGTATCTAGTCATCTTAATGATTTCCATGCAATAATAAATCAGTTAAATTCAATCAAAATAGTTTTTAATGATGAAATTAAGGCTCTCTTAATCTTATGCTCTTTACCTGAAAGTTGGCATAGTTTGGTAATGGCAGTTAGTAATACTGCATCTGCTTCAAATATCTTGAAAGTTGATGATGTTGTTAGTGTAATCTTGAATGAAAAAATTTGCAGGAAAAGCACAAGGGAAACATCAGGTAATGATTTAAGTATTGAAAGCAAGGGAAGGCAAAGAGAGAAGGGCAAGCAAGGGAAATCAAGGTCAAAGATGAGAAGGAGATCCAAATCTAGAAATGGAGAAATAATCTGCTGGAATTGTGGAAAGAAAGGGCATGCAAAGAAAGATTGTTGGTTGAAGGATAAAGAAGAGAATCAACATGAAGGTAATAAAGAAGCAAAAGTTGCAGGTATTGTTGCACATGATGCTCTTATATTTTCTTTAGATAATAAAATAGAATCTTGGGTTTTAAATTTTGGTGCCTATTTTCATGCAACCCCAAATTGATAATTTTTTAATGATTATGTCCATGGAGACTTTGGAAAAGTTTATTTAGGGGATGATGAGCCTTGTCAAATTGTTGGTAAAGGAAAAGTGCAGCTGAAATTGCAGAATGGCAACACATGGGTGTTGAAGGATGTCATGCATGTACCCATCCTGAAGAGAAATCTAATTTTTGCAAGAAAGTTGGGTGATGAGGGTCACACAGTAACTCTCACAGCTAAATTTTGGAAAGTTTCCAAGGGTGCACTTGTATTAGCAAGAGATAAGAGAGTAGGTACACTTTATCTATCTACTTGTATTACTGATTATTCTCCTTTTGTTTTATCTACTTCAGATGTAGATGCAAAGTTGTGGCATTGTAGGCTTGGTCACATGAGTGAGAAGGGAATGAATGTTCTTAAGTCAAAAGGTAAGCTTTCAGATTTGAAAAGCATAGATCTAGATTTTTGTGAGCATTGTATCTTTGAAAAATAGAAGAAAGTGAGGTTTCTCAAAACTGGGTCAACAAAGAAGAAGCACAAGTTGGAGCTTGTTCACACAGACGTGTGGGGACCATCTCAGGTAGCTTCTATCAGAGGATCACAGTATTATGTTTTTTTCATTGATGCTGCTACAAGAAAGGTATGGGTTTATTGCATAAAGAGGAAATTTGATGTTTTTGATACATTTAAGAAATAGAAAGCTTTGGTTGAGAATGAAACAAGTTTGAGATTGAAGTGCCTTAGATCTAACAATGGTGGTGAGTACTGCAGTAATAAATTCAATAGTTATTGTTTTATGAATGAAATACGCAGGGAAAGGATGGTTCCAAGGACACCTCAGCAAAATAGAGTTGCTAAAAGGATGAATAGAACAATAATGGAGCGTACACAGAGTATGAGGTTGCATGCTAGTTTGCCCTTACAATTTTGGGCAGAAGCTATAGATACTGCAGTTTACTTGATTAACAGAGGACCTTCTACTACACTGGATGGTGGAATTCCAGAAGAGGTGTGGACAGGTAAAAAGGTAGATCTTTCATTTCTCAGAGTTTTTAGTTTTGAAGCTTTTGTGCGCATTGATAAAGAAAATAGAAAGAAGCTGGATGCTAAATCTATGCAGTGCACCTTCATTGGTTATGGTTTTGGAGATTTCAGATTTTGGTTGTGGAATTTAGAAACTAACAAAATTATTAGAAGCTGTGATGTAGTTTTCAATGAAAAGGTGATGTACAGTGATTAGCTCAAGAGGCTGAATAATTTTGAGCAGGGCAATCGTGATTTGGATGAGGTTATGATCCAAAATGAGCTCACAGGTAAAAATCATCACTCATAGGAAAACATAGAACCGACGTCGGTCATGTGGAAACCAACGTCGGTCAGGTAGAGACTGACGTTGGTCAGGTGGAAATTGATGTCGGTCAGGTGGAACCGACGTCGATCAGGTTCAGACCGACATCGACTAGAGATGACCAAGATCGGTCACTGACAGAAATAAATTTGGGCGGATAACACGCTGTCAATGAGTCTCAAATGCCCATAAGGAGGTTTGAAAGGGTAAGTAAACCTCTAATTTGTTATTCCCCTTCTTTACACTACTTTTTGCTCAAAGATGGTGGAGGCAGGTAGAATCTAGGAAACAGTGGGAGCATGACATGAATGAGAAAAATGATTTCTTGGAAGAGAACCATACGTGAGATTTGGTTGATTTGGCAGTCAGAAAATAAGTACTAAAAAACAAATGGGTTTATAAGTTAAAGGAAGGAGAGAATGGACAAGTGAAACATAAGGCCAGGTTGGTAGTAAAGGGATTTGCACAGAAACTAGGTATTGACTTTGGTGAAATTTTTTCTCTAGTAGTAAAGATGACTTCTATTCAGATTGTATTGTCTTTAGTTGCTATTGAGGATTTGTACCTTGAGCAGCTTGATGTTAAGACGACATTTCTTCATGGAGATTTGGATGAAGAGATATATATGGATCAGCCAGAAGGTTTGGAGGTCAAAGGTAAGGATAAACTTGTGTGCAGGTTGAAGAAAACCTTATATGGTCTTAAGCAAGCTCCAAGACAATGGTATTTGAGGTTTGACAGGTTTATGACAGAGCATGGCTTTAGTAAATGTCAATCTGACCATTGTGTTTATTTTAATAGATTGGATAATGGTAGTTATATTATTTTGTTACTGTATGTAGATGATATGCTTGTTACAAGTTCACACATGAAGGAAATTACTGAGCTTAAGGTAAAATTAGCTCACACATTTGCCATAAAGGATTTAGGAGCATAAAAAAAATCCTTGCATGAGTATTAAGAGAGATAAGAAAAATCACAATTTGATTTTGTCTTAAGAGATTATGTGAATAAGGTGTTGGAGAGGTTTAATATGCAGGATACAAAATCGGTAAGCACACCTATGGCTGGACACTTCAAGTTGAGAAAATAACAATGTCTTAAATCATCTGATGAGGTTGAGTACATGAGTAGAGTTCCATATGCTTTAGCAGTTGGAAGCTTGATGTATGCAATGGTATGTACCAGACCTGATATTTCTCAAGCAGTGGGAGTTGTCAGCAAGTTTATGGCCAATCCAGGAAAAGAACACTAGAAAATATTTCAGTAGATTCTCAGATATCTGAGAGGGACCAACAGTAGGCATTTATGCTATGGAGGGTCAAACACTTCTCTACATGGATATGTAGATTCAGATATGGCAGGTGACTTTGATGGCTGGAGAAGCACCACAAGATATGTGTTCATTGTTGGTGGAATGACAGTTAGTTGGATTTCAAAGTTGTAGAAGGTTGTTGCCTTGTCTACTACAGAGGCATAATACATTGTAGTCACAGAGGCTAGCAAGGAAATGATTTAGATGATTCAGTTCATGGAAGAGTTGGGAAAGGAGCAAGAGAGTTGCAGATTGTACAGTGATAGTCAAAGTGCAATTCATTTGGCAAAGAATTCAGCCTTTCATTCAAGAACAAAACATATACAACTTAGGCACCCCTTCATTAGACAGGTATTGGAGGATGGTCAGTTGAAGCTGAAAAAGATCCATACGGATAAGAACCCTGTTGATATGTTAACAAATTCGGTAAAAAAGGAGAAGTGGAATCTTCATTCAACTTTTGTTGGTTTTCAAGATTGAACTTGAAGATGGAGAAACAAGCTAGAAGATGTTGTACAGGTACAGGTGCAACTATTTATCTCCAAGTGGGAGATTATTGAGTTGTGGAGCTAAAAGCTTCACCAAATGAGCAAATGCAAAGGTTGCTGGGTTACACAGTAACCGATGTTGGTCAAAACCTGTCAACAGTGGTTAGGGGTCGACCGACATCTATCGACATCAGTTATGCATCGGCCGACATCGGTCATCTCCAGACAGACACTGATCGACATCGATTATCTGTGCGTTTCTAGAATTCTATTTTTGGAGAACAGTTAGTTTGCATGTAAAGACTAAAATTAGTCTTGAGTCCACTTTTTTATTTTTGGCAAGACATATTTGATCCTTT
Organism: Torreya grandis; assembly: GCA_037957365.1. Classification (NCBI taxonomy): domain Eukaryota; kingdom Viridiplantae; phylum Streptophyta; class Pinopsida; order Cupressales; family Taxaceae; genus Torreya; species Torreya grandis. The sequence goes on along the minus strand of JARHVA010003810.1, from coordinate 807,797 downwards.
GATTAAGAGGTGCATCTAACGGTGGAGAATGCATGGCTCATGAACCCTAGTACTATATAATAGGGTTAGATCCTCATAGCTTGTAAGTGGGAAGACACAACAACAATTGAGTTGATTGTGATTGTAATTGAGAGAGAGAGAGAACTCTTGAAGGAGAATTATTGTACATCTGAGAGGTGTGAGAAGAAAAGAGATTTCTTCATTGTATTTTCTTCTGGAAGAGTTTAATACAAGATTGGTTGTTTCTCATATCTCCTATTCTTTGTTGTTTCTGATTTTCAGTTACTTATTACTTCTAGTTTAATTCTATGTTTAGTTGCTTATACAAAATTAATCAATTGTACTACTCCATAGATCCTAACACATGTTTGTTCTCACCTCTTGGTATTGCTTGAATGTTAAAACCCTAAAAATCCTCAAGTAAGTTCCACACCCTATGCATATAATATCTAAGCAATAAAATTTTCCATACATTAAGACCTCCTACTTGGTGAAGTACAAGTTCACTATCACTAAAAACTTGCAAGGCATTGATTTTCATCTGCCTCACCCGCTGCAAATAGTGAACTAGTGCCTCATATTCTACAACATTATTTGAACAACCAAACTGAAACTTAATAGAAGAGAAATACCTTTGATTTTCTGGAGAAATCAACATCATTCCAGCCCTAGTACCAAGTTTATTCTTTGATCCATCAAAGTATAATCTCCATAGACCATCACTAGACTCATCATCCTTCATTATGGTTAGAATTGGTGCATCATTCTCATGGAGGTAATAAACATCAAGTCCTTCTTCTTTAATTAACTTATAAGGATCATGCTCATGAAATTTAGAGGCTCACTCATTAAGGAACAAGTCTAGAACTCCATCTAAAGGTGATTCAGTTTCCACTTCACTAGTTTCTAGCATCTCATTTGAGATGACACAATTAATGTTCATAACACTTGGCATATATGGCTCCAAATGAAAACATGCAATAGGTTTATAATGCATTGTTACCTTGTTATCCTACCTAGTTTTAATTATTATATATGTCCAATTCACTGATAAATATCCTCCAATATTTGAGGTGAAGTCCCTTGATAGATACATGGTAAAGTAGGGAGGCAAGTTTATCACAACTACATCTTGTTGAATGATAACGTTGGGACAATCATGTAGTGTCAACTTCTAATTTTTCATGATGCCTACTATATTTATTGGTGATCCATTTATTTGTAACACTCTCTTAGTATTTGGTTCATAAACAAGACTAAGCTTATTTGCAATTTGCTTAGGCATAAAAGTGCTACTAGCTCCACTATCCTGTTGGAAATATTGTCATTGATGTCAAAGGTCTAGTATTATTGGTGATAAAGGCCCCATTGCATTTAATGTTGTTTATCTTGGCTAATGCGAGTTAATATTTATTTAATATTAACGAATATATTTTTGGTTGCATATGAGACAAAATAAGGGCCCATGGAGAAGTCAAAGAGCCACGAGGTAAAGACAAAAGAAGGATGGGATGCATTTTCCCATGAAGAGCCATCTTGGGGAATTCCAAGAGTCACCAAGTGAAGACAAAAAAAGAAGGGCACAATTTCTCATGAAGGGACACTTTGAGGAATACGAAAAGTCACCAAGATAAGGACAAAAGTGGGAAGGACGTTTTTGGTCATGAAGGGTCACCACATGACTTTTCAAAGGCAATAATATGAAGGGTCATACAAGTTTGGCACCATTTTCCATGAGGATTGAAGGGTCACAAAGGGGGAAGGCCAAAGGTCATTTGGAAAGCTATAAATAAAGTCTTGAGAAGCCATTTGTAATATGAGAGATAGAGGTTGATTTGATATTGTAATATCTAGCTTGGAAGAGCAATTGTGAGAGATGAATATGATTTGTATTTGTTATATCTAGCTTAAAAGAGCAAAGGTGAGAGAGAGGAAAGAGATATTGTATTGAACTATCATTTGTTGAGATAGCAACATTGAGAGATAGGTGTGTGGTATACACAAAGGGGTTGGTGATCCTGTGGGTTGGTGCTCACGAATTGTTGCTCAGTTGGTGCTTGGTAAAGGGGTTGGTGCTCAACAAAGGGATGTGGTGCTCTTATGGGTTGGTGCTCATGAATATTATCTGGATTGGTGCTCGGAAAATGGGTGTGGTGCTCTTGTAAGTTGATTCTTGCGAATATTGTTTGGGTTGGTGCTCATTCATATACTTGAGATTGTTCTCCATGGTTTTTCCCACATTGGGTTTCCACGTTATATCTGGTGTCTCTCTCTATCTTATGTGTTGTTTATTGTTTGAGTTTTATTGCATATCTTGAATGTTTGATTAAGTGGAATTTGGTTAAAGTAAAGTTTTATAAGATATATGATATACTAATTCACCCCCCCTCTCAGTATATCCCGTGCTTAACGTATCCACCATACAATTATGGACTAAAGTGTTACCAACTATCAAAGAGAGGTATAAATAAGGAGTTTTATTTCATTTTATCTTATTTTTGTCCAACTTCACTATCTTATGTACCTATTGTACTTGTTACTTAGTTGGTTGGTCTAAATTAGTTAGGACAATACCTTCTTTATCACTCAATTTTGGAGACAGTTTAAGAGATTTGAGCTCTTTAATGAGCATATATTTTTGTCCTAGAATAGAGAGGGAATCCCACATGGTAATTTTGATGTTAATATTCTTCATTGGATCCACTATATTGAATTGAGCTCCACTAACCTTTGGCTGTACTTTCTGAACCACTGATTGCTCATGAACTAGAGGTACTTGAGGAACTTTCCCAACCTCTATATTATGATTTTTTTGTGTTGTAGGGGTAGAAAGTTGATCTTTTGTACTCTTGGAAACAACATTAGGAGTACTTGAAGCATTACTCACATCTTGATCCTCATTAATGGCTCTTCTTTTATCTCTAGTAATATTCGTAACTTGACCATTTATATTGTTAGTTTTGCCAACTTGATTGAATGCAACATGATCATCCATTTGCCAATTCACATTAATGGCATCAGGCTACCATTAAACTTGTTGAGTTTCTACTTGTGATGCCAAACTTGCTTTTTGGTACTAACTCCATTGAAGAGAAAACTCTTCTTGTGTCATTTGTGGCATAGTAATGTTTTGTGACACCAAAGCTTGGTTTTGAGCATCATTGAGATTAGGTGGCTGTCGACCTAAATTCTACATCAAGTTGTTTTGAGGTGGTGTGGGAATAATAGCTTTTGAATTGGAAGTTACATTAGGATCAATAGCTACATATAGTTTAGCTTGAGTTATGGCTCCTTGTGGTTGGTAGGGTAGTCTATTTTCTCTAAACCCTTGATAAGGAGGCCTTTGATCTTTGAAAGGTTGATAGGTGGTCTAATTTTGTTGATGATAAGGCCTATTAACTTTGTATTATTGTCTCTTGATTTTTTCTATTTCATTCCTAAAATATTATAACAACCTTTCAACTCTCCAAGCTCGCTTGCTTGACTAGAAGGGGTTATGATTTGAGCTCGAGGGGATGGAATAGGAACTAAAGATGGAATTTGAGGAACTGGTATAGAATTCAATTATGGGAATATAGGCATTGGAGGCCTTGGAGAGAGTTTAACAGCTTGTATCAAGTTGTTATCTACTCCTATTGCAACCTCATATGCATATGGCAAGGTAATACTACCCATTGTCTATATCATCACACTAATATCAGAGTTGAGGGCTTTCAGATAGTATAAAAAGGCATATTTTGGGGATGGTCTAATCGATGTAGGTATCTTGGTCTATATCTTTTGGAATCTGAGGTTAAAATCATACATGAACTCATGAGGAGCTCTCTTTATGGTAATCAGTTGTTTAACTAAGGATAGGTGATCAGATTTGTCCTAAAATTGTCTGACCAAGGCTACACCTAATTCATCCTAAGTAGCAATGGAATTTAGTAGAATTTTTATATACCACTGCAGTGCTTTTCCTTTGAAGGAAGCAACAAACAATTTAATATCTACATTGTCTTAAATAACATTGTGAACTGAACAAAGGTTGGCAACATCTTGGATGTGCTCAATAGGAGTTGTTTGATCTTCTCCTGATAAGAATGGGATACTCATAAGAGAAGACACAATAATGTCATCAAAATGGGATAAATTCAATGGAATACCTCTATTGAATGAAACAAACACTTGGTTTGTGATGGCCATTTGGATAGTGAGAATTTCACTGTGTAGGATAATATGATGACTAGGAGATGAATATTACCTTTTAGGATAAGGTTTTGTCCTATTAAATATTACTCTTTTATATTAAGTAGGAGTTAACTCAATGAATTCAAAAGGAATACCTTTATTAGCTAAACTTGTGGTAACCTTTGGCATGAGACTTTTGCCTAGATGATGTTGTGAACTCAGCAACCTGAAGAATCTCTAGCTTTTGATGATGATGGATGTCTTCCTTTGATGCAAATACTTCTCCTCAACTCCAAACTTTATCTAGGCCAAGGATAATGGTCCCACCGAGCATGCCAAAAACTATTGTCGACTTAATTTGCACCCATGGAGGGAGTTCTTTAGGCTCTCTTACAACTAATCCAAAAAATAAGAACAACCTCAGGCTGTTGGTATCCTATAATGAGGTTGAACCTCCAAAGAGGGCTGGTTACATTGGATTTATTGCTTAAGCTAATCTCTTGCTTGGAAAAGGGAGATAAATAGACACTAATTAATGAAAACATGTAAAATAATATGATGAACCAATGTTTTGAATACTTACAATTGTGCAAGAAACACTATCAGAGACTTTCAAGACTACAAATATCACTTCACTAGCTCTTTGATTGGGTTTCACATAAGTATTTCACAAAAAGGCACTGACTAGCTATCAATCTAGCATGGGAGGGTAGTTGTCCACTTCCAAACGAATCAATAAACTATCTATGTCACTTAGAATGACCAGTGAGAGCTACAAAATGCTTCATGAAAGTGAGAAAACTCAGACAGAGGCAAAGAAAAGCATGCATTCACTTAACCACATCAATGAATTCAAAGGACACACTTCAATTTTTGCTAGCAAATGGAGGAATTTAGTCTTTTATTGTATCAAATAAGTGTTACAATATAAATCATGGCATAGCTCGGGCACTCCAAAAACATAAAAGTCCTTTTTATTTGGGAATATATAAGAAAAGGGAAGATAGAGAGGGAAGCAAGCAAAGAAATCAATTAATGAGGCCTAACCACTTTTGATTGATTAACATTAATCCTACCTCTATAAATTAACTTTCATTAGATCCAAATAGCTTTCAAGCCTTTTTATCAGCTTAGAAACACACCAGAAGATAAGAACTTGTTGAGGATGATGAGTCATGCTTCATTAGGAAGGAAAAATCTCCAAAGACTTTTGAAATTTCATTGAATGCTCCACTATCTTCCTCAACCTCCAAACTCTACATTTTCTTAATGAGCTTACAACACCATGATTCATCTTGATATCCTCTTTATGCTATTAGACGATCACTTAAACTCATTCATTGGTGTCCCTTCTGACATTCCTTTTGCAGTCACAACTCTGCCATTACTCCAAACCCATGAACATAGGTCCATTATAGATGAAAACCAATCCAATTATTGGTTTTCATATAGTCATAATTTTAATGAAGATCCACAAGATAGGGTTTATTGAACATGAACAAGACATAAAAATTACCTTTGAAGGATTTTAAGCGGTCTAGCTGAGCTTTAATGGCAACCTACAATTCTACATGGTTTGCTTTTGGTAACCCATATCACATTTATGAATTTTCCTCTTAGGTGGAAAAATATTTTGACCTGATGTGTTTGCCTATGTGGCATTTCTTTGAGATACTTATTTCATTTTAAGTCCTAACCATTGTCACCTTGAACATGTGTCTTCATCTTGTGCCCCCTAGAGCTTGATCAAATTTACTTTGTTGATCCTCTCAAGAGTCTCTTGGCTTTGACCTTTATCATTGCCATTGATGTGTGATCTACTCTCTAGGTTGTGCCACTTGGTGGCCTCGAATTGATCTTTATCTTGGATTTTAAAAATGTGACACTTGACAATCCCACGTGCCTCTTATGGACCTTACTGTTAATCTTTATCTGGTTGACATGTTTATGCCATGTGGTGGCCTTGCATGCAATCTAGATTTTTCATCTTTTTGACCTTGATATGCACCATCGATTTGGTCCTACATGATTGAACATGCTCTGTTAATCTATTGATTTACCTAATCAAATATGGGTTGTTGATCTCCATCTAAACCTATGATCAAATGTAGACTGTCGATCTATTATCAATTTACGATGATTGAGACACTTGGCACCTTTGCGTTCATCTTTAGGATGCTTTAACCTTTTGACCTTGTGCTCATTGTTAGATATTTGATTCATAATTTAATGCATACCATTGATCTATCTTTAACTTATTGACCTTATGCCTTGAATGCAAATCATTGATTAGGATTTATATGAAAGAATACACACCGTCAATCTTGATTTGGAACCTTTTAACTTGTTGACTTCATGAGATTGCCTACGTGCCATTGATCTGTGATCTCAACCTCCGAGATCATGCCACTTGTTAGCCTTGCATTTAACTTGAAACTTGTCAAGGTGTTTTTGAATCCAAATGACTATTTCATGTGGCTTTAATTTGACGTCCCTGGGCACGTCCCACACTGCTAGATCATCTTTGAAGGTTCATATCTTGAGATAGAAAACACATCAAGACACCAAATTTGTAGGGGATATTTAGGGCATGAAATACATCACTTTTATGCAATTATTCAACCTTGGATGACTTCTCAAGTACACTTATGAAATGCACAACCAAACTAACATGTTCATTCCTGTATGACATGCCATGATGGTTTGGTTCCTTAAAATCACCAAATTCACACTTTAAGCTTGTTTAAAGTGTTTCAAAAGATTACAAGTGACATGTGATATGATCATGAAGTTTGTCTACTCTTTATACCATCAGATCACTCCCTCGACTAGGACTCTACTCAACTTCTCACACCATATATTTTTTCTAACAAATAATGTCATGTCCTTGTAACAATGTAATGGTGTATTGGTCATAGTATCAGAGAGATGAAATTTATCTCATCCATTGAAACTGATAGAACCAGTTCAAGTTCAGAGAGCCAAGAAGGATTTTTCAAGGCTAAGGTGCATCAAACAAAGTGCCCAAGTGGCAAGGTGTTATAAGGTGGAAAAGATATCTTAGATAAAGTGTCAAAGTGATGAGGTGGTTTGAGGTTGAAAAGGTACGTCAGATGAAGTGTTCATGTGATAAGGTGGTCTATTGTAGAAGCTAGTAAATTCTATAATGAGTTGGAAACTAACAGTATTTGATAATCAATGTAGACTTGACGCATGTCTAAGAAATGACACTCATGGTGTGAAAAAATGACACTTAAGGTGTGTAATAAATGACATCAGAGGCATGTTTTTAGAAATTATACATTTAAGATCCATGTGAGAAAAGTATTACTTTTCAAGTCATTAATGATGGGACTTTCATCGCTAGGAATTGATCAGGCTACAAGAAGGGAATGATAGAACCATTGGGGATGATTAGTCCCATGCTTTGTATTAAAAGTCACAAGGTACCCATTGAAAAACTTAATGTTTTTGCAGATTGAAAACCTTTTTTTACTAACTATGGGCTGAGTAAATCCCTAAAACCCATGGTTAACTATAGGTAATTACTCATGGTCAACTATGGGTTTTAGGGTTTTACTCAGCCCTGACCTGTGTATTCATTGAATATAGTGAAAAAAGAAGAAAACCCTTTAGTTCTTTACTTACCATCATGTATTCCATTTTGTTTATAGTTTTCAAGTTTTTGTATTGATTATTCCCTTCATTTGTAGGGTTTTACTATCACAAATCATAATTATTCCCTCTGTAATTGTTTGGACTTTGATTAGGCTTTGCTTAGAGTTTGAGTGAGACACAAGCAGTGAGGCATGTCTTTCACTTGCAAACCCTCAAGGCGAGCAACAAACAATGAGATTGAGACATGGGAAAGAAATTTGAAGGCTGAAACAGTGATGGTCAGCATGTTGCATTGTGACCATAGGGCATGAGCCTCAACCAATGTGAACAAGCTTTCAGTAGGCCCCAGGGTTTCATGTTTAGAGCAAAACAACAAACATGAAAACAAGATTAATACAATCATAGTAACATACAATCAAATTATAATCTGACTATAAAAAGGGTTGATATGGACCTTTATATTGTAGATAACCATTGAAAATAGGGTTTGTCATAGTCAGATTAGTATTTATATCGATCTTTTGCCATTGAAAACATACTTTTGACTCAGAGTTATTTGTTCTCTACAACCATTTATCTACATTCATTTCATTATTTTATGTTTTTCAATGTATTTTATGAAGTTATATATTTTTTAAAAGTAGGGATAAAACTGCGTCATAATTTTTATTTAATTTTTGAGTCCTGAGTATGGATCAAAATTTTTAGTTGTTGGGTAGTTACCGAGTACATATTTTAAGACTATGCTCCCATGAATAGTCTCATATAGGGCATAGTGGTCATTAAAGGTGTACCTTCAAGCACTCGAATATGCTACCATAGTTTTGATGTGTTGTAGGTGCATGCAAATAGGGCACCATAGTTATGGTGTGTGGCAGATGTTCTAGAAGAATTCAAGTTTGGAGAGCATCAAACATCACATATTTAGAAGAGCAACATGAGCATACCCTTAAAGGGTATATCATATCAGTATATTATTGTTTAGTCTTGAAAGTACAATCAAATTAATTGTACTAAGATTACTTGCCTTAATATAATGATATTCTTTGTTTTAGAATTTTGATCGCTTTAAAAAAAAAAATCAAGACAAGTCTATATATATATCTCACAATTAATTGAACCCTGTATCAAACACCAATTCCTAATATACTCAATAATGGTAGTGACTAGTTAGCCATATACTCCAGTGAGATGGAATGGTGATGATAGGGATACTTTGAAATATTTGTTGCATTGGCAAAAAAGTTACACATTGATTAAATTAAACTCTTTGAGCCCTACATTCTACACATGATCATATTATTGGCATAATGGCTAAATCATTTAGTTTATATCTGATTTAGTCATTAATGGGGTAAAATTAACATTTATTTGTGCAAAAAAATGGTTATGATGTTTGGTAAGAGAAAGTAGGTTGGGTTATTTATTTAAAGCATGTAATATTTGGTTATCCGTAGGTTTGTTATACTTATACATAGTTTGTAGGAAGTTTGTTATGTGTTGTAGATCTATATAAGCAACCATCATGAAAATTATTAATCATTATATTTTTTAAAATAAGGTAGATTAGGTTATTTATTCAAAGCATGCAATCTTTGGTTATCAATAGGTTTGTTACATCGGTACAAAGTTTGCATAAAGTTTGTTATGTGATGCAAATCTATATATATATTATAAGCAGCCATTATGCAATGTATTGGTATAACCCAAGATATGATCTTATACCTTTGATAACCTTATGCTCATGTATAGGCAAACTCATTCCATTTTAGGAAATCATCAGGCTATAAAAAGATATATCAATTTATTGCAATTCATAATTGTTTATTGAATGCATAGCTAAATTGTCCATAATTCCATTGGTTGTTATATTTCTACTTTTGTATCTATTTAGTGTTTTCCATATAAGTTGTAAAAGGACACTTCGAGCCCTATGCGTGTTTATATATTTCACTCAAAATGGGATTCTACCTAGAATTATATATATTATTGATCCATTTATCCACTCCTATATAATTGGTACCATGATGAATGGTATTTTTTAGTGTCATTATCTTTGATCAACAACATTTATAATATGAATCTCTCTCTTCAATAAATGTGCTTACCATAAATATAATGAGAATTGAAATTCAAAGTCCCTTAATTTTATATTGAGATTTATAGTCAAATGCGAGGTAAGAGAGGTTGAGACCAAGTAACAAAAACATTCCCTCATGGTAAAAGGCAAAGATCTTTGTTATTCTGATCGAGGTCATGAAACAGTTTGATTGTCTTCTAGCTCAAAGTGGGACTTATGCTTGCAAAATTATTTATATATCTCTATCCCGTATATCAAAAAACTCATAGCTCATTTATTTTAACAACTTCTCAAAGGAAGCTGAGATGATATGCAAATCATATTTAAATTACCAGCTTTTCAAATATATGTACATCCATGTCACCCAGAATATCTCTTTGAAAAATATGCTTGATTAAGAGAAAACAACAACCAACTACAAGGGATAGCTCCCCACAAACATATTTTTCTATCAAGTTGTGCATTATGGATCTTTTAGTAAATGAGCATACTACATGGATAACAAAGGCTAGATTACCTCTTTTAATGCCTATAATGTTATCAAACTTGTAGAGATGAAAACCTATACTAGCCTTATATACTTGGCTTTCAACTAAAACTATATGGTTGAGTCCAAAAACAAAATTTATAGAGGTAAACATCAAGTACTCTAATTAGTGTCTCTCATTTCTCCCTTAGATAAATTGGTTACCTCTAGTCTGAATACCTTTCTTAGGGTAACTTTACAACGATGATGTCTAGCTTGTTAAATATTAGGAGTAATTATTGAGGAGGTAAATAGGATTTTATACACAAATTAGTAAATATTTTTAATAACCCTCAAATCATTGGAAATACTTATGTCCCCTTTGACTAGTTCAAAAGTTTCCTCATATTTTAGCTTTTAGCAATCAAAATAATAATTTGTTGCTCTCATCACACTCTTGCCACTTAGCCTTATAATGAAAGGCTACAATTTGCTCCATAATGTTAACCACTTACTCATGTTGGAGCCTTCACACAGAGCTATATCTAAAACAAATAAATAAATAAATACTATTATATTAATGTTCTAGTGACCAAATTAGGTCAATGGGACTTGAATGCACATAACAGGGACAATATTACCTTTCTAGGATAGGAAAGAATCCTAAAAGTTGAAAGTTACTAAAGCTAAAACACAAAAAAATATGAGCTCACAATAAGAGTGGGAAAACACTTGTAAGGGAAGAATCCCACGTGGGAAATACATGAAAAATAAGTTCAAGATAAATAGGTAAGCAAAAGGAAATCCAAATCAAGATGGTAAATTATATCAAAGAAACTCCACAAGGAAAAACTCTTTAGAGGATAGTCATAAGAAAATCCAAAATAATCATGAACCAGCATGGAAAACCCATACTAAAGAGAGGCAAGGTGACTAAAGCTAAAACACCAAAAATACGAGTGCACAATAAGAGTGGGCAAACCATTTCAAGTGAATAATCTCCCATGGGAAATAAAGGAAAACTAAGGCATTGGAGGATAGAAACTCCAACCAATAGAAATAGGTAAACAAAAGGAAAGTCAAAACAAGGGGGTAAATCAGATTAAAGAAACACAAACTTAGAACCCTAAGGAAAAACTCTCTAGAGGATGGTCATAAGAAAAGCCAAAATAACCATGAACTGACATGGAAAAACCATACCAAAGAGAGGCATGTGTTGAGTTCGTATAGGGATTAGATCTCCCTAGTAAGGAAAACCAAAGCCAAAAAAATGAAAATAACAAGACAAAGATTAGGTATGAAGTACAGTTGGATACGTAATAAATTTACAACAATCACAAAAAAGATTTATTTATTTCCAATTTTGATGGAAAGGTACATTGAATCCTTTGCATAATATGTTCATTCGAAGAAGTGATGCTCACACCACTTAAATCTCCCCATACATCTAAATGTTTGTTATTTTTGTTTTTTCATCATTGGTCGTAGACATGTAAAACACACCTATTTTTTGCTCCAGATAGTTATAATTTTTTTTCTTTTGACATTGCTATCAATGTAAGATGGTAATTTAAGTCTTCTAGGATTGGGATAGGCTTAGAGTATATATTATTGCATGTAGACAACACTATTTTGGTCCATGCAGGTGTGTCTCACTGTCAACTCTGTATTTTCACCTCTTCTTTGCATACTAATGGGGCACAAATAATTCATGCGAGAGTTTCTACGAAGAGTCGCCAACTCGACAGTATCTAAGATGCATCCAAATAAGGAAAATGACTAATAGTCATATTTTCATGTACAACTTCATCTCCAAAAAGGCATGTCCAAAAACTCATAATGGTCTTCATGAGTTATGAAAGCTATTTTAGGGACATCTTCGTCTCTTATCCAATTTTTATGGTGTGCAGAATGAAGATCTAGTTTTATAAAATATATAAGACTATACAACTCATCGAGCAAATCATCAATTACAAGGATATGTAACTTATCTTTGAAGGTGCACTTATTGAGTTCTGTTTAGTTTGGGCACAATCACCAAGTATCATCCTTCTTAAGCACCATGACCACTAGGGGTGAACATTCACTTTGACTATGTCTAATAATACTTGTCTTCAACATCTCATGTACCATTTTTTCAACTTCACTCTCCTGGGAATAAGGGTACCTGTCTGGTTAGATGTTTAGTGGTTGACTCCCAAGAAGTAATTGAATGACATGATCATGATTTCTTTTTAGTTGGAGTCCTTTTTGCATTGCTCATAAAATAACTAAGTGGTCATCAATAATTTATTGTAAAATAGTATGTGTAGACTCCTTTATTGGTATAACTCCATGAAACACAATCTCGATACAAATCCTTTAGCCGCTTTTATGAAAATATTTTGCATACAATGAGAACTAACCAATTGTAGAGATTTTTCTCTTGATCCATGAACTTCAAATGTCCTACCATCAGAATGAAAGTGCATGAACAACTCTTGGAATTTATCTTGATTATGCCCAAGGTTGTGAGCCATTGGACTTTTAAAATAATGTATTCTCCACCAATGGGAGTAAAAAACATCAGGGAATATATATTTTAGTATCCCATAACAAGTTTGATACTAAGACATTTTCTTAAACAATTGATTATCCCTCCATCTGCAATCCATAATCTGAAATTTTGGATCTAGGTAAATAAAATAGTTTGGACATGTCACCAACTTATTATTGATGAAATTATGTGTACTTCTTGAGTCAATCAATACTATCACCTTATGTTTCTTTAGGAAACCCACAACCTTAAGAGTTTATGGAGTACTAATACCATAAAGTGCATGCCATGAGATAGTTGCCTCGTACTCATGAGATTCTACTTTTGGTACCTCTTCTTCTTGACTGGAAGCTTCATCATCTTCATCTTCCTCATTGGTCCCTTCAATGTAGAATAATTTATTCTCAATGAATTTAAGGATCTTTCCCCATTTGCTATCACAATTGAAACATAAACATTTTGTTCTTTTATCTTCAATTTGTTGAGGAGTCAATCTGATAGGTTGATGGAATGACTGCATTGAAATAATGCGCTCTTCGATAGTAGTGAAATCCTTCCATTTGAGCATATTTATTTTTTATAATTTATGTGTACATACTACAGATTCTTAGGCACAACTTGGATTAAAGATGCAAACATATAGTTGAATGTTATCCTTGAGGTGACCCATGAACAAATCATTTAGGTTGTCTTTGTGATGTCAGTCATGTGTAGAGAAAGATTTTGGAATTGTTGAGTTTAAACTTGGACTATCATTATTTGTCATGGCTTAGCTAGTTGAATAAAGTATTTCTTTGTTATGTTATTATTGAAGTGCATCTATAGCTCATCCATGAACACAGACCAAGTAGCCATAAGACACTTATTTTTCTTCTAGGCACAAAGCCATATGTACCAAATAAATAGATCTAGTTCCAAATGCAAGGATGTCATGACCACTTGTCAATAAGATGGGGTCTAATGTACGTCAAATAAGTTTTCCATTTAGCTGATCTAGGTGACCAAATTATTACCGTTAAACTTATACACTTCCACTTTTGGCAACATGTTCCTTGCTCATGTATTTGGGTTGTGATTGTTTTGGTTGGGAGCACCTGAATGATCAAAATGCATGTTATTTGGTGATGGATTTATGTTTGTATCTGAAAGGATGTTAAAATATGTGTCTATTGAACCTAAATAGAAGTCATCATTCCTTGCAATGCATTCACTTCACTAGATATCTTATTATTATATTTTTTTTAGCCATGTTTTTCATCTCACATTGGAGTTGTGAATATACTTCAATATTCATTGAGTTAGAAGTATCTGGATCCATGTCATCCTTACAGGTGTTTTTCTTATAGTGGCTTGCCCTTTTCTATGGCCTTGAGAGTTTAGTCTTGCCATGCACCAACTCTAGGGTTTCGAGCCTAAAAAAAATGTACCACTGAATTATACCATTATGATTGTCTCACCGAGATCAATCCAATGATTCATAATTTTCATAAAGTGTGAAAAGAAATTATAAAATAAAAAAAAACCTCAATCAATACTGCATTGATGGTAAAAGTAAATTATTCTCATATCATAAATTATGTTTTTTCAATCCTTAAGCTCGTGGAACGATCTCTACACTCTAAAAAAATTACGTTGTAGAGATTTCCCAAAATGAAGCTTTGATATCACTTGTAATGAAATTATATACAGAATTCACACTACTAGAATAAATCAACAATAATATATCGCATAAACAAGAGTAAAACGAGCAGATCCACAATAATGATAGACAAAAGAGTAGATTACTTGATAAATGTGACTAAGCCACTTTGAGGGGGCAATATCCATACAATGAAATAAGAACTAAATTCACAACATGAGGATCAAGTACTGATCACCACATCTTATATATACTTTACTCTATCCATGGTTATTCCATAAGCCCACCCTTCTCCCAATATGTAAACCTATAAAAATGTTTAAAGATAAGGACAATGGTTATGGAAGCTACGAGTAGGCCCACACATGTCCTTAGATGTGTTATAGGTTAAGGCATAAAAAAATTTGGTGTTGTTGTGATCTGTCCCCTATTTGTTGACATGTTGTAAGCCAACATAGTTTATGCAAGTCAACAATTAGTTCAATGTGTATGAATAACCCAACCCTTATTCTTATGAGATGAAATCAAGTAGACAATCTACATGATCTTACATTATTCCTTATTTTGGTACATGTATGCAATAATAAATAGAAAATGCCATAAAAGTAGAGCAAAGGAAAACCTTAGACATGATCCTTGTAATTATATGAACATGTGATGTAATTCCATGATTGTTGTAGGTTGTTAAATGTCTTTTGATGTCTTTAGATATATATAATTCTCAAATTTAAATCAGGAACCTACTGGCATATTGTTGGTGTGTAAGCTAACATAAGATAAAATATATAAGCCAACAAAATAGGGTTCAACCACTTGTAATATCAACTCAAGGGCCCAAATAACCCAAAAAAGCACACTAACTAGTATCAAAACATTATGATATAAGTAAAACCAATATCAAATAATCTCGATACTAGTAAGTGATAAAATCAACAATAAAGGAAGAAGAATAATAGTCATAGAACTAAAAAAAGACAAAGATGGAGAAAATTAGAAGAATAGAAAGATCACATGGCCACACAAAGAAAAATAGAGAGTCATACAATATAATGTGAAATGTCACAAGTGTTGCAAATATAAAAATGATTAGTAAAAAGTTAATATGAATAAATGACCCCTATACACAGAAATACACCAATAACATTACAATTACAAGGTTTGTATGAAAATTTGGCATCCATGGTAGAATCAACAATTGCGCTGAAGAAAAAGGAAACGTAAAGCAAAAAGTCATGCAAGTTATATACCAAAGTATCTAAAAACAGATCACTGTGTTGCACTAAGACACTTGGTTGAAAGGGTTTGGGATAAAAAGGTGAAGTCTAGTGTTGTTCATTGATTTCAAGAGAGCATTTGATATAGAGCCAAGAATCAAATTATGGAGAAGAATGGAGGAACTAAAGGTCCACTCACACTATAGGGCGGTAGTCCACAAATTATATATGAGCAAGTCTAGGGCAAAATCAATATACATGAGGGGTTGTTTGAGTGCCTTGGGAGTGACATAGGAGTCAATTAAGGTTGTACTTTATCTCCCACTTTGTTTGGGTTATGTATTGACAAGATAAAAGAATGGACATACAAGTATGGAGGTGGTGGGCTTCATTTGACATAATATATGGTGAAACTTTTGTTATATGCTAATGATCTAATTTTAATTACAAAAACAACCTAAAGCTTGAGAGATGACTAACAGGGCCTAGAATGTTTTTATAAAGAGGTAGGGAAATAAGTTAATGTTGATAAAACTAAGAAACTAGTCTTCTCCTCACAAAGAAAAAAAAGTTCATTTCAACTTCAAGTTTAAAGTGGATCTACTTGAAGTGGTGTCAGAATACTAGTGTTTTGGATTAGAATTCATAATAAATTTAGTTGGGACGTGTATAGTGAAAATAATACTCACCATGCACTACAAAATAGGTGTGGGAATGTAGAGTTGTGGGATTGGAAGATCATCAAGTTCTTATTTGCATTACTCGTCACCTCAGTGATCTTATATGGGGAAACAATACTTGAAGTTTGAAATGAAAGCAAATAACTTGTGCTTAATTACGAACAACTTCAAAATCAAGGCTTCAATTCTATACAAAATACTCTTTGCTAGAACATGCTCTTTCCCTTTAAAAGCAAAAACCATTACATGCTATTTGAAAAACAATCATAACTAAAACATGAAAAATGATAAGTGGCCTAATACAACAAAGGAAGAAGAGTTATATAAGATAAATAGCACATAGATGAAACTAAAAAAAAAAAAAGGATGAATAGACAAGGTATTGACATAAATAAATGTCCAAACCCTAATAAAGAAATAAAAATAAATTTAAATGAAGAATTTAGAATAATTATATGGAGAAAGAAAACAAACAAGAAATGACAACATTATTTTATAGAATTCATTTCGACCTATGAACATTACGAAAAAATATATGTAGATGGTGAAATCAAATGGATGGAGAAGATACTTGTAACTTAGAGAAGAACTAGTTCTCATTAGATCAGATATGAAATAGGTAGATAAGTGACCTCCAAAAAATAATGTGAACAAATAATATATTTATTTGGTATCATAAGAACAATAAAAATAAAGAAACATTTCAACCTACAATAACATCTAATTCAAACACAGATAAATATTGAGTGTGGATACCACATTAAAAGAAGAAAATTATTGAAAGGTATTTGCTTTTTTTTTTTAATCAAAATTTGTGTGATCTATGGTTCTAAAGCAAGCAAATGAACAGGCAACGTTATTATGTCATTTCTGTAAATGTCAGGAAACAAGTATTTTGCGTAATCAGGGCTAAGTTGGTAAGGTGTTTACAGATGTGTATTTGTCGTCAATTTGGTTAGTCACCGGTCGATTCTCAAGCCCTCTTTAATCTTTGTTTTTGTTGTTTCTCTGAGGTTTTTGTTCGTTCTGATGATAATTCAAGCTGTTTGGCTCCAGCGTTGAACACTCTAGCTCCGATCAGCTTCTTGTTGCAGGCAGAGGAGTTGAACCAGAAGAGGATTTGTTGATATTTCGTAAGTATTGTAAGGGAGGGACTGTGGCCAAGGCGAATGCCAATGCCAAAGCCAAAGCCAATGCTAAATAGGCCCTTCCCTTCCCTTCCTTACGAGCTACTAACAATTCCTCTTCCTCGCTTCTTGGAGCGGATTTTGAAAGGAACAACTGTATATTTTTATTATTACGCGCCGCCTAACAGTTAACCAGCAAAATAACCAGGCTCAGTAGATACAGTAGGCCAGCCCCGTTTGGGTTAAGGGGGCTGACTCAACGTGACCGTCCGCTTTACGGTATGCTGCTTGTACCACCTCGTCTTCTTTCTTCTTCTCTGTGTACATTGGCGGGGGTGCCTTTTAGGGTTTTATATCTTTTGAAGGGTTTGGTTTGGATTTGTTTATTTGCTTTCATTAAGGTTTGTTTTGTGAATGGGTTGTTCTGTTGTTGAATTGGCAAGAATTTGTAATAATTTTTCCAAGGGTTTGCTCCGATTTGTTTATTTGCTTTCATATGGGCTTGTTTTCTCGATGGTTTTTTTGACGGGTTTGTTTTGGTAAGGGTTTGTTCTGTTTTAGATTGTTTTTGATTTTTCGAAGTCATGCTGAATTCGTTAGATTGTTGTGGATGATTTGTCTGGATTTATGTTTTCACAGGGTTTGTTTTGATTAGAGTGTTCGTTGAAGTTAAATCAATCAGGGGAAAATTAATTACGCATTTGTCCCTATTTGTTTTAGAAAGGGATTTTTGGTTCTGTTGTTGATTTACAGGGCTTGTTTTGATAAGGTTTTTTTGAATTATCGAAGTTGGGAAGATTTTGTATTCTAGTGATTGTTCAGTGTATTACAAGTCTTCTGGTATCTACGGGGTAGTTTGTATATTGTAGAATGGTTTCTGGACAGGGTATCAACGCTGGAGATGTAAAGAAGCTCCAGGATGCAGGCATTTACACATGCAATGGCTTGATGATGCATACAAAGAAGGTTTCATTAAACCTTTCCATACGCTTCCTCTTGCCATTCATTTTCGTTTCTGCAAATTTTTGCCAGATTTATATTGTATTAAATGTTTGCGCAGTTGCCATTCATTTTCGTTTCTGCAAATTTTTGCCAGATTTATATTGTATTAAATGTTTGCGCAGTTGCCATTCATTTTCGTTTCTGCAAATTTTTGCCAGATTTATTGTATTAAATGTTTGCACAAGGTTTGACAAGCATTAAAGGGCTTTCCGATGCAGAAGTCCATATAATCCGTGAAGCAGCGGAAAAACTTGTGGTAAGTTCTGCAATTCCTTGCTATTATTAATTTAGATGATATAATTGAAATCGCTAAGTGAGAATTTAAGTCGATTTGCAACCAGTTATTTTCTGTGTTTGGCAGACCATTAGCTATGTGACAGGTAATGGAATTCTTATGAGAGTATGGACTCTACCATATCTTTGTTTCTTCTACGTTTTAAATTTCCTTATTCATGCTTTTATAATTTAGAATTTGTGTGAAGTTGCCTTAATGTTTCTTAAATTATGCACATTTAAAGATTAATTATTTGTTCACCGTGTTGATTTCCTTATTAACGGCTTTGTTATGTAGAAATAATGTAAAGTAGTCTCAAATTTGCATAGAACTTGAATATTTTAAAGCTGATTGTCAGTTTACAACGAAAATGTGTCATCAGAATCACTACAGGAAACTTTGCTTAGATGAGTCTCCTCTATTATTTTCCATTGGATTCCATTATTCGTCAATTTTGTCTAACATATTAGGATTTCGACTTCTTTAAATAAGAAAGAAAAATATTTCATATGATGGTGCAATGAACATCAAATGTAATGTTAAAATTTCCTTATAACTTTTCCCTCTTAACTCTCAAATGAACTTAAAATCTGAAGAAATCTGAAGTCAACCATTCATTATTAACATCGGCTGCTTTCATAAATTACATCTATGAATATATTCATCTCAAAAATAAAAATAAAATAAAATATTGCTTCATTCAATCCAAAAATAAATAAATAATTGTAATACTGATCATTCCTTCAAAAATTTGAAATAACCAAACACAATGCTCTGATTTTGATATGCTACTCCATAAATAAAAAATAAAATAAATTATTGATTCATTCAATCCAAAAATAAATAAATAATTATAATACTGATGATTCCTTTAAAAATTTGAAAGAATTTGAAATAACCCAACACAATGCTCTGATTTTAATATGCTACTCCATAAATAAAAAATAAAATAAAATATTGATTCATTCAATCCAAAAATAAATAAATAATTATAATACTCATGATTCCCGTAAAAATTAATACTGATGATTCCTTTACAAATTTGAAAGAATTTGACATAACCAAACACAATGCTCTGATTTTAATATGCTACTCCATAAATAAAAAATAAAATAAAATTTTGGTTCATTCAATCCAAAAATAAATAAGTAATTATAATACTCATGATTCCTATAAAAATTTGAAAGAATTTGAGATAACCAAACACAATTCCCCAAACTTTTTGAAAGAATTTTAAATAACCAAACACAATGCTCTGATATTAATCTGCTACTTAAATAATTATAAATAATTGGTCTCGATTTTAAAAAAATATAAAAAAAATTGTATTAATATGTTGAAGTTTGCTTTCATTTTAGGTTTTTTAAAATAATTTAACCTAATTTTTCTAATTTGCTCCAATTTTTAGAATTTTCTCTAAACTTGTAAAATTTGTAATTAATGTTTTCACCAATTTATTTTAATTTTTCAAAATTTTCTTAAATTGTGTTATTTTTTTAAATTTTTTCTTAAATTTGTTGATTTTTTTCTAAGTTTTTGAATTTTAGGTAATTTAACCTTTTTATTGATTGAAGTTGTTCAAAACTATCCAAATTTTCTATATTTTTTTGGGAAAGTTATTTAGATTGATGAATTTTAATTATTTAATTTAATTTATGGAAGTTTTTGATTTAATCTTTTAATTTTTCATATTTTCTAATTTTTGAAATTCGCCTTTACCTTAATTTTTAGATTTATCAAAGTTTTCTTAATTTACCTTAAATTGTTGATTTTTTCACCAATTTAAATTATTTTTTAAATTGTACTAATTTTTTATTTTTTCTTTAATTTGTTTAATTTTTTCTAATTCTTGAAATTGTCCAAATTTTTTATATATTTTCAGTTTTTTTTTAAAATTGTTAAAGTTGCCTGGATTGATGACTTTTTAATTATTTAATTTAATTTATGGAAGTATTTGACTTAATGTTTGCAGTAGATTTTCAAATTGCGCTAATTTAGTTTTATCTTTTGAATTTTTTTAAAATTACATGAAATTTCTATAAGTTGCAAGTTGTTTTGAATATTTTGAATTTTCACAGTTAACCAAATTATTCAATTTTTTCATATTTTTAGAAATTTTGATAATTGAATGATTTTTTTAAATTTTTCTAAAATTTGTTAATTTAATTTATGTTTTTGATTTTTTTTTTAAATTGTTTTATATTTGCTTTATTTTTTCAAATATCTCGTGAATTTCTTTAATTTGTCATAAATTTCATTATTATTTTTTTTGGCAAGTTTTGAAATTTTGATAATTTAATGTTTTTTGAAATTTCTTAAAATTTGTTAATATAATATAATTTTTCTTAAATTGTCCTTTTTTTAAAAAATAAAAAGAGGGTAAAAACTTTATTAATCAGAAAAAATCAGAATACATCCCAGCAAAACCACAGAAAAACACCGAAGACAAAACACAACCAGAGTTACTAACCCCCCTCAACACCCATCACTCTCCATTCCCATCTGCATCCTCTCTGAGAATTCGCTCTAACCTCTGACGCACCTCATTGGGCAACAACGCCCACTCGTCCACCTTCATGCTGGCCCTTCCATCCGAAGCCCATTTTGCCAAGCAGTCAACTGCCTCGTTCCACTCCCTAGGAACGTGCACAAAAGACACAGACTCCATAAGAGCACTTACCTGTAATATCTGTTGTACTATCAGAGATAGTTGCCAGCTCACATCATCAGTCTTCCTTTCCAGGAGCATGTTGATCAGAATTTGCGAGTCAGCTTCGCATTGCACCTTACGCCATCCAAGCTCATAAGCTCTTCTGAGGGCATACAAAACAGCCAGACCCTCCATCCTGTTAACCGTCTGCTCCCCCTTATAGGCCAAAAAAATGAAGACCATAGATTCGGAGGAGTCCCGACCAACCCCTCCTATCCCAGCCGGGCCAGGATTGCCTCTAAAAGAGCCATCCGTGTTAATTTTTAAAAAGCCTTCGGGGGGTGGTGTCCATTTCCCATTCCTTTGAATCTTTTGCTTCCCGCCACGACCACGCCTGACACATGCGGAGACCGTGGAAATATCTTGTATGCCCAGCCTCTCAGCCAGCTCAGCGTCTTCCTTTGCCAGAGGCAGAATGATTTTGCTATTTGCCGCAACCGTCTCCTGGACCATACCCATAATTTTGCCCCATACCTGCTAAAGCGCCAACTTCTTCGCCTTAAAAATCCTCCGATTTCTCTCCAGCCAAACCTGCCACAACAGAAAGATTGGCCTTGCATACCACTCTTCTTACAAAAAATGAGCACCAGAGGGCGGTCTGCCCAATCTTGACCAGAAATCGACCAAGGAGGAAGCATGTAAGCAACGACATCCCCAAGCATCCCACCAAGCATGCCACAAATGACAGGTAAAGGGGCAGCTGAAAAATAAGTGTGACGACTCCTCCGCACCCAAACACAAGACACAACGCGAAGGCCTAGCAAATCCCCTCCTCTTAATATTCTTCCAAGTCAAGCAGCGATTCCAGGCCAGCGTCCAGGAGAAACAGTTACATTTCGGCCAGGAAAAGTTGCTTCATACTCTCTTCCACCATGAAACTTCCCCTCCTTCCTCCCATTGCTGTGCTATCAGTGTCTGATAACCTGATGAAACCATGTATTTCCCCTTGGGGTGAGGCAATCAGGCCAGCGTGTCACTCCCCCAAGAGCGCAACAGTTGCGCCCCTCCAGAATGTTCTTCAGCTCTGTGCATTCAGCGTCCATTCCATGAATCGGCCACTCCTCTGGAGCCATCCATCTCGCCTCCGTTAACTGACCATTGTGGAATAGAAATTTGTAATCACACACCCTGCTCCACTCTGCCTCACTGAATCTCTGCGCTAAGTCGCTCAGATGAGGGTATTGGGTAATCAGAGGGGGAAAGCCGTCCCATGAATCAAACCAGAATTGCGCCTCCTTCCCGCCTCTACAAATCCAGAAGAGGCCTCCTTTGATCAAAGCTGCTCCCTTTTTTAGAGTGGTCCAGATCACCGATCCAACTCCAAACAAGCTCTACCTAGGAATATCTTTCGCCGGGACCACAAAAAAATACTTATGGGATAGAATCCTGGCTCACACGCGATCCTGCTCCACGCACCACCTCCAATACAGTTTTGCGACCAGGGCCGTTCCTGCCAGCACAGACTGCCGAAGTCCCAACCCCCCAAACCTTTTCCGGCTGCACACCACTTCCCATCTAATCAAGCTCCAATTCGTCAAATTCAAATTACCTGCCCAAAGAAATTGTCTAGCCAAGGAGTCCAGGTCTTTGACAAAGCTCACTGGCGCCCCCTGAAGCATGCCCCTGTAAATAGGAAGCGCCTGTACCATTGACTGAATTAATTGGACTTGACCAGCAAAAGACAACCACCTATTGGTCCAATGGTTCACCTTGGCTCTAAATTTGTCTATGATCCCCTTCCATGTTTCCTTCGCCTGTCTCTCGGTAGATACCGGGATCCCTAAATAAAGTATCGGGAGGCTGCTGATCTTGAATCGAAGAATGTCAGCCACTCTTCGCTGAATGGCCATAGGAGTGTTAAAAAAGAAAATGGAAGACTTGTCCTCATTGATTACCTATCTCGTGGCTGCCAGGTAGTCATCCAGTCCCCTGCGAATTTTGGCGGCCTCCCTCATAGTGGCCATGCCCATCAGAGCCACATCGTCCACAAACTGAAGATGGGATAGAATCGGAAGTTCGCCTCCCCACCTCCATCCCTGAATGGCGCCCTCTGTAGTATTCTTTCTGATCAGTCGTCCTAGACCTTCCGTCAGAAGCAGGAACAGGTATGGAGATAAGGGATCCCCTTGCCGTATCCGCGTGTGGCCCCAAAGAGGTGGGAGTGCTCCCCATTTACCAAGACTGAGAATGAGGTTGAGCTCACACAACTCATTACCCACCTGATCCACTCCTCAAACCCATAGGCTTCCAACATCTTCCGCAAAAAGGACCGTCGGACCCTGCCATAGGCCTTGGACATGTCCAATTTCATGAACATAGCTTTCTCTCGGGACTTGGACATGGAATGGATAGCTTCCGTCGCCACCACAATTCCATCCAGAATCTGGTGCCCCTCCACGAAGCTGCTTTGCTCTTCAGATATCAAAACACTCAGCGACTTCTTCAATCTTTCCGCAATCAGTTTAGATATAATTTTGTAGACCACATTGCAAAGAGCAATGGGCCGAAACTGATTCAGGCGGTCAGCGCCTTCCCCCTTGGGAATGAGAGCCAGAAAAGTCAATTTTAGGGCTCTAAGCATTTGTCTGTTATTCTGTGATTCTTGGACAACAGCCAACAGATCCATTTTGATGATTTCTCAAAACCTCTGAAAGAATTCAATTGGAAAACCATCAGGGCCAGGCACTTTACATTTTTTCATGGTGAACACAATCCTCTGGAGTTCCTCCATGTTGATAGGACGCATCAGTTGCTCCTTCATATCCCGAGAGACTAAATTGGGAATACAGGATAGTATCCTCTCCTCCACATCTGCGTCCCTCCGACCTTCCTTTTTGAATAAAGAAGCGAAGTACTGGGCAACTTCAATACATATCTCCCTGGTAGAAGAGATTCTCTCTTTGCTGTCCAAAACCAATGCAGATATCATATTACCGTGTTGTCTTACTCTCACCGTATTAAACAAGAATACTGTATTCCTGTCCCCCTCCTGCAATCATTCCACCCTGGCTTTCTGCTTCCAAAAGATCTCTCATAGCTCCCATTCCTCCACCTTCCGAATAGCCCTAGCTTCTTCCTGGAACAAGAACTCAGTTAACCCCTCCTCCCTAATCATTCTGGTGATGTTATCCAACTCCTTCTGCGCCTCTTTATTCTCTTGAAAGATATTTTCAAAGTGCTGCGTGTTCCACCTTTTGAGCTGATATTTCACGAATTGAAGGAGCTTGGCAAAGACATACATTGCCATACCAGCCGCCGACCTCCCAATTCGCCACCATTCAGCTATTCTGTCAAACAGCTCTAGATCCCTTAGCCACATAAGTTGAAACTTGAACGGTGGCTTTTTATGCGTATACTTGGAAGATATATGTAGCTTAATTGGCCAGTGATCCGAGCCTCTCCAGTCAAGGATCTCGAACCTCAAGGACCATAATTCGCCCATCCAATAACAAGAGGTCAAGAACCTGTCAATGCTTTCAGCAATACAGCTGTCATCCAATCTCCTATTGTTCCATGTGAACTTCCCATTGCATGGTTTAATATCCACCAGGTTGAGTTCCGAGATCTTGTCTCGAAGCAAAAATGAAGACGGCTCCAATCTTGCTGTGCCTCCCCTTTTTTCTGAAAGATCCATGATAGCTTTAAAATCCCCCGCCATAATCCATGGCAGATAAGGAAAATCTCTACGGACTAGTTGTATATTATTTCAAACAATAAGCTTACTTGGGAAATCAGTGGGGGCATAAATGTTCGTGAAAAGAACATACTCTCCTGATTCCACGCATAGAGAAACCATAGATAGAGAAGATCTGAAGGCAATCCATGACACTGGTAGAACCTTGCGAGGATTCCACATACAAGCCACTCCACCTACAGTTCCCTGCGCTCCAATGCATTGGCACAAACTTTGCCTCCAAATTTTAGGCGCAATTTCCATCATAGATTCCACCGAGACCTTAGTTTCTTGTAAAAAGAGAACATCCGGATTATGATTCTTAACCAAATCCCGAACAACGTTTTGTTTGGGGCCGCTGCTGAAGCCCCTCACGTTCCAAGAGAGAACAATCATTTCGCTGGAGACAGGAAGTGGGAGTCAAGGGTCTTAACCGACCCCGACTCAACTAGATTCTCCCCAATCATCTTAATCCTTTCCATATCCTTCTTCCGTCCTAGTTTGGCACTTTTTTCGGCCGCCCGCTTCTTACCCTCCCTCTGAAGAATTCCCAAGTGAGGATGGGCCTTGACTCTCTTTTCCGCCTCCACCGCCTCTGCCTGTGTTGGGGGAGCTCCTTCTTCTACCTCCTGACTCATATCAGCATTTGCTTCAATAGTTATTTGTTCCCCCATCTGCCCATCCAAAATCATAGGTAGGTAAACTTCCACAGGGAGCGAAGCTTGACCCATGGGTGAAATTCCATCCGCTCTTGCCTCTCCCACCACATGCTCCTCACTAATTAGGCCTGGGAAGATCTCCTGCTGGCCTAATGTATCAAGAATCTCAAATCTTTTAATTGAGTCCTCTGCCTGCCGCTCCATCCAGGACCTCTTATGTCCTCTGTTTCTGCCTTTAGCCTTGACCTGCACAAAACCCTCTGAATCCTTGCTTGCTTCCATTCCAGTCTTTTTCCCTTTGTCCACCCCAATGGTTCTACTCTGAGGAGGGTGTGAAGGTTGCTGATCATCCACTTTTGCCTTCGGGCATCTACGGACCAAGTGGCCATACTCATGGCATAACCGGCATTTGAATGGGAGCATCTCATAATCAAGTTGTTGCACCCATGAGTAATCCCCCGTGCTCATCTCAACTGCATCCGATAGGGGCCTACTTAAGTCAATTTCCACACAAATTCTTGCGAAGGTCATGATCTTCCTTCCTAAAGTTTGTGTGGAAGACCCCATAGGTTTTCCTAGCATAGAGGCAATCATCTGTAGCACATCCTTTCGGCAACATTCAATAGGCATTCTGGGTAATCTCACCCACACTGGTACTCTGGTAGTTCCTCCGTCGGGTTAAATCCAGCATGCCACAGTTTCACAAACAATCCAACCTGGTTATAAAAATAGGGACCTCTTTCGAATACCTTATTTCTGTCAGCTAAACAGACAAATGTGATCATGAAGAAGTTATTGGCCAGCAGTGAAATTTCCATCTCTCCCTCTGGGTCCCAAACACGTCGCGCCCAGCTCTCTAGGAAAGGCAGGGAGACTTGTAATCCCATAAATTTGTAGTAAAGTGAGTGCTTGGAGTAATACTCCACATCCTCAGCTATCATCTCATATGGAATTACAAGCTTCGGTCTCTCTGTACAACGCTCCAGGTATCCATTCACTTTTGTTAATCTTGAACCCCCTGCTGGGTTAGTATCATGCATACCTGCTGTTTGGATAGAATCAACAATTTCCTTCAACCTAGGTTCCATCCCCTGCTTGTTTCTCCCAACTACCTCACTGAAACTCCTGTCCATCTTTGCCTGCAACAGTGCTTCCACCCTCAGCGCCGCGTCCCTTCCTCCCTTCGCCTATTTCTGCTCACCCTCTCTCCTCCTTCTTCCTTGTTCCCAACCGTCTACTTCCCCTATCGCATCTCTAGAAGAATCAGAAACAAACCAGGGCTCGGCAGCCCTAGCCTGGCAACGCGCCTCTGAGCTCGCCCGCGCGTTTCATCTCCTCTTTTCCCTTTTCTTAAATTGTCTTTATTTGCTTTATTTTTTCGAATTTTCATTGGCTTTCAGATTATGTTTTTTTTTTTAAAATTTAATCTAATTTTTTTAATTCTTCCTAATTTTTAAAATTACACTTAAACTTGTATAACTTTAGAAATTTGTTGAAGTTGCTTTGAATATTTTGAATTTTCCTAAAATTTGTTAATTTAATATATTTTTTGAATTTTTCTTAAATTGCCCTTATTTGCTTTAACTTTCTGAATTTCTGGTGAATTTTTTTAATTTGTCATAAATTTCATTATTGTTTTTTTTTTTTTTAAATTTATTTAACCAATTTGTCTTATTTGATTTTTTTTTAAATGTCTTAATATGTTAGAAGTTGGTTTTCAGATTATGTTTTTTTTTAATAATTTAATCTAATATTTCAAATTCGTTATAATTTTAAAAATTTTCTTTATATAAAACTTTGTAATAAATTGTACTATTTGTTTAATCTATTTTTTCAAATTTGCCCAAATTTTTAAATTTTCCTTTAAACTTGTAAAACTTGTAATATATTGTCCTATTTTTTTTGATTTTGTCACGATTTTGTTTTCCAAATTTGTTCTAATCTGTTCAAGTTGGCTTTAATTTTAACTTTTTTTATAATTTAATTTAATTTTTAGAATTTCTCTTAAATTTTATGTTTTTTTTATTTTAATTTTTCAATTTTTTTAAACTGCACATTTTTTTTTTCTTTTTTAAATTGTTAAATTTTTCATAATTCTTGAATTTTCGGTAATTTAACATTTTTGTTGTTCTAAGTTGTTCAACATTGTCCAATTTTTTTATATTTATTAATATTTTTGCCTAAATTGTTAAGGATGCCCCAAATGGATGAATTTTTCATTATTTAATTTAATTTATGGAAGTATTTGATCTAATATTTGAAATAGATTTTTCAAATTTGCCAAAACATTTGAAGTTGCACTTTAATTTACTAATTTTTTTGATATTTTTTTCCTATTTTTTAAAATTTAATTTAATGTAATTTTTCAATTTTGTAGTTGCAATAATTTGTTAGAATATTCCCTAAATTTGCAATTAATTTTTCAAATTTTTTGGTTTGTATTAATGTTTGAATTTTTGGCTCATTTAATGTTCAACTTTTTGTTTTGTGTGAATATTTGAATTTTTGCTCATTTAATCTATAAAAATTTATCGAAGTTTTTTTAAATTGTCTTAATTTTTCACAAAAAAAATTGAAGTTGCTTTATGAATTTTTTGGTTTTCCCTTAAAGTTGTCATATTTTTTAATTTTTCAAATTTGTCCTTACTTTAATTTTTAGATTTTTTTCTTAAATTTGTAATCAATTTTCAATTTTTTACTTTAGGTAAATGTTTGAATTTTTGCTCATTTAATCTAAATTTATTGAAGTTTTCTTAATTTACCTTAATTTTTTACCAAAAAATTATCAAGCTATCAAGTTGCTTTATATTTTACCCTTTTTTGGTTTTTCTTAAAATTGTCATATTTTCTCTTAACAAAAAGTGACATTAAATTTTTTATTTTTAACTTCATCAAATTTTTTAATTTTAAAAAAAAATTTATAATTAATTTTCAATTATTTGTTTTGGGTAGAAGTTTGAATTTTTGCTCATTTAATTTAAATTTATGAAAGTTTTCTTAATTTGTCTTAACTTGTTGATTTTTTTTAGCTAATTTATTTTAGTTTTTTAATTTATTTTTCTAAATTGTACTAATTTTTTATTTTTTCTTTAATTTGTTGATTTTTCCTTAATTCTTGAATTTTCACTAATTTAATCTTTTTATTGATTGAAGGTGTTCTAAACTACCCAAATATTTTATATATTTTGGGTTTTTTTTTTAATTTTCAATTTTTTGTTTTGCTTAAATGTTTGAATTTTTGTTCATTTAATCTAAATTTATCGAAGTTTTCTTAATTTGTCTTAAGTTGAAGTTTTCTTAATTTGTCTTAAATTGATTTTTTCGCTAATTTATTTAAGTTTTTTAATTTATTTTTAAATTGTACTAATATTTTTTTCTTTAATTTCTTGAATTTTCAGTAATTGAAGTTGTTCAAAATTGTCCAAATTTTTTATATATTTTGGGATTTATTTCTTAAATTGTTGAAGTTGCCCTAGATTGATGACTTTTTAATTATTTAATTTAATTTATGAAAGCATTTGACTTAATCTTTGCAATTTTTTTTTTAAATTTGTGCTAATTTAATCGAATCTTTTGAAATTTCTTTAAATTCCTTGAAATTTCATCAAGTTGCCCAAAATCTTTAAATTACTTGAAATTTCTTCAAGTTGCCCAAAATTTCTTTTTTCTTTTTTCAAATTTAGTAAATTTATTATAATTGTTTTGTTAAGAGGTTTTTTGAATTTTTCACGAGTTAACCAAATTATTCAATTTTTTCATTTTTTTGAAATTTTGATAATTTACTGAAATTTTTGAATTTTCTTAAAATTTGTTAATTTAATTTTGTTTTAGATTTTTTTTCCTAAATTTTCTTATATTTGCTTTATTTTTTCGAATTTCTCGTGAATTTCCTTAATTTCTCCAATTCAAATTGGTCCTAGTTTTTATTTTATTTTATAAAATTGTATTAAAATGTTGAAGTTTGTTTTCATTTTAGGATTTTTTTATAATTTAACCTAATTTTTCAAATTTGCTCCAATTTTTACAAATTTCTCTAAACTTGTAAAACTTGAAATTGATTTTTTAATTTATTTTAATTTTTTAAAATTTTCTTAAATTTTGCTATTTTTTAAAATTTTCTTGAATTTGTTGAATTTTTCATAAGTTCTTGAATTTTAAGTAATTTACCCTTTTTATTGATCGAAGTTGTTTTAAATTGTCCATACTTTCTATATTTTTTTAGATTTTTTTAAAAATTGTCCATACTTTCTATATTTTTTTCATTTTTTTAAAAATTTGTCAGATTTACCTTTTTTTTAAAAAGAATTTTGCCCTAATTTTTAGAATTTCGTCATAATTTAGTCTTTTTTTTTTTTTTTTCATAAAATTCAATTTTTTTCAATTTAATTTATAAACTTTTAAAATTGCCCTAAATTTCTTTTATTTCTTTTGAGTTTTGTAATTTCTTTGAAGTTCGTCAATATAACATAATATTGGAGATTTGCCTTATCTTTTTGAACTTTCGCCAATTTAACTTAATCTTTTGAAATTTTTTTTGTTTCAAGTTTTTACTAATTTGTCCTCATAATTTTCCTATTTTTATTCAAATTTGTCAGGGTTCTTTTGTCAGATATTTGTTGAAGTTACTTAAATATTTTGATTTTTCCTAAAATTTGTTAGTTTCATGTAATTTTTTTATTTTTTCTCAAATTGTTTTTATTTACTTTAATTTTTAGAATTTCCCATGGTTTTCTTTAATTTGTCATAAATTTCATTTTTTTTTTAATTCAACCAATTTATCTTATTCAAATTTATTCCGAATTTTTAAAAATAAAAATAAAAATAAAATGTATTAATATGTTGAAGTTTGCTTTCATTTTAAGATTTTTTTAATAATTCAACTTGTTTTTTCAAATTTGTCCCAATTTTCAGAATTTTTCCCTAAACTTGCATAACTTGTAATTGATTTTTTCACCAATTTATTTTAATTTTTCAAAATTTTCTTAAATTGTGCTATTTTTTTTTTCTTATTCTTAAATTTGTGGAATTTTTCCCTTATTGATGGAAGTTCTCAATTGTCCAAATTTTCTATATTTTTTTGGGATTTTTTTCTAAATTGTTGAAGTTCCCTACATCGATGAATTTTAATTATTTAATTTAATATATGGAAGTTTTTGACCTAATCTTTAATTTTTCATATTTTCTAATTTTTCAAATTTGCCCTTACCTGATTTTTAGATTTTTTCTTAAATTTTTAATCAATTTTTTGATTTGATTAAATGTTTGAATTTTTGCTTATCCAAGTTTTCTTAATTTGCCTTAAGTTGATTTTTTTGTTAATTTATTTTAGTTTTTTAAATTTATTTCTAAATTGTACTAATTTTTTATTTTTTGTTCAATTTTTTGAATTTTTCCTAATTCTTGAATTTTTAGTAATTTAACCTTTTTATTGATTGAAGTTGTTCGAAATTGTCCAAATTTTCTATATATTTTGGGATTTTTTCCTAAATTGTTGAAGTTGCCTTAGATTGATGACTTTTTAATTATTGAATTTAATTTATGGAAGTATTTGACTTAATCTTTGCAATAGATTTTTCAAATTTGTGCTAATTTAACCGAATCGTTTGAAATTTCTTTATAAATTCCTTGAAATTTCGCCAAGTTGTTCAAAATTTCTTTTTGTTTCAGTGTTTCTCTGATTTATTGTCATAATTTGTCTTTCTTTTACAAATTTATTAAATTTATTAGAATTGTTTTGTCAGATTTTTTTTGAAGTTGATTTGAATATTCTTTAATTTAACCTATTTATTGATCGAAATTGTTCTAAATTGTCTAAATTTTCTATATATTTTGGGAATTTTTTCTAAATTGTTGAAATTCCCTACATTGATGAATTTTAATTATTTAATTTAATTTATGAAAGTTTTTGACCTAATCTTTAATTTTTCATATTTTCTAATGTTTCAAATTTGCCCTTACCTTAATTTTTAGATTTTTTTTTAATTATTTAATTTATTTTATGAAAGTTTTTGACCTCATCTTTAATTTTTCATATTTTCTAATGTTTCAAATTTGCCCTTACCTTAATTTTTAGATTTTTTATTAAATTTTTAATCAATTTTCAATTTTTTGTTTTGCATAAATGTTTGAATTTTTGCTCATTTAATCGAAATTTATCGAAGTTTTCCTAATTTTTCTTAAGTTGATTTTTTTGTTAATTTATTTTAGTTTTTAATTTATTTCTAAATTGTAATATTTTTTTATTTTTTCTTTAATTTTTGGAATTTTCATCAATTTAACGTTTTTATTGATTGAAGTCTATATATTATATGACTTTTTAATTATTTAATTTAATTTATGGAAGTATTTGACTTAATCTTTGCAATAAATTTTTCAAATTTGAGCAAATTTGGTAGAATCTTTTGAAAATTTTCTAAATTGTCTGAAATTTCTCCAAGTTGCCCAAAATTTCTTTTTGTTTCAGTTTTTTGCTAATTTATTGTCATAATTTGCCTTGTTTTTTCAAATTTATTATAATTGTTTTGTCAGAATTTTTTTGAAGTTTTCATTAGTTAACCAAATTGTTCATTTTTTTTCATATTTTTTGAAATTTTGACAATTTTATGAATTTTCCTAAAATATGTTTTTTTAATAAAAAGGTTAAAAATATATTAATAAAAGAACAAGAGCATTACAAGAAGAACGGGGGACTGAAATCCCCAAAGGAAAACAACAAGCACAGAAAAACGAGGGACGAACCCACCTATATGTTGATATGAGCCTTCCTATCTTCCTCCAAAATACGTTCCAGATTAAAGCGAAGCTCCGGGGAGAGAGACTCCCAATCCTCAGAATTACCACCATCTAAATGCTCAGACGCCCATTTTGCCAAACAATTCATTTCTCTATTTCATTCACGGGGAATATGAACAAACCTAATTATATCTATGAGCGAGCTAATCCTCAAAATCTGTTGTACAATCCCAGCCAATTGCCAATTGACATCCAACGCTTTCCTCTTAACAAGCAGGTTGATCACGACTTGAGAATCTGATTCACAAATGATCCTACGCCAACCCAACGCCTGAGCCTTCTCAAGAGCATAGAGAATAGCCTGGCCTTCCATCATGTTGTTGGTTTGTGTCCCCTCATGGACCGTAAAGAGAAAAATCACCGTACCTTCAGAGTCTTTGTCTATCCCACCAATACTCGCAAGTCCGGGATTGCCCCTGGAAGAGCCGTCCGTATTGATCTTGAGAAACCGATTGGGAGGGTACTGCCACTGACCATCCCTATGAATCTTCTCTTTGCCTTGTCGACCTCTCCTGACATAAGCCGAATTACCTGCAAATCACTGGATTCCAAGGCGCGCCACCACCTCAGCATCCTGTTTGGATAAAGGGAGACATACCTCACTCTTGGCCTGCACAGTCTCCTGAATCATCCCTATGACTTTCTGCCATACTTGTTGCGACATAATCCTCTCATTCTGGAATATCTGTCTATTTCTCTCCAACAAGAGCTGCCACAACAAAAAGATGGACCCCCCTAACGAAACATTCTGCAGAAAAGCCGTCCTTGAGGGGGGTTCTCCCACGCCACTCCAAAAATCGACCAAGGATGAAACATGGAGACAGGGGCGCTACCATACGTCCCACCAATAATGCCAGAGCTGCAAAGCAAAGGAGCAACGAAAAAATAGGTGAGCAGAATCCTCCTCAGCCGCTCCGCACATAACACAAACGGACGGGCCTTGGAAGCCTCTTTTTCAGAGATTGTTCTAGGTCAAGCACCTGTTCCAAGCCAACAACCAAACAAAGCAGTTGTATTTTGGCCTTGAGAATTTATTCCAACCTGTCTCCACCATTGCACTTCTCCTCTGCCCAATCTCTGAGATAATAAAGCCTGATATCCAGAAGCAATTGTGTAATTTTTTTTAAGATTGGGAGACCAAGCAAGCTCATCTTCCTCCTGGAGGGAGCTACAACCGGCCAAACCTCAAGCGCTTCCCATTTTGCCACCTCCAGCTGTCCGCAGGAAATGTATGATTTAAAGTCACTCACCCGAGACCAACCAGCATTAAGGAATCTCTGGCAAAGGTTCGACAGATTAGGGAACTGAGAAATAATGGGAGGGTTACCGTCTCAAGAATCAGTCCAAAAGAGAGCCTTGGATCCCCGCTTACAAATCCAGAATAAGCCTTCCTTAATAAGAGCAACCCCTTTTTTGAGAGTCCTCCATATCGCTGAGCCTTTCCCAATGAGTGGATAACGAGGAATATCACTCTGAGTGGCCTCCGAATAGTACTTCTGAGAGAGAATTCTGGCCCAGGCCTTGTCTTGTTCATTGCACCAACGCCAATAAAGCTTAGCCGCCAAAGCAACTCCATTTAAGTTCGTCTGCCTTAGGCCAAGCCCCTATGTTGTTTGGGGCTACCGACCATCTCCCATCTAACTAAGCTCCATTTTGAGGTCATCAAAGTACCAACCCATAAAAATTGTCTAGTAACCGAGTCAAATTCCTTAAGAATTCCCACCGGAGCAACCTGAAGCATACATCTGTAAATAGGCAAATCCTGCACCACATATTGAATTAATTGAACACGGCCCGCAAAAGAAAGCCACCTGTGAGTCCAATGATTCACCTTCGCCCGAAATTTATCCAAAATATTCTACCAAAATTCTTTGCATATAAGGCCAGCTGTAATAGGAATATCTAGATAAATCATGGGGGGAGTCCCAATCTGGAAATGCATAGTCCGAGCAATTCGCTGCTGTATGGGAGTCGGTGTATTAAAGAAGAAGATGGATGACTTATCTTCGTTGACCTTTTTCCCCGAAGCCGTTAGATAAACATCCAACACCCTGTGCAAATTGGCGGCTTCACTCATTGTGGCCATGCCCATTAGAACAGTGTCATCAACAAATTGCAAGTGAGACTGCGCCAATAGTTCACCCCCCCTTGCCAGCCTTGAATATGTCCATCCTCTCTGTTCCTTCTGATCATCCTCCCCAAGCCTTCAGCAAGAAAAATAAAGAGATACGGAGACAAAGGATCTCCTTGTCGTAGCCCCCTAGAGGCACCAAATAACTCTGTATGTTCCCCATTGATAAGCACCGAAAAGAAAACCGAGAAAATGCAGCTCATGACCCATTGGGTCCATTCGTCCACAAAATCAAAAGCTTTGAGAACCTTCCACAGGAATGACCATCTGACCCTATCAAAAGCCTTGGCCATATCCAGCTTAATAAACATTGCCTTATCTTTGGAGCTGGCCATGGAGTGAATGGACTCAACCGCTATGACAATACCATCAAGAATTTGCCTGTCTTCCACAAAACCACTCTGTTCTTCAGAAATCACATCGCTGAGCCCGGTTTTTAATCTTTCTACAATGATTTTAGATATGATTTTATAAACAACATTACAAAGAGATATAGGGCGAAACTGACTTAGCCTATCATCTTCTTTGCATTTCGGTATGAGGGCGAGATAAGTCACATTTGAAGCCTTAAGCATTTGCTTATTCTGCTGATATTCTTGAACAACAGCTAAAAGATCTAATTTGATAATATCCCAAAATTCTTGATAGAATTTAGAGGGGAAGCCGTCAGGACTAGCCGCTTTCCCCTTTTTCATCTGGGAAATAGTCGCCTCAAGCTCCCCAAGTGTGATATTCTTCATTAAATTCTCATTCATTTCATGCGTCACCAGGGGCGGAATGCAGTAGAGAACCTGTGCTTCTTCTGGTAATTCCTCATTCGCATCTTCCCTAAAAAGAGTAGAGAAATACTGCACCACCTCCTCTGACATTGCAGGAAAGGAATTAAGCCGCTCACCTCTTTCATTGACCGGGACCGAGATAGAGTTGCCGTGCCCCTTGGGTTTAGACAATTGAAAGAAAAAAGAAGTATTTATGTCACCTTCTTGGAGCCATTCTATCCGAGCTTTCTGCTTCCAAAACACTTCCTCCCATAGCTCGCATTCCTCCAGGTCTTTCACAGCCGGAGCTTCGTCTTGAAGTAATATTTCAGTCAATCCTTCCTCCCTAATTGTTCTCGTGATACCATCAAGCTTAGCCTGCGCATCATCGTTAGCATGAAAAATATTCCCAAAGCTTTGATGATTCCACTGATTAAGCTTATACTTCACAAACTGCAACGATTTAGCAAAAATATACATCGCCATACCATGGGCAGGCCTGCCCCACCTCCATCAGTTGGCTACACATTTGAACAATGACTGATCTCGCAGCCACATGAGTTGGAATCTGAAGGAAGGAGAGCGAGGCTGGTTCTTTGAAACACTGTTCAGCTTAATAGGCCAATGATTCAATCCTCTCTAGTCCAAAATTTCAAACCCTATAGACCACATACCCCCGACCCAGTAGCCAGAAACCTAAAAATGACCCAGTCTGTCAGCAATGAAATGTTGGCCATTCCTCCGATTGTTCCAAGTAAATTGTCCGTTGTTGGGCCGAATGTCGACTAAATTCAAAACTACAATGTAATTTCGCATAAGCAAAGCATAGGGGTCAAGCTTTGTCATACCACCACGTTTTTCAGTGAAATCCAAAATAGCGTTAAAATCTCCAGCCATAATCCAAGGTTGGATGGGAGACAAGCTGCGGACAAAACTAATGTGGCCCCATAGGGATTGTTTACCCCGCCAGTCAGTAGGGGCATAGACATTGGATAGAAGAATGACTTCGCCCGTCTCAAAGCTGGAAGCCATCATAGTCAAGGAAAACTTAGAGGACAACCATCTTATGAGGCCGATCTTGCGGGGGTTCCAAAGGCAAGCTAATCTTCCTAAAGATCCGGTAGCCCCAGTGCATTGACAGTCCCCAATTTTCCTAAAATATGTTAATTTAATATAATTTTTTTGATTTCTTCTTAAATTGTCTTATATTTGTTTTATTTTTTTCATTTCTCGTGAATTTCCTTAATTTGTCATAAATTTCAATATTATTTTTTCAAATTTTTGTCAATTTAACCAATTTGTCCAATTTAATATGTTGAAGTTTGCTTAAATTTTACTATTTTTTTATAATTTAACATACTTTTTCAAAATTGTCCCAATTTTTACAATTTTTTCTAAACTCGTAAAACGTGTAATTGATTTTTTCACTAATTTATTTTAATCTTTTAAAATTTTCCTAAATTCTGCTATTGTTTTTTCTTAAATTTGTTTAGTTTTCCCTAAGTTCTTGAATTTTCGGTAATTTAACCTTTTTATTGATCGAAGTTCTAAATTATTCAAATTTTCTATATTTTTGGGATTTTTTTCTAAATTGTCGAAGTTCCCTAGATTGATGATTTTAATTATCTAATTTAATTTATGGAATTTTTTGACCTCATATTTGAAAAAGTTTTTTCAAATTTGCCCATTTTTTTTAAAAATTGCACTTGAATCTACTAATTTCTTCATATTTTCTAAAATTTGTTAGGTTTTTGTATTTTTTAAAAGAATTTTGCCCTAATTTTTAGAATTTCACCATAATTTTATCATTTTTTATAAAATTCATTTTTTTTCAATTTAATTTATAATCTTTTGAAATTGCCCTAAATTTCTCTTATTTGTTTTGAGTTTTAGAGGTTTCTTGAAGTTCGTCAAATTTGCCTTAATTTTTTGAAATTTGTTAATTTCACTTTAAATTTTATCTTATCATTTGAAAGAAAAATCTATCTAATTTAACATAATATTGGAGATTTGCCTTCTTATCTTTTTGAACTTTCACAAATTTAATTTAATCTTTTGAAATTTCTTTTTGTTTCAAATTTTTGCTAATTTGTCTTCATAATTTTCCCTGTTTTTTCAAATTTGTTAGAATTCTTTGGTCAAATATTTGTTGAAGTTACTCTAAATATTTTGATTTTTCTTAAAATCTGTTAATTGTATGTAATTTTTTGAATTTTTTCCAACTTGTCCTTATTTACTTTAATTTTTTGAATTTCTCATGGTTTTCTTTAATTTGTCTTTATTTATTTTAATTTTTCATTTTTTTTTTTTTAAATTCTGTTATTTTTTAATTTTTTTTCTTAAATTTGTTGAATTTTTCCTAAGTTTTTGAATTTTTCTTAATTTAACTTTTTTATTGATCGTTGTTGTAAATTGTCGAAGTTTCCTAGATTGATGAATTTTAATTATTTAATTTAATTTATGGATGTTTTTGACCTAATCTTTGAAAATGATCTCAATTTTTCTATTTTTTTTAAAGTTTCATTTGAATTTACTAATTTCTTCATATTTTCTTAAATTTGGTAGATTTTCCTATTTTTTTTAATAAAATTTCGTCCTAATTTTTAGAATTTCGCCCCAATTTTGTTTTTTTTTTCATAAAATTCATTTTTTTTCAATTGAATTTATAATCTTTTGAAATTTCCCTAAATTTTCCTTATTTCCTTTTAATTTTGGAATTTCCCTAAAGTTCATCAAATTTATCTTAATTTTTAGAAATTTGTTGATTTCACCTTAAATTTTAACTTTTTATTTTATAGAAAAATCTATATAATTTAACATAATATTGGAGATTTGCCTTATCTTTTTGAACTTTTGCTAATTTAACTTAATCTATTGCAATTTCTTTAAATTGCTTGGAATTTCTCTAAGTTGCCCAAAATTTCTTTCGTTTCAATTTTTTGCTAATTTGTCCTCATAATTTTCCTTGTTTTTTCAAATTTGTTAGAATTTGTTTGTCAGATATTTGTTGAGGTTATTCTGAATATTTTGATTTTTCCTAAAATTTGTTAATTTCATGTAATTTTTTGAAATTTTCCCAAATTGTCCTTATTTACTTTAATTTTTTGAATTTTTTAAGAATTTCTTTAATTTGTCATAAATTATTTTTTTTGTTGATTTAACCAATTTGTCTTATTCAAATTTATCCAGAATTTATTTATTTTAAATGTTTTAATATGTTGAAGTTGGCTTTCACATTATGATTGTTTTTATAATTTAATCTAATTTTTTAAATTTGCCTTAATTTTTAAAATTTCACTTAAACTTGTAAAACTTGTAAACATTTGTTGAAGTTGCTCTGAATATTTTAATTTTCGTGAATTTCTTTAATTTGTCATAAATTTCATTATTATTTTTTTGTTTTTTTTTAATTTAACCAATTTATCTTATTCGAATTAGTCTCCATTTAAAAAAATAAAATAATTGTATTAATAGGTTAAAGTTTGCTTTCATTTTAAGATTTTTTTTATAATTTAATCTAATTTTCCAAATTTGCCCAAATTTTTAGAATTTTCCCTAAACATGCAAAACTTGTTTTAATTTTAAGATTTTTTTAATAATTTAACCTAATTTTTCAAATTTGCCCAAATTTTTAGAATTTTCCCTAAACTTGCAAAACTTGTAATTGATTTTTTCACCAATTTATTTTAATTTTTCAAAATTTTCCTACATTGCCTTTTTTTCTTCTTCTTAAATTTGTTGAATTTTCCCGGTAATTTAATCTTTTTATAAATCGAAGTTGTTTTCAATTATCCAAATTTTTAATATTTTTTTGGGAATTTTTTATATATTGCTACTTTGATGAATTTTAATTATTTAATTTAATTTATAGAAGTTTTTGTTGCCCCTTACCTTAATTTTTAGATTTTTTCCTACATTTATAATCAATTTTCAATTTTTTTGTTTTGCGTAAATGTTTGAATTTTTGCTCATTTAATCTAAAATTTATCTAAGTTTTCTTAATTTACATGATGTAGTTGATTTTTTAGCTAATTTAATTTAGTTTTTTATTTTTAAAAAATTTTTTACTAATTTTTTATTTTTTCTTTAATTTTTTGAATTTTTAGTAATTTAACCTTTTTATTGAATGAATTTTTTCTATATATTTTAGGATTTTTTCCTAAATTGTTGAAGTTGGTCTAGATTGATAACTTTTTAATTATTTAATTTAATTTATGGAAGTATTTGACTTAATCTTTAAATTTGCGCTAATTTATTGTCATAATTTGTCTTTTTTTTTCAAATTTACTAAATTTACTAGAATTGTTGTCAGATTTTTTTTGAAGTTGCTATGAATATTTTGAATTTTCACTAATTAACCAAATTTTTCAAATTTTTCATATTTTTTGAAATTTTAATAATTTAATGAATTTTCTTAATTTTTTTTTTTTTTTGATTTTTTCCTAAATTGACTTATATTTGCTTTATTTTTTTTTCAAATTTCCCTTGAATTTCCTTAATTTGTCATAAATTTCATTTTTTTTTTTTGAATTTTTGCCGATTTAATCAATTTGTCCAATTCTGATTGGTCTAGAGTTTTTTTTATTTTAAAAATTGTATTAATATGTTGAAGTTTGCTTTCATTTTAGGATTTTTTTTATAATTTAACCTAATTTTTACAATTCTCTTAACTTTTCACTAATTCATTTTAATTTTTCAAAATTTTCCTAAATTCTGCTATTTTTTAATTTTTTCTTAAATTTGTTGAATTTTCCCTAATTTCTTGAATTTTTGGTAATTTAACTTTTTTATTGATTGATGTTGTTTTAAATTGTTCAAAATTTATATTTTTTGAGATTTTTTTCTAAGTTGTCGAAGTTCCCTAGATCGATGAATTTTAATTATTTAATTTAATTTATAGAAGTTTTTTACCTAATCTTTGAAAAAAGTTTTTTAAATTTGCCAATTTTTTTTGAAAGTTGCACTTGAATTTACTAATTTCTTCATATTTTCTTAAATTTGTTAGATTTTTAAAAAAAAATAGAATTTCTTCCTAATTTTTAGAATTTTGTCATTTTTTCATAAAATTCATTTTTCTTCAATTTAATTTATAATCTTTTGAAATTGCCCCTAAATTTCCCTTATTTCCTTTTAGTTTTGGAATTTCCCTAAAGTTAGTCAAATTTGCCTTAATTTTTTGAAATTTGTTGATTTCACCTTAAATTTTATCTTATTATTTTATAGAAAAATTTATCTATTTTTACATAATATTGGAGATTTGCCTGATCTTTTTGAACTTTCTCAAATTTAACTTAATCTTTTGAAATTTTTTTTTGTTTCAATTTTTTGCTAATTTGTCCTCATAATTTTCCCCATATTTAAAAATTTGTCAAGAGTTCTTTTGTCAGATATTTATTGAAATTACTCTTAAATATTTTGATTTTTCCTAAAATTTGTTAATTTCATGTAATTTTTTGAACTTTTCTCAAATTGTCCTTATTTACTTTAATTTTTCGA
Source organism: Torreya grandis (assembly GCA_037957365.1). NCBI lineage: Eukaryota > Viridiplantae > Streptophyta > Pinopsida > Cupressales > Taxaceae > Torreya > Torreya grandis. The sequence continues at coordinate 766,769 of JARHVA010003810.1, read as the reverse complement.
ATTTCCAGTGGATTTCTTTAATTTGTCATAAATTTCATTTTTTTTTTTTGGATTTTTTGTTGATTTAACCAATTTATCTGATTCAAATTTATCCCAAATTTTGTTTTTTTAAAATGTTTTAATATGTTAAAGTTGGCTTTCAAATTATGATTTTTTTGTAATTTAATTTAATTTTTTAAATTTGCACTAATTTTTAAAATTTCACTTGAACTTGTAAAACTTGTTGAAGTTGCTCTTAATATTTTGAAATTTCCTTTGAATTTTTTGAATTTGTCATAAATTTCATTATTATTATTTTGTCGATTTAACCAATTTCTCTTATTCGAATTGATCCCGAATTTGTTTTCTTTTTAAATTGTATTAATATGTGGAAGTTTGCTTTTATATTAGGATTTTTTTAATAATTTAACCTAATTTTTCAAATTTGCACCAATTTTTAAATTTTTTCCTAAAGTAAAATTTGTAATTAATTTTTTCACTAATTTATTTTAATTTTTCAATTTTTTTTTAAATTGCACTATCTTTTTATTTTTTCTTAAATTTGTTGAATTTTCCCAAGTTATTGAATTCACGGTAATTTAACTTTTTTATTGATCCAAGTTGCTCTAAATCCTCTATATTTTTTGGGATTTTTTTCTTTCTCTATATTGATGAATTTTAATTTAATTTATGGAAGTATTTGACTTAATTTTTGCAATAGATTTTTCAAATTTGTGCTAATTTAGTAGAATCTTTTGAAATTTCTTTAAATTCTCTGAAATTTCTCTAAGTTGCCCAGTTTTTTTTTTTGTTTCAGTTTTTTGCTAATTTATCATCATAATTTGCCTTGTTTTTTCAAATTTATTAAAATTGTTTTATCATTTTTTTTTGAAGTTGCTCTGAATATTTTGAATTTTCACTTGTTAAACAAATTATTCATTTTTTTCATTTTTTTAAAATTTGATAACTTAATGAATTTTTCGAAAATCTGTTAATTTAATTTATTTTTTTAAATTTTTCCTAAATTGTTTATATTTGTTTTATTTTTTAGAATTTATCTTGTCATAAATTTCATTATTATTTTTTCAAATTTTTGCCGTTAAAAAAAATTTGTATTAATATGTTGAAGTTTGCTTTCATTTTACGATTTTTTTATAATTTAACCCATTTTTCAAAATTTTCCCAATTTTTAGAAATTTCTCTAAACTTTTTAATTTAGTTTTTCAATTTTTTTTTTAAAATTCTGCTATTTTTTTTCTAAAATTTGTTGAGTTTTTCTTAAGTTCTTGAATTTTCGGTAATTTAACTTTTTTATTGATCAAAGTTGATCTAAATTGTCCAAATTTTCTATATTTTTTAGGATTGTTTTCTAAATTGTCGAAGTTCCCTAGATTGATGGATTTTAATTATTTAATTTAATTTAATTTATGGAAGTATTTGACCTAATCTTTGAAAAAGATTTCTAAAATTTACTAATTTTTTTAAGTTGCACTTGAATTTACTAATTTCCTTATGTTTTCTTAAATTTGTTAGATTTTCCTATTTGGAGATTTGCCTTATCTTTTTGAACTTTCGCTAATTTAACTTAATGTTTTGAAATTTTTAAAAATTGGTTCAAAATTTCTTTTTGTTTCATTTTTTTCTTAATTTGTTAATTTCATGTAATTTTTCCAAAGTTATTATGAATATTTTGATTTTTTCTAAAATTTGTTAATTTCATGTAATTTTTTGAAAATTTCTCAAATTATCGTTATTTACTTTAATTTTTGGAATTTTATGTGGATTTTTTTAGTTTGTCATAAATTTCATTATTATTATTTTTTATTATTTTTTGATTTATCCAATTTGTCTTATTCAAATTTATGCCGAATTTATTTATTTTTAATTGTTTTAATAAGTTGAAGTTGGCTTTTAGATTATGATTTTTTTTGTAATTTAATCTAATTTTTTAAATTCGCCCTAATATTTTGAATTTTCCTAAAATTTGTTACTTTAATGTAATTTTTTAAATTTTTCTTAAATTATTTTTATTTGTTTTAACTTTTTGAAATTCTTGTGAATTTCTTTAATTTGTCATAAATTTCATTATTATTTTTTTGTTTTCTTGTTGATATAACAAATTTGTGCTATTCCAATTGGTCCCGATTTAAAAAAAATTAAAAACTTGTAATTGATTTTTTCACTAATTTGTTTTAATTTTTCAAAATTTTCCTAAATGACTCTATTTTTTTAAAAAAATTTGTTGAATTTTTCCTAAGTTCTTAGGTAATTTAACCTTTTTATTGATTGAAGTTGTTCCAAATTATCCAAATTTTCTATAGTTTTTTGGGATTTTTTTCTAAATTGTGGAAGTTCCCTACATTGATGAATTTTAATTATTTAATTTAATTTATGGAAGTTTTTGACTTAATCTTTAATATTTAATTTTTCAAATTTGTCCTTACTCTATTTTTTAGATTTTTTCCTAAATTTGTAATCAATTTTCAATTTTTTGCTTTGAGTAAATGTTTGAATTTTTACTTATTTAATCTAAATTTATCAAAGTTTTCTTAATTTGCCTTAAGTTGTTGATTTTTTTGCTAATTTATTTTATTTTTATTTTTAAATTATACTAATTTTTTATTTTTTCTTCAATTTCTTGAATTTTCCCTAATTCTTGAATTTTTAGTAATTTAACCTTTTTATTGATTAAAATTGTTCGAAATTGTCCAAATTTTCTATATAGTTTGAGATTTTTTCCTAATTGTTTAAGTTGTCTTAAATTGATGATTTTAATTATTTAATTTAATTTATGGAAGTATTTGACTTAATCTTTGCAATAAATTTTTCAAATTTGTGCTAATTTAACCAAATCCTTTGAAATTTATTTAAATTCTCTGAAATTTCTCAAAGTTGCCCAAAATTTCTTTTTGTTTCAATTTTTTTGCTAATTGATCTTCAAAATTTGCTTTTTTTTTCAAATTTATTATAATTGTTTTGTCAGATTTTTTTTGAAGTTGCTATGGATATTTTGATTTTTTCACTAGTCAAACAAATTATTCAATTTTTTCATATTTTTTGAAATTTTTGTTAATTTAATTTATTTTTTTTAATTTTTCCTAATTTGTCTTATATTGTTTTATTTTTTTGAATTTCTCATGAATTTCCTTAATTTGCCATAAATTTTATTATTATTTTTTCAAAATTTTGTCTATTTAACCAATTTGTCCTACTCAAATTGGTACCGAATTAATTTTTTTAAATTGTATTAATATGTTGAAGTTTGTTTTCATTTTACAATTTTTTTATAATTTAACCTGATTTTTCAAAATTTCTCTAATTTTAAGAAAAAATTCTAAACTTATAAAACTTGTAATTTATTTTTTCACTAATTTATTTAAAATTTTCAAATTTTTTCTAAATTATGCTATTTTTTAATTTTTTCTTAAATTTGTTAAATTTTCCCTAAGTTCTTGAATTTTCGGTTATTTAACGTTTTTAATGATCAAAGTTGTTCTATATTGTCCCATTTTTTTTAATTTTTTGAGATTTTTTAAAAAATTGTCTAAGTTCCCTAGATCAATGAATTTTAATTATTTAATTTAATTTATGAAAGTTTTTGACCTAATATTTGAAAAAGATTTTTCAAATTTCCCAAATTTTTTTAAGTTGCACTTGAGTTTACTAATTTCTTCATATTTTCTTAAATTTGTTAAATTTTCCTTTTCTTTTAGAATTTTGCCCTAATTTTGTCATTTTTGTTTTTCATAAAATTCATTTTTTTTTTCAATTTAATTTATAATCTTTTGAAATTGTTCTAAATTTCCCTTATTTCCTTTGAGTTTTGGATTTTCCCTTGAGTCTTTCAAATTTGCCTTAATTTTTTGAAATTTGTTGATTTTACCTTAAATTAAATTTTATCTTATTATTTTATAGAAAAATTTATCTAATTTAACATAGTATTGGAGATTTGCCTTATCTTTTTGAACTTTCACTAATTTAACTTAATCTTTTGAAATTTCTTTAAATTGCTCGAAATTTCTCTAAGTTGCCCAAAATTTCTTTTTGTTTCAATTTTTTGCTAATTTATTCTCATAATTTTCTTTGTTTTTTCAAATTTGTCAGAATTCTTTTGTTAGATATTTGTTGAAGTTACTCCGAATATTTTGATTTTTCTTAAAATTTGTTATTTTAATGTAATTTTTGGATTTTTTTCCAAATTGTCATTATTTACTTTAATTTTTTGAATTTTCCATGAAGTTCTTTAACTTGTCATAAACGTCATTATTTTTTTTTTGATTTTTTGTTGATTTAACCAATTTGTCTTATTCAAATTTGTCTCGAATTTATTTATTTTAAATGTTTTAAGATATTAAAGTTGGTTTTCAGATTATGATTTTTTTGTAATTTAATCTAACTTTTTAAATTAGCCCTAATTTTTAAACTTTCACTTAAACTTGTAAAAATTTGTTGAATTTGCTATGAATATTTTGAATTTTCTTGTAATTTTTTGAATTTTTCCTAAATTGTCTTTATTTGCTTTAACTTTTCGAATTTTTCATGAATTTCTTTAATTTGTCATAAATTTCATTATTATTAATTTCATTTTATGATTTTTTTAATAATTTAACCTAATTTTTCAAATTTGCTCTAATTTTCAGAATTTTCCTTAAACGTGTAAAAATTGTAATTGATTTTTTCACTATTTTATTTTAATTTTTCAAAATTTTCCTACATTGCGCTATTTTTAAATTTTTGAATTTTCATTAATTTTACATTTTTATTGATCAAAGTTGTTCTAAATTATCCAGATTTTTTATATATATTTGGGATTTTTTTCTAAATTATTGAAGTTCCCTAGATTGATGAATTTTAATTATTTAATTTAATTTATGGAAGTTTTTGACATAATCTTTATTTTTTCATATTTTCTAATTTTTCAAATTTGCTTTTACCTAAATTTTTAGATTTTTTCCTAAATTTGTAATCAATTTTCAATTTTTTGCTTTGCCTAAATGTATGTGTGTGTGTGTATGTTTATTGATTAAAATGGTATAGAATTGGTACTGCTATGCGAAGACAGTGGCAAAGAAAACTGCATGGAAGCGAGTGGGGGAGAGGAATTTGGATATGGTGGTGGTGAACCCATATTTGGTTTTGGGTCCTTTGTTGCACTCCTCCATCAATACCAGCACTACTCATCATGAAATATTTGACTGGTACATTCTTCTTACAATTGTTTATTTATTTGTAGATTTATATATTGAAATTGAAGGTGTTATAAGTGATGCGTAATTGGAGGTTCAGCCAAAACATATGCAAACTTAACGCAAGCATACGTGGACATAAGAGATGTGGCGATAGCTCACATATTAGTCTACGAAACATCTTCTCCCTATGGATGATCTCTATGTGTGGAAATCAATATCTGGTTGGTTCGCTGCCAAGTTGTAAGTTGTACATCAACGACATCTTAATATGCCGAGATGAATCTTTGGAGGCTTCACACCAATAAATGTGACAATCTGTTTATGGAAATAAATCTAATTTTTTATATGCAGAGATGTTTCAAAAACACCAACCTTGAGAGCCGTCTCCCTTTTTTCAGTGCACAGAGAGAGCATCGGTTCGATCAAGGCCATATTTTCCAGAGCATAATTCATTTTGAAACAACCACCACTATCCAAAGCCTTCTTGACAGGTTGAAAAAGATGCTCCTTCCTCTGACAGCTTTCCCGTTTAACCCAAAGGTCGCAAAGCTTGCGGATCACATCAAGCCCACTCGCACGCGGCGAGAGTGAATGCGAAACCATGATGGCAATAATAGCCCCTAGCATCAAAGCCATGAGCGATATGAAATGATGAGTATCCTCGAGGCTTAGATTTGATCAATAAATTCAAGCCCTTGATACCTTTACAATTAGTTATCCATGATAGGGTTACACCTTTGATCAACCCCCCAGTTTGCCAAATAGTCATCCAAACTTGGCTACACCATACTATAGATGTTGTTCAACCTCCATGCCTTCATTGGACGATTACTAATGGCTTCCATAATGAGCTAGGAGTCCCCTTCAATTGTCAGGGTCTTAATGCCACTTTGTCGAGCCAATTGAATACCCAAGACCATCGCTTGAGCTTTTGCATCATTGTTTGTGTCTTGTAATTTTTCTGACAAAGCCATGACTAGAGAACCTGAGTAATCCCTAATACTTCACCCAATTTTCATGCTCTTGGATTCCCTCTAGTTGTGCCATCAAAATTCAACTTAAGAAAGCCCATAGGGGGAGGAGTCCAAGAGGCAATAATGTGAGCATGAGAATTATCCTTGCTTACCCTTGACCCATTAATGGGGGGTGGGAAGATTGATAAACATCCAGTTTGGTCTTATCAACATGTCCCATGAGGAAAGATTAGAATGTTTCCTAATCGGATCAGAGGAGACAACTTCAGAGATTGTAATTTCAAGTTTGATCAAAAAAGTTGGAAGGTCTAGAGCAAGATCACAAAATAAAATTCTAGAAGAAAATTCCACGCGTGAGAACCTTTCGACAGAGAAGCAAAAGAGAAGATACCCATCCATCGGAGTAGTAGAGCCTAAGCAATTGAGCTGGAGGATTTTACTCTAGAGTACTATAGGATTCGAGAAGATTCCCCACACCAATTTGTCACCAAGAGCCATGTTCTGAAGTGCTGGATTTCGTGGAACAACAAACCCAATCCCACTTCACCAAAGGCACCTTTTTTGCATCTTCACATTTTTGACAAAGAAAATCTTTACATATTTGGTTGATGCCTTTGATAAGCATAACAGGAGGCCATAGAATTGATAAGAGATAAATGGGCATAGCACTGAGGACATATTTTATTATAGTGATCCTGCCAACCAAGGACAATAATTTCCCTTTCCACTAATTCAAATTGTCTTTTAAGAGCCCAACAAATTATCCTAGAAATTTGATTTGTCGGATCCTACAAAGAAAGGAACTCTCCAATATTGAGTAGGCAACTTACCAATTCTAAAATTCAGGCACCGAGCTAACCTCGTTTAACACTATATAGGAATGTTGATGAATTAAATCTCGGATTTTAAATTGTTTACTTCTTGCCCTGATGCCAAAGCATATCGATTGAAAGCAACCTTGACAGAAGTAGCTTCACTAATGGATGCCTTTCCAAACAAAAAATAATCATCAACAAATTGTTGATGGGAGAGATTGTCCAACCCATCTGTAACACTAAGACCCTCAATCAAACCTTTTCCTTTTGTGTCCTGAATCGACATGCTCAGAGCTTCAGCCATCGGGATGAAACTAAATGGCGAAATTGGGTCCCCTTGCCCGAGACCCCTAAAATTCTAAAAAAAGTTCTTAGGGATGCCATTAATTAAGAACAAGAATTTTGGAGTGGAAATACAGTTGCATATCAACTCACACCAATCCTTGTCAAAACTAAAGCTCTCCAATAACTTCATGAGGAATATCCAATTAACTTGATCATAAGCCTTGCTTATATCGAGTTTGATGAGCATGCCTTATTGCTTATTGAAGTTCAATGAGTGCAAAAACTCATGAACCACTATAATACCATCTTGAATATGGCACCTTGGGATGAAACCACCTTGTTTAGGAGAAATGAATTGAGAAATAAAGGATTTCAACTTGAATGAGATTGCTTTGGAAATGATTTTATAGATAGTATTGCATAAAGTAATTGGTTTAAAATCACTAAATGAGGATTGGGATGCCCCTTTGGGGATCAAAGAAAGAAATCAACAATTAATATCAACACTCACCTTTTTGGATTGTCTGGAAACTTCCACCATAGTCATTACCTCCTCCCCAATAATTGGCCAAAAAGCTTGATAAAAAGTCGTTGGGAAACCATTAGTCCCAGGGCTTTATCCTTTTTCATTGCAAAGACCACCTTTATTTCTTCCAGAGAGAAGGGGGCGAAAAGCATTACATTTTTCTGCCTCGAAACCAACTGAGGAATGACAGTGAGAAGATCCTGTTGAAACCTGAGATCTGAGGCCACAAGGCAAGCTAAAATATCATTGAAAAAACTTACCGCCTCTGCCCTTACTTCAAAGATTTGCTCCACTTTCTTGCCATCCCTGTCCAAAATTTTAGAAACTCTATTGAGACTCTATTTAGCCTAGGTTGAATTGTGAAAGAACTTTGTATTTCGATCCCCCTCCTTAAGCCAACACTCCTATGATTTCTATATCTAGTAAATCTCTTCCTTGAGATACAAATCTTCTAACTCTACCATCAGGGAGCGTTCCCTTTCATACATATCCGCATTGATTCCCATACTCAACACAACCTCATTCAAAACAAGCAATTCATCTTTGACTCTTTTAGATTCCTAAAAACAATTCTTGAAATGGCCTTTATTCCATTGTCTGAAACAATTCTTAATGAGGATGAGTTTTTTAACAAAGGTATGTATACATTACCTTTAATTGGAGGGGCATTCATCCACCAGAATTTGACTAAATAAAAAATATAAGGATCTCTCAACCACACCAGTTCAAACTTAAATGGGCACAGAGGAGGGGCCTGGTCCAACATTATCTCCCAATCCATCGGAGTATGGTTTGAGATAGACAGAGGAATGATTCGACTCTCCAACGTCCAATTGGAAACCAACGAGGAGGGATTGATCAAAAATCTATCTAGGCGTCCCACTATGTTACTAAACCCATTACTTCTGTTGGTCCAAGTGTGAAGCCTTTAGGAATCACATCAATGAGCTTGACATTCAACACAAAAGAGGTAAAATCCCGTTGAGAATAATGGGGTCTCCCCATGCCTCCCCTTTTATCACTCGGAACAAGAATGGCATTGAAGTATCCACCTAATACAAACTTTTTAATATGAGAGATCTCCACCCAACAATTCCTTTTAAGATCAGGTCTGTTAGGGCCATAAACATTGAAGAGGCAAAACACAATATCAGAAGATATATCCTTGATTCTGCACCATTGCCAGTTAGCCCCACTATCTATAGAGATCACTTCTACTTTGACAGGATTCTAGAACATGGCTAGTTCCCCTGAAGCTCCCACAGAATCCACAAACCACCCTTTCCAATTGTGACAACTCTGCAAGATAACCTCCTCTGCCTCCACTTTGACTAATTTTGTTTTTTGGAGTAAGATAATATTTGGGCGAAGAGGGACCAAGACTCTTTACCAAACATCTTTTGTTAGGGGCAATAAGGCCTCTAACATTCCTTGAAATTAGCTTCATGGTGTGGGAGAGGGGTTGTCCACCCCCTGCACATGAGGAAAGAAAATTGTGATGGCCTTTTGAGACTTCGACAAACCCTGCTTTAATAATTTCTCTAAATTGGGATTTTGAGCAAGAGTATGCCCATGTGGCATTATACTTGAACGTTGGTACTAGCAATTTTTGGTTCATTGATTCCAATGCATCCAAACTTTTCACATTTTGTAAGGATTGGTATGTGAAATTTATTGTAAGTACAAATTTTTATGATTTAGTTTTGTTAGTTGATGGTCAGTCATATGAGATATTTGCATAGTATTGACTATTGATAAAAAAAATCAAAGTAACGAATGTTAGGTATGTTCCTAGCACGAATAAAAAATCTCTTATATGTTAGTCAATTAATATAAAATCCCAACATTGTTGTACATTTCTTTAAGAAATAATATATCATGTCTGATGTCAAATAGGACAATAATTGCCATGGGTATTGGGCAAGGTGGATTGTATAGGCTTGTTGAATCTATTAGAGTCAACATAAGTGTACTTGTGGAGGGAGACTTCACCATATAGGATGTGTTCAAGGATGAAATTCATTGTAGGCTTGTTGATCCTGATCTAGTTAATTTACATGCACTAGTTGTGGAGGGAATATCCACTATAAAGGGCATGTAGGAGGATACAATTCTTCAATCTTAGTCACATGCACATGTAGTTGTGTAGGAGGATGATATGCCTAAGTCACAAGCACTGGCTCAGAGAATGAGAACAAGGTTGTTAATTTAGTAGAGCATGGTCATTTTGCTCTCACTTCTAACCTTTGTATGGCACCTAAATTGCCGATTTACACAACCCATTGGCTGCAAATGGGTGGACAACAATTGTTCTTTGTATAGGTACACGACTCATCTTCTTGCAAAAGGCTTTTCCTAGTAGGAGGGAATAGATGTGGAGATGGTTTCTTCGTCTGCCATGGAGTTGGTTTTTTCTCCAATTGTTACTAAGGACTTGGTTTTTACTCCTACTGCAAAGATGATCATATTTCGGTTGCTTATCTTCACATCAAGGTAGTTTGGTTTCTTGAGTGGAAATTTGGAGGAGGTATACATGGTGCTGCTTGAAGGTTTTTGGGTACTTGGTCATTATCATTTGTATTTCAGGATGATTAAGTCCCTATATGGACTTAAGCAGGCTCCACGAGCCTGTGATATTTTATTTGATCAACATCTCCAGGATTCTGGATTCAAAATGATGGAGGTCGGATTAAAATTATTAGGCAATGATGATTCATCACTAATCAATGAATCACCCTACAATGAATTGGTGGACCGCTTGATACATCTTATGTCGACATGGTTTGATCTTTGTTTTTTGTTGGGTATCCTTTTTAGTTTTTGTCTACACCAAAGTTCCTATAGTGGATAACAGAAAAATGTCAGAGGATTACAAATTTTATGTTGATATCTTTAGTACAGTCTGCAAATATAAAGATGAAACTCTTTGGTCCCATTGTCTTTGTAAAATTTTGGGACAAATTTGTAGTAGTCTCTAGTTTAGTCATTAAGGGAGGGTGTTGAAGTTTTTAATTAGGGATTAGTGAATGTTTAACAAATGAGCGGTTATCAAACTTCCCAACTGTATGTAACCACTTTTTGCTTCATAAAAAGACAAACACATAAGTGTGTAAGTGTGTCATATGCCTTCCATTTCTCTTCATTCTTTCAACATTCATTTGCTAACAATTATAAATAAGGCCTCTATATGCAAGCCATAGAGCTGATAGCTTTCTTTCTGATTCGTATGGTTGTCCTAATAATCTTTTCTGGTAAAGATCTTATTTGTCACAAACATGCCTACAACTCTCTCTCTCGCCATGTAGCGAAGATATATAGTTATCCAATGCACAAAATGATGATGGGAATATAACTACAAATGGTAGGTATTATCTATCTTCAAGTTGGCTTTCTCCCTTATAAAAAATATTTTAATAGGGAAAGCATGTCCTCTTTAATTCAGTGGGCCTTAGAAGATAGGTATGGTGATTGTAGTGATATTTGACTTTTAGAATGCATGTGAATGCTTTGTTATGTGATCATAAAGATATAGTTGGTAGCTTTTTAGTGAAGCATTGGTCTTTTTGGGTCATGACACCTTTGTTTTGTTTTGGGAGTGTGCTCGCCTTCCTTTATAATATCACATTTATCTTGGTTGCTGCTGCACATCCACTATCCATATTAAAGTAGGGGTGTTTTTGCTTGTTTTTTGAACCTGTGTTGCTACCACAATAAGCACCCCAACCTACCATTAGAGAATGACCTGATGGACAAGAACCTTTGCTGATAGAAAATTGTTTTACAAAGATTGCATACCAATGATTTTAATTTGATCTGCAAGTAGACTAAATAATTGCTGATGTTGCCCTAGCCATAAAATGTTCCAAACGGATTTTAAACTAGCAAAATTACAAACAATATGATTGATAGATAAAATGTCCAAGGAAAGAGCCTTATTACAAGCATCACCATCTATAACACAATCATTTTTTTTCTTTTACTTTTATGTTTCTATCTTCAATTAAATCCCCCGCCTTGCTGCATTCAATCTTGCCAAGGAAGCCTTTGAAGTATTTATCGAGGCGGATTGAAGAAATAACTTTCATTCCTCGAATAAGTTCATCTCTTTCATACTAGAAGTTGGCTCTAAGTAAGTTCACTCTTGATGGAGGTGCAGTGATTACAGTTGAAGATAGGCTATAAATTAGAGGGAAATGTTGTAGTTGGATAACAAGCATAGTGGTTGTTTAACACTAGGGAAGGATGCAGAGAATTGCTTTTTCTAAGCACATAATAGACTGCTCATCACCATAATGTATAAGGGAACCATTTTAAGGAAAGCTTCTTGGATGATTAATGCCTTGATTTTTACATCAATTATGATTCAAATAATCTTTGATGGTAAAAATGAGGAATTCCTACTTTGAATGGAAAATAAATTCTTAAGTTTACTTGGGTGTTGTTTATACTGAGCAAGGGTCCTTATGTAGTTAATGGCTAGGCGCCCTTGTTAAAGTTCTTTTAATAACAAGCAATCTTTTTGTTGGGTTATATTAACATTTTTTATTTATAATCTAAATTGTTCAGTTTTATATTGAAAATTGCTTGCTGGAAACTTGGGAAACCTATTTATCTTTACAACACTTTTCAAAGTCTCACAACTTCTATTTTTAAAAAGTATTTTGTCTGCATGGAGCAAACATTTTGGGATTTTCTCCTAGATTGTAGAAGGTATGACATTGCAAGTTTAGACAGTTAATGTTATGCTGGAATCATGTGGAGGTGAAGGGCACCTGGAGGAGCAACTTGGTAATCATAATTTAAAAACTATAATTTTATGTCATGTCCTATGAATAGGCTCATAGAGTACCAATTCCAAAAATATTGTTTTGAGAATGGATTTTGTGCTTTATTTATATATCATTACCTAGTTCACCACAACAAAGTAAAACCAAACTCTTCTACAAACTAATTGATAAAGATGTGTAACACTGGAAGAACTGTATGGCATGGTCGGTAAACTAAACTCAATGATTGGGCTTGGCTAATTGAGATTGAGATAATTGTCCTGTTTTTGAATCATACCTCAAAAATAGCTTCTTAAGAATTAGGAATTAAAATTGAAGATCCAATTCAAAAAAGCATAATAGAAATTGCAACATTTGTTGTAATACCAGTTGTGACAAAAAGTAGGATACAAGTTTTGCATAATGTAACTGTTTTGGCACAAGACACCAATACATGAAATATGAGGGGTCCACTTCCAAAATCACATTAAGCCACATGTCAAGTTACCAATTTTTCTAGATTGAGTGCAATTGAGGATGTGTCACAATGCTAGCTCAGATTTTTTGTTAAGTCTTTGGAGAAATATAGATTTTAACCTTATTTCTCATTCCAGATTCTTCCATTTAGGACAGATAAACATGGGAAAAACTTTAGATATAAATCTTATTATAACTTTATCTCCTCCACATGACTAACTTAGATGCTTAAAAGTTAAACTATGTGATACCATGGTAATTACTGATAGATTTGAGTAGTTAGAAAACTGGTTCACAACTTGCAGATAATAGAATTATTTCGTGTTAGATGGAACTTAAAACAGTCTGCTTCAATTGTGATTTTTTGATAAATGCTCAAGTGATACTCTTACCTTTCATTATTGTTGGTCAGCCTATTAAAGTACTCTTCCCTTGCTTTACCAATTGAAAAAAAATGGCCAATATTGCTACCATAGCAATTGTCCTATGAGATTTACTGCTTGCATTTCATTTTTCTCATTGCAGTAGATCATGTCAACCTTCATGCATGCATCATATATTAACATTTTAGGAATTGGTTGTACCCTAAGTAGGAACACGGTCAATAGATAATGACTTCCATTACAATAAGAACAAAATTGTTATGATGTATGCTTTACATGATAAGGTCACTATGAGAACAGTGCAAAGATTGCAATCAATGAGTCAAGAGCTCTCAGCAATATGGTCTCAAAATCGTGTGTACTTTTGCATTTTGTTTAAAGATACAATGGCCAAATTTTTCTTAATATGGTCTTTATGTATACGAAATGTAAATTGTAGTTTTGGCAGTGGTACTTCTATTAAATGTCATTACTGTACATGAAAAATTTAATCTTTAAATCAATTATATTTAAAATTTCTATTGGTTTTGGCTCATCTGACCTTTATTATTTCAGAGTTTCTTTATTATATTTTGAGCATCCTGGGATTGTATATTATCTGAGTGGGATGCATTACTATTCAACGTTCATTACTACAAGCACTTAGCATATTTTTATGTGATTGGCTATTTAAGTGTGGAGTACATCAGTTTTCTTCTAAGTGTTGCACAATGTTTTTGGCTTATCTGACCTTACTTTATTGTTTCAAAGTTACTTTATTAGATTTTGAGCATGTTGGGATTGTATGTTATCTGAATGGGATGCATTACCATTCAACATTCATTACTGTAAGCACTTAGCATATTTTTAAGGAATTGGTTGTTTTAAGCATGGAGTACATCAGTTTTCTTCTAATCATTACACAATGTTTATGTTAATTGAACAGGATCCCTCCATTGGCATTGATTACAATTCGTAATCTTTTATGCTAAATATGTTATTTCCTAGTAATGTCCTTAGTGTTTTCTTTTTTATTCCTATCATTCATCCTATTAATGTTCAAATTTGGGATCCGAGTTTTGAATTTTGCAGGTTGTGAATCTTAAAGAGGCAAGAGAATTCTCTAGTAATAAGAAAAACATTTATGTCTTCAAGGTAAGATATTGCCCATCCAGATTTATGTTATAAATATCTATGTAGATAAGATACATATAAAGATAAATATATTAATGTCCAACTAATGACAATAAAGGTATGTCAAAGGGAATGTGGATTACAGAATTATGTTAGGAATAAGCGGGAAACCAAAAAGGTCTCCAAAAACAAGAAAAACAATGCTGAAAGAATTAGTACAAATTAGGGCAAAGAGCACCCACACTCAGAGCCAAAGAACCAAAGAGCCAAAAATCCATGACCAACCACACTCAGATCCAAAGAAAGGAGCAAAAGGAATGAGCAACCCTTGAGAATATCTAAACATCAGGAACATAAGAATGAACCTTGAGAAAGAAGACCCAGGAGGGGGTCCATCAAGAGTTCGATCCAACTCTCCTAGCATCCAAGGCTGATGAGAAGAAGCTCCGGATAGAAGTATGACCTGAAGAAGGGGAGGTAGGATGTCTAGTTTGTTCTCCAATCCTTTCCTTAGAGGGAAAAGTCCTCTGCGAAGATCTGGTGGATCTAGTCTATCTCCTGTTCCCAGCCTTGAAATGGATATGTTGATGAAAACTCTGGTAACTGTGGATAGTGTTTCTAGGCCAAATTGATAGAAAGAATTAATTCCATTATTCAAATTTGTGTGTGTTTGTATGATATATCTTTTTATTCTCCACATACTTGTTTCCTTCTCTTCTTTATTAATCTTCACATGTCTCACACTTCAACTTCCATATTTTACTCAACCTTCTATCCGCCTTATATAGCCTTTAAAGGCTCTTCACAAAGGAGGAATCCCATCCAAAAGGCACCTTTTCACCAAAATATGTGACCATTGACATTTCTGTCAACATTTTCATTGACATTTTCGTTGTCTGTTGACATTTCTATTGACACTTCCATCGTTTGTTGACAATTCCATTGATATTTCATGTATTGATAAGCAACACTAATACTAATTCACCCCCCTCTCAATATTAGTGTTGCTCATCAATTAGTATCAGAGCGAGTTCCTTTAGGAATAGTCTAATCGACAGAAGGTAGATCTCAACAACACACATGGCCAGTCATTGAGAACCGGAGGGTTTTTCCACAAATAAGGCTCTGTTATTCGATGGAACAAATTATGCTTTCTAAAGCATACGAATAAAAACATATCTAATGGCTCTAGGGTTCGATATTTGGAAATCAGTAGTAATGGGTACACAACTCTTCAGAGCCCACCGATGGATCAAACTAAAAAGAGGGTTAGTGAAAATAACATTAAAGCTTTAAACACAATATTATGTGGCTTGTCTAAATTTGAGTTTGTCTAAGTTATGCATTGTGACATGGCAAAGGAGACATTGGACAAACTACAAAATATCTATGAGGGGGACACCAAAGTGAAACAAGCTAAGCTCCAAACCCACATAAGGCAGTTTGCGAGTCTAAAAATGAAAGAAGAAGAAAATGTTGTAGCCTATCTTCTTCATGTGGATGAAATTGTGAATACCATCAAAGGACTCGGTGAAAAAATAGAAGAGCCAATAATAGTACAAAAGGTACGAATATCTCTCCCCTTATGATTTGATCCTAAGGTTTTGGTAATTGAGGAAATAAAAGATCTAAACACACTAAATATGGATGAGTTGCATGGAATCCTCACAACATATGAAATGAGGACAAAAATAGAAAAACCGTCAAAGCACAAAGCAACCTTCAAATCTTCAAATAAAGTCAAAAATGCAAAACATGAGTCAAGTGATGAATCAAAAGAAAAAGAAGCTCTTTTTGTGAGAAATCTTAAAAGGGGATCTAGCAAGTATAAATGTAAGCTTCCTTTCAAATATTTTAATTGTGGTGAGATAGAGCATTTCGTTGCTAAGTGTCCTTGTGCAAAAGATGATAATAGTGATGAAGAAGAACATGCTAAGGTAGGAAAGAGCAAAAATTCATTCAAAAAGAACTATAAGCCAAGTAAATATGAAAAAAATAAAAACTCTGATAGATATAAGAAAAGCCTCTACGCCAAGGAGAATAGCTCAAAAGAAGACATTAATGAGAGTACTTCAAAGAGTGATAAAGAATAAACTCTTTTCATGGTAATAGAAACAAATAATAATGAAGACCAAATGTTTCTATAAGAGGAAGAAAATATTGAGGATGAAGGAGAAGTGGATCTAGAAGAACTTGTCTGTGCCTTGAATGAAGAAAAAATAATTTGAAGAAAAAATTGCAGCTTCAAAAATATGAAGAATAAGGTGTAAATTTGAAAACAAGCATATCTCAAAGATTTGAAGAGTTTGAAAAGATCATTACCAGTCTAAAAACTCAATTAGAAGAGGTGAAAATAATTGAGGAGGTAATAAGAGATCAACTGAAATCAAACGAGGAAATTTTTGCTAAGCTTGAATCTAAAATTGTTGGTTTAAGAAAGGAATTGGAGAAGTCTAGTGTTAAGCTAAGAAATAGCTTAAAATTTGAAAAGATCATTGAGATCTTGGATAACATTCTTAATAGCCAAATAAATCATTCATCAAGACCGGTATTTGCTATGAGGAGAAACGAAATATTACCAAGGATAACTCAAAAGATGTTGAATCATCAAAGAAAGAATATAAGATTCCTCAAAAGAACAACATTCCTCAAAAGGATGACAAAGATGAGAACAAGTGGCATGAGGTTCCCACAAGAAACTTCAGAAGATATTTCCATCCAAGGCAGTCTTACATGATTAGGTATCAAAACTCCTTTTATGGTGATTGTTTTTATTGCAATAATTTTGGTCATAAGGCAATAGATTGTAAGATTCAGGCAAGGAATAATGGTTGGAATAAAAGTGCTTATGGTTACTCAATTCATAACTCATTTGATGTACTATCGGATTACAATGAATATGATATTGTGTGTTATAAGTGCAACAAAGATGGCCATATAGCATGATATTGTAGAGGTGTTTATGTAGAGAATCCAAAGCAAACCAGGAAAGTGGATACCCTGGCCAAGCAAAAAACAAAATATACAAAAGCTTGGAAGAAGGAACAAGAGGAAGAGAAAGAGATAGCTATACTCATTTAAACTGCTTTTCATGTGCAAAATGAAGAGCAACAGTGGTACATTGATAGTGGATGCTCAAGCCATATGACATGAGACAAGAGCAAGTTCCATTCTTTGAAGAAATTAATCAGAGGAATAATAAAATTTGGACACAATGCTACAAGTATAATGAGAAAATGTAGCCTCAGTGTAAATGATAGAAAGACAAAAATTGAGAATCTGTTGTATGTTGAAGGGCTGAAGCATAATCTCCTAATTGTAAGTCAAATGTGTGATCAAGGACACATCCTCACTTTCCATCCTCAAAGCTGTGAAGTAAGGAATGTTGATTCAGGAAGATTAGTTGTGAATGCAAACAAAACCAAAAATAACTTCTATGTGCTCAATGAAGTTAAGAAAGAAAGATGCTATATGACACAATCAGATGAGATTTGGTTATGGCATAGGAGAATGGGCCATATGAATTTTGACATTTTGGTGAAAATTAGCAATAAGCAGTGTGTGAGAGACATGCCAAAAATCTTGAAACCTTCAAACATCATCTGCAAGCCATGTCTGCATGGATAGCAAACTAGAGGCAAATTTAAATCAAAGGAGTATTCAACAATAAAGCCTTTGGAATTAATCCATATAGACTTGTGTGGGCCCACAAGAACTCAAGTATAAAAGGTAAGAGTTATTTTATGATGTTAATTGATGACTATTCTAGAATGACATGGGTTGCTCTTCTAAAGGATAAATTTGATGCATTTGAGAACTTTAAAATTTTTAAAGCTTTAGTAGCAAATGAAATTTATCTAAAGATCAAATGCTTAAGGTCAGATCGAGGGGGTGAGTTCCTCTCAAATTAATTCAATGAATTTCGTGAGGAACATGGAATAAGAAGACAACTCACAGCTGCATGAACTCCAAAACAAAATGGAGTTACTGAAAGAAAGAACCAAACAGTTCAGGAGATGGCAAGGACTATGTTAAATGAGTCCGAATTGTCAGATAGGTATCGGGGTGAATCAGTTAAGATGGTATTTTACATCCTTAATAGAGAACAAATTAGAGTACATAATACCAAAACACCTTATGAGCTATGGAAAGGTAAACCAGCTATTGTTAAATACTTTAGAGTGTTCAAAAGCAAATGTTATATTAAGATAAATGATGAAGATTTGGAAAAGTTTGACTCTAGATCTAATGAAGGTATTTTCCTTGGATATTCCCCAAGGAGTAAAGCTTATAACTGCTATAATAAAAGTCTTCAAAATATTGTGGAAAGTGTCTATGTAAGAGTACATGAGTTCAAAGAACATAAGGTGACCACACAAGTGATCTCTTAGAAGAATTGGACCAAAATGAAGTCGAAGAAGAAATGGAAGAAGAGGAACGAGAAGACACTAAGACACCATCAAGATTTGTTCAAAAGAATTATGGAGAAAATCTGATTCTTGGTGATAAATATGGCGGGGAGAAAAACTATATGGAAGATTTTAAGTACATCTAAGCAAGTTAATTTCTCTTTATTATCAAAAATAGAGCCTAAAAATGTTGTAGAAGCTAGTAAAGATGAACATTGGGTCAAGGCCATGGAGGAAGAACTGAACCAAATAAAAATGAATGAAACTTGGGAACTTGTTCCAAGACCAAAGGACAAAAATGTGATTGGCACCAAATGGGTCTTTAGAAATAAGCTGAATGAAGATGGGGATATAACCAAAAACAAGGCAAGGTTAGTATGCAAAGGGTATGTTCAAGTAGAAGGTATTGACTTTGAAGAAACCTTTGCTCTTGTTGTTCAATTAGAAGCCATTAGAATGTTCTTGGCATATGCTAGCTATACGAATTTTAAGGTTTTTCAAATGGATGTCAAATATGCATTTCTAAATGGTATATTAGCAAATGAAGATATGTTTGTGAAAGCACTTGATGATTTGATTAGTGCATCAATCTTATTTATGCAATCCAAAAATTGGTTACAAGCAAATAGTTACAATAGTTATGAAGGTTATCGGTTTAGACCTTAACTAATTTTAGTAAGTCTTATTACATTATTTAACACCCCTTCTTAATGACTAAACTAGAGACAATTCCAAGTTTGTCTCACAACTTTACAAAAATAATAGAACCAAGAGGTTTAGTCATTAGATTTGCAGGTTGCTTTGTAGAAGCACAAAAGTGAAGATAAACATCAATAGAATCAACTAGCTATCGAATGTAGTGATGATGTATCTCAATGTGTTTGGTGCGAGCAGGAAAAACAAGATTCTTTACTAACTTCAATACACTTTGATTATCACAAAATAGTGGAGTAGGTGTATATGAAGGAAGTTGCAATTAACAAGAATCCAACGTAGCCAAACTACTTCACAACTGGCACCGATTGTTGCTTTGTATTCTACTTTAGTGGAAGAGAGAGCAATGACATGTTGAAGCTTGATCTACCATGAAACAACTCTTTAACCAAATGAAAACATTTATCCTATGGTAGATTTTTGAGTATGAATTGATCCTCCCCAATCAGAATCTATATAACCAATCAATCTGAAATTTGTTGTCCTCTGATAGAGAATGCCAAAGTCAAGAGTTCCTTTGACATATATCAAAACATGTTTTGTTGTTGTCCAATGTACTAGATTCGGTTGAGATAAAAATCGAGAAAGGTATCTAACAACAAAACATAAATATGGTCAAGTGGTGGTAAGATATATCAAGCTTCCCACCAACTATCTATATAATGATTCATTGACTAGTGATGAATCATCATGAGTTGATAATTTTAGCCCTACCTCCATAGGTGTAGAAGCATAATTACAAACCATCATTCCAAACTTCTTCAAAAGAGTAGTGTCATACTTGACCCAAGTAATGAAAATGGAGTGGTCATGTTGCCAGAATTTTACACCCAAACAATAGTGTAGGAGGCCTAAATTAGTCATATAAAAAATAGTGCACATATCTGATTTAACTTTTTGAATCGTTGTGTCTCCACTCCCTATGTTGGCAAGGTCATCAACATACACAATGAGTATCACAATGTCATCATTAGTGCTTTTGATATAGAGATTCAGATCAGATGGACTCCGTTTGAATCTAGAATCTCATAGATGCTGATCAATTTTGATGTACCAAGCTCTAGGAGCCTACTTAAGCCCATACAGAGACTTCACCAATTTGCAAATGAAATGATCATGACAAGGTTACGAAAAACCATCAGGCTACACCATGTATATTTTTTCATCCAAATTGCCATTAAGAAAAGCACTTTTGACATTCATTTGAAATACTTTCCAACCAAACTGAGATGTGATAGAAATACATAATCAAAATGTGACCATTTTTTCAGTAGGAGGAAAAGTCTCTTCATAGTGTATTCCCTCTTGTGAGAATCCTTTCACAACAGGATGGGCCTTGTACTTGTCCAAAGTACCATCAACCTTGCATTTTAGTTTGTACACCCATTTGTAGCCAATGGGTTGCTTACCTGGAGGTAAATCCACCA
This sequence comes from Torreya grandis, assembly GCA_037957365.1. Classification (NCBI taxonomy): domain Eukaryota; kingdom Viridiplantae; phylum Streptophyta; class Pinopsida; order Cupressales; family Taxaceae; genus Torreya; species Torreya grandis. Next base: position 745,712 of record JARHVA010003810.1, on the reverse strand, counting down.
ATGTCCAGGAATTGTTTCTCATCAAAGCATCATATTCTGATTCCATTGCTTTCTCCCATTCAGGTTTATCCTGTGCATTAGAATATCACTAGGGATTTGAAATAGTGAAAAGATTAAAATCAAGAGCAAAATACATAAGCACTTCATCATCAGTTGAATCCATAATTGACTTCCTGGTTGTTGAGACCGTGTATGATATTAAGGAAGACCCCCCTCTCGTACGTCCTATAGAGTGTTGTAATACCACTTGGGTCTATTTTGTACTAAGGATTCTTGTTCTTGCTGAACAACATATGCAGAAGCGGTTGACTCAAGTTGATGACATTGATACACTAATGGAGTGTTAACTATAAATTGTTGCACTGAAGACTGAGGGTGTCTCCAAAACATGTGGTTCCTCATCTTTCAAAGGAAGTGCAATACTATAAACCTTTGGATTATCAGAGACAACTTGTTGATTACAAACAAAAAATGATTCTATTTATTTTACATCAACATCCTGACTAATGATGATCTTGTTAGTAGATGCATCTTTTAGTCTACATGCCTTGGTTTGAGTATTATAACCAACAAAGAAATATTGTGCACATTTAGAATCTAGTTTACTTCTCTGTTTCTTAGGAATGAGAGCATATGCAACAAAACCAAAAACATGAAATTGTGTTACCTATGGTTTGATGTTGGACCAAGCTTCTTTTGGAGTGATGTTCTCTAAAGCCTTGCAGGGAATTTTGTTCAGTATGTAGATTGCCTTGTTTACTGCTTCTCCCTAGTATTTATACAACACACCTCTATTGTGCATCATGGATCAAGCCATCTCCATGCTTCTTCCGAAGTGATGTTATCCAATGCCTTGCAGGGACTTCTATTCAATATGTATACTATCATGTTTACTGCTCCAGTATTTATATGACACACCTCTATTGTACATCATGGATCGAGCCATCTCCATGATTTTGCCTTTCCACCACTCCATTCTGCTGAGGAGTGTATGGCCTTGTCAGCTGCTGATGAATTCCTTGCCGCAATAGTTCTAAAATTGATTTGAAGTGAATTATCCTCCATTATTGGATCTTAAGGCTTTGATTTGTCGACTGGTTTGATTTTCTACCAGTGCTTTGAAATTTACAAACTCAACAAAATAGTCAAACTTCTTGTTCAAGAAGTATACCCATATTTTTATAGAAAAATCATCTACGAATAACAAAAAATACCTTGCACCAAGAATAGTAGATGACTTCCAAGATGGCTTGCATAGATTTGCATGAACAAGATCAAGGAGCCCCTTTACTCTCCAAGCACCTTTAGTGGGAAAAGGTTTCTGCTTTTGTTTGCCAGCCAAACAACCTACACATATATCCTGCTTGACTTGGATAGTAGGCAATCCGAGAACCATATTTGATTTTATGAGTTTGGCCAAATATTGAAGATTGAGATGTCCGAATCTCTCATGCCATACAACGCTGGTATTATCCTCCACAATTAATACATTCAAACTAATAGTGGCATGATCAACAAGTCTATATAAGCCATTTTACCCAATGCCTAGGCCTACGAGTTTATCATTTTTGATATCAGACAATGCATTTATTTGCTAAGAAATTGACTGTAATGTGAGGTTTTTTAGTTAACTGACTGATTGATAGAATTTTTTTTGTTCATCTTAAGTACATACCCTAACATTCTTGACTATGAACTTTGTAACATTATTTAATACAATGCGTATATCTCCTATCCCTTCTACAACATGTGATCTACCATCACCCAAGGAAATTGAATCTGAAAAACTTTCTTTCGTAGTGAAATTAACATACCATTCTTTTCGACATGTAAAATGTCGTGATGCATCAAAATCAAAAAGACCAATTACTGTTTAGTCCTCTCATCGAAACATGACACCATGAGAGCATATTCTTCCTCATATTTAGGTTCAACTACTACCACATTTGCATGACCTTTTGCCTTCTTGTTATGTGTTAGATCATATAGTATTTTTCTACATTGTTTCTTAATATGACCAATTTTTTGACAATAATAACATTTTACCTTGAATTTTGGGGAAGATGAAGACATATATAAATGTCTTTTCCATTTCTCTTTGGATTGGGCAACAAATGTACTTTTTGATTAGCTGGAACTGACCTCTCTGAAGTGTGTTTGCCTACATTCTTTTTGCAGTAAATATGAACTCACCTGATCAAAAGTGAGAGTGTTACTCTCTGTCATCAGGTGCAAAGCTTCCATGAATTATTCATACGAAGATGTCAGAGTGTTTAGAATAAGATCCACCATATCATCGTCATCCACCATTTTCTTGATGGCTGACAATTGATCACATAGATCTTTCATTTGTAATAAATGCTCTAGCAGAGACCCTCTTTTTGAGTATTTTGTGGGAAATAATAGATTTTTCAAATAAAGTACTTGACTCTTTTCCAAAGCTTGGTACTTGTTCTTGAGACTGGTCCATAGTGTACTTGCTTGTGTAGCATTTTGGACCTCTGGAATCATGTCATCTGACACAGAAGGTTTCAACAACAGAAGGGATACTTTATGAAGTTTATCATAATCGACAAAATTCATTTCCGGTCGGTATTCTATGTCAAGAATTATTTTGTCACAATTATGAAATTCTGCAATCATCAAGATTTTATGTCTCCATACATTATAATTCTACCTAGTTAATTTTTGGGCCTCAGAAAGGATGAGATTTTGGATATTGGCCATTTTTCACTTCGAAAAATAATTTGTAACCAATTAAATAAAATTATGTAAAGTTAAACATTTTTTTTCCTGATTTCATTCAATTCAACTTTCACCCATTCGGAAAAAATATTTTATTTTATTTGAAAAATATATCAAATGAACTCATGGGAATTTTATTGGGGACTGTGCCCATCCTCATTGTTCATTTTTTGGTGTTTGATTGTAACCTTGCGCACTGCAAACCCTTCGCAACTGCAAACTCATGCCCTTCATGATTATTTTTGTGCCCTTCCTATTGACATTTTTTGTGCCCTTCCTGCAACGCCTGTGTAAAATGACTAGAGGGTTTTTATCTTCATGCCCTTCCAACATTGTCATTTTGATTGCAATTTTTCTTTTGATTCGTGTTTAGAAGCTCTAACGACCTTCATCGACTATCAACCGACGACCTTCATTGATCGTATTATCTCACGTGCACCTTCACGACCCACGACCTTGCTAGGAGACTCCATAATTGCAAAATGCAAAGTATGTGGATTGATGATGATGGAAATCATTTCAATAACCTTTACGTGTTTTATCTCCACGCGTCTGTTGCCTTAACCATTTTTTGCAAACCCTTATGTGATTCTTCACAGGATTCATTGCAGGGTGTCACAATGGTAGACAAAAATGTCTGTAACCTATTACGATTTCTCTTCCATGAGACTGTGTCTTCCTCTCCACACTTTCAATCTCCTCTTCGTTCGTACCCTAAAACTAGGTTTTCCTCGAACAATGAATCACTTGAACCATGTTGTTGGTTTCCTCAAGTGGTGGCTTTGATACCACGGTTAGCAAATGAAGAGATATTTGTGAAAACACTTGATTATTTGATCAGTGCATTAACCTTATTTATGCAATCCAAAAATTGGTTACAAGCAAATGGTTACAATAGTTATGGAGGTTATCAGTTTAGACCTTAACTAATTTTAGTTAGGTCTTATTACATTATTTAACATGGCAAACTAGAGGAAGAAGTTTACATTAAGTAGATGGAAGGATTTTTATTGTCAGAAAACAAGGATTTTGTATGTAAATTGAAAAAGGCACTATATGGGCTAAAACAAGCCTCCCGAGCATGGTACTCAATACTTGACACATATTTTTCAACAAGTGTTCAAAAGAGGAGTAACAGATAGTAATCTCTACATTAAGACAGAAAGTAATCATCAATTGATTATTGTTGTTTATGTAGATGATATTATTTTTGGAGGAGATGATAGAAAAATGTACCAAGAGTTTGCCAAAAGTATACAAAATGAGTTTGAGATGTCAATGCTAGGAGAGTTATCATTTTTCCTTGGTTTACAAAATTCTCAATTTGAAAAGGGAATATTTATCTCTCAAACTAAGTATGTAAAGGAGATGTTAAATAAGTTTGAAATGGAAGATTGCAAACCAGTCAACACACCCATGGTTACAGGATGCAAGTTGAGTAAGGCTGATGAGTATCCCGAAGCAAATCTGACTCTATACAGGGCAATGATTGCTAGCTTATTATACACACCAACCTCTAGGCTAGATATCATGCAAACAATTGGTTTATTTGCACATTTCCAAGCAGCCACAAAAGAAAAACATGTGTAAGTAGTTAAGAGGATATTCAAATATCTAAAAGGGACTTTGGATTATGATTTGTGGTATCCAAGAGGTGAAGATTTCACCTTAACAACATATACAGATGCAGATTGGGCAGATGATGTTTATGATTGGAAAAACACAAGTGGAGGAACATTTTTTCTTGGTGCAGATTTAGTGTCTTGATTGAGCAAAAAACAACCTTTTGTTTCCTTGTCCACAACGGACGCAGAATAGATAGCAACAATATTGTGTTCAACATAGGTTCTATGGATGAAGCAGAATTTACAAGATATTAAGGTAGAAAATGATGATCTCATTTTTATATTTTGTGATAATACTAGTGCAATTAATATTTCAAAGAATCCAGTTATGCATTCCATAACTAAGCATATTTCGATCAAATATAATTACTTAAGAGAGCAAGTATCTGAAAAAAATGTTAAGTTGGACTACGTTGCCACAAAAGAACAAGTTCCAACCATGATCATCTTATAATTTTGGGATATGAACAGGAGCCTAATTTGTGTATCGGGTGAATAATGTGATGTGACCAAGAGGGTGGGAAACCCGAACAAATCATGTAGTTGAAAAGATCAACCAAATAGCTTCCAAAAGCTTTAAGACCATGTTTGAAGAACTCAGTTTGGAAACCTTATTCATCGATTGCCTTGCTACTATTCATCGCCTTCATTGCCTCTCTGATGTTTTTGTATGTGAATAAGTGAGAAGAAGATGGTGGAAGAGCAACATGGGTTTGAGGTTGGTTAGTAATATCATAACGAGTGTGTTAGGTGAATATTTTGTTACTGACAGAATAGTAACAAAATGGTACTTTCAACCACAATGTGATGAGATATATCTCTCCTCAAGGAAAGGGGAGGCTCCCTTTTTATTGATAACTAGCACAAAAAATTATTATTTACACTTATTCACACAAATTTTATCAAAGTGGGTGTTGTCATTCCATCTAATCCTCTTTTTTTAGAATTGATGTTTACTTACAAACTTTCATTCATTCCTTACAATGTATTGTGAAAAAGTAAAAATACTTGATGGAAAAATGATAACCGATATTCAGATTAGTTAGTCGAAAGAGTAACTAGAATGATACCAACAAAGTAACGTGAATAGATGGAAAAAAGTGTATCAAAAAGTCTTCACCTTATTTCCAACAAAGATTAAAATCATCAAAGAAGAATAACTTGTGGCCCAAAGTATCCACGATAAATCACTTTCAATGATGAACCCAAACCCGATAACTAAATGTAGCTCAAAGACTGCAAAATCAGCTTCTTAGCAGCTTCTGTTTTATAAAAATTTTACGCCATAATCCAATCAAAGTACAAGAAAATGTAATGGAAAAGAGAATAAAAACATTCCCAATACACCACAAATATATTCCAACACAGAGATTGAAAGATCAATTGATTTTTCTTATATTGATAGAATTTAAGATTTACAATATGAACAAAAAGTTTCAAAATTCTTTATCAATTCAACAACATTTCGTTTCTATCCTCGTGGTCCCTTTTACAAAAGAGCATCCTCCTATTTATATAAAGGAGTTATGAGAAAAAATAGAAAAAACATAAATACATTGACTTATTCATTGAAAAAGTCTAATTTGACTTAACATTGTGTACTTTTCCTACGTGTAATTTGCACAAAATAAAATTACATATAAAAAGTTACAAAAATAAACTAAGTGTCCTTAGACACAGGGATTTCTTCTTTTTTGTTCTCTAGATATGCTTTGTATCTCTTCAGGGTGGCATATAACTCACTGTTATCTGGCCTCGATGTATTTCTGGAGATAGCGAGGACCCTTGTGATGGAGTTCACTAGATTAGCTGACATGTCTTTATTTTTATCCAAGATTATTTGTAACTTATCCATTATGACTTGAAACTCAACCAATTTATCGATGGAATCAAGCGTGAATGTTCTTGTTTCAATCTCTGTTTGAATCAAGGATGTGAACTCTTGAATTACTATTTCCACAGGAAGAATTTATTGAGAGTCATCTTTAACTTGAAAAGAATGTTCTCCAATCTTATGTGTAAGGTCTAACATTTTATTATTTTACATATCTTCAGCGTCTTCGAGATCTTTAATTAGATTCTTAATAACTTCCTTCTTATTCTTCATTGCTTCTCTGTACTCTATGAATACTTTCTTGCTTGGAATGAGCTTCTGCTCAACTAAGAGTTCTAGCTTGAATTGGCGTAGTTGAGTCCATGTATGAATATACTTTTCAGTCAACTCCAAATCTTGAGTGAGTGTTTTAAGTGTTTTCCGAATTTCCATTTTCACTTAACTCAAGCTCTTCAAAAATTCAATGACAAAATGCAACCGTTGAGTACCTTGTGTTGACAATCTTTCAATATAGGCATTGACTGTTCGAATTTGAGATCCAATTTCTTTTGCCTGTTGAATTGATTTTTCTGTGCTTTCATTCTCAATAGGTTCAACTGACTCAAAGGATTGTGTGATTTTTAGTAGAATAGAGGTCAATTGTTCTACTTGTACCTTGAGTTGATCTTTAATTTTCTTTTCCTTGTCGTATCTCTAAATTAAGGACGCCATTGCTACTTGTAAATCCTCTTTTGCACTTTTATGAGTTTTCTTGCCAAGATCAATTCATCCTACTACATACTTAGACGCTTGGATATCCTCAATATTTCTATCTTGGGGAGGCATTGCAACTTCAACATACTTGTGTCCATATTAAAAAATTACCCTTGACATGGTTTTAGCCTTCTTTGTTATTTTTGGCTTTATTGGCACACGTTGACCAAAATCAAAATCATCAAGAGAAACAACTTGCTTATTTCTCTTGGGTGTTTGAGTCATGAGCCAAGGAAGAAAGGTTGATAGATCTTCTAGTGTGGAGGATACCAAGGATTGTGATGTTTGGGGAAGGCTAATGGTTTGTGAAGTGGGTGGAATGGAAGGTGGGACACCAATGGAATTGTGGTTATGATTGGTGGAGTTTGAGTTGGTGTGACAAAAACTTTGGTCCCTACTGGCAAGTTGGATACCTAAGTAGCAGGGACTTGGGTTGTTAACTTGGAGGAAGATGCAAACATAAATTTATCCATATCTTGTTGGGTGATGTAAAAATTAGTAGGTGATCCCAGTGATTTTGTTGGACTAGGTAGATTAGATAAAGAATCAAAAACTTTATCTAATGTACCTTGTGAAGGGACTTGGAAAAGTGTGGCAGTAGAAGGTGACAGAGGAGATGAAAGAATTGTCTGGGGAGGAACAACATAAACAATTGGTATAGTTGGTGTTACATGGGGAACAATGGAAGGTGATAGAGGAGATGAAAGAATTTGTTGGGGAAGACTGATATAAACAATTGGTGTTACAAGGGGAACAATGGAAGAAGCTACCTGTGAATCCATCATTTGTGAAGTTTCAATTGAAGAAATTTCTGGCTGTGTGGCTATTGGTTGTGAGGGTTGTTGAGTCATTGATTGAGGTGGTACCTCACTCATGATTGAGTCTTCTTCTTTCTCTACTTGAACACTTTTCACTACCTCAACTTTTTTGCCTTTACTTACAAATACAAACCTTGGTTTATGTGTAGAAGTGGAGGCATCTTCCTTGTTTTTTGTTTTGAGTTCCTCACGAGTCTTAGTAGTGTCTTCATCATATTCTTCCTCAGACCTAGTTTTGAATTGTTTCAACTTGATACCTTTTGATTCCAACCAAGCATTAGTCTTTGATCTTGTGTACATGAGAATAATTGCCTTTTAGCTTCTCCTTCATCATTCTGTAATCAAAATCTTTCCTGATCTTGATCTTTTTGAGAGTGATCCACTGCATTTCAGTCTCCATTGTCTTGTTTTTTGGAGTAGTTGAAATTGTGTATCGGCCAATGCTAATAGAAAACTTGAATCCCCGTTTATGATCATCTAATTATTTTTATGTACATTCATCATTTGTTGGCACATCTCTATCAGAATCAACTTGTCACTCGAGTACCTTGTAAGCATATATAGTTGTTCATCAAACCCCCTACCCTGATGTATGTAAAGGTTGGGAATTGTAGAAAAATGCAACCAACCTTATTGACTGTTGCCCATGCTTGATCTAAAACTCTCTTTTTCTTGAGGTCTTGGTCGAAGATGCAAATGAACTTGTAAAAGAAAGCATCATTGACTCTCTTGTAATGTTTTATGCTTTTTTTGAGAGTCAATTGTGGATAATATTCATGTATCGGACCCTTCTTTCTCTCACCAACATTGGTTAACCCAAGGAAAGTTCTCATGTTGGATGCAACATATACTAGATAGGAAGTCATATAGAATTTCAAAAAAGAGGTCACTTCAGAGTAATGGTGACATATGGCATCACTAATTTGACTTCCCTAAAAAATTCATTGTTTATCCTTCTTGATGATGAAGATGTAGTGATACGTCCACTCTTAAAAGACATTTGATGTGGGGAGGCCCTTGACTCTGCTTAGGAGGCTGATCAAATCTCTTACTTCCTATAAGAAGTCACTATGATAAAGGTACTTGGGCCATCTCACAATGGAATGTCAAGGAGTTTTGAGCCAATGAGCATTGATGTATTTTTTTCACTTGTCAGAATTCTTATCATAGTACTCCTGGGCAAAATTTATAGTTATATCTGAATACTCTTCAATAGCTGAGAGATGAAATATTTTATCAAAATATTCACCATCAAGCCAAATGATCACCTTACCACTTGCATCTTTAACATATTTGTTTTCCTTGTCGAACTATGCAACAACTACTAAAACAATTTTTGGATATTGTGTTGACACAAGAAATGCTACTATCAAATGAATCTCACTATTTAAAATAGGTTGTATGTGTTGTGCAATGGGATCCCTACCTAACCTCTGTAAGAATTCGACCACATCAACATGACCAATTTCAGTGTCTTCGATCTGATCTACATTTGACTCGACTGCAGACGCTGGAAACACACCTTGGAACTTATACTTCATTGCTTTCTTGGTAGGGAAATCCTTCGATATTGATCAAGCAATTGTAAGAGAGAATTTTGATTCTCTAGAGTTAGCATTTTTTCATCTATCTCAAAAAATTACAAGAGCAGCAAAAATCTACGCTCTTACACGGATACATAATGAAATTGTGTAGTTTGGAGAATTTTCTCTGAACTGCACCATGGGTAGATATCTTTGGTGCAATCTGAGGAAAATTCTCTAGACTGCATGGGTGTGAGGTTTCAGGTGTAGTTCAGAGAAAATTCTCTGAATTGCACCAAAGATAGGTATTAACTTCGTTGGGTGCAAGTCAGAGAATTTTCTCTGATTTGCATCGAGCTCGGGTAAGTCTTGGTGTAAGTACTGGTGTAGGTCAGAGAAAATTCTCTGATCTACATGAAAGGTGATCTGGGTGGTCTTTGGTGTAGGTCAGATAATTTTATTTGACTTGCACCGGTTTCATTTAGTTCCTTGCACATCGGAGAAAATTCTCTGAAGTGCACTAAAGGGTTGGCTACATGCACTTCAAAGAATTTTCTTCAAGGTGCATAGGTTGATTTACGTGTATTTCAGAGAATTTTATCCGAAGTGCATGGGATGAAAGGGAATAAGGTGCATCATGGAGAAAATTCTCCAAGATGCATGAGGACTCAAGCTAGAAAAATGCACATCGAAGAAAAATCTCCAAAGTGCACCCGTAAGAAGTTAAGTTGAAGCGTGTCATGCAGGGGAAAAACTTTGAGGCACACAGAGGAATGAGCAAGGTTTGCTATGGACAAGGCATGGTTTTCAAAACATGCAAAGCAAAAATGAAACGATGCAATCGAAAATAAAAACACGCAGTAGGGTTTGAAACCTTTGAAACACCATTTTCAAACAAAAACAACATGGGATGATATGAAAAAACAAGGTTTCAAAAGGGAAATGAAAAAAATAAGATCATATAGATAAACAATGTAAAAGAAAAAGAGAACAAAAAATAAACTAAAAACCTTACTTGTGATCCAAGATGGAGGGCAAAAACCGTGAGAGAGTTGAAATCCATGTACGAAACACAAAGCAAATGTGTGTAGAAATGGTGGCTGAGAGGGTGCACTCAGGCTCAAAAATGATGGAAGGAGAAAGTAAAATGCAAAGTTAAAAAAGAATCATGCGGGCAGGGGAGGGGTTTAATATATAATAAATTGGTAATTAATGATATTAATTACCTGATCATGGTGGACTCGGGTGCAGGGTCAGATAAATTCTCCAGCTTTGCATGTGTAGTGGTGGAGAATTTATCCGCTCTTACACCTTGGGGTGCAGTTCGGAAAAAATTCTCTGGATTGCATCATTTTGTACTTGGTGTAGTTTGGAGAAAATTCTTTGAACTGCACGAGGTGAAAAAATCTCCAAAAAATTGACTATTTTTTGGGAAAAAACAAATGCAAGGAGGCAGTGATTGGCCTCGTTTCACATGCTTAGAGCCCATGAGCTACAAAATAGACACGTTTCATAGGGGTTATCCCATGAATTAAGTCTGCTAAATTCAAGGATAATAGCTATCTCTGACTAAAGAATTTTTTTCAGAGATTCTTTGAAATGCATGAAGGAAAGAGAATCCCAGAACTCTAAGTGCCTTTCTCCATTGGGCCACGGAGTCAGGCAACTGACCAAACTAAAAACAAAACAAAAAGAATATATAGATATATATAAAATGTACAAACTTATCTCGAACTTTACTAAGTGAAAATCTTTAGATGTTGTCTATTGTATGGCAGCGGTAATAGTGTCCCATCCAGATATGCCAAAAGAAAAATGTGTTCCCCAGAAAGCTGGTGGATGAGGGAAGGATTGCTCCACAAAGAATAAAAAATTTCATGCATTCCTTTCGACTCTCTTCTCTTGTCCCACAAAAGAACTAGATCCCCGACTTGGAAATTTTGTGGTTTGGCATTCTTGTCAAAAAGTTTCTTGACTTGGCTTTGATGCTCAACAATGTGGTCCACCACCTTTGTATGTTGCTCCTCTAATTCGACAATGTACATAATATGCTTGTCTACAGAGATTTCAAACATTTCATCTTCAGTTTCTTTAGCCAATCTAAGATTAGGAAACTCTAATGTGATAGGTGTTTCTGCATTCAATTCATATAAAATTTAAAAAAGAGACATACCAATCACTCGTTTGGGAGTGATGCGATCAACCCACAATGCATCATACAATGCCTTGTGCCAGGTTCACTGATTTTTCTCTACCAAATTTCTGATGATAGTTACCAAGTTATTATTACTCGACTCAACTTGACCATTTCCTTGGGGGAAGTAGTCTGAGGTGTGAAATAAAATAATCTCATATTCAAAATAGAACTGAGTCATCTCTTGGGATGTGAAACAAGCAACATTGTTAGTTACTATTTTGTTAGGTACCCCAAACCTTGTGATGATATTTTCTTTTAAGAAGTTACACAACTTCTGAAGTGACGTGTTTGGTTGGAATTGTCTCCACCCACTTGGTGAAGTAATCCATAGACGTGAGAACATAACTATGACCCACACTTGGCAATGGGTTCATTGTGCCAATGAAGTTAATACCCCATTGCTAAAAAGGTTCTTCAATGATTAATGATTTGAGGGGTAGATATGCTAAACTGGGTTTCCTCATAAATTGTTGACACTTTTCACATTTATGCACCCACGTGTATGCATCCTAAAAAAGTGTTAGCCAATAGTATTTTGCCCGCAAAATCTTGTGCACTGTGACTGGAGCTGAGAAATGTCCTCCACATGCCAGGTTGTGAAAGGATTCCAACAACTTGCCTTGTTGTGCTTTCTCCACACACCTTAGAAAAATTTCATCAATGCTTCGTTTATACAAATCATTATCCCAAAGAATGAAGTTTGCATCTTTAATCTTGATTGTCTTTTTCTCTTTGTGAGATAAATGTTCTATACATTCTCCATATGTGAGGAAATGATCAATGTCGTAATACCATTCATTTGTTGTGCTCACAAATAATACCATGGGTAGCTCTTCTTCTATGTCTTCTTCATTGCTGGATGTCTCTTCTGGTTTATTTTCTATAATGAGCTGGCACAAACCTTTTCCACGCACTAACTTTATAGGTTTGATTTCCATATCATATTCTTGGATCTTGACAATCCAATTACCTCTTTTGCTTCCAAATTCTTGCTGAGTTAGAATGGACTTAACTATAGAATAGGGAAATAGTGCAATGGTGTGAGAATTAAGGATGTAATACCTAAAGTGCTTAATCGTTTTCACCACAACATAAGCATGTTTCTTCATGGGTGAGTACTTGAGCTCATGAGCCTTTAGAGGATAGGTCATGAAAGCTATAGGAGATTCAATCACTTCTTTGTTTAGCTACACCAAGATTACAGATAGAGTATGCTTAGAAGCATAACTGTACATGATGAAGTTCTTGGTATAATCAGAACAGACTAAAACGAGAGCGAGTGCAATTGCTTCCTTGACTTCATGAAAGATAACTCTCCCTTATGCATTCCAACAAAAAATTGATTTCCATTTCATCATATCAACAATGTGACGTATCTTCCTAGCAAAATCAGGTACAAATCTTCACAAGAAGTTAACCTTCCCAAAGAAGGAATGCACTCCTTTCTTACTTGATGGCATGGTAAGATTTTGAATTGACTTGACCCATTCAGGATCAATCTTGATTCCTTACTTGGACACAATGTGTCCTTGGAGCTTACCTTTAGTAACCCCAAAAATATATTTCTTGGGATTAAGAGATATCCCATGTTTGCAGCACCTTTGAAGCCCTTGTTATAAATGGTCACAATGATCTTGACATTTTTTGAGAAAACATCGAAATCATCAAGGTAGACCACAATGAACTTATCAATTATATCTTGAAAATCCAAGTCCATATCCCTCTGAAAGGTAGCACCAACATTGATCAATCCAAAAGACATTCTGTGATATGCAAAAGTGCCCCATTGAGTGGTGAAGGCTGTCTTGTGTTGATCTTCATCACACACCTCCACTTGATTGTATCTAGACAAGCCATCTAGCATAGACAACATCTCTGAACCCGTCACTGTTTGTAATACTTGATCCATTGCCGATAGTGGGTAATTACCCTTAAGTGATGATTGGTTCATATTATGGAAGTCAACATAGATGTGAATTTTTCCATTATTTTTCCTCACAAGAACAATGTTGGAAATCAATGTTGAATGATGTATAGGAAAAATGATCCTAGCATTTAGCATCTTTTGGATTTCAGTAAGGATGGTACTTGAGATGTTGGGATTATACTGTCATTATTTTTGCTTGTGAGATTAGGACCCAAACTTGAGAGGAATATCATGTTGCACTTCCTTTGGTTGAAAACATTTCAGATCAGTATATGAATATGCTAATACATCAATGTACCATCATAGAATTGTCACCAACTTCTATTTCTTTCAACAAGCAACATTTCCCAATATTTATCATTTTGGCATCATCCTCTATCACTATATTGGCTTGCTCAATTTTTGTAGATGAATTTGATTATGACTATTGACGTTTGATGAATCGATCATGTTTATCAACAAGCCTCTCCATAGATACCAATCCTTTGGGAATCTTATTCCCTTTTAATTGCAAAATTTCTTCCCCAGTTTCCTTATTAACTTCAAAGATTGATTTTTGAGCAGTAGAGTCACTCCCCTCAAAGTATAACTCAATAATTTTTTTTGCCTTCTCCAAGAACGTGATGACTTGCTCATCATTGTTGAAAACTTGTCAATGATTGACATTATCAAGAACACTGGGTTGGAAAACCAACTCAATGGTATACTTGGTTTCTTGAAAATCTTTATGAGGAATTAGGAGAGTGGTTGAAACAACCAACAAATCTGCCCTATCATTATATTCTCTTTGAACTGATGATATATTAAAAGCATCAAAATCTTCCACGCAATTCCAGACTCAATTGTGATAATGCCTTAGCCTTTCATTTTTAGTTTGATACAAATTCCTAACTTGACAAACGACTAACTCAACGTCACCCTTAACATGGAGATTTTTAATTTCTTTCTTTTGCACAACCTCCATTCCTAACAACAAGCCTTCATATTTGGTAGTATTATTAGTGTTATCAAACTACAACTTGAAAGAAAAAGGGAAGATATTTCCTTTTGGGGATATGAGGACTATCCCGGCTCTAGATCTAGTTGAATAACAACCGTCGTCAAATTCTAGAGTCCAAAATCATTTGACCTTTCTACTTTGATAATCTCAAAATCCAAAACCTTTTCATCTGAAGAGGGTGGTTAATCTATTTCCAAAACTTTATCTGAAATATCATCTGAAGATATTGAGTCTTCATCTATGGTTAAGATATACATACCCATTCTGGACGTTTCAAAGAGAATTTGGTATTTTAGATCCTCAGTCTTTGTCATAATATACTTTGCTTGCTTTTCTGGATGAAATTTTTGCATCACACCTTTCACAGGTATTCTAGCCTCAGATCAATCCATGTTGATTTCACCACCAACATCTTTTCAAAAGTTATGTCCCAATAAAACTCCATATGAGGCTAGAACATCACCCACTAGAACCGTCATTTTTATCTTTTTCTTTGAAAACGTCACAAATGCAAATTGTGCATCCTTAATTTTACCTATGAGGGGTACTTGCTTAGTTTCCATTGAAAAACAATGGACAAAAGTTTTTGTCAGAGTTAATGTAAAGGCAGTGGCTACTTTGGTTGGCATGACATTATTGGAGGCACCCAAATCAATGACACAATTACTGAGCTTATAATTATTGACAAATAGGGAAATATAGAAAGGTTATATTTTCTCTGAGTTGGATGTAGGAGTTACAACCAGGTTATTTTGCTTTGGTTTTGGTTTAGGGTCAACCGATACACTCTTAGGTGAGGTCTAATCAAAATTAGACCCCTTGCTTTTTACAAACTTTGCCAACCTTTTGAATTGGTTGGGATTGGATTGGAGGTACTCAACCTCAGACATTTGAATTTTTGTCTTTTTGGCATGGTCTATGATATCAAAAACTGGATATGGGGCAATTGAGGAAGACAAGGTATTTTCATTTTCAAGTTTCGGGTTTTGGGCACTGAGTCTAGACGTAGAAGAAGTAGAATGATGAGGAGGTGTACTTGTTTATTCGCCATTGTGTCTCTTGTTTGAATTGGCAAAGGAGTTCCTCTCTTAGAAATTGTAACCTCTTTATGTGGTTCATCCTTAGACTTAGCTTTATCAACCTTTTGTTGTTGATTCGACTAACTTTGTGAATGAGTGAAAATGACATGACTCGCCATGTATATCTTCCCCCTATTCTACTTCTTCAAAGTTTAGAAACCTGATATTAGAGTCGCTAACTTCCCCTTCTTCATCTCTTGTGAAGGGATTATCATCATCTTCTAGAACATGTTCTAGCTCTAGAACATCATCATTTTTAGGTTCCAACCAGTTGACTGCTACATTATCTGGGGGTGCCTTCAGTGCAAGCCTTGCTTGTGGTGAAGGAAGCTTATTTTAATTTTGATTCCTCGCATCATTGTTGGAATAGTTAGAAGCATTTGGGTATGTTCTTCTTGGAGTATCCTTGTATGAGGAAAATGACATACCTTGGGACATTTGCTTTCTGAGTGATAGCAACTCATTTTCCATCTTTTGAACCATATGATCCGTGGTGTTCGTAGAAGGTGAAGTTGTAAAGGATTGTCCTGTAGGCTTGTTTGAATTATTTCACTTTTTCCACCAAGATCAAATCATCTTCTACTTCAGTGGCCAAGCTTTGAGCATCATCAAGATTAGCTGGGGCTACTCTTCACAAAAGAAAACTAACCTCCAACCATTGAGAATCGATGAAAAAATATTTCAAGTTCTCAGGCATAGGTTGGGCAACTGCTAGAATTATATTCCTCAACTTATTGAACTTTGCCACAAACTCATGCATGGGCTCATGTGTTTCTTTCTTCATTTGTGTAAGTTGAGCCAACAAGGCATGAGAATCTTCTGTTTGCTTGAACCTTACCTCAAAATTAGCCTTAAGTGTTACCCAACTTGTGATGGTTCCTGTTGCAAGATGGTAAAACCAATCAACAACAACACCTTGGAGTGTTTCTATGAACAACATCACAGAAACATATTCATGTTCCACTCCAAGAACTCCGCATGCAATGTAGAATGCATCAATATGTTCATCCAGATGTTTCTTGCCATCACCATAGAACTTGGAGAATTTTTTTCATGAACCATGAGGAATTTCATGAGATGGTGTCAAGTTCAACGGACCAAAAGCAGTTCCCCACGAACCTTGAGCGGTCATTCTGTGTGGATTGTAGGGAGGAATAACAAATCTTTGTAAATAAAAAATAGGCAAGACCCTATGAATGTTGGAAGCCTCCCATGGTATAAGAGATCTTGTATTAGTAGGAGGAAAACTTTGTGTATGTTGAAGATGTGACCTTGCACGTACTAGCAAAATATCAAAGTTATGTTCTTGCAACAACTCAAATGTTGGATCAGTGTGTCCATCTACCCTTTTTCCATGAGTGTAGCTTTGTTCCATCAGATCGAGAAAGTATTCAGAAAAGGAAAGAGATTAACTATAGTAAAATAATAGCCAACAATAAGGTGTTGGTCCTATTTCAACCGAATGAGTGTAGCTTTTGGTTGCATGTTCGTCTCCTCAGTGGAGCCGCCAAAAACTATTGGATGAATATTTTGTTACTAACATAATAGTAACAAAATGGTATTTTCAGTCACACTGTGATGAGATAAATCTCTCCTCAAGGAAAAGGTAGGCTCCCTTTTTATTTCTAACACAAAAAGTTATTATTTACACTTATTTACACAAATTTTTATCAAAGTGGGTGTTGTCATTCCATCTAATCCTCTTTTTTGAGATTTGATGTTTACTTACAAACTTTATTTCGTTTCTTACAATGTATTATGAAAATGTAAAAAATACTTGATGAAGCAATGATAACCGATATTTAGATTAGTTAGCCGAAAGAATAACTAGAATGATACCAACAAAGTAACGTGAAGAGATAGAACAAAGTGCAGCCCAAAGTATTCACCTTATTTCAAACAAAGATTAAAATTTAAAAAAAAAAATAACTTACAGTCCAAAGTCTCAATGATAAATCACTTTCAATGATGAACACAAACCCGGTAACTAAAATGTAGCTCAAAGACTCTAAAATCAGCTTCCTGACACCTATTTTATAAAAATTTCATGCCACAATCCAATCAAAGTACAAGAAAATGTAATGGAAAATATAAAAGAACATTCCCAATACACCACATATATATTCCAACACAAAGATTGAAATATCACTTGATTTTTCTTATATTGATAGAATTCAAGTTTTACAATATGAACGGAAAGTTTCAAAATTGCTTATCAATTCAACGATGTTTTACCTCTATCCTCCTGGTCCCTTTTACAAAAGAGCATTCTTCTATTTATAGAGAGGAACTATGAGAAAAAATATAAATACCTTAACTTATTCATTGAAAGAGTCCAATTTGACTTAAGACTGTGTACTTTTCCTACGTGCAAATTGCACCAAACAAAATTACATATAAACAGTTACAAAAATAAACTAAGTGTCCTTAGACCCAATAATTTATTCTTTTTTGTTCTTCTCTAGATATGCTTGGTATCTCTTCAGGGTGGTCTGAAACTCATTATTATTTGGCCCCAATGTATTTCTGGAGATAGCGAGAACCTTTTTGATGGAGTCCTCTAGATTACCAGACATGTCTTTACTTTTATCTAAGATTCTTTGTAACTTATCCATTATGACTTGAAACTCAACCAATTTGTTGATGGAATCAATCATGAATGTTCATGTTTCAATCTCTATTTGAATCAAGGATGTGAACCTGTGATTTACTTTTTCCACAGGAATAATTTCTTGGGAGTCATCTTTAACTTGATAAGGAAGTTCTCCAATATTATCTGTAAGGTTTAACATTTTATCATTATGCATATCTTCAGCTTCTTTGAGATCTTTAATCATATTCTCAAGAACTTCCTTATTCTTCATTGCTTCTCTATACTCTATGAATATTTTCTTGCTTAGAATGACCTTCTGCTCAACTAAGAGTTCCAACTTGAATTGGCATAGTTGAGTCCATGTATGAATATCTTTTTCAGTCAACTTTGTTAGGAGGGTGGAAGATAAAATCCAAGAACAAACACACCTGTTCTAATTCCACCTGTTAGGATCTTGCTCCTCAGAAAGAGCACAGTATGATTACCAAATATAAGCAATTGAATATGCGGAAATAACCAGAAACACAAGTAACTAGAATTCACCAATAGCACAGAATATGAGAGACAATACACTATCTTGTATTAACACTATACAGAAAAGAATACATCAAAGAGCCGCCACACTCTTTCACCTTACAGAGATTCGCCACACCTCAAGTGTACAGTAATTCTTCTCACACACTCTCCTACACAAAAAAGGGTCCCAACAACCAACTCACACACAAAATTGGTGTTCACCTCACCAACCAGTCAGTAATAACCCTGTCGGTACACCAAGCACTCTATAGCACTTCAAGCTGATCTCTCATAAACCTGCAACCTGCAATTCAAAGACCAAACTTACATGTAGATCCCCAATGAGCTTGCAACAACCTGCAACTCACAGATCTTACAACTAGAAGGAACTCTTCCTTTCTATCTCATGCCTTAAACAATACATGCCAATGGGTCTATAAATAGATCCCTAACTCAAACACTAACTTAGACTCTTAATTTAGACAATTATCCTCGCAGCCCAAGACTCTAACTGGTCTCAACATGCAAACTCTTCGTTCACTTAACTAACTGTCCGTGAAACGAGCAATTCCGGAACACACAGGCGATCGACGCCGGTCCCTGCTAGTCTGGTTCTGCCGACGTCGGCCGACTTCCTGCCGTCGCCGGTGGCCTTCTGCACTGGTCTCTGCCGACGTCGGTCCTGCTGCCGACGCCGGTTCTTGTAGAACTCAGCAACCATCTGTTCCTCAGTTTGCAAAGGGTTGAAGCTTTTAGCTCCACAACCTAACAATCTCCCACTTGGAGATAAACAGCTGCAACCTGTACCTGTACCTGTACACCGTCTAGTTTGTTCCCTTGGCTTTGTATCCCTCTTCAAAATCACCCTTGAAGACCAACCACCACAAAATCCGTGGTGCAAACCCTGTCATCCAAATTACCTGCCACATCCGTATCTATAACCATGTAGAAAAAGAACTTGACCCTGCATAGCATGTGCACCTGCTGCTGGTCCCACTGAACTGCCCTTCAGTATTACTCTCTCGAATTGACTCCAAACTTGTGATAACTCCCACTGCTTGGGAAAACTCAGGTTTAGTACATACCATGCACTCAACCTCATTATGTGAATCAAGACACCTGTTTTGTGAACTGTCTAACCATCGGTGTGCTAACCGGTTTCACACAATCATCCTGAAACAAGGTCAACAAGACCTCCATGTCTCTAGATCACACTCATGCCAAAGAATCTTGCTGCTCCCAGATTCTCTATGACATACACCTGAACTAGCTTTACCTTTAGTTCAGCAATACCTGTATATGTAACCCTGCAACAAGCACATCATACAGAAAATAGGATAATGTAGCTAATATTATCCAACCTGGTAAAGAGAAACACAATGATCAAACTTCCATTGCCCTGCAGCTAATACAAGATCATATACCCTGATCTTCCATCTCACGTATCTATTTCCGCTCTTCTTCATCATGAACATCCATTCGTCTCTCAGTGCTTACTTCCAGCTGGCAACTCTACCCAAAACACCTGTTTGGTTCTCCTCCAAGGAATCACGTCCTCATCCATGCCAAGCTCCCACTGTTTCCTGGATCTACGTGTTCTGCTTCTTCAATAACTTCCTAGTCCTATGCCATAAGTGAGCAACAAGTAGTGTAAAGAAGGGAAATGACGAATTTAAAAACTTACTTACATCTTCAGTCCTCCATATGGGCGCTTGAGACTCCATGACAGCTTGCTGTCCACCCAAAAAATCGTCTCAGTGACCGATGCCGGTCACATCTCAGTCTACAGCCGACCGATGTCGGTTCCCTGCGACTACCTCCCTGCCGACGTCGGTTTTCCCTGGCCGACGCCGGTCTCTGTCTGCCCCGAGTCACCGACGCCGGGCTGCACATAGCCGACGTCGGTCCCTGTCTGGACACCGACGCCGGTTTTCCTGCCGATGTCGGTCTCTGTGTTTTTCTTGTGAGACCTGACTTTTTCCCGCGAGCTCCTTTTGGATCAAACCCTTGTCCAAATCACCCTTGCTCTGCTCAGAATTCTCCTGCATCTTGTGCTGAACTCTGTCTGTCACTTTCTCCTTGAAAACCAAGGCTTTCCTGTTCTTGTCACTACCATCGGATTCCTCAAGAAACCTCACCTTCTTCTTCTACATACAGAAATCACGATCCATGCCTTCCAAATCTGAAAGCATACTCTTTGACTCAAGAACCAACATCTCTTTCTTTTCTATGTGACCAAGCCTATTAAGCCACATCTCTGAATCTACAGCTGAAGTAGATAACCCAGAAAGAGAATCAGTAAAATAAGTAGATAGATAAAGCGTACCTACTTTCTTACCTCTAGCTACAACAAGTGTACCCTTGGTAACCTTTCAAGAGTCCACTGTGAGAGTTACTGTGCAATCCTCTTCACCCAAACTTCTAACAGAAATCAGATTTCGCTTCAGAACTGGGACATGCATGACCTCCTTTAACACCCATGTGTCACCTGTCTGCAATTTCAGCTTCACTTTGCCTTTGCCAACAATCTGACAAGGCTCTCCATCCCCTACACAAATTTCTCCAAAGTCTCCCTGGACATACTCATGAAAAAATTCCCTATGTGGGGATGCATGAAAGAGGCACCTGAATCTAATACCCAATATTCTACTTTATCCAAAGAACATATCAGAGCATCATGTGCAACGTAACCCGCAACATCTGCTTCTTCTCCATGTTCTTCATGATGATCTTCACCCGATCTGCAATCTCTCTTTAAGTGCCCTTGCTTTCCACATTTCCAGCAGGTTATTCTGCCATACTTGGACTTGGATCTTTTGCCTGTCTTCGACCTTGATCTCCCACGCTCTGTCTTCTCTCTTGGCCTTCCTCTTCCTTCAACACTCAAAGCATCTCCAGATGATTCACTTGTGCTTTTCCTGCGTATCTCTTCATTCAAGATCACACTCACAACATCATCCACTTTTAAGACTTTTGAAGGAGACACAGTATTAGAAACTGCCATTACCAAACCTTCTCAACTTTCAGGTAATGAACACAAGATTAAGAGAGCTCTAATTTCATCATCAAATACAATATTGACGGAACTTAACTGGTTTACCAAACCATGAAAATCATTAAGATGGCTATGAACAGATCCACCTTCCAACATTTGCAAATTAAATAAACGCTTCATAAGAAATACCTTATTAGAAGCCGAGGGTTTTTCATACAAATTTGCCAAAGATTTCATCAATTCCACCATTGTCTTACACTGTGATAAGCTGAAAATCACAGATGATTCAAGACTCAATCTAACAGATCCCAGAGCCTTCCGATCAAGAACCTCCCATTCTTCATCTTTCATATCCAAGGGTTTGCTAGCAACCCCACCCAACGGTAAGTACAAATCTTTCTGATACAGATAGTCCTCAATCTGCATCCTCCATAATTGGTAGTTCTTGCCATTAAACTTTTTCATTCGTAGTTGACTGTTTTCTGCCATTGCTCAACTCCCACTCAAACAGAAACCCTGTGAGTAACCTGTAATCAAAACACACTACCCAGATCTACACCAATCTGTTAGTATCCCAACCAAAAGGCTCTGATACCACTTGTTAGGAGGGTGGAAGATAAAATTCAAGAACAAACACACCTGTTCTAATTCCACCTGTTAGGATCTTGCTCCTCAGAAAGAGCACAGTATGATTACCAAATATAAGCAATTGAATATGCGGAAATAACCAAAAACACAAGTAACTAGAATTCACCAATAGCACAGAATATGAGAGACAATACACTATCTTGTATTAACACTATACAGAAAAGAATACATCAAAGAGCCGCCACACTCTTTCACCTTACAGAGATTCGCCACACCTCAAGTGTACAGTAATTCTTCTCACACACACTCTCCTACACAAAAAATGGTCCCAACAACCAACTCACACACAGAATTGGTGTTCACCTCACCAACCAGCCAGTAATAACCCTGCTGGTACACCAAGCACTCTATAGCACTTCAAGCTGATCTCTCATGAACCTGCAACCTGCAATTCAAAGACCAAACTTACATGTAGATCCCCAATGAGCTTGCAACAACCTGAAACTCACAGATCTTACAACTAGAAGGAACTCTTCCTTTCTATCTCATGCCTTAAACAATACATGCCAATGGGTCTATAAATAGATCCCTAACTCAAACACTAACTTAGACTCTTAATTTAGACAATTATTCTCGCAGCCCAAGACTCTAACTGGTCTCAACATGCAAACTCTTCGTTCACTTAACTAACTGTCCGTGAAACGAGCAGTTCTGGAACACACAGGCGACCGATGCCGGTCCTTGCTAGTCTGATTCTGCCAACGTCGGCCGACTTCCTGCCGTCGCCGGTGGCCTTCTGCACTGGTCTCTGCCGACGTCGGTCCTACTGCCGACGCCAGTTCCTGTAGAACTCAGCAACCATCTGTTCCTCAGTTTGCAAAGGGTTGAAGCTTTTAGCTCCACAACCTAACAAACTTCAAATCTTGAGTGAGTGTTATAAGTGTTTTTTGAATTTTCATTTTCACTTCACTCAAGCTCTTCAAAAATTCAATGACAGAATGCAACCATTGAGTACCTTATGTTGACAATCTTTCAATCCAGGTATTGACTACCTGACCTTGGGATATAATTTATTCCACCTGTTGAATTGATTTTTCTATGCTTTCATTTTCAATAGGTTCAACTGACTCAGAAGATTTTGTGATCTTTAATAGAACAGAGGTAAGTTGTTCTACTTGTACCTTGAGTTGATCTTTAATTTTCTTGTCCTTGTCGTATCTCTAGATCAATGATGCCATTGTTGCTTACAAATCCTCTTTTTCACTTTCATGAGTTTTCTTTCCAAGATCAATTCATCCTACTACAGACTTGGACACTTGGATGTCCTCAATATTTCTATCTTGGAGAGGCACTGCAACTTCAACATATTTATGTCCAGATTCAAAAATTACCCTTGACATGGTTTTAGCCTTCTTTGTTATTTTTGGCTTTAATGGCACAAGCTAACCGAAATCAAATCATCAGGAGAAACAACTTGCTTCTTCCTCTTGGGTGTTTGAGTCATGAGCCAAGGAGGAAAGGTTGATGGATCTTTTAGTGTGGAGGATACCAAGGACTATGATGTTTGGGGAAGGCCAATGGTTTGTGAAGTGGGTGGAATGGAAGGTGGGATAGTGATATCCGGTAGTGGAGTTGACACCAATGGACTTGTGGTTATGATTGGTGGAGTTTAAATTGTCGTGATAGAAACTTTGGTCCCTTCTGGCAAGTTGGATATCGAAGTAGTAGGGACTTGGGTTGTTAACTTGGAGGAAGATGTAGAGATAAATTTATCCATATCTTATTGGGTGAAGTACAAATTGGTAGGTGATAATAATCAAAAACTTGATCTAATGTACCTTGCGAAGGGACTTGGAAAAGTGTGGCAGTAGAAGGTGACAGAGAAGATGAAAGAATTGTCTGGGGAGGAACGACATAAACAATTTGTATAGTTGGTGTTACATGGGGAACAATGGAAGATGCTACTTGTGAAGCTGTCATTTGTGAAGTTTTAGTTGAATAAATCTCTGGCTATGTGGCCATTCGTTGTGAGGGATGTTGAGTCACTGGTTGAGGTGGTACCTCACTCATGATTGTGTCTTCTTCTTTCTATGCTTGAATGCTTTTCTCTACCTCAACTTCTTTGTATTTTCTTTTGCCTTTACTTACAAACACAAACCTTGGTTTATATGTAGAATTTGAGGCATATTCCTTATTTTTTATTTTGAGTTCCTCATGCTTCTTGGCAGTGTCTTCATCATTTCTTCCTCAGACCTAGTTTTGAATTGTTTCAACTTGATACTTTTTTATTCCAACTAAGCATGTCTTTGAAAGAATATCTTAGAATCTGTCTCTGATAGATGTGGACTCTTTTACGACCATTAGATTAAAGGAAGAGGAGTTGAAGACACGTGATTACCTTCATATGACGGGTCCAATACATTCTCATCATCTGAAAAATTTTCTGAAAAATCAGCCAAATTCAGATTAAAATTTTGATCAGCAGTGAGATGAATGTAATCTATCTTTTTCACATCATCCTTAGTTCTACATTCTGCCCAAATGTCTTCGAACCTGTGTACATAAGCATAATTATCTTTTAGCTTCTCCTTCATCATTCTTTAATCAAAATCTTTCCTGATCTTAAACCTTTTGAGAGTGATCCACTACATTTCAATCTCCATTGTCTTGGCTTTTGGAGTAGTTGAAATTGTGTATGGAGTGTTGTTCCCAAAATCTATCACTCATTTTTTTGGGACAACATATGAACTATTTTGGCCCTGCAAGCCAAAATTATCTCTTCCCTTCTCTAAAAATTGTTCTGAGCATTCAAATTCTTCATTATTCAAGCTTTTTTAGTTAAAAGACTAGCAGGTTCAACAGGTTCGATGGCTTCAATAGGCGAGTTCTCACAAAGGAACAAATTCCCAACACTTGGGCAATTTCAAGATTGGTTCAATGCCTCGGTTCAACAAAAAATGTTCATCGACAAGCTTCAAAGAAAGGACTGAACCATTGAACCATTGAAACCCACTTCTAAAAAGGTTCAACGGTTCAACGGGTTCAAAGGTTCAACGACGTTGACAAGCTTAAAGAGTTAAGCGCTTTGTTAAAAGTTAAAAGTTCAACCGCTTCGGTAAGTTCAGCGGCTTCAAAAGACTTAACGAAAAGAAATAAGATTGAACCGTTGAACCTTGAACCAAAATGGTTCAAAGGTTCAACACATTTGGTTCAAAAAGATTAGTTCAAGCGGTCAATTGAATAAGTAGAACAAAAGATTGAACCGTTGAGTCATTGAACCAAAGTTGGTTCAATCGAGTGGTTCAAAGGACTGCCCCAAAGCTGAAAAGGCAAGTGCCCTTACGGAGGGCAGTGAACAAAAGGCAGGTGCCCTTGTGGAGGGCAGTGAACAAAAGGCAGGTGACCTTGCAGAGGGCAGGAAACATTTGTTCAAAGATCAAAGAGAAGGCCGAAAGAGAAGATTTCTTTTGGACTTTTTGTCTGAGAAAATTACCAAGTAAAGGAACCAAAAGAGTTCCTTCAGAAAGGCTTTATGCAAAAGAATTTCACAAAGGTAATTCCTTTGGACAAATTGTCCAAAGGAAGTCCTTCGGACATTTTGCCCGAAGGAATAGTCAAAAGCCCAGTGGAAAAATGGCTAAGGCAAGGGAAGAATTCCTTCAGATAAAATGTCCGAAGGAATTCTTTTGGACATTTTGTCCAAAGGAATTGAAGGAAGAGGCCGTCCGAAAAATATCAAAGGGTAGGTACCCTTGCGGGGGGCTCTCGGCACCCAGAAAATAGACCTTTCTCAAAGACCCAAAGGGACACCTTCCCTTTGGGGTGTTTCAAAAATATAGAGCCAAGAGAATTTCAAGGGTTCCAAAGACTTAGCCAAAAACAAAGGATTTTGAGAAAGACATTGAACTGTTGAATTTTGAACCAAAAGATTCAAATGTTCAAATGTTCAAAGGTTCAAAGAAAGCTCCAAGCAAAAGAAGGAAACAGATGATTCCAGAGACCAGTTCAAAGGGATGGTTCAACCAAAGAGCAAGGAAGCGATTGAACCAGAGAACCGATAAAGACCTCTTGAACCGTTGAACTATTGAACCAATGAACTTTCAAAGGTTCAAAGGTTCATGGTTCAATATGGTTCAAACAACCAGCAACCATTGACATCCCCACAGACGTCAAATTTAAGGTAATGGAATATCCGTTAATTTTTAAATATAGCACGAAACTTAAAGGATGAACCAAGCGACCAGCTGAAGAAGATAGCCCGAGAGCTCCAATTGCAACATGAAAGAAGAGAAGGCTGCAAAAGATATTGAAATATCTATGAGAGAGTTACTTTTGTTAGGTGAAACAGTTACCAAGTAGTCATCTGAGCACACCAAATCAAGGATGCGGCCTATTTTTTTCCATGAAGTAAAGGCAAAGTGGACAGCTATGCAAATAAGAAGGAAAGGACTAGTTGGCCTATACTTTGAAGGAGACATATGAGATGAATTAGCACGCCACAGTTAAGGCCGATGCACTGTTCCAAGCATGGCCCCTCGACAGAACTGAAAACACATTCAAGGCATTGAATGCAGCATGGGCCGTTCCATATAACAAAGGGGTAAGCCTTTCTTGGCTGCCATATATTGTAATCTCTTATTTTTAAGCAATAAAGAGCTTTTTCATTATAAAAGCAAAACTCTGCCCAAATTGAAAGGCGATTACTGAGACTTTGAGCTCAAATTGTTGATCATATTTTTTTAGCTGAATAAGAAAGCAAGTCAAACTTTGTGCTGTTATAGCTTGTGTTATTTTAAAAAATTGTTCTTATGTCTATTTCTTACGAGCGTTCTTGTTTATTTAATTTAACAAGCAGAACTAGTGGAAGTAATTAGGAAGGTGTCTTGAAGCCAATTTTGAAAAGACTTTGTGCTGTCATAATTGTCTTCAGTGTATTTTTAGTTTCTTTCTATGTAAAGGATCTTGAGACGACTTTGTGCCCCAATTATCTTTCATATTTCACTCTTTGGGCAGTTGAGGTGGAGACTTTGGGTTACACCTCATCCTGCTGGTTACTGCGCCCTTGTTCCCTGTTGGTTATCCACTAGAAAGAACTCCTGCGCCCTGCTACAAGACCACTTCTAAAAGAAGAGAAGTGCCTTCAGTATTGTCACCAAGATTTCTCCTTTGTCTGTGAACATCATCTCTAAAAATAAGAGATGGATGGTATAGTCCTACCCTTGATTATTATTTTCTGCTTATATATATAGTATATAGCTCCTCATATTTATAGGAAACTCTCCTTGATGAGAGGAGAGATTCGTCCACCTCTGATGTGTTAAACCTGCACATTTGGCTGACCAATCTCCTTATGATGTGGTTGAAGAGACCTATTTTGCTCATCAATTAGCTGTTGACAAAATATTCATCCAATAGTTTTTAGCGACTCCACTGGGGATCGAACACGCAGTTTGAAGCCTCAAGCTTCAAGCTTAAGCACGGCCATTTCTTTCTCATTTTTATTTTACAATATGGCAACTCCACGCTATACTAGAAACCAGAGAGCCCAAGGTGTTGTCGACCCTATTTTTTAGTTGGTGCAGCAGGGCAATTTCAATTTGTTCCCTCCCCAACTTCAAGTTCAACGATCTAGGAGTGTTCTTCCTACCCGTACCAGTTCACCAACACAAGATAGAGCTTTTTTTCTGCTATTAGCAGAGCTTTTCTTATACATACTCCACCTAAATTTGTTATCCCCCTTTTACATAATCAAATCATGGCGGTTCAAGGCCCCTTGGGTAACTCTTTCAGCCCACTCAATTTAACCCCACCTCTACATGAGCTTCCACGCAGTTCAAAGAAGAATTTTTTTAAATTTTTTGGTGATGGGAAAGTTCATTCTGATGAACATATTTCTGCCTTCAGCATACCCTGTGGTGTGATAGGAGTGGAGTATGAGGACATAGCAGTCACGCTATTTGTGAAAACATTGCAAGGTGTTGTTGAGACTGGTTCTACCATTTACATGGCTAGATTGTGACCGACTGAAACACTCTTAAAGCTAAATTTGAAGCCAAGTTCAAACCTATAGAAGATGCACATGCCTTGCTGGCCCAGCTCACATAGATGAATAAGTAATCTCATGAACCTATGAGGGACTTCATTGCCAAGTTTGACAAGCTGAGGAATCAGATTCCTATAATTGTTCATCCAACACTTGAGAACCTTAAATGCTTCTTCATCAACTCACAACTGCTTGAAGTGAGTTTTTTGCTAAGACGGGTTGGCCACATAGACCTTGCTACTGCTCAAGATTTGGCTACTGAGGTAGAAGATGACCTTATCTTGGTAGAAAAGATAAAGAGAGATCATAACAAAGATAAATTTTCTTCATCTTCTGAATACTCACCTACAGTCACCACTGATCTAATGGTGCAGAAGCTTGCAAACGAGTTGCTGGCTCTTAAAAAGCAAATGGCGCAAGGAATGTCATCTGCTCCTTCATACAGAGATATACCAAGGAGGACATTCCCCAATCAGTCATACCAAGGCCATGCTGCCAGGAATCAAGGGCAGCCAAATCGTCTTCCTCTCTTTTAAAAAAAATTGGCCATTGAAGCACCTCCAACCAATTCAAAAATCAGATATCTTGAAGCAAAATCAAATTTCTTTTTTAGCCTGAGTTAAACTTAGAAGATGACGCTAATATCTTCATAGAGGGAGAAGAAAAATTAACTGACGACTCCAACATTGGTTTCTTGAATTACCAAGATGAACCCAAAAGTGAAGGCAAAATAATTGATGGAACATACGTTGTATTCATCCGGTCTAAAAATCATTTAGCCCAGCAAGTTGATTAAAAAAATAGAAGAGCGACCTCAACCAACAATTTCAATTGTTAAGCGGGGAACTACTCTACCTTTCCAGCCAAAAGACCCGGTGATTGCAAGAAAGGTAAGTACCTCAAACATCTCTACACCTTCTACTTCAAATTCACAGACCAGTCCTCCCCCTCTCAAAAATTAAAATGATGAACTCACATCCTCTATTCCTAGTTCATTTCAGACATTTGACATAATTGACCATATAAAGAAAACTAAAATTCAAATGTCCAAATTTGAATTCCTGCAATCCAACCCTGAGCAATTAGATAAGTTGGTTCAATGTGTAAAGAACCAAGCCATCCATGTAGGACAAGCAATTTTGAAAGTAACTCGTAATCCCCCCAAAAATACATCTACAAGGAATAACCTTGTCATTACTCCTCCTACTGCTTTCGAGAAGACTGAACCATTTTATGTCTTCTTGCTGATAAATGAACACCAATTGAACAATTGCATCATAAATTTCGGTGCATTTGACAATGTCATGCCTACCAAAATGACAAAATCCCTTAGTCTCACACTCACCAAGACATTTTGAAGATGTTTCTTATGGAGAACAAACAAGTGTCATTACTGGGATAAATCAAAGATGCCTAATTTGCATTTGCAACATTCCCAGACAAGAGAATCAAGATGACTATCCTGGTGGCCGACGTCTCAGCATCATACGACATCCTTCTTGGGTAAAATTTTTGCTAGGATGTCGGTGGCGAATTAAGCATGGACCTATCCGAGGTGAGGTTCTCAGTCAAAGGCGTCATGCAGAGATTGCTCACTGAAAAAGAAGCAAAATACGTGGTCACTCAAACATCAACGCTTGAAACTCAAATTCTGTTTGAGTCTTCAGACATGGGTAATTACTTTTTATCCACAGAAGAAGTCCATGAGGCGTACGATGAAATTCTTGAATGTGTCAACCTGAAAATTGGTTCAGATAGAACAATAGAAGGATTGGTGGAGCGTAGTGCAAGTGTAGAAGAATCTCTCCCTCCAAACGAAGAAAAATCTAAGGAAAAATTAGTGTCTGATGAAGTATGGATTCTGAAATTCGATGGCAGCTGCTCCTCTACCGGTTCAAAAACTGAGATTATGTTGATATCTCCTCAAGGAGATATATATATATATTTTTATACAAGTTGCAGTTCAGCAACACCAACAACATAATTGAGTATGAATCTCTATTGCTTGGATTGAAGGCTGCTCGAGACAAAGGCATCAAACTCCTTCATGCCAAAAGAGATGCTGAACTGGTGGTTTGTCAAGTACAGAACCTGTATCAAACTAAAAATGAGAGATTGTGTCACTATCGCAGTCTAGTCTTGGATCAGATTGAAAGCTTTGATACTTTAAGCCTCTCTTCCATACCCAAGGAATTCAATGATCGAGCTGATGCACTAGCTGTTTCAGCAATTCTCTTGGTTCCTCACCCTGATTTTAAGGGAGACAGGTACACTATTAAATTGGTCTTTCAACTGAGTGTGCCTGATAATATCAATCATTGACAAGTGTTCAACGGTGACAACCAAATCATTGCCTTCTTGGAGCAAAAAGACAACTTTAAACAGCTTCATTTCGAAGGCAGTAAGTCTTAGAAGCTTGAACTAGCCCCTGAATCAAGTGCAGACGCAGGTGAAAAATTCTTGCAATTTAAAGGAAATAAAATCTCAAAAGGCATGGTTTCCCTTGAGAAGCTATTTGACAAACACGATAGGTTCATCAAACAACAGCAAACGGATTCAAGCTCCTCCCATTTTGATCAAATAAGTCTAGGTACCAAAGAAAACCTCAAGATGGTGAACATTGAAAAGTGCTGCACTCAGGAAGAGAAGTTCAAGTTCACTGCTCTACTCCGTCAGTACATGGATGTTCTAGCATACTCTTATGATGATCTGAATTTACTTATGTCTGATGAAATTTGCCATGCGATTCTTCTCAAGAGTGATTCGGTACCTCACAAGCAAAAATTTAGGCAGTACACTCTAAAGATATCAGGTATTATTCTGTCTAAACTATAAAAAATACTGAATGCTAGGATAATTTTTCCAATCCATCATTCCAAATGGATTGCCAACATAGTACCTATGAAGAAGAAAAATGGTGAAATTCACCTCTATGTGGACTTCAAAAATTTAAATTAGTCATCCTTAAAGGATAACTATTCTCTACCCATCATGAATCAAGTCCTTCAGACAGTGAATAGTTTCGAAATGTTATCAATGCTAGATGGATTCTTAGAGTACAATTAAGTTGAAGTTGGTGAAATAGACCAGCATAAGACTACCTTCACCACACCTTGGGGCACTTTTGCCTATCGGAGAATGCCATTTGGCCTGATAAATGCTGGCACCACGTTTCAAAGAGTAATGGACCTTATTTTTAAAAATGAAATGGGTAAGTTTATTGTAGTATACTTGGATAATTTAACAGTATTTTCTAAGCATCGGCCAGATCATGTGCACCATTTGCATCAAGTGTTAGAACGATGCCACCAAAATAACATTTTTCTAAATCCCAAGAAGTCTATTTTTGGAGTAACATAAGGAAAACTTCTCGGACACATTGTATCCCGAGAAGGCATAAAAATTGACTTAGACAGAGTCAAATCCATCCAGGAACTTACTTTGCCCACAAGCAAGACTACAGTTCACTCTTTCTTTGGAAAGGTGAATTTTTTACAAAGGTTCATCCCCAAGTTCGCTGAGAAGACTCGCCACATTATAGACATAATGAAGGGCAAAGCCACTTTTCGATGGACTGCAGAAGGCAAGTCAGTGTTTGAAGACATAAAAAAAGTGATTGCCCATACGCCAATTCTGGTTTGTCCAAATTATACCAAAGACTTCATAATATATAGCTATGCTTTCGAACATACACTTTCAGCTATTCTGGTTCAACAGAATCAAGAGGGCGTGGAATGTCTCATTTCTTTCATGCGCTGTCATCTCAAAGCTCATAAGCTGAAGTACTCAAACATGGAGAAGCATACTTATGCAGTGGTAAAGACAATGAAGTATTTATACTTTTACATCTTGAATTCACACACTATTGCCCTGGTTCCTGACACCACAATCAAATCCATATTAACTCAGCAAGAGTTTGGAATGAAAAGAGGCAATTGAATTGCTAAAATTTAGGAGTTTGATCTAGTCATCAAACCAACGAAGCTGGTGCAGGGAAGGGGCCTATGCCAATTGATTGTTGACAATAGACCAGAAGAAATAGAACACAGAGAAAAAAAATTAAAGACACGTCAATAGTCCTCTTTGGCTCCACGACGAATGAGTGGTATTCAAGTATTGCTCATTTTCTTACTTATGGTGAGTGTCCTACTCGCCTGTCTCGTAAAGAAAGGACTCTCAAGTTAAAAGCTACCAATTTTGTCCTCTGGGACAAAGACCTGTATAAGAGGAGCCTTGATGGAGTGTTCCTTCGCTGCATGGATAAAAGGCAACAGAACCAACTTTTGAAGTCCTTCCATAATCTAGCATGTGAATTTTTTTTTTGCTCCTGTAACTGCCCATAAGATTCTACGAGCCAGGTATTACTGGCCTACTCTATTTCACGATGCATACAAATAGGTACGAAGATGTGAACTGTGCCAACAGTTCAC
Organism: Torreya grandis; assembly: GCA_037957365.1. Lineage (NCBI taxonomy): Eukaryota > Viridiplantae > Streptophyta > Pinopsida > Cupressales > Taxaceae > Torreya > Torreya grandis. The sequence goes on along the minus strand of JARHVA010003810.1, from coordinate 713,046 downwards.
TGGAAGACCCAAATTAGTTGCTCTGCCTCTTAAGCTAGTGGTGATAGAAGAGCCATTTCAGCAATAGAAAATTGATTTCATTGGTGATGTAAACTCATCTTCAAGTGCTAGACGTGATTATGTTCTCACAGCCACATATTACTTCACCAAGTGGGTGGAAGCTATTCCGACCAAGCATGCTACTTCAGAAGTAGTGTGCGATTTCCTCAAAGAGAACATCATTTCTAGGTTTGGGGTCCCAACCAAGATTGTCACAGACAATGCAGGTTGTTTTTCTTTCCAAGAGATTACTCAGTTCTATTTTTACTATGGGATTACCCTCTCCCACTCTTCTGATTATTTTCCACAAGGGAATGGCCAAGCTGAATCAAGCAACAAGAACCTGGTAACCATCATCAGAAAGCTGGTGGATGACAACTAACGAACATGGCATAAAGCATTGGTTGATGCTTTATGGGCAGATAGAATTACATCCAAGAGGGCAATTGGTATGTCACCTTTTCAACTTCTTTATGGTCTCAATGCTGAGATACCAATCACCTTGAAATTGCCAGCATTAAAATTGGCTAAGGCATTCGAAGATCAGACATATGAAAGCTTCATCGATAAGAGGATCATGTGTTTGACTGAGTTGGATGAGCAACGAACTATGGTGGTGGATCGAATTGCTACGCATCAAAGTCTGGTGAAGAAGCTCTTCGATCAGAAAGCAAAAAATTATGATTTTCAGATTGGAGATCAAGTCTTGTTGTGGGACAAGAGAAGAGAACCAAAGGGAATGCATGAGAAATTTGATTCCTTGTGGAGAGGCCCATTTACTATCCATCAGCTCCATGGTGAAAACAATTTTCTATTAAAGTTTCAAGATGGTATGCCCTTTTTTCTGCCTCACAATGAGCAACATCTGAAGCACTTCAATGTTTGAAGTATCAGATAAGATCATCTGTACATATGTATATTTGTATAGTCTTTAGTTCTATTTTGTGTTGTTCATTTTCATTTTTTTTGGCACCTTTATTTTTGGATAGCATGACTCCTTAGCCCAATGGCATACTTAAAGGCACTGGAGATTCTGGTTTCTACTCCCTTCAGCTGTTCCAAGTTTTCAACTAAACGAAGTTCCCTAACTGGAGCTAGCTGTTGTTCTCAAAATTTATCACGCATTTTTTTGGGACAACATATGAATTATTTTGGCCCTGCAGGCCAAAATTATCTCTTCCCTTCTCTAAAAATTATTTTGAGCATTCAAATTCTTCATTATTCAAGCTTTTTCAATTAAAGGACTAGTAGGTTCAATAGGTTCGATGGCTTTAATAGGCGAGTTCTTACAAAAGAACAAGTTCCCAACACTTCGGCAATTTCAAGATTGGTTCAACGCCTTGGTTCAACAAAAAATGTTCATCAGCAAGCTTCAAAGAAAGGATTGAACCATTGAACTCTGCTTCCAAAAAGGTTCAACGGTTCAACGGGTTCAAATGTTCAACGACGTCAACAAGCTTAAAGAGTTAAGCGCTTTGTCAAAAGTTTAAAGTTCAATTGCTTCGGTAAGTTCAGCGGCTTCAAAAGACTTAATGAAAATAAAGAAGATTGAACCGTTGAACCTTGAACCGAAATGGTTCAAAGTTTCAAAGCAGTTGGTTCAAAAAGATTAGTTCAAGTGGTCAATTGAATGAGCGGAACAAAATATTGAACCGTTGAGCCGTTGAACCAAAGTTGGTTCAATCGGTCGGTTCAAAGGACTGCCCCAAAGCTGAAAGGGCAAGTGCCCTTGAAAAGGGAAGTGAACAAAAGACAAGTGCCCTTGCGGAGGGCAGGGAACACTTGTTCAAAAATCAAAGAGAAGGCTAAAAGAGAAGATTTCCTTCGGACTTTTTGTCCGAGAAAATTACCAAGTAAAGGAACCAAAAGAATTCCTTCGAAAAGACTTTCCGTGGAAGAATTTCACAAAGGCAATTCCTTTGGACAAATTGTCTGAAGGAATTCCTTTGGACATTTTGCTTGAAGGAATAGTCAAAAGCTCGACGAAAAAATGGCTAAGGCAAGGGAAGAATTCCTTCAGACAAAATGTCTGAAGGAATTCCTTCGAACATTTTGTCTGAAGGAATTGAAGGAAGAGGCCGCCCGAAAAATTTCAAAGGGTAGGTACCCTTGTAGGGGGCTCTTGGCACCCAAAAAATAGACCTTTCTCAAAGACCCGAAGGGACACCTTCCCTTTGGGGTGTTCCAAAAACATAGAGTCGAAGGAATTTCAAGGCTTCCAAAGACTTAGCTAAAAACAAAGGATTCTGAGAAAGACATTGAACTGTTGAACCTTGAACCAAAAGGTTCAAAGGTTCAAAGAAAGCGCCAAGCAAAGGAAGGAAACAAATGATTTTAGAGACCAATTCAAAGGGATAGTTCAACCAAAGAGCAAGGAAGTGGTTGAACTAGGGAATCGATAAAGACCACTTGAACCGTTGAACTATTGAACCAATAAACTTTCAAAGGTTCAAAGGTTCATGGTTCAATATGGTTCTAAAAATCAGCAACCATTGACGTCACCACGGACGTCAAATTTAAGGTAATGGAATATCTATTAATTTTTAAATATAGCGCGAAACTTGAAAGATGAACCAAGCGACCAGCTGAAGAAGATAGCCCGAGAGCTCCAATTGCAACAGAAAAGAAGAGAAGGCTGCAACAGATATTGAAATATCTATGAGAGAGTTACTTTCGGTAGGTGAAACAGTTCACCAAGTAGTCATTTGAGCACACCAAATCAAGGATGCGGCGTGTTTTTCTTCCATGAAGTAAAGGCAAAGTGGATAGCTACGCAAATAAAAAGGAAAGGACTAGGTAGCCTATAATTTGGAGGAGACATATGAGATGAATTAGCATGCCACAGTTAAGGTCGATGCACTATTCCAAGCATGGCCTCTCGACAGAACTAAAAATGCATTTAATGCATTGAATGCAGCATGGGCCATTCCATGGAACAAAGCGCCAAGCCTTTTTGGTTGCCATATATTGTAATCTCTTATTTTTAGGCAACAAGGAGTTTTTTCATTATAGAAGCAAAACTCTGCCCAAATTGAAAGGCGATTACTGAGACTTTGAGCTCAAATTGTTGATCATATTTCTTTATCTGAATGAGAAAGCAAGTTACTTTCAGACTTTGTGCTGTTATAGCTTGTGTTATTTTAAGAAATTGTTCTTATGTCCATTTCCTAGGAGCATTCTTGTTTATTTAATTTAATAAGCAGAACTAGTGGAAGCAATCAGGTAGGTGTCCTGAAGCCAATTGTGGAAAGACTTTGTGCTGTCACAATTGTCTTCAGTGTATTTTTAGTTTCTCTATGTGTAAAGGATCTTGGGACGACTTTGTGCCCCCATTATCCTTTGTATTTCACTCTTTGGGCAGTTGAGGTGGAGACTTTGGGTTACACCTCATCCTGTTGGTTACTGCACCCTTGTTACCTGTTGGTTACCCACCAGAAAGAACTCCCGTGCCCTACTGCAAGACCACTTCTGAAAGAAGAGAAGTGCCTTCAATATTGTCACCAAAATTTCTCCTTTGTCTGTGAACATCATCTCTAAAAAAAGAGAGATGGATGGTATAGTCTTACTCCTAATTGTTATTTTCTGCTTATATATATAGTATATAGCTCCTCATATTTATAGGGAACCTCCCCTTGATGAGAGAAGAGATTCGTCCACCTCTGATGTGGTAAACCTGCACATTTGGCTGACCAATCTCCCTATGCTGTGGTTGAAGAGACCTATTTTGCTCATCAGTTAGCTGTTGACAAAATATTCACCCAACATCGAGCAATGCTAATTGAAAAATTGAATCCCCATTTATGAGCATTTGATTGTTTTTTTATGTATATTCATCATCTGTCGGCACATCTCCATCATAAACAACTTGTCGCTCGAGTACCTTTGAAGCATATATAGTTGTTCATAAAACCCCCTACCCTAATGTAGGTAAAGGTTGGGAATTATAGAAAAATGTAACCAACCTATTGACTATTGCCCATTTTTGATCTGAAACTCTCTTTTTCTTGAGGTCTTGGTCGAAGATGCAAATGAACTCGTAAAAGAAAGCATCATTGACTCTCCTGTAATGTTTTATGTTTTTTTGAGAGTCAATTGTGGATAATATTCATGTAATGGAACCTTCTTTCTTTCACCAACATTGGTTATCCCAAGGAAAGCTCTCATGCTGGCTGTAGCATATACTAGATAGGAGTCATATATAATTTCAAAGAAGAGGTCACCTCAAAGAGTTGGTGACATATGGCATGAATAATTTGACTTCCCCAAAAAATTCTCTGTTTATCTTTCTTGATGATGAAGATGTAGTGATACATCCACTCTTGGAAGACATTTGATGTGGGGAGGCCCTTGACTCTGCTTAGGAGGGTGATCAAATCTCCTACTTCCTCTAAGAAGTCACTGCGATAAAGGTACTTGGGCCATCTCATAATGGAATGTTGAGGAGTCCTGAGCTAATGAGCATTGATGTATTTTTTGCATTTGTCAAAATTCTTATCATAGTACTCTTGGGTAAAATTTGTAGTTATATCTGAATACTCTTCAATATTTGAAACATGAAATATTTTATCAAAATATTCATCATCAATCCAAATGATCACATCACCACTTGCATCTTTAACTGATTTGGTTTCCTTGTCAAAGTGTGTAGCAACTGCTAAAACAAATTCTAGATCTTGTGCTAACACAAGAAATGATGTTGCCAAATGAATGTCATTGTTTAAAACAAGTTGCATGTGTTGTGTAATGGGATCCTTACACAACCTCTATAAGAATTCGACCATATCAACATGACCAATTTTGGTTTATTTGATCTGATCTGCATTTGATTCGACTATAAACACCCAAAACACACCTTAGAACTTATACTTCATTGCTTTCTTGGCAAGGGAATCCTCTGACATTGATCAAGCAACTGCAAGAGAGAATTTTGATTCCATAGAGTTAGCATTTTTTCATCTATCTCAGAACATTAAAAGAGTGTCAAAAATTTGCACTCCTACATAGGATTCAAAATGAAACTATGTAGTTTGAAGAATTTTATCCGAACTGCACCATGGGTAGATATCTTTGGTGCAATCTAAGGAAAATTCTCTAAACTGCACATGTTTGAAGGTTTCAAATGCAATTCAGAGAAAATTCTCTGACTTATACCAAAGATAGGTATTAACTTCGTTGGATGCAAGTCAGAGAATTTTCTTCGATTTACATCGAGCTCAGATAAGTTTTGGTGTAAGTACTGGTGCATGTCAGAGAAAATTATCTGATCTACACCAAAGGTGATCCAGGTGGTCTTTGGTGTAGGTCAAATAATTTTCTCTAACTTGCACCGATTTTGTTCAGTTTGGTGCATGTTAGAGAAAATTCTTTGAAGTGTACCAAAAGGTTGGCTACGTGCACTTTGAAGAATTATCTCCAAGGTGCACGGGTTGGTTTACGTGCATTTTATAGAATTTTCTATGAAGTGCACGGGACGAAAGGGAATAAGGTGCAGCAAGGAGAAAATTATTTGAGATGCACGGGGACTCAAAAGCTAGGAAAGTGCACATCGGAGAAAAATCTCCAAAGTGCACCCACAGGAAGGTAAGTTGAAGCATGTTATGCAAGGAAAAAACTTTGAGGCACATTGAGGAATGAGCAAGGTTTGCTATGGAAAAGGTAGGGGTTTCAAAACATGAAAAGCAAAAATGAAAGGACACAATCGAAAAGAAAAATAGGCAGTAGGGTTTGAAACCTTCAAAACACCATTTTCAAACAAAAACATGGGATGATATGAAAAAACAAGGTTTCAAAAAAGGAATGAAAAAAAAAAGATCGCATATGATGGAAAATAAAAAGAGAACAAAAAACAAACTAAAAACCTTACCTATGATCCAAGATGGAGGGCAAAAACCATGAGAGAGATGAAAGCCATGTATGGAACACAAAGCAAACGTGTGCAAAAATAACGGTTGAGAGGGTGCACATGGGCTCAAAAACAACGAAAGGAGAAAGTAAAATGCAAAGGTAAAAAATAATTACATGGGGGGTTAATATATAACAAACCGGTAATTAAACCCAGTCGTGGTGGGCTTGGCTGCAGGGTTAGATAAATTCTCTGGTCTTGCACATGTAGTGGTGGATAATTTCTCTACTCTTGCACCTTGTGGTGCAATCTGACAAAAATTCTTTGGATTGCACCATTTTGACCTTGGTGTATTCCGAAGAAAATTATTTGAACTGCACGATATGAAACACTCTCCAAAAAACTAACTATTTTTGGGGAAAAAAATAAACGCAAGGAGGTAGTGATTGACTTCATTTTGCATGCTTAGATCCCATGGGCTATAAAATAGACAAGTTTCATAGGGGTTATCCCATGAATTGAGCCTGCTAAATTCAAGGATAACATATTGGATGTGGGATTAATCTCAATGAGGGGGGAAGTTGTGGAGAATGTCATGGGAGGATGATATGCCAAAAGAGTTTGGGGGAGTGGATGTAGGAAGCCCATAAGATCTGTCTCATTTGAGAAAAAAGAGGCATTTTTTACATCTAAGAAGGAAATGATAGGATGATTTTAAGGCTGTGTAAGAGGGGTGAGAATGATGGAAGGCATACCAAAGCTAGTGGTGTAGAGTCCTGCAATCATCATCATACCACTTATTCATGGGGTAAGATCTTTTAGATTGATGGGAATTAAATGTAGATCTGGTGTAGTTAGAAAAAGATTTGAGGGCAGCTTCTCAAATAATGGAGGAAATACATGTATTTGGAAGTAACACAACTAAGTGAGAAGACTTGGGGTTCTGGAAGTAGAAGCTAACGTATGTGAGAGGGGAAATTGTCAAGATCCCCATCATCAAATTGGAAAGTGGTATGTGGTATACTGATAGAGGGGGTTGTAACAGGTGGGGGAAAATTAGCATGGAGGGAAAAATAAAGAAGAGCATGGTCTACAAGAGGAATGGGGAAAATGGAAAAATGACAGATGAAGGGCAAAAGATTATGACTGGAGTAGAGTAATATGATAATTTATGCCAACCCTTTATCTCCTAAAATAGACATATTACCATGTAGTTACGACTATTTGCTCTTACACCCATGAATGACTTTGATATTGTGCCTGGCTGTGCAATTTGAAGAAACAATATACTTCCTATCAATTCGACAAAAATTGGAATGTGATTCATTACCTATTGACCTTATTCCTCATCCAAATATGTTCAGCGATGAAGGCTTGACACATGGAGAGAACAGGGATGATGACGAAGGTGCTAAGAGGTTGTCCTTTGGTGGTGAACGATTTCTTAACAACATTTCAAGGCAAGCCTATGCATATATGTTTTGTCTTATTTATTTTAATAGGATTTTTGAATTGTTCACATGCTTCTTGAAGCACAATAGTGAAGGATATAACTGAAACGAACCCCCCAAAAAAATTGAGCGTCCCTTCTTTCAGAATTTATAGAGGATGGTGAAATGGTTTATGACATAAAACTTGATTTTGTGTGATCTAACACCCTGTTTACGTGCATGTAACCCTTAGTCAAGCTAATTACCGCTAGAAGATTCTATAGGGAAGATTATTGCCCTAGGGAGATCCTCATGCAATTTGGGGTGTATCGATATATGATCCATAACGATATATATAGAATTTCATGGTAGTAGACACCTTTCCAATAAGACCACCTAAGTGTCCTTATCCTACCTAAGTGTTTGACATTCACAAAATCTCAATAAAGACTATGGTAGTCAAGTTGCCCTTCTTCGAGCTTAGGATAACTAATTTAAATACTTAGGACGAAAAAGGAATTTACTTATAAGTCAATTTCATAACATGGTTCTATCTAATTCAAGCAATGGCATTGATTTGAATAGATTTTATAAATTGAACTATGCCTATACACTCTTAAGAGGCAATTGAATGTTTACGTACTTGATGTATGTGAAAGGCCATGATGGTATTATCCCTTATTTTAAATCATTGTACTATGATCTATGGTTATGAGGTCATTGTACTTCATGCCTTCATTTTAGAAAATTAATAAATTGATTATAATTCTTTCCAAGTCAATATTGTTTATGAACAAATATGATACTTTTAACTTATAGTGGAAACATATTCTTGTTAGACCATCTTGTAAACAGTCTTATAAAGATTTATATATCTCTAGTGTTATTTACGTGTTAGTCATAATCATAAGAATAATAAAATTATGCCACTTTATTTTAAAATTGTAAAACCTATAATCCTTTGATGAATTCTTTAACTTTTGAACGTTGTTCTTGTAGGAACATCAACACTTATCGTACTTAATTAGCAATTTGACAATCGTTACTATGTCATAACTAAAATACTAACAAGCCTATATAATCGACTTAAGCATGATTTAATATATCCGTTAGCTTCTGAAAAAGTACACTCAATGAAGGTAACCTCTTTGTCATTATATCTCACTATGCATATTTATACTCAAATCTTTATATGCATTAGTTAAATAAAAAGAATATGGACTAAAGTCGAAACAACAACTACTAATATTCTTATAACTAAATTAAATTACAACTGAGGAATTTAGGAGGCCTTCCTACAACCCATAAATTAAAATAGCTACTTTAATTGAGTTACCACCTAAGGAGGATGCTATAAACTGGTCATTATGACAGAGAATTAATTATGTTTGTAACTATTTCGACCCAAATTCATTAATAACTAAAAGAAATTAAGAGTTCTCCTTCTAAAAATACGATATAATTAATTTGACTAGATTTAATTTCATTGAGTAAAGATTTTACAGATCTTAGTAATAAACGATGTTATACTTAGAAATTTGAATTATGTTTCTTTCTCATGATAAAGGTTTTAACATAGAACTGAATTGAATCATAGTCTTGTAAGCAACCAATTCATTTACTCATTTCACTGCTTTATGCAATAGAAATGCATTCAAATCATATCACTAGTTTGCAACAAGTGTATGAATGTGATTGAAAGTTATAAACAGTTGCATCATAGTAAGGAGTGTAATGCCAATTAATAATGACTATCAATTAATGATACTTTAAGCAAGAATAGTTATCCTTATCAAGTAAGGTACATAATTTACTTATTTAATAAATCTTAATTGATTCCCAATTATCTAATTGCAACATATAGTACATATGAAAGTACATTCATTTATTCACCTTAAGTATCTAAGTTCACATATACTAGAAGATGGTACACGAGTTAATAAGCATTTATACTTATACTGAGCAATAAGAACATCTAGGTTCAACATCATATGAACACATTCATAGTTGTTAGTCACTAAGATTCATAACACAATTCAAGAATTTAAAACATAATAATACAACTAAACTAAGCAATAAGAACATCTAGGTTCAACATCATATGAACACATTCATAGTTGATAGTCACTAAGATTCATAACACAATTCAAGGATTTAAAACATAATAATACAACTGAAAGTAAATTTCTAATCCAAAGATCTAATAGAGAAAATAAAGTATGCAAGAATATTTATTGAATACAAATGAAATGTAGAATTGTAGTAACTAATTTCATATGATACAACACAATGCAGAGAGACATCAATCATATAACAATATGAAATGATTCCATTTGAAATATTAAACAAGTTAAATTATGCATTACAAAGCATGTTGCATCAAGAACATCAATAATTGATTAATATCGCAAAGTACAGAAGTCTTCCTTATATGAGCCATCCAGTTCCAACTTGTGCTATGAATCCCCTAATTGGTGGCCCTTACCACCCCCAATAATCAGCTAGGAGGTGGAGTTCAGATTTTGGGAATTCTAGAACGTAAGCAAGGATGATAAAGGAAAAGAACATTAACTTGAATCAGTTATTGAAATTTCAAATAAAAATACTAATAAATAACCTTGGCAACACTGGTATTCATCTGAAGGAGTCTTAGGACTCAACTACTTATTCAGTTGACCTCATTCTTCCTTCATCACATATTCTACGTAACCCAAGATTAAAAAAACCCTTATTCAAATGAGATGCAGCCATAATAAAATAAATGAGAACTAAAACCGTAACAAACTACCAAGGTTTTAAACATTTCACCATTTTTTACTAACTGACCAAATATGGACATTTAGTCACTTCCAATAGTGTGTTATTGTGATGAAGTTTCCAAATTTGGTTATCATATAGCTAGTTCAAATTTAGTATTAAGCAATCACAAAATTGTACAAGCTCAACAATTACCAACAAATAATTTCCTAACCCTAGGTATACATTGATGAATTATTTAAACAATTGTAATGTCCCCAAATTGGGACAATGATGAAAAAGGAGGGTTTTCCAACAAACTCTTAGCAAACCCAATCCAAACTAAATTCTAAAAACTTAAAACCAACTAACCCTAGCTAGAAAAAATATATGATATCCAAGCAAAAGCACATCCAAAATATCTCCTCAAATAGCTGAAATTATTAGAGAATAAAGTACCTTTTTTGATCAAATAACTTGATGAAGCCGCTGAAAATACCCCCAAAAATAATTTGATTTTTACTTGAATGTACAACTGTGTTTTTCACCCCCCAAACACTTCAAAAAGCTTCACAAGTGGGTTGCCACACCTCAAAAAAATAGTAGAAATAATTCTGAAAATTATCCCTTGGAATTTGTCCACCAATTCATCTTTTGAAACTCTCCAATCAAGGCGGCCAAGTACCAAAATTATTATAATAAATTTTGGAATATTTTAGGGCCAAGAATGTCTTTTCACGCATGCAAAATGATCCACACAAATCAACGAATGATTGAAATAATTTATAAAAATTACCTCAACCTTATAAAAGAGTTCCAAAGACCAAATTGACCTCTTGTGAGGGTTTGCCACCCTCCCAAAGGAGGTCACCACCCTTTGAAATGATTTCAAGCTTGTCTTAGGGTTCCTCAACTGAGTTTGCCCACTTTTTTGACCTGCAATTTGAATATTTTCAGCTTTTCAACCATCTCCAACCATCACGTCTCTACCACTTACGATTTGACACAGTTGTGGATGCCCTATTCTAGGTATTCCTTTCCCAAAACCAAAGAAATTGCCTATAATAGTTCCTCAGCAGGCACCCAAAAATATTCTTTAGTCTTGTTTGAGATATCCCCGCCTCAAAATACATCTCCCAGATAGAGTTGCCACCATAAACTGCAGGAGTAGCCAAGGCGAGTTCAACCCCACGAATCATCGCAAAATTCCGAATACACTATGGAGGAGCAACCTGTTGCCCAAGTAGAAAACCAGAAGAGAAACATCCACCATTCAGCATAAGAGGATCATTCCAAAATGAAGCCAATTAATGCAATCAGGTGCCGTCATAGATACTTTGTGAGACACACATGCCACAAGATCATCGCCAAGCAAGTTAATGAGCTGTCATTCATGGCAATTATGGTGGGGATAATCATTAAAAATGATTAATGCAAAAGTTTATCCCAAACGTTAGCCCAACCACGAAATTCACCAACCAAAATTAGAAACTAACTAGATAGAAAGTAAAGATTACCAATAGCCTAAATTTCCCCTTTTTTATTTTGTTTTTTAGGTTTTTTAAAAAATAAAACAAATTAAAAGGTAATATAGATTAAACGCCCAAGTCGATGAAGACTAAGAATGGAAAATCTTCCTAAGTTTTATGTAGATTATCCATTCTGCTTGTTTCAAGTTGGTCAATGCCACAATTGGCTAAGAAATCGACAACACCATTAGCTTCTTGGTATCAATGCTTAGACTCTAGGGAGGCAAATTTATTCAACATATCCCAAACACTAGACAAGATCTTTTGAAGTTTCCAAGATTTGGCAACTTTTTTCTAAAATGCAGAAATAATGATATGGGAATCCTCTTCAATTATCAGCTTGTCGATATTGCACTAGAGTGCAAGCTCAATCCCAAAAACTAGACCCTGTACTTCTACTTCATTGTTAGTGCCATCTGCAAGTTTCCTGGACATTTCTTTGATCAAGGATCCACTGCAATCACAAATGATACAACCAACCCCTGACACACTTGGATTTATTTTGGAAGCACCATCAAAATTCAACTTGAACCACCCCACTGGTGGGGGAGTCCAAGAGCTCCTATCCTATCTTACTTTCTTACCCGAAATTATTGTTGACTCGTCAACGGGTAAAAGTAATGTTATTATTACTAATTCAACTTAGGAGATAAATTCTTTAGGGTCCCTTGCTAGGAGCTTGAAGGAAAGTGACATGAGAGGGGTTAGGACAATATTAAGGGACACCTGAGCATATTGATAAGGTTTAATAAGATAGTAATAACAATTCCAGATTCAAACCATGATACTCGAAATCCCAACAGTAAACAAGGCTAAGCAAGGAATTAACATTGCCAAGGCTCATACAAGAGCGAAACAAAGTATGCATTGACAACAAAGATTGAAACAATATCCAAAGTGATCACAAAATAATAAGGTAAAGGATAGACCAAAATTGTTGCATACATGACAACACAAGCAATATTGCACATCATTAAAATAAACAAAGTGACGATGAAGTATAATACATGACAGAAAACTCTATAAGATAATCAAAAATGAAAATAATAATATTATAAAATAGATAGATTGTTGCAAGTGCTTATGGCTCAATGTAATACCTCTTTTTATCTGTGTCAATTGCCTTTGTTCCTTATTCGTCGACCATCATAATCCACAACTAGCCTAACTCATTTTACCTATACTTGGACCCACAAACAACAACTACAGTACTGGTAACATATAATAATATGCAAAGCTGAACTGAATAGCATCATGCAAAAAATTGAATATCAAAATTAAATTAACACATACAAAATAAACTCTAGCTATAGCATTTTGTCTAGTATTTGAGAATAGATTAAAATAATAGTTTCAAGTATAGTTTAATAGTGTAAAATCAGTCTTCCACGGGGATGCACACCCCCAAAAAATCCTTGCATTTCTGGGATGGGGACGCCCTCGAGACATCGGGACTTCAGGGGGGACGTCCCTTAGCTATCCCACCACCTCCGCCATGAACCTTTGCCATCTGTAGGATGTTTCCCTCTAAGAGGGGATGCCTCCTTTAAAAGAGGAATGTCTTGGGGAATCTGGGATGTCCAGGGGACATCTAGAAGTCACCCTACCCCCTAGGAAATGCCCAAGCATCCCTCACGTAGGTGGACACCATAAAATGCATTTTTTTTAATTAAAAAACATTGGGTTTTTGAGTTCTATATCCTAACCTTAATTACTAGTGGGTCCCACCCCCACCCTCAAGGCCTCCCAAAAGCTTATAAAATCCCCTCTCCCTCTCATTCCAAATCACACAAAAACTTCATTAAGTGATGTAGAGAGCTGAAAGTAGAGGCAACAAGCTAAAAGGGAGAAGTTTGCAAGAGTGAGACAACATTTTATGACTTCATTATTGATAGTTGATTGTAATTATGAATCATCATTGTGAAAATTCTGAATTCGATATTTTGATTTTGATTTTCAATGTTCAATGTTCATTGGTTTAGTGTATCAAACTTGAAACTTAAATGATTAAATCACAATGTTAAATTGTTGATGTTCAATGCAATATAATTATTCCTTATACATCTTTTTATAACTCATTTTTCAAGTACTATGTGTATTTGCATCGCTCCCCAACGTCCCCCTGTTGTCATCCCATTGTCATTCCCAAACTTAGGCCCCCCATTCCCCCATCCTGAAAACCCATCCCCCCGTCAGGAAACTCCGTGGATCTATGTGTAAATGTGTGTTGAAACTATGTATAACAGTATAGAAATGAAATATTCAAGCAAGGTTATAAAACTTAACAATGAATTTATATTTTTTCAATCACCCATAATTTTTTCTGATTTGTTTTGTTTGTTTATACTATTCAAATTACTATAAAGAGAATCGAACACAATAATCAACTTGGTCTTGAGGTTCAGTTGCATGTTCCAGATGTAGTGTGATCAACATTAAGTGAGCTGGGTGTGTAACAAGGGGATATTATTATGGAACATTTCTTTCTAAAAATACATGGAAATAGGAAAATTTAGACCATAGGTTCCTTTCCTTTACCTATTTCACAAATTTTGTGCTCTTGGTTTAGAGGTTTAGCTTCCAATGAGATCAATGGTGCCTCTGAATTGTTTGGCAAAATAAATAAATATTAAAGCATGTTTATTTTGTTGATCTTTATATTAACAGTGTTCTAATTGGCTTACAACATGTATCTATCTTACTCATAAAATACTCTTTTTTTGAACTTCTCACTAAGTCATGATGTGGATATTGTCACTTTTGTACTGGGCTCCGTGCTCCTCTTCACTTCATGATAGGACTATATGTTTGCATGAATAGGGGTGATGTGGGCCTTGAAACCATATAGGGATGATTTATGAAGCCTAATAAATATGAAGTGCTTAATGGAAAATCTATTTATTTACTTTCCACACTACATTTTTGAAATGTCAGAATCCATTACGTCCATTGTTTTTGAAAGGTTGAATGTTAGTCTTATCTAGTAGTTATTAAGATTGCTTTAAAGTGTGTATCTATTCTTCAGCACAAGATCCCTGATTTCAAAATTGTGGGATTCCTTGTGGCATTGGTCAACTATAACTACCACCACATAATGACTTGTTTCACTAGATTGCTTTGAAGTGTGTATCTATTCTTTAGCACAAGATCCCTGCTTTCAAATTTGTGGGATTCCTTGTGGCAGCAAGATTTCTTTGAAGTGTGTATATATTCTTCAGCACAAGATCCCTGATTTCAAATTTGTGGGATTCCTTGTGGCAAAAATCTAGTGAAACAACGAGTCATTCTGTGGTGGCAATTATAGTTGACCACATATTCATTTGCATTTAAGATGTTGGTTATTGATCTTTTTGTTTATGCTTTGTGATCTAGTTAGATTCATAGTCAGATTTTATGTATTGTGCACTTTGATTGCTTATTTGAATTTAAAATTAATATTAAATATGTAATCTGCTACTTAAAGGATAATTATCTAGATTAATACCTGCTATAAATTCATAATGAGCATGCTTTTTTTATTCAAACTTCCTGATCAAAATTTCAGCTCAAGCTTTTGTTGATGCAGTCATGCCAACAAGGTATTATATTTTAGGGAATACCATATTGAAATTACTCATTGGGATGTGTTTTTACACACTTGATCTAGGAAATATATCCTAGAATCTGGGGGTGAATTAGAGATTCTCTTAATCTATTTCATATTAGGTTTGGGTCTAGGGAGAGGGTGACAAGATTTTGATAACATAGACTTGATCCCTAATTTTTTAATCTTTTGTGACAAATTCAATCAAATTTGTTCACTCCTCTCAATGGTTTGCATCATCCAAGGTTCAATATGCGATATGATATTTTTAGTTATTATCCAAGTAAAGGCATTCACATGGATTCATTGTAATTCTAACTAGTATGTACCATTTGTTTGGGTTTTGTTATTCAAGTTCAAAGTGTCTTTTGTGGTTGCAAAGAAGTTGGGACTAAGGACATTATCTAGAACTCTAGGTCATTTCTTGGCCACATTTATACTTTTAGATTACATTACTTGGGTTTTATTGAAAGTTGACTACTGACACAGGTTATCAAACATTTCTTTTTCAAATATTTTGTGTTCACATACATGGTTGATGTATGATTCTATCTATATACATTTAAAAAGGTTTTGGAAAGGCAATGGATGTTATGAATTTAGTATTATTATACATTGCTTGGCCTTGGTAATGTATTTGTTCAAGTTTTTTTTGTGTTTGATAAATAATTTATAAATGAATAACGGATATTTGATTTTGGAGCCACACATCATGTCTCATAACGAGAATACCTTCCTTTCACTTGATGAGAGCAAAAAATGAATAAAATATTTTTGGTTGATTATAACTACTTGGATATTTTAGTTAATTGTTTTGGGTTTTGAAATCAACCTTCTTTTTATTTCTCAAAACATTGAATTGAATAAGAAGGTAGAATTTTAGGTTGATAAGTTTTGATCAAATACATGTATGATAATTCTGGAAGAGTGGATTTTGTTACTCTTAATGGTGGATTGAATACATTCCATGGCAATAATTCTCATAGCTTGTGTGCTTATTTCTTACATTGATGATACTAGTAGATGGTGGAAGGAGGGGCTTGGATATGATGCACATATTGTTTATGCCTTGTGATTTTCCTCCCATTTTTGTTGATAGAGAAGTGTGTGAAGGATATGTCAATCGACACACAAATAAGTTTCAAAGGGGGAAACTTGGAGAGTTAATTTTATTCTTCAATTGATGAATAGTGATTTGATACATTGATTAAATAAGCCATCACTTCAAGGTGCAATGTGTGTATTGACATTCATTGGTGATAAGGTGTTTGATAAATAATTTCAAAAAAAATATGTCAAACCTATTATGATGCTTACAATAGATAATAGAGGAAGGTATGTGGACATGAAGTTTGATAGTTTCCACAATACTCATGTCATCAAAAGATAATTCAGTGTTCACAAAATGTAGTAGTTGAAAGAAATGATAGAATATGACTTGAATTTTTTAGATACATTTTTGCATGGTAGGACTCTAACTTTTGGGCTCAATTTGTCAGCATTGATGCATATATTGTGAATAGGGTTCTTACTAAGTAGCTGATCCTGGTATGGGTATGGGGTTTGAGTATGTTGGTATATCAATTTCTTTGGGCATGGGTATGACTTGAGTATGGTTGTACAAAATATATATAAATTTTTTAAAAAATAGCCAAATAAACAAAATTAACCACATAATATGCAGAGTAAATGAAATAAGTTAAATAACTACAAAACATATTGATCATTCAATGGCAAATGTCATGATATTTAGTGTTTGGACTTAGATTAGTCTTAGAACAAGTACATAGTGCAACTGTTAGAATATATACACAAAAATCAAGACAAAGCAAAATATTCATTTTATTCATATTAGTCTTCGATGTCTACATATAGTTTGTTAAAACCACAAGTAATAGCAATTACACTCCCTTTAGCTCCGTTATGTGATGTGTGTGAAGAACCCTTTAGCTCTGTGTTGAGCAATGAAAGGTAGGCAATGGAAGCATCCAAGTGAATAGTCGTTGGGTCTTCCCAACACTTTGTTACCCCTTGCTTGTACTCATCCTGCTTGTGTGTTAGAAGGTGTAGGTTGCAATGCACATAAACCAAATCCTTCACCTCTTTCTGTAATGTCTCCAAATGGGACAATTAGACCAAATTGGGGTTTTTCAACAAACCCTTAGATAATTCTAATAACCAACAAAAATTTGACCCAAAAACCAACAAACCCTAGTTGGAAAATTTGAATAATTTCCAAGCAAAATACACTCCAAAATAGCCCCAAAAATAGATAAAACAAAGTACCTTTTTTGGCCAAGTGATAGTGGCAAGGAGGCTGAAATTTATCCCTGAAAATATTTTGATTTTTAAGTGAAGGTACAATTGCATTTCCACTTCCAAATCAACCCTAAAACTTCCCCAAGGTAGTCACCACACTTAGAGAAATAAATCTGGTAATCAAACTCTTGAATTTACCCTTCCACAAACATTCTAACCCTTCTTAAGTAAGTCACCCAAGTTGTAAAATATTATAGTAATTTTTGAATATTTCTAGGGCATGGAATGGCCCTTAAATCCTACAAATGATCCACAAAAAACTTACGAATACTCGAATAAAATATCAAAATGACGTTTTGACCCTAGAAGAGGGTTTTGAAGTTAATTAGCCCTCTTGAGAGGGGTTGCCACTCCTCCAAAGCAACTCACCACCCTAGGGATGGCTTCCTAAACCAACCAAATCTTTCCAATCATGTTTCCCGACCTATTTTATCTGCACAAATGTAATCACAAAGCCTCCAAAGATGTTCGCTAATCTTCCGTCCAAGGTGGTGTTTTAAAATACCTTTGTAGGTCCAATTGCATGCAACCATGAAAATATGAAGCATAATTAAAGCTATTGAATAGAGCTACCCTGAATATAGGAATGGAGGTTTTCATCCCCAAACTTTTGTCACATTTGAAGGTTTTCATCTTCAAGTTGTTGTGAATAAGCTTGACATACTTGATCAACAATTTCAAGATCTAAAATGCATAACCTTTCTAAATGAGCCTTTCCTTACCTTTTATATCCTTCTTCCAAGTGTGGCACCCAAAATAAGGAGGAAGAGTTTACCTTTTTTTTAAAAAAAGATAATATATAAAGCTTTCTTATAAAAAAATACTTCAGGCCTTAAGTGCCCATGACCCTTAAAAAGGCCCCAATTTAAGTGGAAATTAGATCATAAAGTGTTTTTCTATTAAATGCTTTGAAGTCCTCAAATGTCTCATTATTTTATTTTTCCCTTAGCCTTTTTAAGAAAAATTTAAGGCTAAGAACTTATGCAAGTTTATACCAAAAATGGGGACATTACAGTCCCCCTACCCAAAATTGCTTGTCCTCAAACAATTGCAAAATCCATGTGGCTATCTGAACACTCTTCACTATGCAAGCTCTCCTTGTCAATGCCTCCCATGAAATGGAATCTCCAAACCAAAGCCTTACCTTGTTGTACCTATGTTTTGGGGTCTGCCCCCAAGAGCTAAAGGTGTTATCATAGCCCTCAAAAGGCTCCATATGTTCCCAATCAACCATCCCTTTCAATACCAAGTGGAAGATAGGAAAACACCTTTCCCTTATACCTTCAAAGGGGGTGTTATGTGACCCAAAGTTGCAATAAGAAACATGAGAGAATGTGATTACATTGTATTTATGTTTTGGAGGTTGTTCCATGGTGTCAAAGTCCACATAAAAGCCATCTAATGGCTCTCTATGCTCCCATGCTTCCAACTCACTCAATACCAAGTTGGGCATGATGAAATCTACCATCATGTCAATCCAATCATGGCCTCTAGAAGATGTCAAACCATTGTCTTGTTTGTAGAGGTCCACTTGAACCAACCTCAATGAACGCATACTAGTAAGGTTGTAGTCAAAACTCACCTTAATCATTCCTCTATGCTTTAAGGAAGAATCCCAAATGTGTAAAGAAGTATCCAAAAGAATTATCAGGTGCAACATACCTCTGAAGCAACTCATCACCATATGCAATCCATTATGAATGGTCCCCATCATATACAAAACATGTTTTATCCCAAGCTACCCCTTCTCATGAATACTATGTATGTATGTGACCATGTAAACATCAAAGGAATGTTCAAAGATAAGTAAGGTACACTGTTGTTCCATACTCACAAATTTTATCCATTTCTTGTGCAAATCATGGTCTCCAAATATGTTATTTCTTCAACTCAAGAACAACTGGAAGTAGGAAATTAAATAAGTCATGTTGTTCCCACTAGGGGGCTATAGTAAAAGCAAAAAATATGATTTTTTCTAATTGCATAAAATAAAAAACACAACATTTTTAGATGTGCACAAAAAATAATAATTCCTTCACAATAAAGAGGTTGTAGTAGAGGCCAAAAACTTGATTTTTTGGATTGCACAAAATCATAATTACTCCAAGCAACATTTTCCTTTGGTGTAAGTGTCAGAGCTTCCAAAATCAAATTTCTTATGCATGATGGGTGGCTGTAATAGATTTCTCAACTTAAAATTTTCAGAAGCAAAATTTCCATACCTTTCAATAACAGTTTCAGGCCTCTTAGTTGTTTGCCCTATACAAACAATGTGCCCTTTTTGGGGGGTCAATAGCCAAGATTATTGCCAACAGTTTTCTAAATTTTATATAATTTTCATGATTTGAGCCTTTGTCCAATCTATGATGGACCTTTAATCTTCTTCCATGTCTTCCATATCATCCCTTCCAATTGGTTGCCCACGTATGGAAGCCGACTTATTCCTTGCATTGCCCTTTGCAAGGGATCTTCAAAATAAACCTACACATGAAACAAGTAAATTAGGACAAACATTGGTGTTTAATAACGCCCTTTTGATCCAATTTTCAATCTCTAGGATCATAAGGTACATCCTTCCTTGTTGCCTTGGTCCTCTCTCTTGTAATTCTTTCTTATTTGAAAACCAAGAGGTATTTTCTTGTTGCTTCCGATATGAATGTAGTAACTTTAAATTTCCTTTTTTCTTTCCCTTATGGTGGCTTGGAATTTATTTATGTATCTTTGAACCACCCTCTTCATGTTTAAGGGTGTAATGCTCACCGCTTTGAGACCCATGTATAACATGTACACCAAAAATTGTGAATGAGACAAGCTGGAAATGCAAAAAACAGCCATCAAATGATTATCAATAGCTCTTGCAATGACCCATGGGTCATAGCACTTATCACCTCTTACAGTTCTCATGTCTAGCCAATTTTTTTCCTCGACATATCCATTTAAAACACCATAGACAAGGGTTGTATAAGGATTGTAACAACCCTTAATTGCTTGCCTTTTCCCTCCAAAAGACAATGCACACTTTGCATAACTTGAAACTTGTGATCCCACATAGAAACCTTTACCACACTATCATATGACAATGTGTTATTTCTTATGTAGTGCATCCTTTCACCTAAAAATTGAATCATAATTATTATAGTTGATTTACCAACAACAATACAAACCCCAAGCCTTGGCATTGATTGGATACCCTCCTCTTGCATTTTCCTTCTAAACACAACGATTATATGTAGCATATAAAATGTATCAAATGAATGATTATGCTTACCAATTTCATGATGTGTTTGCATGATTTTTGGCATGCCCTTTACCTTGTCCTCATCCTTGGCATGATCCTCATATCCTCAAAAGTGATGTAGGAGAATAATAGGAAGGTTGTACAATGATGGCTTGCCACAAAAATAATTAAATGGCTTACCTTTATCTGTTGTTCTGGAAATTATAGCAAGCTAATAATGATCATTAGCCTTTTGGTGTGGACCTTGTTCACATATTTCCCTTCATCAATGTGCAATATTTATTTCCCTTTATCTTTGGCATGATTATGTAGGTGTTTAAGGGACTCACCTTCCTCCTTGAACTTCCTTAGGCGTTGCCTGGCTAGGAAGACTATCATCTTTGCTTGCTTTGCCCTCCTCATCCACTCATCACACCTTGCTTGTGTCCTTGACATAAGGGCACAATTTTCTTCTCCTTGGTTGAGCATATTTTCCTCTCCTTTCCTTGTCATAGAGGGTGTCTTCATAGAGTGTCCACTTCCCTTACTTGAATTTTTATGGCTTCCTTCAAGTGAGTCCTCATGAAGTTTTGTTCTACTCTTCTTTCCTTCACCTTGCATGACTTGCTTCTTATTACAAGTGGATGCCCCACTTCATCCTTTTTCCATGGTGTGTCTAAATTTCATCTCTCTTGGTTCATCCATCCTTTTGGTTTTCTCTTCAACTTTAGTTTTGGATGCCTCCGAATCTTCTCTTTTTGGATCTATTTTTTCTAATTTCTAAAAGCTTGTTGGTCCTATACTTAAATGTTATGAACTTTTTGATTTAAATTCCATCTTATCACCCATCACAAGAGGCCCATAATTGACTAAATTTTGGTGTCCAACAAGCTTATAGAGTGGCCACCCCTTGTATATCTAGAAAGTAGGCTCGGTTAATTGTTTTAAAGGCTACCTTTTATCCAATTGAAAATTCTTGTTAGATTCCCTTAGTGATCTCGGTTTTGATGGCTCCACCTTATTACCAAACTCATCTACGATTCTTTCAAAAAACTCCTCATGTGTCCCAATGATGTTGCCCTTGTGTTTCCCATCCATGATGACACCATTCACAGACAACCCCATCCAATTGTTAGATGATAAAAATTAGGGATTCCATTCTACCCCTAGGCCTCAAATCAAGGTACTCACTCACCATGTCCATCCAAGCTCTCACTGGAACACCTAAATCACCATCAAAATCTTGATGAACTATCTTCCCCAAGTCGTCATGCATAGCTATGTGTCCTTTGCCATGTCTTAAACCTAGCTAATCCTTGAAGCTCCTTCCCTTTCTGTACTATGGTGCAAGTGTCAAGTACTCATCATAATCTTCTAATAAATCCCAATGAACCAAAGGCTGGTCCTTCACCTTGAGGGGTTGATACCCATGATCTTAGGCTTGAGTAAGACTTTCAATCCTACCCTTGTCCATGCCATTATTTGATATAAATCTTAAATCCCACATAAAGCCAAGATATGGCTTAGATACCACTAATGTCCCCAAATGGGACAATTAGACCAAGTTGGGGTTTTGTAACAAACCCTTAGATAATTTTGCTAACTAACTGAAATTTGACCCAAAAATCAACAAACCCTAGCTATAAATTTTGAATAGTTTCCAAGCAAAACATAGCCCAAAATAGCCCCAAAAATAGTTGAATAAGAAACTTAAAAAAGGTACCTTTTTGACCAAGTGATGGTGGTGAGGAGGCTGAAAATTATCCCTACAAATATTTTAATTTTTAAGTGAAGGTACAATTGTGTTTCCACTTCCAAATCAGCTCTAAAACTTCCCCAAGGGACTCGCCACATTTAGAAAAAATTAGATAAATAAATATAGTAATCAAACCCTTGAATTTACCCTTCCACAACCCTTCCAACCCTTCCCAAGCAAGTCACCTAATTTAAAAAATATTATAATAATTTTTTGAATATTTCTAAGGCACAAAATAGCCCTCAAACCCTACAAATGATCCATAAACAACTTGCCAATGCTGGAATAAAATATCAATATTACCTTTTAACCCTAGAAGAGGGTTTCAAAGCTAATTATCCCTCTTGATAGGGATCGCCACTCCTCCAAATAAAGTCACCACCCTAGGGATTACTTCCCAGAACAACCAAAGTTCTTCAATCAAGTTTGCCTACCTCTTTTATCTGCACAAATGCAATCACGAAACCTCCAAAGGTGTTTGTCAATATTTTGTACAAGGTGGTGTTCCAAAACACCTTTATAGGTCTAATTATATGCAACCATGCAAATTTGAAGCACAATTACGACATTTGAATATATTTGCTTTGAATCGAGGAATGGAGGTTTTCATCCCCAAACCCTTGTCACATTTGAAGGTTTTCATCTTCAAGTTGTGGTAAACAAGCTTGACATACTTGATCAACAATTTCAATATCCAAAATGCGTAACCTTTCCAAATGAGCTTTTCCTTACCTTGTTTATCCCTCTTCCAAGTGTGGCACCCAAAATAAGAAGGAAGAGTTTACCTTTTTCTTTTAAAAAGATAATATATAAAGCTTCTTTATAAAAAACATTTTAGGCCTTAAGTGCCTATGACCCTTAAAAAGGCCCCAACTTAAGTGGAAATTAGATCATAAAGTATTTTTCTATTAAATGTTTTTGAAGTTCTCAAATGTCCCATTTTTCTCTTCTTCCCTTAGCCTTTTTAGAAACAATTCAAGGCTAAGGACTTATGCAAGTTTATACGAAAAATTGGGACATTACACTTTCGTTACCAACTTGTTGTGCTTAACTAAGTGGATAAAGGATTTTGTACTTCAGTTCGACTCAACTAAAGAGTAACATTCAACCTATTGAGGCAAGCCGCAAAGTATTTTTAAATTAATAAAAGTTAAAACAATAAATCAAAAAGAAAGGTGGAGTTAAAAAAATTAAAATCTTACCTGTGATATATTTTTTATTGTGAGTGGTTGGAGGTGGGTGGATGCTTTCCCATGGAGGTACTGTCACATATGAGTATCCTTGTACTTATCATGAAGAACGTCGAGTGACATGTGGAGGTCATGAAACACCCAAACTCACCCATTACTATGGCTTCTACTTTTGGATTGGGGAAGATTATAGAGAATGTTGCCTTACACCCCTCACTAACCTCAACATCCCTATTTGGTGGGACTCTCTTTCATAAAAAAATGATCTCTCTAGTATAGTATTTGGGAGTCAAAGAAAAAACAAAATGATGCAATGAGGTGGTCATTTTATTTCGTCTGTCAATCGGATACAATTGCATTTCTCTAAAGAATCTCTTCGTAGGTCTTGTTCTTTGGCATTTATGATGGGCTTAATCTTCTCAATCATTAAGTTGATTCCATCATAAATCCCACACAAACATGGATGATCCATATTAAGAATTGAGGGTTTTCATCCCCAAATTTGAAAGTTAATGAAGATTTTCGTCCCCAAATCTGAAAGTTAATGAGGGTTTTTGTCCCCAAATCTGAAAGCTAATGAGGGTTTTCATCCCAAATAATTGAACATGCAAGCAAGCATGCTTAACTCAAAATAATTAATTGATAATAGATGATAGATTCTGAAAATGGACCTCTCCACCTCTGTTTATACGTTTTTTCCTCCAAAACAACTCCAAAATTGAGATGCTCCAAGGGTTAAAATAACATATTTAAAAAGTGACCCTTTCTACTTTCAAAATAGAAAAGTTGCCGACATGAAACTACTTTGAAAACTTATAAAAGAAAAGAACCATGTGTCCTCTTTTCCTTCACCCCTTAGCCGATAGGAAACCAAAAGAAAAAGGCTAAGGGGTTTCACCCTCTCTAAATCTAAGAAGGGGACATGACAGTGCTCCCCTTTCAAAATTGCTTGTCCTCAAGTAATTGCAAGCTAGGATGTTGCAAAATATTTTTCCCTTCCCAAGCAGCATCCTCAATGGGCAAGTCTTTCCAATGAATCGAATACTCCATGATGCTCCTGTTCCTTGGCTTCCTTTCCCAGACCTCTATAATATACTTTAGGATCAAAATCATCTTGCCTTCATCATCTAAGGATGGTAATTTAGCCAGAGGAGTGATATGCTATCCTAGTGCTTTTTTCAGGAATGAAACATGAAACACGTGGATCCGGCTATGCTCAGGCAACTCTAACTCATATGCAACCAAACCCTCCTTTGAATTTAGTAAGTACCATAGAAATGGGGTTTAAGTTTTTCTACCCCACTATTCTTGAGAGAAGACTACATATAGGGTTTCAACCTCAAAAACACCATGTCACCCACCGCAAAAGTCCTCTCCAGCCGGTGCTAGTTTGCATATAACTTTTGCTAGTTTTGGGCATGTTAGAGGTTCTCCTTGAGCACTTTCAATATATCATGACTCTATTGTATTAAATCCTTGGCCTTTGATACTCTACTATCTATCAAGACCAAATCCATAAAATAAAGTGCATCATACCCATACAAAGCTTTAAAGGGTGACATACCAATGGATATGTGATATGATGTATTGTAGCAATGTTTACCCATGTACAATCACTTAAGCCAAGTTAATTGCTTCCCTACAACATAGTTATGTAGGTATCCTTCAATCCATTTATTTACTATCTATGTTTGTTCATTAGTTTGTGGATGATAGCTAGTGTTATGAGTCAATTTTGTGCTCGTTAAAAGGAAAATTTCTTGCCAAAACAAGCTCAAAAACCTATTGTCACTATCACTTACAATGTTTCTAGGCATGCCACAAAGTCTAAAAAAATTCTTTGAAAAAACCATCAGTCACTAAAGGTGCATTATACTTGGCTTGAATAGGGAAAAAGCGAGCATATTGAGTGAGCCTATCAACCACCACAAACATACAACTCTTACTTTGAACCATGGGAGTCCTGTGATGAAATCCATGGAGATACTATCCTATTTTTGAGTGGGAATGGGCAGGGGCTACAACAAGCCAGCTAAAAAAAATTGTTCAACCTTATTTTATTGGCAAGTGAGGCACTCCCAGATCTATTGAAGGACCTTCCCCTTGAGTCCCTTTCAAAATAATCTTTCCCTTGTTTGTATGTTTTGAAATACCTCGAATGTCTAGCCAAGGGCATATCATGAACAACTCATTATTTTATGTTTTATCTTAGATTCAGGGGCCAAAAAGATCATATTTTTGTATAAAATTAGACCACCTATTATCTTGTGCCTTTCATCTTTGATTTCACCTTCAAGGACAATAGTAATAAATTCATTCTTTGCATACTCAGTTGTTATAAAAACCTTCCAACCCATTGTAATTTCAGTCATGGAACAAAGAGTAGGCTTCCTAGACAATGCATTAGCAACTACATTATTCTTCCCTTTGACTACTCAATATCAAAGTCATAGGATTGATGTTTGCTTACCCACTTATGTTGCCTATCACTCAAATCAGTTTGGTTGAGAAAATATTTTAGACTATTGTGATCCGTTTTGACCACAAATCAAATACTACGTGAATTTGGCCAAGGTATGCATGACTACCCCACTATGTTTCATACTTTCTCAAAATAATAGGGTGATATCTAAGAGCACCAGACAAAGTGGTAAGGGTTCCATTCATGTGGTCACCCTCTTTTTTCCTTTTTTCTCCTCTTCATTAGAGGCTGCCCCTTCTTCTTCTTCCTCCTCTCCATCCGATATCATCTCAAGGTAATGAACTTACCCTCTACCAAGGCAATGATGACCCAATGTCAGGATCTTTGCAAGTGAAGTACAATTTTTTTCTTAACTTATTCATTGATTCCATTTCTTTATTTGTCTTTGGTGGCTGGCTCTTTTTGTTGTCCATTACCTTGTTGATATGGGTTTCTTTGTTGTCCATATGGGGTTTCCTTGGCTTCTCGGAAGGTGTAGTCTTAGGTTGTCCAAAAGGATGTGTCCTTTGTTTTCCAAAAGACAAAAAATTGCTCTTAGGTTTTATTGATTCAAGATCAAAAAACCTTTTGATGGTTTCTTGGAGGGAACAAGGGTTAAAAGCCTTGACTAAACCCTTGAGTGGGTAAGACAATCCATCCACAAACAAAACCATAAGCCTTCTTTCGAAAACATCTAGTACTATCACTGAAACTCTTTGAAAATTAGTCACATAATCATCCATGGAAGTTTTTGTCTTAGCTGTGTTAACTCCTTAAAATAGACTTCTGAATCAGCCCTTTCAGACCTCTAAATCACTATCCTATTGAACTCATCATAAGAGTTGATGAGGTTATGCCCTTATGTGACCAAACCATGGTACTACCACTCATGTGTCATGCCCTCAAGATGTATTGACCATATGACTCCTAAGATCACAACATATGACCCTAGTGGTGCTACATATAGATCCATAACTATTATAAATTTGGGCAACCTAATCTCTGCTTTAACTAGACACTTGTCAGCCATGACTTTTGAGTCATTCCCATACTATATTGACTTGCATTTACCATTACACCAATTACTTATTTTAGTTAACTTATTAAGCATCTTAGAAGCTGTAAAACATTATGTGGCTCTTGTATCTATTAAAATAGAAATTGGATGGTCAAACAAAGTACCTGATTGCGCTATAGATAATGCCTAAAATTTAGCTTGTCAATTGTTGACTATTGCATGAATCCGTTACTAAAAACTGCCCTATTGAGGATTAGGACCTTTGCCATCTGACTTGCCCTGATGATAATCATGAGAATAATGTTCATCTCTGCAAATGAAACAACCTCTAGCTGGTCCTTTCCTGTCATTCTATTGGTTTCCCTTGAAACAACCTTTGGATCCATTGCATTGTTTCTTGATGTATGAACCATTATTGAAATTATCATTATGACTTTTAAACTACTTCCTAGAGTCTCCACTCCTCTATTTCTATTCTTCTTAAAGGTTGACTTAGAATTTATAAGCCTTTTCTTGAACTTGTCCTTGGTCTGTGAAAGAAACTTCAACTTTTGCTCCTATTTGACTGCATTATCGAAGACCTAGTCTATGGTAGAAGGTCCATGAATATCTACCTCTCCACCGATCTGGGGTCTCAACCCCATGATAAACTTTTTGATCATGAACCTATCATCACCCTGATACTAGGTTATGTACTTTAGAAGTTTGGTGAGTTGCTCTTAGTACTCATTCACCGACAAATCATCCTCCTTCAAATTTTAAAAATTTGTGAGCTTCTAATCAAAATAAAGTTGTGAGATCCACCGTGACCTAAATAATACCACAAACTAATCCCAAGTAGTGGTGGTTGAGTTAAGATTCATTTCTAACCTATTATTGACCCACCATGTAGTTGTCTGACTAGCCAACTGGTATGCTCCCCATATTATCTTAGTGACCTCGGAGTAGTTTCAAATTTCAAAACACTTCTCCATCTTAGTTAGCCATGATTCAGCTCCATCTCCCAGAACAATCCCATCAAACTTGCGTGGGTTCACCTTCTTCATGTCTCTAACCAGATCCATAGCTACTTGAGCTCTAGCATCTTGAGGATTTTTTTGTTCAATAAGATGATCTTCAGGTACATCTTATTGTTCTTCCTCTTCATAGCCATGAACCACCTATTTCAGAGCTAAAATCTGATCCCTAGTCTCATTCATGGCTACGAGAATCTGGTCCATCTTTTCTGATTACTCAGAGGCAAATCGTCTAAGATTAAAATGAGGGTTGTTGCCATTAGCATTCAATGGATCCTCTCCAAAAACTCTAGCTTTTCCCATCTTAATTTTTGTCAACAGAAGGATATGAAATCGTTAGTGGGTTCATTAAGCCTTAGAGTTCAAGCCGTAGCTCTGATACCACATGTAACATCTCCATTGTAATCTAACTAGAAATACGTGAATTTTTAAAAAAATTAAATACATATACCATAAATAGAATTACACCATGATAATCTAAACAGAGATCATATAAAATACTCAAGTGTGATAACAGTAATTACATATTACATCATATATCATTGATCTCTAATATCATGAGAACACAACATAATATGAATATAGAAAGTAATTACATTAACTCAACCACGATTGATACAAGTGTATAGCCATAGTTGTCAATAAAAAATAAGTAATTACAACTCTTCATCACAATATTCAATAATAAGTATAATACAATATAATGTACATATAAGATACATAGTGTTGGTCCCCAAAAATGTCACTCGTTTTTGGAACAACATATAAGCTATCTTGGTCCTACAGGACCAAAATTTCTCTCTTCCCTTCTCAAAATTTGTTTTGAGCTTTCAAATTCCTCTTTTATCAAGCTTTTTCAGTAAAGAGATTAGCAGGTTCAACAGGGTCAGAGGCTTCTGCAGGCGAGTTCAATCAAAAGA
The DNA here is from genome assembly GCA_037957365.1 of Torreya grandis. Lineage (NCBI taxonomy): Eukaryota > Viridiplantae > Streptophyta > Pinopsida > Cupressales > Taxaceae > Torreya > Torreya grandis. The sequence continues at coordinate 683,990 of JARHVA010003810.1, read as the reverse complement.
ACCAGTTTTCAATACTTGGCCATCTTCAAGATTGGGTTGGCACCTTGGTTCAATAAAAAATGTCCATCGACAAGCATCTAAGCAAGGATTTAACCATTGAACCATTGAACCATGGAACCTTGAACCATTTTGGTTCAATGAGTTCAGTGGGTTCAGAGATTCAATGTCATCTACAAGAGCTAGTTGTGCTTTATAAGAGGTTCAAAGTTCAACCATTTCAAAGGTTCCACGGCTCTGAGCACTTAACTAGTTTCAAAGGCTTGAACCGTTGAACCTTGAACCATTTTAGTTCATCAGTTCAACGGGTTCAACGACCAATTGGTTCAACGTGCTTAGTTCAAAGGTATCAAAGAGACTCAGTGAAATCAAAAGGATGAACCGATTGAACCTTGAACCGAAAGAGTTCAAAGTTCAATGGTTCATGGGTTCAAAGGTTCAAAGGCAGCCTCTATCAAAGAGAGAATCAACAAACATGTGGTTCAACGGATGGTTTAACCAAGGAGTGGGAAAGTGATTGAACCAAGAAGCGATGGAACAAAAGAGATAGAATGAACCGATGAACCAATGTACTTTCAACGGGTTCAAAGGTTTAAGATTCAACATGGTTCAAGCGGGTAGCGACCATTGACAACCTTGCAGACATCAAATTTAAAGTAAGGGAATATCCATTGAAATTCAAATAAAGCGCAGAACTCAAAGGAAGAACCAAGCGACTGATCGAAATGATAGAATTCCTTTGGGTTTGTTCAAAGGCCGATAGAGAACATTTCCTTTAGAATTTTTGTTCGAAGAAAATTACTAAGAAAAAGAGCTGTTAGAATTATTTCAAAAGCATTTTTTGTGGGAAAATGACTAAGGTAGAGCCTGAAAGAATTTTTTCAGACTTTTTTCTGAAAGAAAAGTCTGACTGAAGAGAAAAGTCTGCAAAAAAATGCCCGATGAAAAAAGACAAAGTGCAGTGGAAGCTGCCACGTGTCATCTTCTGCAGGACCCCCAAAGGTTTCCAAAGCTTCTATAAGTTAAGTGAAATACGTCACGTGTCCTTTTATGACTCAACGGAACGTGACAAGTGTTTGCATCCGTGTTCCCCTTTTAGAGTTGCTCGAGAAAACGTGTCATGGACCCCATTTTTTGTAAGTTTCTAATGAGTTTCATAACAATGAAACTTGCCACTTGTCAAAGACACAGAAAGGACCCCCCAAAGACTTAGGCAAGAAGGGCTATAAAGAGCAAAAAAGTGTTTAAGCAGTGAAGAGAGGAGCGAGACCAAAGGATCAAAAATATCTTTGAAAGAGTTATTTCCAATAGGTGAAACAGTAGATCAAGTAGACTTTTGAGCGCACCAAACCAAGGATGTAGCATATTTTTCTTCCATGAGGTAAATGTTAGGTTGTGGAGCTAAAAGCTTCACTGATGCAGACATGGAGGAGGTTGTCGAGAGGTTGCTGAGTTGCAGAGCAACCGACGTCGGTCTGATCAACCGACGTCGATCATATCTAGTGCAGATCAAATCGACATCGATCAGCTGACGTCAGTCATCTCCAACCAGATAGGGACCGATGTCGGTTGCTTGTGCGGTTTAAAACTGTGAGTGTTATGGATAGTTTGTTAACGAACTGATTGTTTGCATGTTAAAGGCTAATTTTAGTCTTGGAGCTGCAGATCTAATTATTATAATTAGATGTCTAATTATTGTTTACATGAGATCTATATAATATACTCATGGGTTGTATTGTAATTTGTTATAGTTTAGAGTTGAGCTTGGTTAGCTCCTTTTGAGAGTGAAGAGAGCAAGGGTAGCTCCTCCTAGTTCCACAGGGGTGTCGAGTGTGTATGATCAAGTAGATCTACAGGTTGTTGCAAGATCAGGTAGAAGATCTATTGAGATACTGGTTTGGAGAATCATAAGGACTTGGTGAGATAAGGACAAGGGTTCTTCAGGGTGTAGAGAGATCTACATGGATAAGTAAGATCATTGATTTGCAGGTGTGTGTGTGCGCAAGGTCAAAGGTGATCTGCGGGGTAGCAGGATCAAAAGTGACAGCAACACAACAGGTAGTAAGATTATGAGAGATCTACTTGGAGTACATTGTGTACTTGGAGTGCATGGAGTACTCGATTTTGGAGTGCATGGAGCACTTATGTACTGGCAGTAGTGATACTGACTAGTGGTACTGATAGAAGTGATACTGATTGGTTGGAGGTGAACACCAACTCTATGTTTGAGTTGTGTGTTGGGACCGTAAGAGAGAGAGTGAGCTCTTGAAGAGATTTACTATTTATGTCCTAGAGGTGTGGGAGCCCTAGAAGTGTGTAAGGAAGAAGACTGTGGTAATCTTCTTTGTTGTATTTCTTTTTGGAAGAGTGTTAATACAATTGGGTATTGTCTCTCATATTCTGTGTTATTTTTGAATTCTAGTTACTTGGCATTCTGGTTAAATTCCACATTTAGTTGCTAGTACATGGTAAAGGTTGTGGAGCTAAAAGCTTCACTGATGCAGACATGGAAGAGGTTGTCGAGAGGTTGCTGAGTTACAGAGCAACCAACATCAGTCTGATCAATCGACGTTGGTCATATCCAGTGCAGAACAAACTGACATCAGTCAGGGATCGATCGACGTTAGTCATCTCTAACCAGACAGGGACCGACATCGATCGCCTGTGCGATTCAAAACTGCGAGTGTTATAGACAGTTTGTTAACGAACCAGTTGTTTACATGTTAAAATCTAATTTTAGTCTTGGAGTTGTGGATCTAATTATTGTAATTAGATGTCTAATTATTATTTGCATGAGATCTATATAATAGACTCATGGGATGTATTGTAATTTATTCTAGTTTAGAGTTGAGCTTGGTTAGCTCCTTTTGAGAGTGAAGAGAGCAAGGGTAGCTCCTCTTAGTTCCACAAGGGTGCCGAGTGTGTATGATCAGGTAGATTTGCAAGTTGTTGTAAGATCAAGTAGAAGATCCACCGGGGTACTGGTTTAGAGAATCATAAGGACTTGGTGAGACAAAAACAAGAGTTCTTCAGGGTGTAGAGAGATATACATAGATAAGTAAGATCATTGATTTGCAGGTGTGTGTGTGTGTGCGAGGTCAAAAGTGATTTGCGGGGCAGCAGGATCAAAGGTGACAGCAACACAACAGCTAGCAAGATCAGGAGAGATCTACATAGAGTACGTTGTGTACTTAGAGTGCATGGAGTACTTAGTTTTAGAGTGCGTGGAGCACTTGTGTACTGGCAGTAGTGATACTGACTAGTGGTACTGACAGTAGTGATACTGACTAGTTAGAGGTGAACACCAACTTTGTGTTTGAGTTGTGTGCTGAGACCGTAAGAGAAAAAGTGAGCTCTTGAAGAGATTTATTGTTTATGTCCTAGAGGTGTGAGAGCCCTAGAGGTGTGTAAGGAAGAAGACTGTGGCAATATTTTTTGTTGTATTTCTTTTTGAAAGAGTGTTAATACAATTGGGTATTGTCTCTCATATTCTGTATTATTTCTGAATTCTAGTTACTTGTTACTTTTGGTTAAATTTTGCATATTAAGTTGCTTGTACATGGTAATCAATTGTGCTTTCGAGCCCTAACAGTTGGTATCAGAGCCTGTTGCTGGTTCATAGCTTGATACCACTAATAGTTGGTATCAGAGCTAAGGTTGCAAAGAGTAGGTTTGTGTTTAGTTACAGGTCACTTTCAAGAGTTTTTGATTCAGTGGGAGTATAAAAATGGCAGAAAAAAGTACACTGAGAATAGAGAAATTAAAAAACATAAATGATCAATTACAGTGTTATGGAAAGAAAGAGCAGGTAAAAAAATATTGTTGGTTGGTAGAAGATCAGCATGAAAGAACTGAAGAAGCAGATGTTGCAAGGGTTGTTGCACAAGATGCTCTGAGATATTTCTTGGATAAAGTAGAATCCTGGTTTATAGATTTTGTTGCCTCTTTCCATGCAGCCCCAAATAGAGGGGTTGGTGAGCGTTATCAAAGTATTGGCAAAGGGGAAGTGCGACTGAAATTACAGGCAGCCAACACATGGGTGTTGAAGAAGGTCATGCAGGTCCCAGTCTTGAAGATGCAGCTAATTTTTTTAGAAAAGTTGGGTGATGAGAGATGCACAAGAACTCTCACAGTAGATGCACTTGAATTAGCAGGTGGTAAGTAAGTAGGTACTCTTTATCTACTTGCTTGTATTACTAAAAAAAATTCTGTTGCGAAGACATGGCTTTGTAGGCTTGGTCACATGAGCAAGAAGGAGATGCATGTTCTTAAAAAAAAGTCAGATGTGTTTGACAGACTTAAGAACTAGAAAGCCTTGGTGTTCTTGGAGGAGATGACAGACAGAGATCAACAGATGGGACTGAGTAACTCTGAGCAGGATAGTTTGGACAAGTTTTTGATCTAAACAGATCTCGCGGGTAAAAATTCATCACTCACAAAAAAAACACAGGTATCAACATCGATCAGAAGAAACTAGCATCAAATAGACAGGCACCGATGTCGATCATGTGCAGACAGGCAAAGTCCGTGGTGTCAGGTAGGTGGAGACTAACGCCGGTAGGATAACTGACGTCGGTGACCTGAATAGTCGCATGGAACCGACGTCGGTCAGATGCAAATTGTGTGGTGACTGAAGTCGGTCATTGAAATAGATTTTGGATGGATAACAAGCTGTCAAGGAGTCTCAAACGCCCATGGGGAAGACTGAAAGTGTAAGTAAGTCTCAAATTCGTTGTTCCTCTTCTTTATACTCGTTGCTCACTACAGAGCAGGAAGGATCCAAAAAATAATGGGAGCATGGCATGAATAGAATGCAGAACCAAATGAGAGATTTGGTAGGGTTGCCAGCCGGTATGAAAGCACTGAAAGATGAATGGATTTCTTGGTTAAAAAATAGAGAGAATGGACACGTGAGATGGAAGGCCAAGTCATATGGTCTTGAGAAAGCTCCAGGACAGTGGTATAGGTTTGACAGGTGGATGACAAAGCATGGATTTAGTCAATGTCATTGTAACTACTGTGATTTCTTTCCCAGTTGGGTGATGATTGCAACATCATCATGTTACTGTATGTTGTGTGTTTGCTTGATGAAGGGTTACACATACAAGGTTTTTTTAAGCTAAAAGTAAAATTAGTTCAGAGATGTGTCATGAAAAATTTAAAAGAGCAAAATTCTTTGGCATGAGTAATCTTAGAGATAGAGAAGATCACAAGTTGATGTCGTCACAGGGTGATTGTGTGAAGGTAGTACAGAATGCAGAACGATAAACACACCTATGGATGGATAGTTCACAGAACAGGGTCTCCAATCACATGATGAGGTTGAGTACATATGTACTCCCTGAGTTTGCCCAAGCAGTGGATGCTGTTAGAAAGTTTGTGGCTAATTTGAGAAAGAAGCATTGAAAAGAAATTCAGTGGGTTCTCAGGTATCTGAGAGGGACCAGTAGTAGGGATTCATGCTATGCAGGGTCAAGTACTTCATATTTGGCAAGTTAGTTGGATGACAAGTGTTGCATCACAGGTTGTGTGGTGGTTGGTCTTCAGAATTGAGCTTGAAGAAGGATACAAGCCAAAAAATAGATTAGACGGTGTACAAGTATAGGTACAGTGCAGTTGTTTATCTCCATGTAAGAGATTGTTAGGTTGTGAAGCTAAAAGCTTCACTAATGCAGACATGGAGGAGGTTGTCGAGAGGTTGTTGAGTTGCAGAGCAACCAGCATCGGTCTGATCAACCGACGTCGGTCATATCCAGTGCAAAGCAAACTGACATCGATCAAGGATCGATCGACATCAATCATCTCCAGTCAGACAGGGACCGACGTCGATCACCTGTGCGATTCAAAACTTTGAGTGTTACAGACAGTTTGTTAACTAATCGATTGTTTGCATGTTAAAGGCTAATTTTAGTCTTAGAGTTGTAGATCTAATTATTGTATTTAGATATCTAATTATTATTTGCATGAGATCTTTATAATAAAATCATAGAATGTATTGTAATTTATTTTAGTTTAGAGTTGAGCTTGGTTAGCTCCTTCTGCGAGTGAAGAGAGCAAGAGTAGCTCCTCTTAGTTTTATAGGGGTGCCGAGTGTGTATGATCAAGTAAATTTGCAAGTTATTGCAAGATCAGGTAGAAGATCCATCGAGGTACTGATTTGGAGAATCATAAGAACTTGGTGAGACAAGGACAAGGGTTCTTCAGGGTGTAGAGAGATCTACATGGGTAAGTAAGATCATTGATTTACAGGTGTGTGTGTGTGAGGTCAAAAGTGATCTGCGAGGCAGCAAGATCAAAGGTGACAACAACACAATAGGTAGCAAAATCAGGAGAGATCTACTTAGAATATGTTGTGTACTTGGAGTGCGTGGAGTATTCGGTTTTAGAGTGCGTGGAGCACTTGTGTACTGGCAGTAGTGATACTGATTGGTGGTACTAGCAGTAGTGATACTGACTATTTAGAGGTGAACACTAACTCTGTGTTTGAGTTGTGTGTTGGGACTGTAAGAGAGAGAGTGAGATGTTGAAGAGATTTACTATTTATGCCCTAGAGGTGTGTAAGAAAGAAGACTATGGAAATCTTCTTTGTTGTATTTTCTTCTGGAAGAGTGTTAATACAATTGGGTATTGTCTCTCATATTCTGTGTCATTTCTGAATTCTAGTTACTTGTTATTTTTGGTTAAATTTTGCATATTAAGTTGCTTGTACATGGTAATCAATTGTGCTTTCGGGTCCTAACAGTTGGTATCAGAGCCAGGTTGCTGGTTCATAGCTTGATACCACTAACAGTTGGTATTAGAGCTAAGGTTGCAAGGAGCAGATTTGTGTTTGGTTACAAGGCACTCTCAAGAATTTCTGATTGAGTGGGAGTATAAAAATGACAGAAAAAAGTACACTAAGAATGGAAGAATTAAAAAACACGAATGGTCAATTACGGTGTTATGGAAAGAAAGAGCAGGGAAAGAAATATTGTTGGTTGGTAGAAGATCAGCATGAAGGAACTAAAAAAGCAGATGTTGCAAGGGTTATTGCACAGGATGCTCTGAGATGTTCCTTGGATAAAGTAAAATCTTGATTTATAGATTATGTTGCCTATTTCCATGCAACCCCAAATAGAGAGATTGATGATCCTTGTCAAAGTATTGGCAAAGGGGAAGTGCAGCTGAAATTATAGGTGGCCAACACATGGGTCTTGAAGAAAGTCATGCAGGTCCCAGTCTTGAAGATGCGGCTAATTTATTTAGAGAATTTGGGTGATGAGAGATGCATAGGAACTCTCACAGCGGATGCACTTGAATTAGCAGGTGGTAAGAAAGTAGGTACTCTTTATCTACTTGCTTGTATTATTGATTCTTCTTCTGTTGCGAAGACGTGGCTTTGTAGGCTTGGTCACATGAGTAAGAAGGAGATGCATGTTCTTAAAAGGAAGTCAGATGTGTTTGACAGACTTAAGAACTGAAAAGCCTTGGTGTTCTTGGAGGAGATGACAGACAAAAATCAGTGGATGGGACTGAGTAAATCTGATTAGGGCAATTTGGATAGGGTTTTGATCCAAAGAGAGCTCGCGGATAAAAAGTCATCACTCACAAGAAAAACATAGGTACCGATGTCAATCAGATGGAACTGGTGTCGAACAGACAGGCACCAACGTCAGTCATGTACAAATAGGAAAAGTCAGTGGTGTCGGGCAGGTGGAGACTGATGTCGGTAGGATAATCAACGTCGATGACCTGGACAGTCACATGGAACTGACATCGATTGCATGCAGATTGTGTGGTGACCGAAGTCGATCATGAAACATATTTTGGGTAGACAGCAAGCTGTCAAGGAGTCTCAAACACCCATGGGGAGGACTGAAAGTGTAAGTAAGCCTCAAATTTGTTATTCATCTTCTTTATACTCATTGCTCACTGCAAAGCAGGAAAGATTCAGAAAACAGTGGGAGCATGGCATGAATAGGATACAAAATCAAATGGGAGATTTAGTAGGGTTGCTAGTGAGTATGAAAGCACTGAAAGATGAATAGATTTTTTGGTTAAAGAATAGAGAGAATGGACACGTGAAATGGAAGGCCAGGTCATATGGTCTTGAGAAAGCTCTAAGATAGTGGTACAAGTTTGACAGGTGGATGACAAAGCATGGCTTTAGTCAATGTTATTGTAACTACTGTGGTTTCTTTACCAGGTGGGTGATGATTACAACATCATCCTGTTACTATATGTTGTGTGTTTGTTTGATGCAAAGTTATACATACAGAGTTTTTCTGAGCTAAAGATAAAGTTAGTTCAGAGGTGTGTCATGAAGAATTTGGAAGAGCGAAATTCTTTGGCATGAGTAATCTTAGAGACAGAGAAGATCACAAGTTGATGTTGTCACAGAATGATTGTGTGAAGGTAGTGCAGGATGCAAAACGGCAAGCACACCTATGGATAGATAGTTCACAGAACAGGGTCCCTAATCACATGATGAGGTTGAGTACATGTGTACTCTCTGAGTTTGCCCAAGCAGTGGGTGATGTTAGAAAGTTTGTGGCCAATCCAAAAAGGAAGCACTGATAAGTGGTTCAGTGGGTTCTCAGGTATCTGAGAGGGACCAACAGTAGGGATTCATGCTATGCAGGGTCAAGTACTTCAGATTTGGCAAGTTACTTAGATGACAAGTGTTACACCACAGGTTGTGTGGTGGTTGGTCTTCAGGATTGAGCTTGAAGAGGGATACAAGCTAGAAAATAGATTAGATAGTGTACAGGTACAGGTACAGTGCAATTATTTATCTACAAGTAGGAGATTGTTAGGTTGTAGAGCTAAAAGCTTCACTGATGCAGACATGGAGGAGGTTGTCGAGAGGTTGTTGAGTTGCAGAGCAACCGGTGTCGGTCTGATCAATTGACGTCAGTCATATCCAGTGTAGAGCAAATCGACATCGATCAGGGATCAGCCGACATCAGTCATCTCTAGCCAGACAGGGATCGATGTCAGTCGCCTGTGCGGTTCAAAACTATGAGTGTTACAGATAGTTTGTTGACGAACCAGTTGTTTACATGTTAAAAGCTAATTTTAGTCATGGAGTTGCAGATCTAATTATTGTAATTAGATGTCTAATTATTGTTTGCATGAGATCTATATAATAGACTCATGGGTTGTATTGTAGTTTACTCTAGTTTAGAGTTGAGCTTGGTTAGCTCTTTTTTAGAGTGAAAAGAGCAAGGGTAGCTCCTCCTAGTTTCACAGGGGTGCCGAGTGTGTATGATCAGGTAGATTTGCAAGTTATTGCAATATCAGATAGAAGATCCACTGTGGTACTCGTTTAGAGAATCATAAGGACTTGGTGAGACAAGAACAAGGGTTCTTCAAGGTGTAGAGAGATCTACATGGGTAAGTAAAATCATTGATTTACAGGTGTGTGTGTGTGTAAAGTCAAAAGTGATCTGTGAAGCAGCAGGATCAAAGGTGACAGCAACACAACAGGTAGCAAGATTAGGGGAGATCTACTTAGAGTATGTTGTGTACTTGGAGTGCGTGGAGCACTTGTGTACTGGCAATAGTGATACTGACTGGTGGTACTGGCAGTAGTGATACTAACTGATTGGAGGTGAACACCAACTCTGTGTTTGAGTTATGTGTTGGGACCAAAAGAGAGAGAGTGAGCTCTTTAAGAGATTTACTATTTATGTCCTAGAGGTGTGGGAGCCCTAGAGGTGTGTAAGGAAGAAGACTGTGGCAATCTCTTTTGTTGTATTTCCTTCTGAAAGAGTGTTAATACAATTGAGTATTGTCTCTCATATTCTGTGTTATTTTTGAATTCTAGTTACTTGTTACTTTTGGTTAAATTCTGCATATTAAGTTGCTTGTACATGGTAATCAATTGTGCTTCTGGGTCCTAACAATTGGTATCAGAGCCAGGTTGCTGGTTCATAGCTTGATACCACTAACAGTGGGTATCAGAGCTAAGGTTGCAGGGAGTAGGTTTGTGTTTGGTTACAGGTCACTCTCAGAGGTTTCTAATTGAGTGGGAGTATAGCAATGGCAGAAGAAAGTACACTAAGAATGGAGGAATTAAAAAGCATGAATGGTCAATTACGGTGTTATGGAAAGAAAGAGCAGGTAAAGATATATTGTTGGTTTGTAGAAGATCAGCATGAAGGAACTGAAGAAGGAGATGTTGCATAGGATGCTCTGGGATGTTCTTTGGATAAAGTAGAATCTTGGTTTATAGATTCTGTTGCCTTTTTCCATGCAGCCCCAAATAGAGGGGTTGGTGAGCCTTGTCAAAGTATTGGCAAAGGAGAAGTGCGGTTGAAATTGCAGGCAGCCAACACATGGATGTTGAAGAAGGTCATGCAGGTCTCAGTCTTGAAGATGCGGCTAATTTTTTCAAGAAAGTTAGGTGATGAGAGATGCACAGAAACTCTCACAGCGGATGCATTTAAATTAAGAGGTGGTAAGAAAGCAGGTACTCTTTATCTACTTGCTTGTATTACTGATTCTTTTTTTGTTGCGAAGACGTGGCTTTGTAGGCTTGGTCACATGAGCAAGAAATATGTTGGGGATCAACCAACAATATGATTACACTTATGAAAGCAATAAACTACAGAATTAAATCAGATAGATAAGTAACTAGAATCAAATAATAGCAAAGAATAAGAGATACAAGAAACCACCCTGAAAACTTGTATTAAACTCTTTACAGAAGGAATACAATTGAAGAAACTTCTTTCTTCCACACCTCTCTCAGATGCACAAGATCTCTCTCTAGATCTCTTTCCTTTAAGAGCTCTCTCTCTCAAGTACAATCAACTCCAACAACCTGGATTGATACAACTCTGTACTATTTTTCAACATTCACATACAATGAACTACTACAATCACAATAAGCTAAGAAGATCTAATTCTATGTATAGAATTAGGAGACTTGAGCATGCACTTACAATCAACAGTTAAGCCTCTTGAACAAGGGCTCTAAAAACAGTCTTACTAATAATAGAGACGCGAACTTAAGACTAAGACTTAAATTCATCATGCAAACACTCGGTTCTATCCTCAAAAATCCCATTCTAGACGCACAAGTAACTGACGTCGGTTCCTGCCTGCTTGCTTGTGATCGACGTCGGCCGATCCTCTGCTGATGCCGGTGTCTCTTCAACTACACTTGATCCGGTGACTGTGTAAACCTACAACTATGGTAATGCACTCATATGTGAAGCTTTTAGGCTCCACACCTTAACAATCTCCCACTTGGAGATAAACAGCTGCACCAGTACCTGTACAACAACATCTTCTAGCTCCTCCATCTTCAACTCAATCATGAAGACCAACAAAAGTTGAATGAAGATTCAAATTCTCTTTTGTAATTGGCTTGGTTAACATATCAGCAAGATTTTTGTCTGTATAGATCTTCTCCAGCTTCAACTCACCATCCTCCAATACCTATCTTATGAAGTGGTACCTAAGCTGTATGTGCTTGGTTCTTGAATGAAAGGCTGAATTCTTAGCCAAATAGATTGCACTCAGACTGTCACTATATAATTTTCAACTCTCATGCTCCCTTTCAAGATCTTCCATGAATCGTGTCATCTATATCATCTCTTTGCTAGCCTCTGTGGCTGCAATATACTCTGCTTCTTTAGTTGACAAGGCAACAACCTTCTACAACTTTGATATCCAGCTAACCGTCGTTCCACCTACAGTGAAAACATATCCTGTGGTGCTCCTCTTGCCATCCAAATCACCTGCCATATCTGAATCTACATAACCATGTAGAGAAGTATCTGAACCTCCATAGCACAAGTGCCTACTGCTGGTTTCTTTTAAATATCTAAAGATCCACTGAATTGCTTTCCAATATTCTTTTCCTAGATTGGCCATATACTTACTTACAACTCCCACTGCTTGGGCAATATCCGGTCTAGTACAAACCATTGCACACATCAAACTCCCTACCGTGAAAGAATATGGAACCTTACTCATGTACTCTACCTCATCATGTGAATTAGGACATTGTTCTTTACTCAACTTAAAATATCCAGCCAAAGGTGTGCTTACCGATTTAGCATCCTGCATATTGAACCGTTTCAACAACTTGTCCACATAATCCTCTTGAGACAATATCAACCTTTGATTTTTTCTGTCTCTCTTAATGCTCATGCCAAGAATTTTCTTTGTTGCTCCCAAATCTTTTATAGCAAATGTTTGAGCTAATTTCACCTTAAGCTTAGAGATATCCTGCATGTGTGATCTTGCAACCAGCATATCATTTACATACAACAATAGAATAATATATCTACCATTATCCAATCTCTTAAAATACACACAATGGTCAGATTGACACCTATTGTAGCCATGCTCAGTCATAAACCTATCAAATTTTAAATACCACTGTCTAGGAGCTTGCTTGAGGCCATACAAGTTTTTTTTCAATCTGCACACTAATTTCTCCTTACCTTTGACCTCAAATCCTTTCGGCTGTTCCATATATATTTTTTCATCCAAATCTCCATGAAGAAACGTTGTCTTAACATCTAGCTGCTCAAGATGCAAATTTTCAATAGCAACCAAAGACAGTACAATCCGTATAGAAGTCATTTTAACAACAGAAAAAAAAATCTTGCCAAAATCAATACCTGACTTTTGTGCAAATATTTTCACTACCAATCTGGCCTTATATCTCATCTATCCATTCTCACTTTTCTTTAACCTTTAAGTCCATCTATTTTTCAGTGTTCTTTTACCAGCTGGCAACTCAACCAAATCCCATGTTTGGTTCTCTCTTAAGGACTCCATCTCCTCAACCATGCCACGCTCCCACTGACTCTTAGACTCCACCTGTAATGCTTCTTGAAAACTCTCTGGTTCTCCACCATCAGTTAGCAATAAATAGAATAATGAAGGAGAATATCTAATTGGAGGCTTACTTACTCTTTCTGACCTCCTGATGGGTGTCTGAGACTCGTTTACAACACACTGTCCACCCAAATTCTCTGACAATGATCGACCTCAGTCATCTCCAGACCTGTTACTGACCGACGCCGATTCTGCCTGACCGACGTCGATTTCTGTCTTACCGACGTCGGTCTCTGTATGACCGACATCGATTTCTGTTCTGCCGATGTCGGTTCCTATCTTGCTGACGTCGATCTCTGTGTTTTTCTGTAAGTGATTATTTCTTTTTCCCGCGAGCTCATTTTGGACCGTCACCTCGTCTAATTCACCATTACTCTGCCCAGATTGATTCAGCTTCTTCAGCTGATCACTATACATCACTTTTTCATTGAAAACAACATCACGGCTCCTAATTATCTTGTTAGTTCCTAAATTCCAAAATCTGAAACCAAAATCATCTGAGCCATAGCTAATAAATGTGCACCTCATAGACTTAGCATCCAGCTTTTTTCTATTTTTCTTATCAACGTGCACAAAGGCTTCACAATCAAAAAATTTGAGGAATGAGAGATCTACCTTTTTACCTGTCCATGCCTCTTCTAGAATTCCACCATTCAGAGCTGTAGAGGGTCCTCTATTAATCAGGTACACTGCAGTGTCAACAGCTTCTACCCAAAACTCTAAGGGCAAATCAACATGCAATCTCATACATCTTGCACACTCCATAATTATTCTGTGCATCCTTTCAGCAATTCCATTCTGTTGAGGTGTCTTTAGAACCGTCTTTTGTCTACAGATTTCATGCATATAACAATACCAGTTGAACTTATAACTGCATAACTCACCACCATTGTCAGATCTCAAGCACTTCAATCTTCTGCCTGTTTCATTCTTAACCATAGCTTTTCAAATCTTAAAAGTCTCAAATACATCAGATTTATTCTTAATACAATAGATCCATACCTTTCTTGTAGCATCATCTATAAACGAAACATAGTATTGTGATCCTCCAATAGAAGCTACCTGAGCTGGTCCCCACACGTTCGTGTGAACAAGTTGCAACTTATGCTTTTTCTTTGTAGACCCAGTCTTGAGAAAACTAACCCTTTTCTGTTTTCCAAATACACAGTGCTCACAAAATTTTAGATCCATGCTTTTTAAATCTGAAAGCTTACCTTTAGACTTAAGAATTGACATCCCCTTCTCACTCATGTGGCCAAGCCTTGAGTGCCACAATTTTGCATCCACATCTGAAGTAGATAATACAAAAGAAGAATTGTTAGTAACACAATTACATAAATAGAGAGTACCTACTCTCTTACCTCTGGCCATAACAAGTGCACCCTTGGTCACCTTCCAAGATTCTGCTGTGAGAGTTACTGTACAACCTTCATCCCCTAACTTTCTTACAGAAATCAAATTTCTCTTCAAGCTAAGAACATGCATCACATCTCTTAACACCTATGTGTTGCCATTTTGCATTTTCAGCTGCACTTTACCTTTGCCAATAATTTTACAAGGCTCATCATCCCCTACATACACTATTCCAAAATCTCCATGGATATAGTCACTAAAATATTCTCTATTAGGGGTAGCATAAAAAGATGCACCAGAATCTAACACCCAAGATTCTATATTATTATGCAAAAAAAATATTAAAGCATCTTGTGCAATACTTGCAACCTTTGTTTTTTCTTTTCCTTCGTGCTGATTGTCCTCCTTAGGCTTTGACCAGTAATCTCTGCTTATGTGCCCCATCTTTTCACAATTCTAACATTGTGGCTTCCTACCATTTCTGGATTTGAATCTACCTCTCCCCTTAGACTTAGATCTTGATCTCCCTTTCTTGCTCTTCTCTTTTTGCTTTTTTCTGCTCTCAAAACTTAAAGCATTCTTAGATGTCTCTTCTGTACTTTTTTTGTGAATTTTTTCATTCAAGATAACACTAACAACATCCTCTACTTTTAAAATATTTGAAGCAGATGCAGTATTACTAACTACCATTACTAAGCTATGCCAGCTTTCAGGCAAAGAACATAATATTAAAAGAGTTTTTATCTCATCATCAAATATAATTTTCACTGAACTTAATTGATTTACAATATCATGAAAATCATTCAGATGATTAGATACAGATCCACCTTCTTGCATATGCAAATTAAATAACTTCTTCATAAGATATACCTTATTAGAAGCTGAGGGTTTTTCGTACAAATTTACTAAAGTAGTCATCAACTCTACCGTTGTTTTTGCCTGTGATAAATTAGATATCATAGTAGATGCTAGACTCAGTCTTATAGACCCTAGAGCCTTTCTGTCAAAAACTTTCTATTCTTCATCATCCATGTCTGTGGGCTTCTTTACAATTCCACCTAACGGTAAGTATAGATCTTTCTGATACAGATAGTCCTCTATCTGCATTCTCTAATGTTGATAATTTTTGCCATTAAACTTTTCCATTCTCAGTTTACTTTTTTCTGCCATTGCTTCTCCCACTCAAACAAAAAAATTTGCAGAAACCCCTGTGAGCAACCTGTAATCAATACACACTACACAGATCTGAACCACCTGTTAGTGAACTTGAGCTTTGATATCGATTATTGGATATCAAGCTCTAAACCTACAACTTAGGTTCTGATACCACTTGCTGGGGATCAACCAATAATATGATTACACTTATGAAAGCAATAAACCACGAAATTAAATCAGATAGATAAGTAACTAGAATCAGATAATAGTAAAGAACAAGAGATACAAGAAACCACTTTGAAAACTTGTATTAAACTCTTTATAGAAAGAATACAATTGAAAAAAAAAATTTCTTCCACACCTCTCTTAGATGTACAATATCTCTCTCTAGATCTCTTTCCCTCAAGAGCTCTCTCTCTCTCAAGTACAATCAACTCTAACAACCTAGATTGATACAACTCTGTACTGTTCTTCAACATTCACATACAAAGAACTACTACAATCACAATAAGCTAAGAAGATCTAATTTTTCATATAGAATTAGGAGACTTGAGCATGCACTTACAACCAACAGTTAAGCCTCTTGAACAAGGGCTCTAAAAATAGTCTTACTAATAATAGAGACGCAAACTTAAGACTAAGACTTAAACTCATCATGCAAACACTCAGTTCTGTCCTTGAAAATAGCATTCTAGACGTACAGATAACCGACGCTAGTTCTTACCTGCTTGCCTATGACCGACGTCAGCCGATCCTCTACCGATGCCGACGTCTCTTTAACTACACCTGACCGACGTCAGTCGCTCTTGACTGACGCCGATGACTGTGTAAACTTGCAACTATGGTAATGCGCTCATATGTGAATCTTTTAGGCTTCACACCTTAACAAAAGAGATGCATGTTTTTAAGAAGAAGTCAGATGTGTTTGACAGACTTAAGAACTGGAAAGCCTTAGTGTTTTTAGAGGAGATGACGGATAGAGATCAGCAGATGGGACTGAATAACTCTGATCATGGCAGTTTGGATAGGGTTTTGATCCAAAGAGAGTTTGCAAATAAAAAGTCATCACTCACAGGAAAAATATAGGTACCAGTGTCGATCACAGGAAACCAACGTCAAACAGACAGGCACCAACATCGATCATGTGCAGACAGGCAAAGTCGGTGGTGTTGAGAAGGTGGAGACCAATGTCGGTAGGATATTCGGCATTGACGACTTGGACAGTCGCATGGAACCGACGTCGGTCAGATGCAGACTGTGTGGTGATCGAAGTCGGTCACTGAAATAGATTTTAGATAGATAGTAAGCTGTCAAGGAGTCTCAAATGCCCATGGGGAGGACTTAAAGTGTAAGTAAGCCTCAAATTCGTTGTTCCTCTTCTTTATACTTGTTGCTCACTGCAGAGCAGGAAAGATCTAGGAAATAGTGAGAGCATGGCATGAATAAGATGCAGAATCAAACGGGAGATTTGGTAGGGTTGCCAACCGGTATGAAAGGACTGAAAGATAAATAGATTCCTTGGTTAAATAATAGAGAAAATAGACACGTGAGACAGAAGGCCAGGTCATATGGTCTTGAGGAAGCTCCATGATAGTGGTACAAGTTTGACAGGTGGATGACAAAGCATGGCTTTAGTCAATGTCATTGTAACTACTGTGATTTTTTTACCAAGTGGGTGATGATTGCAACATCATCCTGTTACTGTATGTTGTGTGTTTGCTTGATGCAAGATTACACATACAAGGTTTTTTTGAGCTAAAAGTAAAGTTAGTTCAGAGGTGTGTCATGAAGAATTTGGAGGAGCAAAATTCTTTGGCATGAGTAATCTTAGAGACAGAAAAGATCTCAAGTTGATGTTGTCACAAGATGATTGTGTGAAGGTAGTGCAGGATGCAGAACGGCAAGTGCACCTATGGATGAACAGTTCATAGAACAGGGTCCCCAATCACATGATGAGGTTGAGTACATGTGTACTCCCTGAGTTTGCCCAAGCAGTGGGTGATGTCAAAAAGTTTGTGACCAATTTAAGAAGGAAGCATTGAAAAGCAGTTCAGTGAGTTATCAAGTATCTGAGAGGGACCAGCAGCAGGGATTCATGTTATGCAGGGTTAAGTACTTCAGATTTGGCAAGTTACTTGGATGACAGGTGTTGCACCATAAGTTGTGTGGTGGTTGATCTTCAAGATTGAGCTTGAAGAGGGATACAAGCTAGAAAACAAATTAGACGGTGTATAGGTACAGGTACAGTGCATCTATTTATCTCTAAGTAGGAGATTGTTAGGTTGTGGAGTTAAAAGCTTCACTAATGCAAACATGGAGGAGGTTGTTGAAAGGTTGCTGAGTTTCAGAGCAACCGGCGTCGGTCTGATTAATCGACGTCGATCATATCCAGTGCAGAGCAAATCGACATCGGTCAGGGATCGGTCGATGTCGATCATGTCCAGCCAAACAAGGACCGACGTCAGTCGCTTGTGCGGTTCAAAATTGTGAGTGTTATGGATAGTTTGTTAACAAACCGGTTGTTTGGATGTTAAAGGCTAATTTTAGTCTTCGAGCTGTGGATCTAATTATTGTAATTAGATGTCTAATTATTGTTTTCATGAGATCTATATAATAGACTCATGGGTTGTATTGTAATTTGTTCTAGTTTAGAGTTGAGCTTGGTTAGCTCCTTATGAGAGTGAAGAGAGTAAGGGTAGCTCCTCCTAGTTCCATAGGGGTGCCGAGTGTGTATGATCAGGTAGATCTGCAGGTTGTTGCAATATCAGGTAGAAAATCGATCGAGGTACTGGTTTGGAGAATCATAAGGATTTGGTGAGACAAAGACAAGAGTTCTTCAGGGTGTAGAGAGATCTACATGGGTAAGTAAGATCATTGATTTGCAAGTGTGTGTGTGTGCGAGGTCAAAGGTGATCTGCGGGGTAGCAGAATCAAAGGTGACAGAAACACAATAGGTAGCAAGATCAGGGGAGATCTACTTGGAGTACGCTGTGTACTTGGAGTGCGTAGAGTACTCAATTTTAGAGTGTGTGGAGCACTTGTGTACTGATAGTAGTGATACTGACTGGTGGTACTGGCAACAGTGATACTGACTAATTGGAGGTGAACACTAACTCTGTGTTTGAGTTGTGTGTTGAGACTATAAGAGAGAGAGTGAGCTCTTGAATAAATTTATTGTTTATGCCCTAGAGGTGTGGGAGCCCTAAAATTGTGTAAGGAAGAAGACTGTGGAAATCTTCTTTGTTCTATTTCCTTCTGAAAGAGTGTTAATACAATTGAGTATTGTCTCTCATATTCTGTGTTATTTTTGAATTCTAGTTAGTTGTTACTTCTAAGTAAATTCCACATATTAAGTTGCTTGTACATGGTAATCAATTGTGCTTTCGGGTCTTAAAAGTAAAGACAAATTGGAAAAGGACCAGACGGTCCATACCAAAGAACAAACATATTAGATGAAGGGACATGCCATAGTTATGGCAGCGCACTGTTCTCAGCATGGTCTCTCCAGACAGGACTAAAGGCGCATTGAAGACGTTGACTACAGCATGGGCCGTCCCATGGAAAAAAATACTAATCTTTGCATAGTTGCTATATGATTGTAATATCTCTCATTTGTAAAGGGGACTTTTCATTTTTTTACAAGAGTAAAACTTTGCCCATTTTGAAAGAAGACTGAGACTTTGAGCTCAGGTTGTAATTTCATTTTCATTTTTATCTGAATAAAAAAGTAGGTTTTTCACAAACTTTGTGTTGTTCTGACTTGTGTCATTTTAGAAGATCATTCTTACGTCTGTCTTCTGAAGGTGTCTTTATTCATTTAATTTGGTAAGCAAAATTAGTGAAGGTAATAGGGAAGTGTCCTGAAACCAACTATGGGAAGACTTTGTGCTTTCACAATTGATTTCAGTCTATGTTTTTCTTTTCTTTTTGTGTTGAGAATTTTGAGGTGACTTTGTGCCCATATTATTCTTTGTGATATACTCTTTGGGCAGTTGAGGTGAAAACTTTGCATTCTACTTCATTCTATTGTTATTAAGCCCTCTGGTTAACTGGTTTCTTATCTTACTACCTGAAAAAAACTCCTGTTGTTTTCTGTAAGAATACTTTTGAAAGAAGAGAAGTGCCTTCAATGTTTACACCAAGGTTTCTCCTTTGTCTGTGAGCATCATCTCTGAAAGAAGAGAGATGGATGATGTATTATGCCCCTGTGTTTTACTTTCTACTTATTTATATTATATATAGCTCCTATGTATTTAATAGGAAACCTCCCATTGATGAGAGGAGAGATTTATCTCTGGTTGATGTAGTAAAGTTGCACACTTGGGCGCCCAATCTTCCTATGTTGTGGTGATAGAAACTATTTTGGTCACCAGTTAGCTGGCTGACAAAATATTCACCCAACATTTTTTGATGACTTTGCTGAGAACACAACAATTTTATGCAATTTGGAGCCTCAAGTTTTAGATTGAAACATCACCTGTGTCTTACCCATAATCATTATAACCCTTATCTATTATAGACTCTGGCAACTCCGTTCTTTGTCTTACCCATTATCATTATAGCCTTACCATCTTCCTCCACTTTCGTTATTTTATCTGGTCTGCAAAACAAGAGCTGCTTGGAAAGAGTGCATAGTTTGAAGCCTCAAGCCTCAAGCTGAAGCAGGGCCAATTTTTTTTCATTTTTGTTCTACAATCTAGACACTCCACCTAGATTTGTTATCCCTATTTTTCATAATTAAATCATGGTAGTTCAAGGCCCCTGGGGTAACTCTTTTGGCCCACTCAACTTGACTCCACCTCTACATGAACTCTCATGTAGTTCAAAAAAGAATTTTCTCAAATTCTTTGGTGATGAAAAGGTTCATCCTGATGAACACATTGCAGCTTTCAGCATAGCTTGCAATGTAATAAGGGTAAAATTTGAAGACATAGTGGTCAGGCTATTCGTGGAGACACTACAAGGTGCTACTGTAGACTGGTTCTACCATCTGCAAGTTGGATCAGTGACTGACTGGGATACACTCAAAGCCAAGTTTGAAGCCAGGTTCAAACCTGTAGAGGATCGCATGCTTTACTGGCCCAGCTCACTCAAATGAAGAAGGAATCTCATGAGCCTATGAGAGATTTTATTGCTAGGTTCAAAAAGCTGAGGTACATGATTCCCATGGTCGCCCAACCAACACTTTAGAATCTCATGTGCTTCTTCATCAACTCACAGCTGCCTAAAATAAGTTTTCTGTTGAGACGGGCTAGACACATAAACCTTGAGGCTGCTCAAGACTTGGCTACTAAGCTAGAAGATGACCTTATCTTGGCAGAAAAAATAAAAAGAGATCTTAACAGAGGTAAACCCTCCTCATCTTCTGAATACTCACCCACAACCACCATTGACCCAATGGTACAAAAGCTGGCAAATGAATTGCTAGCCTTGAAAAGACAAATGGCACAAGGTATGTCTTGTGCTCCTCTATATAAAGATATACCAAGGAGGACATTCTCCAATCAGCTATATCAAGGCAACGCTGCCAGAAGTCAAGGGCAACTAAATCGCCTTCCTCTTCCACAGAGGAACCTTATTTTTGAAGCACCTCCAACCAACTCAGCTGTTAGATATCTGGAAACAGAACATGTTTTCTATTTCCAACCTGAGTTTGAGCAATAAAATGATGTTGGTTTCTTCATGGAGGATCAAGAAGAATCAGTTGGCGACTACCGCATTGGTTTTTTGAATTACCAGAATGAACCTAAAAGTGAAGGTGAAGCAGTCGAAGAATCATACGTAGTATTCACCCGATCTGAGAATCAGTCAACCCAGCGAGTTGATAAAAAAAAAATAGAGGAACAAACTCAGCCTGTAATTTCAATTACTAAACGGAGAACCACTCTGTCTTTCCAGTCAAAAGACCCAGTGATTGCCAAGAAGTTTAGTACATAAAACATCTCTACACCTTCTACTTCAACTTCGCAGATCGGTCCTCCCCCTCCCAAAAACTAAAAGGATGAACTCCCATCCTCTCTTCCAAATCCATCTCAGTCATTTGACATGATTGATCATGTCAAGAAATCCAAAATTTAAATGACTGAGTTTGAACCCCTACAAGCCAATCCTGAGCAGTTAAACATTGATGAAGAGCTAGGTGTGGACTTGTTTGAGGCAAAGATTGTGGTCACCAAAATGTCAGCCCCTGCTGCTCAAATTCAGTTTGAGCCTTCAGGCAGGGGTAATTACTCCTTGACCACAGAGGATGCTCATGTCTCAACTGATCAAAGTCCCGTGGCTAGCAATCCAAGATTTGATCCAAACAAGGTATCAAAAAAATTGGTAGGGCGCAGTACAAATCAAGAAGGATCTTCCATCTCCCATGAAGAGAAATTTGATAAAAGATCAGGTTCTGATGATGCTTGGATCCTGAAATCTGATGGTAGCAATTCTTTCACTAATGCTGGAGCCAAGATTGTGTTGATATCTCTTCAAAGAGACATTTTTCCTTCATGCAAGTTACAGTTCAACAACACCAACAACACAGCTAGATGCGAATCTCTGTTGCTCAGATTGAAGACTGCTCAAGATGAAGATATCAAACTCCTTCACACCAAAAGAGATGTTGAGCTGATGGTTTGTCAGGTGTTTAATGCTGACAATCAAAACATGTGCTAGACTGGACCAACAGATTAGCAAGCTATGGTGGTGGACCATACTACTGTACTCCAAAGTCAGCAAAAAGAAATCTTCACCAAGAGAGCAAGGAGTTATGGTTTTCAGTTTGAAGACCACGTCCTGCCATGGGGCAAGAAGAAGAAAGAGCTAAGAGGAAGACACAAAAAATTGGTTTCCTAGTGGAGAGCTCCATTCGCCCGTCACCATTTCTGGGGACAGAATGGTTTTCTGCTGGTTTATCAAGATAACATCCCCTTTTCTTCACTGCACAAGGAGCAGCATCTGAAGTACTTCAATTCTTGAAATATCAGATAAGTTCACATGTACATATGTATATCTGTATAGTCTTTAGTTCTATTTTTTTCTTTTTATTTTCATTTTTGGAGCCTTTTTTTTTGGGTAGCATGACTCCGTAGCCCAATGGCATACTTCAAGGCATCGGAGATTCTGGTTTCTACTCCCCTCAGTTGTTTCAAGTTTTCATCTGAAGGAAGTTCTCCAACTAGAGCCAGTTGTTGGTCCCCAAAAATGTCACTCATTTTTGGAACAACATATGAGCTATTTTAGTCCTACATGACCAAAATTTCTCTCTTCCCTTCTCAAAAATTGTTCTGAGCTTTCAAATTCCTCTTTTTTCAAGCTTTTTTAGTAAAGGGATTAGCAGGTTCAACAAGTTCAGAGGCTTCTGCAGGCGAGTTCAATCAAAAGAACTAATTTCTAATACTTGGCCATTTTCAGGATTGGGTTGGCGCGTTGGTTCAATTAAAAATGTCTATCAGCAAGCATCTAAGCAAAGATTGAACCATTGAACCGTTGAACCTTGAACCATTTTAGTTCGACGAGTTCAGTGGGTTTAGAGGTTCAACGTCATTTGCAAGAGCTAGCCGCACTTTGTAAGAGGTTCAAAGTTCAACCGTTTCAAAGGTTCCACGGCTCCGAGCACTTAACTAGTTTCAAAGGCTTGAACCGTTGAACCTTGAACCATTTTGGTTCATCGGTTCAATGGGTTCAACAACCAATTGGTTCAACATGCTTGGTTCAAAGGTATCAAAGAGACTCAGTGAAATCAAAAGGATGAACCAATGAACCGATTGAACCTTGAATCAAAAGAGTTCAAAATTCAATGGTTCATGGGTTCAAAAGTTCAAAGGCAGCCTATGTCAAAGAGAGAAGCAACAAACAGGTGGTTCAACGGATGGTTCAACCAAGGAGCAGAAAAGTGATTGAACCAAGAAGCGATGGAACAAAAGAGACAAAATGAACCGATGAACCAATGAACCAATGTACTTTCAGTGGGTTCAAAGGTTTAAGGTTCAACATGGTTCAAGCGGCTAGCAACCATTGACAGCCCTACAAACGTCAAATTTAAAGTAAGGGAATATCTGTTGAAATTCAAATAAAGTGCAGAACTCAAAGGAAGAACCAAGCGACTGACCGAAAAGATAGAACTCCTTCGAATTTGTTCAAAGGCCAACATATAACATTTCCTTCAGACTTTTTATTCAAAGGAAATTATTAAGAGAAAGAGCCGTTAGAATTTTTTCAGAAGTATTTTCTATGGAAAAATGACTAAGGCAAAGCTTGAAGGAATTCCTTCAGACTTTTGTTTGAAGAAAAATCCCGACTGAAGAGAAAAGCCCACGAAAAAATGCCCAATGGAAAAAGACAAAGTGCAGCGGAAGCTGCCATGTGTCATCTTCTGCAAGACCCCCAAAGGTTTCTAAAGCTTCTATAAGTTAAGTGGAATACGTCACGTGTCATGTTATGACTCAGCGGAACGTGACAAGTGTTTGCATCCGTGTTCCCATTTTGGAGTTGCTCGGGCAAAACGTGTCGTGGACCCCATTTTCCATAAGTTTCTAATGAGTTTCATAACAACGAAACTTGCCACTTGTCAAAGACACAGAAAGGACCCCCAAAATACTTAGGCAAGAAGGGTTATAAAGAGCAAAGAAGCACTTAAGCAGTGAAGAGAGGAGCGAGACCAAAGGATCAGAAATATCTTTGAAAGAGTTATTTTCAGTAGGTGAAACAGTGGATCGAGTAGACTTTTAAGCGCACCAAACCAAGGATCCAGCCAATTTTTCTTCCATGAGGTAAAGACAAATTGGAAAAGGACTAGACGGTCCATACCAAAGAAGAAACATATTAGATGAAGGGACACGCCATAGTTATGGCAGCGCACTGTTCTCAGCATGGTGTCTCTAGACATGACTGAAGGCGCATTGAAGACATTGACTGCAGCATAGGCCGTCCCATGGAAAAAAGTGCCAATCCTTGCGTAGTTGCTATAAGATTTTAATATCTCTCATTTGTAAAGGGGAATTTTCATTTTTTTACAAGAGCAAAACTCTACCCATTTTGAAAGAAGAAGACTGAGACTTTGAGCTTAAGTTGTAATTTCATTTTCATTTTTATCTGAATGAGAAAGGAGGTTTTTCACAGACTTTGTGTTGTTCTGACTTGTTTCATTTTAGAAGATCATTCTTACGTCTGTCTTCTGAAGGTGTCCTTATTCATTTAATTTGGTAAGCAGAACTAGTGAAGGTAATAGGAAAGTGTCTTGAAACCAACTGTGGGAAGACTTTATGATTTCACAATTGATTTTAGTCTGTGTTTTTTTTTTTCTTTTTGTGTTGAGGATTCTGGGGTGACTTTGTGCCTCCATTATCTTTTGTGATATACTCTTTAGGCAGTTGAGGTGGAAACTTTGCATTCTGCTTCATCCTGCTGTTACTACGCCCTCTGGTTAACTGGTTTCTTATCTTACTACTTGAAAGAAACTCCTGTTGTTTCTTGTAAGAATACTTTTGAAAGAAGAGAAGTGCCTTCAGTGTTTACACCAAGATTTATCCTTTGTCTGTGAGCATCATCTCTAAAAGAAGAGAGATGGATGATGTATTCTGCCCTGTGTCTTACTTTCTGCTTATTTATATTGTATATAGCTCCTACGTATTTAATAGGGAACCTCCCCTTGATGAGAGGAGAGATTTGTATCCAGTTGATGTAGTAAAGTTGCACACCTGGGTGACCAATCTTCCTATGCTGTGGTGATAGAAACTATTTTGGTCACCAGTTAGCTGGTCGACAAAATATTCACCCAACACATAGCTCCTGTGAAGCATAATTCTCAAACTCTAGTATATGTGGCAATTTCAAGTGTCATCTCACAATTAGTATTGTTGTGGGGAGGGAGAGCATCATCCAAGTACTTTTTCACACCAACCACAGACCAACGATCTCTCGCACTAATCTCATCAAAAAATGATCATTCATTTATGAATGAATTAATAGTGACGATATGAGAATTCAAAGAGACAAGCAAATACCCATGTGTTGTATGATTTCTAAAACTAAACATGCAGTGTATCATAGAAAACTAGTTCTATTACAAGATATCGCACAAACATGTAAATCATACTTATGAAATGATAATGTATCACTAAACATACTTCGACCAAAGTTTTAAGAATAATAAATAATAACAATTTATAGATCAATTTAAATTCATATATATATATCACTTGATCAAACTGCTTTTATCTGGTATTGTGATGCTAGTAAGCCAATGAAGTTTGTCTCACTCCTTACTCAGTATCATCAATGTAAAATTGGTCAAACATAATTTAACGACAAGATCCATATAATTTACATCCTACTATCAATCACATCACATAACATGTTAAACATATGAGTAATCAAAACATACATTTATTTCGTCAAACTTATGAATGAATCTTACATTATTATCTATCACATACTATAAATAATAACTACAATTAATATCGTCCAGATAAAAATACATATTTAACCATAGATTCTAACTATCATATATAGCGTCTGAATATTCTACGCCTTATGATAACTCATATTACCATAGTCTAGTATTTTAAAATATAACTACTAAGTATTGCAACCCAGCTAATAAAATAGTCATAAATCCATGGAAACATAAACTCTTATACAAATAGCTAGATATGACCAAAACAAGTCTCAACACACATGAAACATAGAATCATTCAATATAGCATTATTATACTCCTAGGGGTTGTATGCATGCATACTCAAGGTTCTAGTAAACACAGTTATTTAATATAGGTATAGCCACCCGTAAACCTATAGTTAAAGGAACACACCTCCACCTTCAAGTATAAGCTAATAGGCATTTGCATCCCTAGGGTTATATTACACAAACTATTGTTAAATCACCAATACATAGCTTATTTAAATATTATATCCATACTACGTATATTTCTTACAGGTTATATACGAAAAGAGAGCCCAAACCATAAAGCATATCATGATATAATGGACTACATCTTTCGATTATGACAGACATATTATGTTGACTGTTAGTCAAAATAATATACATCTAACATATTTATATACATACCTACGACTATTACATTCATCCAATAGATATGTCATAGCCTATATGACTTAAACTTTAACAACCAACTGCAAGTTATGCTATGCTCAGATTATATAATGCCAGATTAGATGTATCAAATTGTCCAATACTTAATATGTAGATTACAAAGGTTAAAGTATATGAAACATCAAATAAGTTATGGAATTTAGCATGTTAACAATTAGAAGTATCTTAATACTATTATTTTTACTTAAACATGCTCACTATATAGAACATATACTATAAATTATCTACTCACCTCTATGTATTCATACCATAGAATAGTATATGTGGTTAATCTGATAAATTATGTTGTATAACCCTTTTAAAATTCTAAGGTTTTCGATGATGTTTTCAATATTATATACTATGTAGTTAAATATTCCTACTAGAGCTCAAAATGTATAATTATAATTCAGTTACTTTTATATTTTACACCAAACAAAGGCATCCAACTTAGAAATATAGTTTTAAATGGTGAATTTTATGTCAATGGTTAGATATACAGATATGACCATTGCATACCCCAAGACACAGCTCAATCTTAAATGGAATTTGTCATCTATGTGCATTCACATCAATTTTCAAAGTTATCTAATTAAATGTTAAAGGTATTAGATCGTTGTTTTCTAATACGGCTTATTAAAAGTTCACTTCAACTTCTAACTATAGCTTGACACTTTTTATATCACTAGATAATTATTATGCAACGTTGGATTTAATACTTAATAGTTTTGCTTAAAATTGATGCCACTTTTAATAGTATAATTAATGTGTTACGAAATACTTCTCTACCATGCAGTGATTGGATTTAATAAAATAGATAAATATTCAATTACAAGACATTAACTGAATTTTCCTTACTAGGCGATGACTTACAAAATATAAGCTAGATCTATATGCTTAAGAAAGACGTCTAGCTAATTCAATACAAGTACAAAGGTTTGCAATTTCAGTTTACATATACATGGCACTAGTAATTGATATAAGTTGTGAGCATGAAATTAAGCGATTCTATCATAACCATACTCACTATTAAGGATTACAGTGATGCCCTTGTTCACTTAAGCAACTCGTCATTCATTGCATAGACTGGAAATGAATATACAACGGCTCCATTAGATATTATATAGGCTGTGAAAATTACAGTGATCTATTAAAGGTTGGGAATGAACAATACACCGATGCCACTCCACTGGCAGCTGGTAAATGAGTTTATAATTATTGATACTTCCTATTACAAAATACAATGCCTCCATAATCCAGTGGTTATTACTTGCAATTTGGTTCATTTCTAAAACTAGTTGATGCTTCTGATAATACAAATATATCTAATTTATTCTATATATATGTGTGTGTGTGTGTGTGTGTGTGTGTGTGTGTGTGAATTCGTCTATTGGGTCTATCTCCACACCAACTTTTATATAAAAGTATATCAATATTAATGCAAAATGACTTCTCAATGAACATGCATATTAACACCTCTACCAATGTGTACTCTACGGAGGTTTTCTAATTTAGTGTATTCAAGACCTTCTATGGGACATCTAAGCTGTTAAACATATATATAATTTAATTCATTCAACATTTTATCCTTCCCTAAATATTGTAACATTTAGCATGGATGTAAAAAATTGAAATGAATTGCCTACTTGTCAAGATGCTTTACTGATTTCCTCTATGTATTTTCCCTTCTCCTTGTGCTTGTGCTATGCCTCCCCTTAGCTCTTCTAATTCCCTTATTAAAGTCTTATGATATCCTTCCTTCTTTTCTAATTTCCATTATAATAAAATAGGTGTAGCCCATCTTTCTCAAAGATTTTTTGTATTTATTTATTTTGTTTTTGTTTTTGTTTTTGTTTTTGCTATTTTTTAAATGTATTTGTCTTTAGTTTTTCTTAATTTTAGTTCTATCATTTATTTTTATTTTTTTTTTGTTCTTTTCTGTTTTTCCTTTTTCATGGTAATATTTAATTTTTATATATTTTAACATTAATTACAAAAATCCATAAATTTATTAATTTAATTAATTATCATTTATCGCCATTAAATTTTAATGAATTTTTTTTCAACTAATAATCTTGATTTTTAAATCTAATTACACTAATAATGTTTCTACTAACATTAATAATCAAACGTACTAACCACGCAAAATAAATTCATTAAGGTATTTAAAATATACTGACAAACTATAGAAATTAACTATCTAATACAAGTAAAAATAATCACATATGCAAACTATTTATTATGATTTCTAACATGTGCTAGCTATAGTGGTGTGTGCAGGGTTCTTGCTAGTTTCTCTATTATCCTCTGATATCTCCATCTGCATCACCCTCTCTGATGATGCTCTCCCTCCATCACACTTTGAGAGATGAGTTCTACTGCGTTAACCTCACAAGAAAGTAGTTAGATCATATCACATTATAAATATATAATATAAAATATAACTGAAATAATATATCAACATATTTGTAATGTAAACACATACACTCCAACTAACTCACAACAATGCTAACATGTATCCTAAGCAATATCTTATTATCCCATAATAGCATATATCACAAAGCTTAGTCTAAAATATAACCAAACTAAATGTGTCAACTATAAATATCTACAAATAATAAAATAGTTTATTTAATGAGGAATCGAGAGGTAACATCATTCCCCCCTAAAGCTAGTCATCATTCCGAATGACTCTTATTCAAATATAAGTTCTGAATTAAAAATATTATTCAACAGAAATAACATAGTATCTAATCAAGTAAATAAATGTAAAAATCTCCTATAGAATTCATCATAGTCCTCCCAAATAACATTATCTTCAGGTTATTGGTTCCACTGGACCTTGCACTATGACATCTCTTTGTTACATAAACAAAGTTTATGTGTTAATTACATTGATTAGTTTTATTGTGACTACCCTGAGATCCAAAACCTATAAAGCATTCCAATCTAACACATGCGTATGATCAACTATATACTTCTTAAGATAAGAAACATGGAAGACATTATGTAATAGAGCTAGAGTTGGTGTCGATACAAACCTATAAACTATAAAATTGACCACTTTTAACACCCTTAAGGGTCCACATATCTTGGTGATAATTTTGCTAACTTTTTAAATTTAAACGAACTCTAATGCAGTTTAATCTATAAAAACACTTTATCTCCTATTGAAAAGTGTCTTTTTGTTCTCTTCAGATCTGCATAATTTTTTTTCTTTCATTGACCTTGGTCAATCTCTGTCTGATTAATCTAACTTGCTCTTCCATCTCTAAAAGCATCTCAAGTCCAAAGACTACCCTATCCTCTAATATGTCTCAACTAAAGGGTGTTATGCACCTTCTCCCATAAAGTACCTCAAATGGTGGCATCTTCAATGTTGATTGGTAAGAGTTGTTCTATGCAAACTTAACCAATGGAAGATAATATTCTCATTTTTATTGTTAATCCATGCAATACATATGAAGAAGATCCTCTAACCCCTGATTAACTCTCTTAGTCTGATCATCAATCTCTGGGTGATATGTTGCACTGAAATTTAATTACATACCCAAAGTTGAATTCAAGATTACCCAAAATCTAGAAGCCATCTTCAGATTACGATCTGAAATGAACTTCTTTGAAAATCCATGCAACCTATACACTTCTTTTACAAACCTCTTCGTAAAAGTAGGTGCATCATCTATCAAATGACATAGTATAAAGTGAGCCACCTTGATTAGTTTGTTAACTACCAGATCATATCATGCATATTTCATAACATTGATAACCTTAGATAAAATCCATACTGATCACCTGTCACTTTTATTTCGATATATCATGTGGATATAACAATCTAATCAGATGCACATGCTCAGCTTTCACTCCCTGACATTCCATACAACGTGACACATAATTTGTTACATGTTTCTTGATTTCCTTTCAGAAATACAATGGTCTAAGCTTTGCCATGAGCTTGGTTACTCTTGGATGTTCCGAATATAGGGCATTATGCAATTCTTTTAGCACTGTGATCCACAGATTCTCTCGATCTGGCACATACATCTTTTCATTATAATGCAATAGACCATCCCTCTCCAATCTGAATTCTTTGTACTGAAAATTTTGAGCATTTTGAGATAATATTTTTCTAACATGATCATAAAATTCTTCACCTAATGAGAACTCAATTACCTAATCCCTAAAAGTACTCTTGATAGTAGCTAAGGCTACTATGTACCTTCTACGACTAAGGACATCAACTACTCTAATCTCCTTTCCTTTGATATAGTTGATGTCAAAATCGTAATCAAACAAGAACTCAAGATAGCGTATTTGATGACCATTCAAATTAGGTTAGATGAAAATTTACGTGAGTCCCAAGTTATCTATCTTGAGCTCAAAAGGTTTTTTCAACAATTAATGTTGTCATATTTGCAATGCATGCACAATCATTGTAAGTTCCAAGTCATGAGGGGCATAATTCACCTCATATAGCTTTAGCTTCCATGAGTCACAATCCACTACTACACCATTCTACATAAGGACTCCTCATAATCCATCCATTGATGTATTTGTGATCACCGAAAATTGACCATTGGGGTCTGAAAATCTCAACAATGGTGCAAAAGTAAGCCTTCTTTTCAATTATTGGAAATCTACTTCGCACTTCTCTAACCAAACAAAATTGTAGTTCTTTTGTTTTAAGGAAGTAATTAGATTGGCTATCTTGAAATTTTTTGGAACAAACTTCATATTGTAGTCTGCTAACCCCATGAAATTTCATGCACAATCTTCAGTGCCAACCATTTCATAATGGCTCTAATATTTCTAGGATCTACTGAGATACTGTATGCAGAGATAATATGTTCCAAATATTTGACTCTTCCTTGAAAAAATGTGCACTTAGATAACTTCCATACAGCTTGCGCTTCTGCAACCATTGCAGAACCAGTTTCAAATGCTGAAGGTGCTCTTCATTTTTTGAGTAGATAAGAATGTCACCCAGAAAAATTAGAACAAAGTGATCAAGGTAATCTTTGAATACATTGTTTATGAGATTCATGAATGTTGTCAGAGCATTAGTCAGTCCAAACGGTAACACTTTAAATTCATAGTGCCGTACCGAGTTCTAAATGTTATTTTTAAAATGTCTTCATCCCATATCCTCAACTATGGTATCCTGCTCTAAGATCAATCTTAGAGAATATTGTTGCTCCCTACATTTGATCGAAAAGATCATTTAGACGAGGTAGTGGATACCTATTTTTTATGGTTGTCTTATTCAACATTTAGTAAAAAATGCAAAGTCGAAAGGTACCATTCTTCTTCTTGACAACGCGAGAATTTAGAGAGACAAGGAAGTACCCATGTATTGTATGATTTATAAAATACACATACAATGTATCATACAAAATCCATTCTATTACAAGATATTGCACGAACATGTAAATCATACTCATAAAATAATAATGTCTCATTAAATATACTTTGACCAAAATTTTAAGATTAATAAATAATAGTGATCTATAGATCAATCAAAATTCATATACACCACTTGATTGGACTGCCTTCATATGGGATTGTGATGTTAGTAAGCCAGTGAAGTTCGTCTCACTCACTCAATATTAGCAATGCGAGATTGGTCAAACATAATTTAACCACAAGATTATACAATTTACATCCTACTAGCAATCACATCATATAACATGCTAAACATAGGAGTAATCAAAGCATACATTTATTTTGTTAAACGTATGAATGAATCTTACATTATTATCTATCCCATACTAGAAATAATGACCATAGTTAATACCATCTAGGTAAAAATATATATTTAACTGCAAATTCTAACCACCATAAATAGCTTCCAAACATTTTACACCCTATGATAACCCATATTACCATAGTCTAGTGTTTTAAAACATAACTACTAAGTACCACAACCCGGCTAACAAAGTAGTCATAAATCCATGGAAACATAAACTCTTATACAAACAGTTAGATATGACCAAAACAAGTCTTAGCACACATGAAACATAGAATCATCTAATCTAACATTATTATACTCCCAGGGGTTGTATGCACACATACGTAAGGTTCTATTAAGCGTAATTGTTTAATATAGGTATAGCCACTTGTAAACCTATACTTAGATAACACACCTCCACTTTCAAGTATAATCTAATAGGCATTTGCATCCCTAGGTTTATATTACGCAAACCATTGTTAAATCACTAACACATAGTTTATTTAAATATTATATTCATACTACATATATTGCTTACAGGGTATATATGAAAAAGAGCCCAAATCATAAAGCATATCATGATATAATGAAGGACTACATCTTTTGATTATGACAGACATATTACGTTTACTATTAGCTGAAATAACATACATATAACATGTTTATCTGCATACCTACGACTATTACATTCATCTAACAGATATATGTCATAGGCTATATGACTTAAGCTTTAACAATCCGCTGCAAGTTATGCTATGCTCATATTATACCATGACAGATTAGATATATCCGATTGTCTTATACTTAGTATGTAGGTTACAGAGGTTAAAGTATACGAAACATCAAATAAGTAATGGAATTTAGCATGTTCACAATTAGAAGTATCATAATACTATTATTTTTACTTCAACATGCTCACTATATAACACATGTACTATAAATTATCTATTAACCTCTATGTATTCATACCATAGAATAGTAGTTGTGGTCAATCTGATAAATTATGTTGCGTAACCCTTTTAAACTTCTAAGATTTTCGATGATCTTTTCAATATTCTATTCTATGTAGTTAAATATTCCTACTAGAGCTCAGAATGTATAATTATAATCGATTACTTTTATATTTTACACCAAACAAAGGCATCCAACTCAGAAATACAATTTTAAATGGTGAATTGTATGTCAATGGTTAGATATACAGATATGACCACAACATACCCCAAGACAACTCAATCTTAAATGGGATTCACCATCTATGTGCATCCGCGTCGATTTTCATAGTTATCTAATTAAATGTTAAAGGTATTAGATCGTTGTTTTCTAATATGGCTTATTAAAAGTTCACTTCAACTTCTAATTATAGCCCGACACTTTTTATATCACCAAATAACTATTATGCAGTGTTGGATTTAATACTTAACAATTATGCTTAAAATTGATCTCACTTTTAATAGTATAATTAAGGCGTTACGGAATACTTCTCTACCATGCAGGGATTGGATTTAACAAAATAGATAAATATTCAATTACAAGGTGTTAACTATATTTTCGTTATCAGGGGGCGACTTACAGAATATAATCTAGATCTATATGCTAGAGAAAGGTGTTTCGCTAATTCTGTTCAAGTACACATGGTTGCAATTTCAGTTTACATATACATGGCACTAATAAATTGATATAAGTCATGAGCATGAAATTAAGCGACTTTATCATAACCATACTCACTATTAAGGATTGCAGTGATTTCCTTGTTCACTTAAGCGAGCCATGATTCACTGCATAGATTGGAAATGAATATACGACTCCATTAGGTATTATACAGGGTGTGAAAACTATAGTGATCTATTAAACACTGGAAATGAACTATACGACAATGCCACTCCACCGACAGCGAGTAAATAAGTTTATAATTATCGAGGCTTCCTATTACAAAATACAATGATGCCTCCATAACCCTGTGGTTATTTATTGCAATTCGGTTCATATCCAAAACTAGTCGACACTTTCAGTAATACATATATATCTAATTTATTCAGTCTTATAAATATTATTCAGTTTTATATATATATATATATGAGATATATTTCATACGAATTCGCTTATTGGGTTTATCGCCACACCAACTTTTATACAGAAGTATATCTATATTAATGCAAATTGACTTCTCAATAAACATGCATATTGATACCTCTATCAATGTGTACTCTATGGATGTCACCTAATTTGATTTATTCAAGACATTCTATGAGACGTCTGTGTTGTTAAACATACAGATTATTTAATTCATTCAACATTTTATCCTTCCCTAAATATTATAACATTTAGCATGGATGTAAAGAATTGAAATGCATCGTCTACCTAGGAAGATGCTTTGTTGATTTCCTATGTGTCTTTTCCCTTCTCTTGTGCTTGTGCTACACCTCCCCTCAGCGCTTCTAATTTCCTTCTTAATGTCTTATGATATCCTTCCTTCTTTCCTAATTTTTATTATAATAAAATAGACGTAGCCCATCTTTCTCAAAGATTTTTCTTGGTTTTTTTAATTTTATTTTTGTTATTTTTTTAAAATGTATTTGTCTTTAGTTTTTCTTAATTTTAGTTCTATCATTTCTTTTTATTTTTTTATTTTATTTTTTTATTTTTTCTTTTTTATGATAATTTTTAATTTTTTATATATTTTAACATTAATTTCAAAAATTCATAAATTTACTAATTTGATTAATCATCATTTATCGTCATAAAATTTTAATGACAATTTCCTCAACTAATAATCTTCATTTTTAAATCTAATTACGTTAATAATGTTTTTACTAACATTAATGACCAAATATATCAATCATGGAAAACGAATTCATTAAGCTATTTAAACTATATTAGCAAACCATAAAAATTAACTATCCAATGCAAGTAGAAATAATCACATGTAAATTATTTATTATGTATTGTAACATATCTTAGCTACTATGGTGTGTGAAGGGTTCTTGATAGTTTTGTTGTTGTCCTCCAACATCTTTATCTACGTCACCACCTCTAATGATGCTCTTCTTCCGTCATACTTTGAGGGATGAGTTATTTTACATCAACCTCACAACAAGTAGGTAGCTAGATCATATTATATAATAAACATACAATATAAAATATAACTCAAATAACACATTAACATGTTCATAATGTAAACACATACTCTACAACTAACTCACAGCAATGCTAACATGTATACTAAGCAATATCCTACCATCCCATAACAACGTATATCGCAAAGCTCAGTATAAAATATAACCAAATTAAATGTGTCAACTATAAATATCTACAAATAATCAAATAGTTTGTTTAACAAAGAATCATGATGTGACAGTTAACTTTGAGCACATAAAAACTTCAAAATGCTTAAACCAGTCGTAGGTAAGACACAAAGAGAGGTTGCCACTTGGGAGGTTCTCATTACATCTAAGAGAATACAAGAAAAAACAAACCTTAAGGAAAAAGGCACCCTAGTGTAAAATCGAATAGGGCCACACAATTTGATAGGATCTTGTTCACTTAGGGAAAACCCAAAAAGCAAATAACCAAAGCAAAGCAAAAGAAACTTCAAAGAAATAGAAAAGACAGACACCAAGTGGCGCACTCTAATTGGGCAAAACTTGATAAAAGGGGAACATAAAGCTCCAAGAACAGAGAAAATAAATTTTAAACACCAAGACCATGAAAAGGTAATAAAACCATAAAACACGAAGCTCAGAATAAGAAAAAGCACAAAATAGAAATCAAAACAAGTTTCCATTTAACTAAAAACAAATATGGTCAAAGTGAGACTTGGGATAGCACAAAACAAATCGAAAGTACCTTCTAATAAGATCATGTGTGTTATATTACTCAAGTGTTGACATTAAAATTTTAATATGGTGTTTATTCAATTTGCAAAAAAATTGGTGTGTTGATGACCAGAAGGAATTACTTGAGAAATTCAAGATTATGGATAGTAAGTCAATGATGACCAGTATGGACACTAGTTTGAAATTATTACCATAGATTGATTTTGTTCATCAACTCGATGAATCGCTTTCTCAAAAATTGGTGGGTAACTTGATTTATCTATATTCCACTATAATTGATATTGCATTTGCAAATTTCTTAGTAGCCCCAATGTTGTTTATTGGAGGGCGGCAAAAAGAATCTCGAAGTACATCGAAAGCACATTGGATGTTGAAATTTGATATGTTGCCTTTGATGCTTATTTCATAGTTGGCTATATAGATTCAAATTGGCCCAAAATGATTGATGATGGAAAATCAACAAGATAAATCTTCACTATTGTAACAAGTGCAATATCTTATGTAAGCAAAAAACACAACATTGTTGCTTAGTCATTCAAACCAAAGCAAGGCACAAAGTTGTTGTTTCAGCTCCTTATGAAATAAATTGGATAAGTAGCTTCATTGATTTACAATTATATATCAAAAGTACCCTACATGTATATTTTGTAATAATCATGTGCTCAAATTGTAAAAAATCCAATTTCCCATGTGCCTACTGAGCCCATAGAGGTCCATTTCTATTTTATTCATTTGTTGATCCAACTTTAAGTAGAAGATATGTCTACAAAATCTCTAGTATTTAAAAGCTTATTAAATTAAGAGATAAACTTGTCGTGTTTTCATATATGTTTGTTAAGAAAAGGGCATTAAAATATTTAATATAACATTTCTAAATGTAGATTAACTACTTTTATTACGAACATACATTGCCATCTATTACAAACAAACATTGGCATTGATATACGATGACAACATCATCATATGAAAAGGAGAAAGGATAAAAGATATCTTATTGTACAAGTCATCACCTCTTTCCAATTGACAAGAAGAGAAAATTATAGTTGCCTCAACAGCTCATGTGTGCTTGAACCCTTGGAAAATATAAACAAAGAAATAAATTATAACATTGTGCATTGTAAAATTTAGTCATAAATCAAGGTGCACTATAAAATTTAGTAATAAATGGGGCAGCTCCAT
Source organism: Torreya grandis (assembly GCA_037957365.1). Taxonomy (NCBI): domain Eukaryota; kingdom Viridiplantae; phylum Streptophyta; class Pinopsida; order Cupressales; family Taxaceae; genus Torreya; species Torreya grandis. The sequence goes on along the minus strand of JARHVA010003810.1, from coordinate 646,828 downwards.
CACAGGTTTTTTTTTAATATTTAAATAACGGTAACAAATGTATTCAATTACAAACATACATTGCCAAAGCACAAGGAGGAAATTATAACAAATGCATTGTAAAATTTAGTAATAAATCGGGGTGCCTTATAAAATCTTGTAACTAAAAGGTAGGTAGTATTTGGTCAGTCATCCCTATCACTTGATGTAGTTGCCCATGTCATTTCTTTTTAGAATGAAGGTGTCAAACATGTCTGTCAATTTTTGTGTTGTTTTCGTATCTTTGTTTCTCTCTTGAAAAATGCAAAATAATAAATCGTAGAAAATAACCAAAAAAATATTTTTGAAAATTTACTGTATTTTTGTTGTGAATTGAAATCTGGAACGAGGACGCACCATCAACCTTAGAGACTCTTTTTAGCCACGTTGGTGTCCTAGGGATATTAAACATAGAGACCCTTTAAGCTAAGTTGTAGCCTACTCCACTAAATTTTCCCATGCTGGCACTGGACCTATCATTTACCATACCATGTGGCTTGAAAGTTAGGTGGATCATCAAAACAAGAATTACTCTGCCTTACCACTGGACCCTTGATATACAAATATTAATATAAGTCCATTTCAGTATTTTTATATGATGTGATCGCACAAAATGTTCAAGCAAAAACATGTTAATTTTTCTGCCTCGCTAGTATTTTGGGCATTGCACATCCTTTGTGTCCCTTAATGGACAGGCAACCCAACCATCCCACAGTTGCAAAATATGTGATATAGACCCTAACAAGGAGTCCCAGAGTTTTCAAGAATGGTGCTCTTACCACCAAATGAATGGTCGGGATGCTCCTAAATACAATGAGATTAAGAGATGCATCAAAAATAAAGCAAATGTTTATCGGCCCAAACAATTACCCAGTTAAAATTTGTCATGTTCCTTTTTTAAAAGAAAAGGGCTTAAAGGAAAAATTGCGTAAAGAGACTTCAAAATTGATGTTTCAAACCCATCTATTTAGGCATGTCATGTATATCAATTTTCAAAAGGAATACTTCTCAGGAACTTCAACTTGTATCAAATGAATGTACAGCAGTATTAGGAAGGCGTGCTGCAATAAGAAAGGGTGCATGTTCATACCAGAAAAGACATTTCAATCATCAACGTAAATGCTATTGGCTATGGTAATAATAGACCAGTGTGCATATTTCTGATGGGCCCTCCATTGGGTGAAATTGCAATAAAATCTATCTGCAATAGTTAACCTACTTTTGGCTTACATTAAAGTACACATGCATATGCTGTATTTCAGACAACAGTGCCCAAAGTATATGCTGTATTTCAGTAAATGGTATTGCTAATACATTGCTATGCAAGAAAACGATGGTATATAGCTTTTTCCAACGTTAAATAGTATCTGATTGCATGACAGCATCATCATATAAAAAGGAGAAAAGATAAAAGACGTCTTATTGTACAAGTCATTACCTCTTTACAATTGACAAGAAGAGTATATTACAGTTGCCTCCACAGCTTGAGTGTGCTTGAAAAACTCACAGATGTTCATATATCTGACATCTAAATATTGCAGGGAATGGTTGCACACTCTTAAATGGGGAAGCTGCCTCAAAATTTCTAGCAAAATCTATCAAATGATCTTTACTGTGAGGATAGAACTCCACATAAAATTTCTCATTCTACTTAAAGTCGATGAGAAATCATGAAATGTGTAAAACATGGTTTAGCAACTCCATATCTTCCAATGAAATTCAATTATATCAGAGTCGTCCAGCCATAATTTCCAGGAAAGACTCCGTGAGATTTTCTTGAAGTTTCTTTCCAAATCACCAGGGGGAAGATCTGGATATTTTCCAGAAAATCTTGGCACTTGGACAGAAGCAAACTATATGACTAAGAGTTTGAATATTTCATTTATCTTGTCAATTTATTAAGCCTTGGAATACCAAGATATAACTCCTTCCATTTCCTTCGTGGAACATTAAAATCAACTATTACAAAGGTAAAGAGTGAAAAATACTTCAATCTTGCACACTGTTTTCTTTGTCTGGCTTATCATCCATTGCAGCTTCGGCACTTTTCTCAGTTCCATGGCACACCTCTGGAGCAATGACAGGCTCAACAAATGCTCTATTTTGGGCGGAAGATTCGCCATTTAGTGGCATGTTCGACCGAGAATTGCCCCCATACATTTGCTGAGAAGAAGGGTAGGGAGTTATCTGCTGCCACATCATCTGCGCCTTGAAAAACAACACCAAATGTGCATCATTTATAGGACAATAATGTCAACACTAAAAAGGCCAACGTTCCAAATAAAACAATTACAAATAATGTCAAACACAAAAACGTTAACAATGCATAGCAGTGCATCTCCAAGAGGGGTAAATTACAATGCAAGTACTAATAAGATAAGAAGGTAAATTACATTGTAAGTTGAACTATATGTTCCACGGAGACCCTTTTTTTGGTGGGGGGCAAGGGAAATAGGAGGACGCAAAAAAGGAGACTGCTGCACGAAAAAAATAAAAAATAAAAAAGATATAAAAGTTAAAATAAATATAACAGTCAACAAATTTGAAGTAATCGTTGCTTTGCTCACCAACAAGAACAGCACACCTCACGAATGTATCCTATGTCTATGTTTGTAGAAAATATTTAAGGTTTCATATATACTTAATGTGCCATTTTTATTTTTGTGGGAACCAAAGTGAGAGAATGCAGGGTAGTGGGGGAACGGAGGCAAGGGAAATGGGGTCCTCAAGCCATTCCTTTTCAAAGGAGGCAGCTCAAGGATGTCGCCACTACGTGCCTCGTCCATGTTTCCTTGGGGACATGTTCCCTGGGATACCAAGTGCAGGATGCGTCCCCTTGAAATAAAGCTTCAATTACACTTACGTATTCATAAGACAAAGAGGTTAACAAATTAACACCGAGAAAGCCAATTCTCCAAATGGTATTATTACAGATCTTATGACTTAAACACAATAAAGTAAATTATGCTATTCACTTTCAGCATAACCAATCCTATTGGGTGCTATCCCCCTATTAAGTCTTGCATCATTTTTTTGCATGAAAATAGATCTCCATCAAGGTTAAATTACAATGATGTTAAAACAAAAACGTCTCCTGTGCCTCTCATTCCCAGTCTGCAATCTAGCATTTCTCATGAAAGTGTAGAATTTCATTAAGGTTGAAAATGGCCAAGACAAACATTTAAAACAACAGGGAATTGGAAAACTACTCAAAAACAACAGATCCCAAAAAATACATAAGGCAAACATGAAACAAAGGAACCAGTGCACCCATCAAAAAATAATTGTGAGTGAGCTAGAAAAGACATGGCCCAGCAAACAATTGATATTTACATATCAATGGACCACAAAACTAAGGTCAATTAGAATAGCTAGGCAATATTGGGCTGTCTATGGAAATTATTTCAATAATACTAGACTAGTATAAGGCATGGTTATATTTGTTTATTTTTATTAAGGGTAAAAAGTGGGTTTTTGAAAGGGCCCAAACCCTTTTACAACAAAGAGCCGACGGAAAAAACAAAGACTAAACAAAACACGAGACCAAAAACATAAGACAAAACTTGGATCCAGAATAAACAGACACAATGCTTACAACCGACAGCAAACCAATAGTGGAATTATCAGGGCAGCATTTGATCAGCAGGATTTATCTGCTGGTGATGAGAGACCATTAAGGGCAACTGCAGCTTCCCAATCCTCCTTTAGTATCTATAGGTGACTTTCTAGACAATCATCCTCAGGATATCAGCTTCAACCTGAGTCTTCTTTTGGTATATTGTTCTTTGTTGGGGGCCTGCTTGAGCCAAAGTGTTTTTCCTTTTCATTAAACCTTCTTGAAACATTTGGATGCTATTAAGTTTTAACCCATTTATTTGTAGTGGCTTTGCTTGTTTTTATAACCTTGATAAGATTTTCCTTTATAGAACCCAGCTCACCTTCTAATTTGTCAGTTTTGGCTTTAAGGTTGGAAGATCCTCTTTCAGGTGGCAAATCTCTTGCAAATTGTTCACTAATCTTTATCAAAATGGATATCCTCTGACGATGCAGACACCTCTCCATAAATTTTCTGATAGAGACCATCAATTTTGGCCTTAAGCTTGTTGTTTCCACTGAAAAACCAATTCAATACGCTCAGCTGTAAGTTGGATTCATTTTCTAAACTTAATACCTTGTTCTAAAGATCGACCACCGAGGCCGAGATCCCTTTCTTGGGTTGGTAGGCACCTTCAGAGGAGCGAGAGTTGGGATTGACCTCCAGGTCATGAGAAGGATCTGTTTGAAGCTAGGAGTACCAGTCATCGTCAATAATCTCAATAATTTGGTCATGGCCTAGCTTAACAGAGTCTCCTCCCGAACTAAGCCTGCTTCTAGCCGGTATAGGTCAGTTTGCAAGGAGATTCAGGGTTTAATAAGGATCAGCAGCAAGGGGTTCCTCAATCCTACCCTTCTTCCTCTTTTATAGCCTGGTCCCCACTTCACCCTTGCCCTGTTTTGTGATTACAGGCAGAGGGAATTTTAATTTTAATAGATCTTGGACATTGCCAGGTCTTGCTCAGCCCAGGGAAGGATGGAGCGTTAAGAGTCCCCACATCAACTTTATCCAACCCCTCAAAGACATTTGAAGTAGGGTCTATCTCAGCAAGAAAAATCTTGGGAAGGGCTTCCTGTAATAACAAGTAAATAAGAGCCTTGTGAATGGAAAATTCACCCTTTCCAAGTTGAATATCTGTTACAAAGTTTTCAAGAGACGAGAGCAGAAAAAAAGTATACTTCCAATCTCATGTGCCTGAAGTGATTCAACAAGGAGAAATAATAGTGGTTCTTTTGTAGCGGCCTTCCAAAGCAATATATTTTATGATTTGCAAGTTGACTTCACCCCAGGGGCCTGGTAGCGAAATTCTAAGAATATCATCCTCAAATTCATGAATTTTTTGTCTATGGAAAATAGTTTATTTTCTTCATTCTTGCTTCTATTCTTAAAAAATTTAAGGCCTTTTGTAGACATACCAGTGACTGGCAATGCTATCTTCATTGACTTCCAGGGACACACCTCTCATGGACATCATTCTTGCTTCCATGCCTTGGCGAACTCTGCAGATAGTGATGGATCATAGCATTTAAGTCTCTCCATATAATGGGCTAACCCTCCTATCCTCGGGGTATGCCTAATTGTTGAGTTGCTCTTTACTCCTTCACAAAAAGAAGGTTCTATTCTGACTCTATCACCTCCCAAGAGCACAAGGAAAGAAGGGAACTGGATGATTGTTCTAAAATGCTGAGAATACCTACAGAAAAGAAAGCAGGGACATTTAGAAGCTCTGTAGGTGGACTGGAGGGGTAAAACACTCTATACGTGAGACTGAAAAGAATAATGAAAATATCCCTCGAGGAGCAAGATATGATTGCCCACTGCAGACCAAATGCTCATAACATGGTGCAAAAACCCACGTCTAGTAGTAGCCCAACTTAAAAGAACCAAAAGACACACATACAATGGCAAAGTCCCAAAGGCTGTGGTAAAAATGACAAGGGTATACAAGGATTTAAAACAGATCAACTTGAGATACTGAAACTCTGAAATGAAACTAGCTAAAGGGGAAAAGCAAGTAAGGTAAAGTAAAGGGGAGCTGAAAAATGCTATGGTCAAGATCATTGGGATAACCCCACTATATAAGCTCGAGTAGAAGACATTAACATTAGCAAACAAATTAGCTCACCTATTTCCTTCCCTGTAGATGTGACAAAAGGAAATCTCATCAAAGGACTGTAAAAATTTGAGGGCATCAAGCACCAAGTTTTTGATAGTCCAGTTGGGGGGGTTTATCCTTCGAAGGCAATTGAAAATGTTCAGAGAGTCCCCTTTGACAGCAAGAAATTTGGCATTCAATTCTTTGGCGAGTTGGATCTCCCACAAGGCTAGTTTTGGCAAAATGTTTAGATTAAACCCCAAGAGGTCTCACATAAGCCTCCAAGAGCTTTCCATTGCAATCTCTAATCACTCCCCACTCCACCAGCCATACTAGGATTCCCTTTGGAGGCACCATCAATGGAATCAGACACCGAGGAGATACAGTTATGATCATCAATAGAATCAGAGTAGCATAATGAAATTTGGAAACAAGGTTCGATAGTTATCACCTACCAAGATCAAATATGGGTGGTTGGATGATCGAGCATGGAGACAAGTGTGCAATGATGTAAAGCACACTCATTATTTGGTTTCTTCTTATGTTTCAGGGATGAAACATGTCAAGGAGGGAAGGAATACTATGTACCTAGGGATATGATACATTAATGTACATGGGTTGATGGAGATACCGACATGTGGCACACATCCCCCTTAGTTATATGGGTCCAATATATTAGGATAAATAAGTAACTTGTGGAATTAGCACTTTTGGTAATGGTCAGCCTACATTAGGATTAGAAGGTTACACATCCATTGTTAGTTAAATAGAGGTCTATATAAAGGAAATGAATATGATTTTGAAGGATATCAATCAAGTATTGAGTCTTCTATTGTTAGAAGGATATTGGAGGTTGTCCCCTCAAAGTAGCATTGTGGAGTTATTCGTTCCTAAAAGAGTATTGTATAGTGTTGCCCTACCTTAAAGGTATATTCTATTTTTGCATATATCTCATATTTGGGCATCTTGGCCCACAAATATCTATTGTGTTGTATTGATCTACATTATATTATGCATTATTCAATTATTATATGTGTGGATCATAACAATGCCTTTAAGGTGTTCATTAAAGAATCTTTCAATGGAGACAAGTGAAATGTTTTTCCAAGATTTCCCAAAAGCATTCTCTTATAAGTAGTTCTCAACCTTATGGCCCATTTCCCTTTTGATTTGCATACTTAGTCAATCTCAAGGGTCAATTGAGCATAATGGGTAGTTATATAGCCAGGAATCATCTAGGGATGGTTATATTTCAAAAAAACATAAAAGGCACAAATTAGAGTCGTGTACATCATCCTTTCATTGATTGCAATTTACTTCTGCTTGGGAAAAGAGAAGCTAAATTGACATTCAAATGACCAACCAATATATTGACAACAAAAGCAGGCTAAAATTGAGCAGAATCTGCAAAACATTCAACTTATTGTCCAATTAAAAAAAAAGACCTACTACAAGACTAAACACATCCGTAATAGTATAAATCTATAGTGAAAATTCCTTTCCATAAAGGGAAAATCTCTAGGAAAATATCAGCTAACACATAAACATAGGCAAAGGGAAAACCACAAGCAAACCGTAGGTTGCAAATGGAAACCATAATAGAGAGGCCCATCAAGAAGCACACGTTGGATTTCATCACCTCTCCAAGATGTGCTTACCTATATCTAATACATATTGATCAAGGTAGATTTTCCAAATATGCTTCTAGTGACACCATGAAGCCCATTCTCATGCCCTGTGGTAATGTCGGTTCATGTTTCATAGTTTGCACTATGCAGTACTGCCAAATCCTCTTCTGAAGTCCGCAATAGTGCCAAGATCATCAATCCATCTCCACTAGATGTCACACAAACATTTCCAATGGCGGAGGGCTATCTGGGCAGATTAGATGTGGCACCATCATACTTGCACGGTTGCACCAATTCTTATGCGGTCTTTATCATTGCCTTTGTCAGATTCCCTGAGATCTAAAAACCAAACTGCTAAGGTCCACACACAATGCAGGGCACCACCAAGTGCCAATAACATTGTTGCCTTCATTCATAAAGGGGTCGACCCCATACAGAGCCCCCCCACCTCCGTGCCCCCCATATGACTATAAGGGTTCCCTTCACAGGCCTTATAGGCAGCACCCTTGTAGGGTGCGTGGAAATGCCTCGTGGGCCAGATTTAACCAATTACATTTTGACACCATTTAGCCCAATTGTCTGACAATGAAGAGCTGTATGACAGAAAAATTGTTTCATCTTCTATAACAGTTCTTTAGCCTTCATGGCTTTGTAACATTGTATACGTATGTATCTAGATATATCATAAATCATCAAATAGCATATCAACACATACAGCTAGTGGACGGTAAACAACCATTTCTTTCTCAAGACTTTACCATGTACAGAACACAGATTAATAAACTTTTATGTCCCTGTTCTATTTCTTTCCTATGTATCTCCATCTGAATGTTCAGATTTAAATAATTATTTAATTTTGTGTCTGCATATGCATATAATAGTGAACACATCTAGAATCTGTAATTCGGAGTGTTGTCCCATGGATATCTCCTGGAATCCAGATAGCAGTATCAATGCAGTTCATCTTGGTAGCATATGTCCAATCAAAACGCATATCTGGGCTATATTTGTATCTGATGCAGTCCACATAAGATCATGACAAGTATTAGATGCATCCCATAAAAAAATCCATCTATATCCCACAACATTTCAAAAAAACACAAAATTGAGGATAAAAGCACATCCAGCTAATGTATTGCACCTGATTGCAGGACTAATTCTATTAACAGTATACATCCATCTAGAGTAAACCACCCAGGCGTCGAATGCTGTATTTTGGGTTTGATCTTCCCCATAATCAGGTCCCAATGAACAGGCATGTACCTCTATCTAACCAAAGGAATGTCCAAATATAACATTAAAATAATAGAAGTACTAACCTGCAAACTTCTTTGTAATTATTGCTGGAATCAGATAGTGGTTTCCAAAAACATGAGCTTATTTATATCATGATTAAATCATGGTCAGAAGTCTCTTCATGGTGCTGCAAAAAAGCTTTTCACTGTGTAGCTTCCCTTGGAATAATAGATTCCAAAAGCAAAGTACTGTGCAAATTGTAAGTGTCCTTAGGATGGTTAGGATGGTATAGATGGAGCATGCTTTAAGGCGTAGATGAGAAGCAATGATTGACTTTAGTAGCCTGAAAGGTTCTACTTAAGGATTCAGCCATAATAAACAATTATGGTGAGAGAGGATGACATTGTATTCCTATAGGCGAATGGAACAGGAGAGTTGTCATACAATTGTGAATCCATCAGATCCACAGGTAGATAACCAAAAGCATCGTCACATTTAGTGGATGAAGTTCCAATTACATCTGTCAAAAGTTTATCATGTCCACCTGTTGAAGTAGGATTTGTTTCTTGAATCAAGGCATGTATAGTTTCATTGGTGATTACATCCTGCCTTTAGCAATCCTAGACAGTCCCTCTCTAATAAGTGTGGTGGGGTTCATCCCAGTGTACTACTACTAAGGCACCCCAGTCCACCCACTTTCATTCTAGATGTAATGGTTTCCATGTCAATGGTCTTCTAGCCACTTTTGCCTGCGCAGCCCGAGTCACAATGGCAGGCACACATTACTATTTTTTCGTTGCTGGGAAAGGTTCAACAGCCTTAGCTGTTAGAAGAGGTTCTAGAGAAAATCTGTTGCTTCCTCCTAGGATTGTCTAGCCTGACCCTCTAAGCCCTAGACATTTCCCTATGGACATTATTGGATACTGCATTGGCCCTCTCCTGGTGTTAGACGATGATGTCACTGTTTGTTATGGCCCAATCCTTGCCAAGGACATGTGACAACATTGGTTTCCAGTCTTCATTTCCTGCCTTGTCGTCGTCAGCTCTATGTTTCATTGAGGGGTCTTTCCTTCACATGGCTATTTGTGTTTGTACTTAGATTATATCGTTTTGGGTTTAAAGGCTTTAGATTTTCCCTCTCAACTTATGTTTGCAGCTTTAGTGCTCTGTGTTTCTGACAATATGTTAAAAATGCTGGAAGATGCGATAAGGAAATCCATCTGGGTCAGGGGCCTTATAAAAATGCACCGAAAAGACAACAATTTTTTGGCTCCTTTTCAGTAATTTTGTTCACAAGATCTGCATTTTATTTATAAGTGAGGATGGTGGGAATGTGCTATAAAACAGCTGTGGATGCAGATGGGCATCCCTGTTTGAGTCTTCTTTAAGAAGATTGGCATAGAAACTCAGATTGTGTCCAATAACTTCTTGTGAATCATTTACAATTGTCCCATCAGGTTTTTCTAGAGGCATTATAAGTTATATTATTCTGGTTTTATCATAAACCTATTTCAATCAGTTTCTTTAATCCAGACCATTCATTATTTTCGGTGCTAGGAAAGTTCTTTTTTTTGTTTAGAGGACAACATTCCATTACATCAGAAGCCTACATGCCAATCATCTTAGTGAAGAAGATTGTTTATGGTAGATCAACTCTGTTTGAATGCAATGCAAATCATCTTGGATACCTTGTTTTGCTAGAATATGTTGCCAAAATGTTTCCCATTCTCTAATGTTCAGTTTTTATCAAATGTCTACATATGGAAGCCTTGTATGTAACCTGCTCCACTCCCCCTTAAGGATCTTGACACCAAAATTGCAAACTTGAATGAATAATTATCAGGTGACTTATCCTTCACTATTGTGAGCACGGGAATGATCAGAGTTGTTATATTGCAGCATACGTATACTGTATTCCCAGTTTCCCAATGTCCAATGATCAGTCGTGAGAAATCTTCAAAATTTTGGCTATGAAATGAAACTTTGCTTGCTATTGCACTAAGTGTAGTTCCCTTGATGTAAGGAGAGATCAATAATCTTGCTATTATGAGGTAAAGCACCCCCCACTCCCCCAGCCTCCCCCTGTCCGCCCACCCCATCTTTCTCAAAAGCACATAATACAGCATTAAAATCCACAACAAGAATTATGGGCACATTTCAAGCATTTCTCTTCCATTCAGTGAAAGCTTGCCAAGCATTGTATATCTTGAGGAAGAAGCATACACATATTTATCAAAATCATACATGCTGTAAAATTGAAATCATAAATGAAATGGGCCAGCTAATCCTCAACAGGAAGTATGCGTGAAGGAAGCTTAAACTTTTGACAATTGGACCTGCCTTGCAAGTTCAAGTATAGTCCATGGTTCACCAGAATTTTTTGACACTTCTAGAAGATTGCTCAAAATTAGTATTGGAATTTCAACTATGAGAATCCAATTTTGTTATGGTACATAAGTGGCTACTTTATATCGCCTGAGGTTGATCACAGCCATCTCCTGTTTAATGAGATCAATTTCCTAGTGGTTGTTTTCTTTCTATGCTTTGCTGAATACATGACTGATAAATCGTCTCAGAGATATGTTGGCTTCAATACTTAGATTTTACCCACTCTAATTGTTTTTCCCCCACCTTTGTCATTGTATTATGCCTTTGCCTCATGAAAGCTGCTACTTATACTACTAGACTTTGGTATTTCGAACATTCATCTTTATCAATTTTCTTCACTATATGATCAGTAATGTCAGCCTACTGAACTTCTACAGATAGTCTACCTCTATTATACTTACAGGAATGTCAGCGAACTGAACTTCTACAGATTGTGTATCCCATTCATTAACACCTAAGAGGCTTATGATCATGATCCTTTCCCACATGTTTATGCCGCAGGCACTTAGGCCTTAGGACATCTAGGTTGATGGTTCAAATCCCAATGACCATTTCTGTGACAACCAGTGAAATAGTGACACATGGCAAATGACTATTGGTCAAAACATTCTCACAAATCATAAACTAACAAGTTTAAAACAAATGGTTTATCTACATGCTCGGTCAGGCTGTCCAATCAGCTTACATGTGGCAAAATTTCATTGGTCCGCTCTAGCAGATAAGTAGATGACACAGTGCACTCATGTCAAAGAAATATATATTTTTTTAATTATTTCAAATTATTATTTTTTTAATTTGGATTTTGGAGGCATTTAAAGGTAATTTTCTAGAGGCCATAACTTTATCATACGAGGTCCATTTTCAAATTGTTTGAACTGCTGGAAATCAATCAACGAGCTCTATGCTTTGGTGGAGGTTGCCTTAGGTTTTGAGCAAGTGTCACACATTGCCAAAAGGATCAAGCATGGATCATAAATATCCAATGAACAAAAATAATGTTGTGATGTAACAAAAATGTAAAACACAAGATGTATGGTGGGCCAATGTGCCCTAATCTTCAATATACTAAAAAATATAAGTACCCTTGAGGAAAGGTTGCACCTAACAATATGCCTAAAGGAACCAATCCAAAGTATCTCCTTGCTATGAGTGTCAAACCTACTTCCCTACTCTATCTTTACCACTCGATTGAATTGATGCCTCTATGAATAGTATCTCATTCAATAACCCTAAGGTTAGGGTAAAACCTTAGCGCACAAAATACACATTCAGCTGACTAAGTGCCAATTATACTTATTCCACAAGTTACCATTGGGCTCATCATATCTAAACATTGATTATGTGCACCACAAGCCAACTACTCCATAAACCCGTATACATCATAATGCCATGGCTTTAGGTGTATAACATTCCAGCCACCATAGCTTGTCAGCAAAACATGAGAAGAGACGAAACGTCCACAAATTTGTGTACACTTGACGCCATGCTCAATCATCCATCCATCCATGTGTAACCTTGATAGAAGATGATCCTTGATTATGCCATGCTTCCACTATGCTACTCTAATTCCAAAAAATATCCATATTTGATGTCCATAAAGAGTGCTCCTCTAATGCCAAGCATATCCATAGTGTTTGCCTAATTGATTCCATGCATACGAATAGTCATTGCTCTTCTGATCTTTCAAATTATGCCTCCAAAATAGTTGCCTCTCATGGTGATGTGGATGTTCATATATCGTGGTCTTTATACACTTAGCTTCTTCTTCTTTTGCTTTTGACTCTTCAACCTTGTCTTCCACTTGCTCCTTTAGCTCTTCAAAGGTGATGGTGTGAGCTTCCTTCATAAGTACCAATGTCCTTGTAAACTTTCTCAGATTATCCTTTTTCCTTTTTTGGATTCCTCCTTGTGTCTTCTTCTTCTAATCCTTCCTCGTCCCCTTCCTTAATGGTCTTTTGTATATTCTTCATTGTACTCTTAGAATTTCTCCTTGTGCTCTTTTTATAAGTTATAACCCTTCATTGCTATCTTCTTTAGGACCTTATCTTATGTTATGATGAATTGTATCTTAATTGATCTTATGTATATGATGATACTCCATTATCTTCTCCAAATTTCTCCTCATGCTTTTCTTCAACCTTATCCTAATGGCCCTCCTTGATATGATGAGTAATACTTTGCGATGCCGCCTTTTTCATGTACCAAAGCCTTATGAAACTTTTTTTGCACATTAATATTAACAGTTCCCAAAATCTCTAACCAAGAATAACAAATCTATCCATACAAATGGCAAAAATCTTCGAGTGCAAAAATATAATTTTCCACAGTAAGTGTCAAATCTTCAATCATTTGAACCTTCTTTGCATCTCCTCAATATTTTTTGCTTGAATCTGCAACTGCTTAGCCAAGTCAATGTTGATAAAGTTGCACTTGTTGCTAGGTCTTATGGAGACAAAGTCTCCTTTTGAATGCATCTACGATCTTGTAATATTGAAACTTCTTTAGTTGGAATCCGAACTCTTGAACCTTTTCCTAGTTTTCTTGATCGAGGGTTGGGATTCCTCCTTCCCTTCTTCTACTTGCTCTTTCTATTCATTCATTAATTTGTTTACTTCCCCAAATAAGGAATTGAACTATACTCTCCAAATTAGTTATCTCCGCCACTTTATTTCTTTGTATCAAACTCGTAAGTCATGTTTGTTCTAATATTCAATGGCTCATCAAAAGATTCACTATTATGCTTCAAGTATGGTATCTTAGAATCTTTATTTGTCAACTCACTTTTGTACACTTATTGTTCCCTCATTATGATTAGAAGTTTCTCATGTTCCCATTTGGCTAAGAAAGCTTGTTGCACTTCATCCCAACCCCAAAAATATTTCCAATGAAAGAAATTATGCCAAAAGATATAAGCTTCCCCATCTAACCTCCTACTGAGAACCCTGTTGTCAAAAGGCCTACGATAATGCTGTTTCAATTTAAACCACCATCTTCTAGCATCAAATCATCCCTTCCATAAAATTCAAGTATCTCTATAAATGACATTTGGATTAAAAAAAACTAGAGTTTCAAGAAAACATTCCTTCAATTGATCTCCTTTCCTTGTAAAAATCTACAAATGATAACTACGTAAGCTACTAGATCTGAAAAAATCATTCACAACATAAAGAACAACGCTTGAATTGCTTATACCCGAAATCTACTTTTTCCTGTTAGGGTTGCTACTGCAGACAACAAATTTGGCTGTCCTTGAAGGCCAACATCGTAAAGTCACAACTCCCTTACTAGTGCCCAAAGTTTTGATTGCAACCACTTGATGGAAAGCTATCAAAGCATACTTTCTAATGGAATATGAATTGTTTTCCGTCTGACACTTTGGCTAAGAGAACAGCCTTCTACAAGTTCAGGTGCTTTTTGTAAAAGAAAATAAAAAGTAACTCCAAATCAGGAAAAAGCATTCTCCCACTTTGCCCAAATTGCCACTCAAATATCGCTTATTAGAACCAAATATTCATTGTATAGAATAATGCTGAGATGTAACCAAAATGCACAACACAAGATGTAAGGTGGGCCGAAGTGCCCTAGTTTTCAATATGCCCAAAAACAAAAATAGCCTTGAGGTATGGTTACACCATACAACATTCTTTAAGGAACCACTCCAAAATATCTCCCACTATGAGTGTCAGACCTGCTACCATCCTCTATCTTTACTACTCAACAACATTGATCTATAATCCATGATCCATTACAATGATAGGTACCTCTATATAGAGTCTCTCATCTAATAACCCTAGGTTTAATGTAAACCCTTAACCCTCCCAATACAAATAAACTTGACTAATTACCAGTTGTAACTTATTCCACAAGTTACCCATTAGGCCCATGCTATATAAACATGGGTTGTGTACTTCATAACCCTCTATAAACATAATACCATGGCCCTGAGAGTATAACATTCAATCCCCTTACCCTAACACCAATTAAGGTGTTGTAATCTCAACAGAAAAAATTATGGACTATAGGAAAAAAAATTGGAGGAACTTATGAAGAGCAAGAGTTTGTGGAGGATCTCTTAAGGGAGCGAAAAACTCCAGTTGAAGCAGAAAAGTTTATGAAGTACAATAATCACCTTGATAAAGCTGCTGAACTCATAACGAGATGGGGTTTCATATTCGTGAAAAGAAATCTCTAAAAGAAGCATGGGATCAATTAAGACTACTTTTCAACCAAACAAATGAAGCAAAGCTTGTCAAATCATGGACAATGAGCTTTCAAAACTTAATCCCTTGGGCTTTGACAAGATAGAGGATGATCTTCGATACAAATCAAGATGATTCAATCCCGATTGCATTAAGTGCAGAAAATATTATAGAGAAGTATTTGTAACTGATTGACATTGTTCCATCCAATCTAATGGTGAATTATAATATTTTTCATTCCATTTTTTTTACTTCAAAATCCCTATTGCCAAAAGGATAAGTAGCAGGGTCTTGATTTTGATGACTGTTGAACTACTCTCATCAAAAAACAGATCAAGCTATTTCAAAATGGTAAGTTAGGGCCCAAAGAGAAAGCTTATTACATCAATAAAGGGCAAGAAGAAAATCAGTGGACAAAAGAGCTACGAGTAGCAGAAGGTCAAGAAATATGAGCCAGGGCATGAAAAGAAGAAAATGTGTTCATCTTGTGGTGAATCAAATCATAAGCACAGGATATGTTAAAAAAGAATGGATGGTGGTGAGGAACAATTCAAGAAGCTTGAAAAAACACTGAAGGAGGCATGTCTTTTATGACACTTGTCAAACTTTGCATACAAATTCTTTTGCACATGGGTCATGGATTTTGATTATTCCTGTCATATGGCAAAGAATGGGACAATATTTGATTTTCTTGGCACAATAATGGGTGATAAGATATTTGTTGCAAATAAGCATTCTATTTTGGTTCTTGGTTCTGGAAAAGCAAATGATGGAAATGGCACAGTTAATGGTGTTTATCGTGTTCCTAGTTTTTGTACAGTTTTGCTTTTTGTTTATCAAATCACTTAAACTGAAAATAAGGTAGAAGACTGAGAATAAATTTGTGGCCAAAGATATCAAGAACAAACTTCAAAGTTGATGCTTCTAGACCTCTCAACAGCAGCAAGAAGATACATAAGTTCACTAGGTTTCATGATGCATTGCAAAAGGCCTTTATCAATGTTGACAAAGTTGGTGATCCTAACTGTGATTTTCTTGTAAAGGAAATGAATAAGTTGAAACGATATTTAAGGAGCTTAATGTTGCTATGCAACAACAATTAGATTCCGATACATATTCCAAGAGCACCTCAAAGGATGAAGAAGATAAAACACATGATGACAATACTACGGTGAGTGATGAAGGGTCAACTCATTGTGACACTGATACAAAGAGTGATGATTATTCAAATGATCCAGATGGCGGATCCCCACCAACAACTTCATATGTAATTGGATCATCCAATGCTGCTTCCTCCTATGATTGCTCAAATCAGGATCAAAGGTTGGCTTTTGATGATGAGTCTTCTCATGATGATTGCCCTACCAACTGGGGAAGACCATGGATCCAGGAAATCTAAAGCATCTATTTGACGGAGTATACTTCAAAGGATAGGATACACAAGAATTTGGCAAGTACGGCCAAGGTATTATTAATCTGATTAAGCCAAAATACGAGTCTTCAAGTGTTGGTACTAGATATTTTGTATCAGCTCCGTGTAATAGGGAAGTTTCCCTTGATGATAAGGATAATGTGACCTCCAAAGCAAATCTGTTGGAATGATGTTTAGGAGCACGAGACCAATGGATCAGCCTCACATCCCAAGATGGATTTCTATGTTAACACTGCATGGAAGAGTTGGGTAAGATGGCCGAGCTTTTCTTTTTTTTTAAAGTCTTATTGAACAGATATTCTATTCTAAGCAGAACTTCTTCCTCTTTCTAGAACAATAGTTCACTCCCATTTCTTGACGCTTTCACATTATTGATGATCTCTTGCTGTGCATCATGTCTCTGTTCCTGCTTGTATTTCTACTTATGCACCCATGGTTGAGATTGCGAGGCCTATGTTAGTCTGAAGTGCCTCTTAGATGTTTTGGGCTACATTATCTAAAATATAATGGTTTCTGCTTAGGCATGCATCTGTCTTTGCACATTGACATAATAATATATTATTGGCATCCTTGTTTTGTGGATGTCCTTGATGATTGGAGATATTGTCCTTGATTGCATTCATGTACAACTCTTGCTTTGTAGATGGCATTGATGACTTGTATTGATGAATCCATCCTTAGTTGTTTTGAGGATGGTTTTGATGATTTGATGTTGAGTATTGGAGTTCCAATCCTTATTTTAAAATGAATGACCTTACTTCTTGATCCTCCATTCTTGGTTGCTTTGCAAATGACTTGGATTTTTTGGAAATGCCACCACTTGCTTGGTTGATGGATGGATTGACTTCACTGATGATTACTTACTGTAGATTTCTTACTTTAGATCTACGGTCAACTCTTCATGGTTGTACACTGCTTTATAAGTTTGTTATTTGTGGGCTCTTCATGAGATGAATGTGATGTGGTATTTTGATGACAGTGTTGGTAATGTGTATTATGGACTCTCATTCTAGATTATTATGCATTGTTCTCCACCGATTCCTTAAGTTTCAAGAATTATCAACCAAACAGTGTTGCTTGGGGGAAAGTTGTCATAGCAATCCACAATGTATGCTTGCAAATCGTTGCCGGTGATATTATTTTGATACATGATCCATTCGCTTTATTATTTTCTTTTAGAGTTGAGTCTTGCTAATGTACGTTGCTATGGCTTGCTTTGGTATGGAATACCCAATTATGAAGGTACATTTTGCAGCAACTTTGCCCTTTGTTTAATGGAGTTGTTTCTTGTAGCTTATGATGTTATATGATGGAGAGAGTTTTGTTCGAACCAAATCTTAGTTAGTTCACTTGGTGGGCCCTTATTATTTGCAGTTACTATTCCATGCTTCTGGTTAGGGGGGGTTTGAAGATGCTTTTCTTGACACTATGATTGAATATCACTCTTCTTGGAGTGTTTGAGTTGTTAGCTGTTGTTCTTGCAGAGCATTCATGGCCCTTGGCTCCTTATCATCGAGAATCGACCTTGTTATCTTCAAGACTTTGCTGTTGTCCTTGCTTCGACAGAGTGATGGAAGATATTATGGTTGCTGTTCTCCCTTGCAAAAGTAGGAGCAATATTTGGTTGTGTGTGACAACATTTGTGGCTATCTTCCTTATAAGAGTTGAAGGTGCAATCTTCTATTCTTTGCATTTGAGAACATATTGTGGGCGCTATCTTCCTTACAACAGTTGTTGGTACTGCCTTATGTGGAGAAAATGCAGGTGTTGTCTTTAATCAATGGAGATGTTAACCATCTTTCTATGCCAAAGCTATTATGGGTGCCAACTTCTTGGAGACATTGCAGTTGTTATCTTCTTTCAACCAAGACATTTTGCATCTCATTTTCCTTTGCCAAAGTTATTGTGAATGCCGTCTTCCTAGAGACGTAAGTATCATCTTCATTGATCCCTACAAGTCTAGATCATCCCTCCTTGTCGGGCACCCTTTGACCATCGATTGCAGGTGTTCCTTGAAATGCTCAAGGCTTGTATATTATCACCATGAGACACTATCATGTGGTGTTCCTTGGGTTATCATATGGTGGCCCACTCAGGTACAAGTTTGTGGTTACTTGAAATCCATAATTATATTGGACCTACATCAGTATTGGTATACCCTCCCATAACATTCTTAATACAATAGAAGATTGGCCTAAGTAACTATATAATGTAAGGAGACATAATATGTATATATTGATGGGAGTTGTGTCTCATCCTCATTATTCAAGTGATAAAGTGGTCAATCGATATTTGGTACATGGGTGTACCCCAGTATAATAATCACCATGAGACACAATTGTGTGGTGTTCCTTGGGTTATCATATGGTGGCCCAATCAGTTACAAGTTTGTGGTTACTTGATATCCATAATTATAATGGACCTATCTCGGTATCACTATACTCTCCCATAACTTTCTTAGTATAATAGAAGATCAACCTAAGTAACTATATAAGATAAGGAGACATAATATATATATATATATATATATATATATACTGATGGGAGTTGTGTCTCGTCCTCAATATTCAAGTGATAAAATGCTCAATTGATATTTGGTACGCTGGGTGTACCCCAGCATACCCCTCCTGCCCGCTCCCTGCCCCCCTCTCTCTTTCTCGTTGCATGTTAAAGTGAACGCTTATAGAGCGCGTGCATATTGAACAGATTGTTTGTCGCATCGTAACATCACCTTAGAAAAGTTAAGTAGATCTGAGGAAATAAGGGAACCTGTTCTGACAGCAGAGAAGCCAAAAACTCCCAAAAGCAACCATTGTCACAGCCTTGGTTTATTCTTCCACAAAATATTATTGTAAATCCAAATTAAGATCAATCAAACAAGGGAATGCAACTTGAACCATAGCTCTTCATGTGAGTTAGCTATAATTTGCTACTTCTTTCAGTTGTTTGAGCATACATCTAAAAACTATACAGATTCTTATATGTTTTCCATTGGTGTGCTGCCAAATATTTGTAACTTGGACATCAGTTTAAAAATTTGCTTGCATTTGTCAACAATTTTAATGTTTAGTTGGTGTATACCTTTCCTAAACTTGCCATATAAATCTGCATGGCTGACTGTGTGATGCCCAAAAGGAGTAAAATCACAAAAGCTGTATAAAAATTAGGTACTATATTGATAAACACTTCTAAAATATGTCCCCTCTAAAGAGCCATAACAGAAAACATTTAGCCCTACATTAGCAAAAGAGGGAGGAAGAACATGTTTATATATATATATAGAGAGAGAGAGAGAGATGATTTGTGGCAAATCTCTGAAAGAAAGAGAAAACATAGAAACGAGTACTGTTCTTTTTGGGGGAAAACAAAACACTTATTTTAAGAGATCCCAAGATATATCAAAAGCAATAAGAAAGTAAAATTTCTCATGTTCTTTAAAAATGCCCTGGATCATGCTTTTTATTGCAATATTTTCAAATAATTCAATATCAATAATAAACATAAGTAAAACAAAGGGTATGTGAAATACCTGATAAAGCTGATGAAGTTTACTCAAGACAATGTGCTCCATCTCCTGAAGTCCACTTACAAGGTAAATCCTGCCAGTTACCCCAGCTAAATGCTCTGTGGGATAGGTTGTCTCATCCAAATTCAAAGCCAGCTTATCAGGTCATCGGAGTAGCAGCTAACATGGAGATTGTAATTCATAGCACTGTTCGAACAACAAACGACAGCAAACACATACAACCCCAAGCGTGCACCAGACATGGAAATAACCAGCCTACAAACATCTCGAAGGTGACCTACAAATCGGGTCCGGACTAGAGACAACAATATATAATCATTTTGTTGCCCTTGGAACCTATCAACAGTTGTTATCTGTCGAAGCAACAATGGAGAATATTATCATTGAAATGACACAATAAAAACAACCAGATGTGCTAACAAACCAGAAGTGATTGTCACATTTACCCACCTTGCTGGGTGATCCAATAAGTAGATGAGAAGCACATCTTTATCTGACAACATCGCGAATCAAGTGTTTTTAACCATTGTAAGTTGTCAAGATCGATATTTTACTAGCAGGATAGCCTAGCAATCGCATGTACATATAAACACTAACTACATACTCTGCTTCACCAAGGTTCTGATAAAACCAGGGAACAGGTGCAGATTCACCCTGACCATTGTGATCAGGAACATCTTCAAGTTGATATTCATAACCAAAACCTGTATTTGCACGATGAAAAACCCGCTCTCTTTGCACAAATGGCAGATCACCCAATTCTCTATATCTCCAGTTGTAAAGCTTTGCAATACTCGGCCTTGCTCTACCTTGTGCATTAAGTTCTACATAAGGAATTCCAAGACGTACAAACCTAGTGAAGAGACTCTGGTCCATATGGCTATATTTTTGGAAAGCCATGTTCTTGACTACAGGTGGTAATTGATGATGATCACCAATCAATATACAGCGCTTGAGCCTAGCATGGCCATCTTCCTGCCTTTGCAACAACATAGGTATGAATGTCTCTATCTCCAAAATTGGTACACTTTCTTCCATAAGCAAATTGTCATACTTCAATCCGAAGTGGAGAAAATCTTTTCTTTTCAATGCTGCATGTGTACAGGTCATGGCAACAATTTTAGCCTGCTTAGTCATCAGATAATTTGCATGATCTGCTGTGGACTTGAGTAATTCAAATGCCTCCTTGCATTCTTCAAGCTCTTGAGACATGGTATTAAGATGGCGGAAGCAGCCCTTTGCCGCACGCATGTCTCGCTCAAATGACTGGCCTGTGAAAACTGGCTGTGGTGTGTCTGAAAAGAAATCACTGAATGGGAACCTGTCTTTCACAAAACTAGGCTTATCTTGATTGCCCTCACATGCGGAAAAAAACAGCTCCCAACGTGAGAAAACATGCAATAACCAGAAGTATCCGGCAGTTTCACATGTATACGCAACATCTTCTAGGAGCTGCAATGTTTTGCAAGCTGTTCAACTTCTGCTAGCAACTCCAACCGCCGTGCTAGCATAGCATTAACATGACCTTGACGACTAAAATCAAGATCTGTTGTTAATTCCTGCTCACCTTGCCCTAGACGTAGAAGGTAGCAAGCAGGAACATCAAAAGATATCAAGATGAGCACCAAAAACTTCAGAATTTTTTTTGAATCCAATTACATTTTAACAAAAGTAAAATATTCTCAGATATAAACATATAATACTTGGTGCATAGTTATGAGTCATAACGGTTTCAATGGTATCAGATAAAACAGCAGGAAAAATCAATATTCCCTCCCATATTACTATCCCTACAACAGCCAAGCACAATTCTAAACTCAATAACCCAGTTCCCTTGGATAATCTCAAAAAAATTGTGTTCATATGAATAAGGCACTAGACTCAGGTGAGATATATGATAAGGCTTGCAAAGCTGTGGGGCAAGCCCTGTTTGATTTTGAAAACACTGAAAATCCAGCAAGACTTTAGATGACTTATATCCTACCAGCTTTGCCTTGACTGCAAAGGCCAATTCCTGTTGCAATACAGTCTCTAAGATAATTTCAGAGCTGAGGCGGATAAGTGAACTCCCCTTGATGATTGGAGAACAAGGTGTTCTGTCAAGAAGTGCTATGTTGGACAATGGGCAGTATGAGAACAGCCTACAGATGCTACATTTTATTGATCTTTATGAGGAGCAGACTATGATAATAAATATGGGTATGATATGTTCTTATGAACCTTTGAACTATAATTGTTTTCAGCAGGAATTCATTTTTGCAAGTTATTTCTGGATATGCTGGCTGCATTGAACAAAAACTCCAACTCAGTATATCCATAAACAACTTGCAAAAACATAAATATTTTCTCAATGCACTTAAACTTGAGCCTGGCAAAGCATAGTTCACTTGGCTAAGGTCTTGAGTGAAAACCCTTCCAGATAACTGATTGTCTACAAATATAGTTTGCTGACACGCATAGTTCTCTACCATTTTGAATAGGTCGAAAACATCTTAAGTATTAAATCGAACCTACATAAGGCGTTCAGGGCAAAACAACCATAAAATATTGTAAATTAGTATTATATCATATATGCCTTCCCTGACTTGTGGTTGGCATTATTAGCTACTCTAACCAACTGCAACATGTGTGAGGCCTTCACGAATTATAATTTTATGAGAAAAACATTTTTTTGTTGAGCAAGGGAGAATGTTTGTGGAGCAGTTACATTTTGTAAAAAAACATTACCTGCATAATCTTCTCAAAAAGATCATTTAAAGCTTGATTGGAATGAGTGATAATCAGTGTTCTCTGGGAAGGGCAATTATGATATAACACATTCAAAATCTGCACGGCAGTATCTGTTTTCCCTGTCCCTGGAGGGCCAACAACCATTGTCAAACCTGGTTGAATACCTGAGATGATAGCTCCAACCTACAAAATGAGAAACAGATTAGTCAAAAAACATTAAAAATACTAAGTTAACACGACTGAAGCATGTAGACAAGTTTTAACAGCATTATGAGCACTAGAAGCAACTTCTCCTTAGAAGTTAATCAAAAATAAAAATTTAACCACAGTATAGACCCGAAGAGAGGAAATCCTAAGATTTAGAGAAGTGGCCAGACATGTAAGATGTACAAGATCTACAAGGAAAGAAATAATTAGAAACATACAATTTATATAGGACAAAGAGTACAAGATACACCACAAAAAGGAATGCCGATATCTAAAAAATATTACAGAGAAAAAAAAAACAGATATTGGAACATACTTCAATCTGAAGAAACATAAATACATACCTGAACTGAGGTGAACCTGACACTGTTTTTCTTTGGCTGGTCCTGTGAGTAAGGACCTGGATCTGGAGGCACATACGCCTCTACAACAACCTTTTCTCGTTTGTCATTTATGTCCATCATGATTTCCACATTCTCACCATCTACGCTGATTCTCTTTGTAACTACACTTGTCTTCTTCACCATTTGGGTGCATGACAGTCACCTGTAAAATATATTGAATAAAAAAAAAATCAATAATAATCAATCAGCTATGACAAATATTAGTGACTCTAAAATAAAATTTTAAAAACATTCCAATTCAGGAAACATAAAATGGATAGAAGCAAACAAGTTAGTGTTGGAAAAATCTTACATGGTAATCTGGAAAAGTTTCTCTGAGATGATCTGCATCATGAAATGTGTCCTTAAAATCTACAACATCCAATGTACTAGGCATATTGGTCTACTGCACACTTGCACAGCACTTGGATTTCCATAACCTAAGAAAATGTCATGCAACCAATCTGGAACGATGCAAGCTTCATTCATTAGATCCCTAATAGACTCGAGGATAGCTTTAAAATTGTTCTCCTTTGGCTTCCTTCTCATCAAAATATTGAATGTACTATAAACATCGTCTGCACCCTTATCTGCAATAGCATTGACATCCATCTGATACTGTGCAGTATCTAAAGCAATAACAGTTCAAAGTTGCCCTTTTGGCGGCTTCCACTCCTCTCTCTTTACCCTTTCTGTCAAGTCAATAATAAGGTGACCATCCTCATCATGAATTTCAATAACCTCACATCCACATACACATTGGAGGCCAAACCGTTCTGGAATACTTAGATTTGTAGCATCTTCACCACTAAGTGGTTCTAAAAAGGGGCGTATTGATAACAAAAAGAGCACATCATGTTCTTTGAGCCCATCCCACTCAGATCTCATGTGTGATGTATATCTTGAAATGCTGTATGTAACCTCTGCAGTAACAGCAGCTGGCTTGACTTCTCCAATGTTTGGTTGCTTTACTTCTTTTATCTTAAACTCTTTGATTGGCACTGCCATTCTAGCCCAGCCTCGAAAGCGAGTTTCTCCCTCATTATTGATATATGCTCCCAGACATGGCAACACGTCCTGGACATCTTCTCGAATTTCATATGTTGATTCCAAGCGAAAAAGGTTGAAATTCCTCGAGGTAGTCATGCAGAGTTAGAAACTGTAGATTAAGTTTTCGAAGGGCTAAACATCCTTAACCACTGTGGTTAATGCTTGGAACAACACTTTCATCCCACATGACTTGTTCATTTGGATAGAGTGGAAGTGCATTTATTGCTTCCTTTTGAGATTGTCGTTTCTCAAATGTAGAAACCATTACCTCCATAAGGAAATCTATCCTTTTCATCCACGGATCACTGATGTCAACTAATTTTAGCTGTTCAAAGCATTTAAAGCCACATTAACATATGGCACAACCCACAAGACATACATTTAGAATAAGGAGATACACTACAAGCACCTAATATTAGAGACTTCATTATTCCACTAAAATTATATGCATCTGTAAATTCTACTCTCATTTGTTTAAGTTACCAGTTATACTAAACCACATAAAACTAGTAAACCATAAATCATATTTTTTGATTGCACATTCATTATCCAGAATCATTTGAATCAATGAGGCAACTGCAGCATGCTAATTGTACGAATGAAAATTCATGATATAAATCAAATCACTCCTTGACATGGACTATTATTCTCTGTAAAATGAAAATTAAAAAGGCAATTTCACATCTATATTTTACTTGTCAAATAAACACTCGGTAAGAAACCAGACTACTGTTGCACAATATTCAACAAAAGAAGCATACTATTATGTTTATAACCAATATTCTGGGGAAGATCCCTGATAATAGTATTTGGAAAAGATGACAGTCCTAATTAGATGCAATTGTGGATTCCCTGCAAAGCCCCTTCATGAAACTCAACACAGATGGGACTTTGAAAGGTAATCCGTGGCAGATTAGCTATGAAGGAATGGTGCATACCTCATATGGGGTTGCCGAAACAATGATAATAATTAGTTGGTCTTAAAAATAAATGGTACAATTAATTCATATTTTGCATTAATATCCTACAAGGATATACTCTGTTGTCTTATTCTTCATGTTTCTTTAATATTGGATATTGATTATTCTTTACTGGCTAGTGTGATCCTTTTGGGTTTGCACAAGCTAGTATCAGAGCAGTCGATTACGCTCTTGTCGTAAGAGCATTTGTGAGTTAGCTTAGCTTGTGGCGAATCCCTGGGCTTACAAATGTTTGTCCTTTTGCTTGGTAAGCCAAAAAACCTGAAATCTCCTTATTGTGAGTTAGCTTAGCTTGTGACAAATCCCTTGGCTTACAAATGTTTGTCCTTTTGCATGGTGATAATAGTTACTTAGGTAGTGCATGTATGTGTTACCTTTATTTCTGTAGGAAATAATGCTTGTCCTTTTCCTCATTTGGGGAATCTTCAAACTCTTTGCATGATTGTATAGTGCATGCTTTCACTTGTGCTTGAGCATTCTTTGTGGGATCTTCCACTTGGAACCATGCATGCTTCTGTAATCCTCCACTTCTACTTGTGCACACCTTATTTCCGAGTCTATATCTTGAGAACACTAGGTCTCTCTATGGTCATCTTAGATTTATATATTGTAGCATATACAGTGGAGGATTATTTGATTATTTAAATACTATCAGTTTCAACCTGATTTTGTGTATCAAACTTGTCTATATGTTCATTTATGTGATTGTTCTTATCTAGCATATGTACTTTACTGTAACAGTAACCTATGGTTCAAGTACACATTACCATCTGGAAGTTGCAACACTGGGTTCAGTTGGTCTGTCAAGTATCATATCAAGATTAATGTTTATACCATTCAAATAAACTAACTGGTAATGCAAAAATAAGTGCTTTGAATAGTCACAGCTGTTGAACCATTACTAATGTACTTTTGTTTTTGTTCCATTTTGAACTATCGATTAATGTCAAATGATGAGATATAAGTTAAAAAGTATAGCTTAATGTATTTACCATAATATATTATATAATGATATCACGGTTCTTCTATATTGACATCAATTTTTATTTACATTTACATATTGAAAGAAATTAAATTCCTATATTTCGAAAAATTATCGTCTATCCCTAAATTCCCTCATATTCTCCATGTCTCGCGGACATTTCCCAAGTCCAGGAGGCTTCATGTAACATTTCTTTAAGGTGCTAAGCACCCAGTAACATTAATGTAAAAGAAGAGGATTATTGGAAAAGGAAGGTAAGGGAAACTATTGAAATTGAAAGAAGACCAGCTAATCTAAATAGGGATGATGAGCTCGATATTGGTAGTTCATGGCAACCAATAATGAACCACCTAGAGAGCTGAGACAATGCACATATAAGCT
The DNA here is from genome assembly GCA_037957365.1 of Torreya grandis. Lineage (NCBI taxonomy): Eukaryota > Viridiplantae > Streptophyta > Pinopsida > Cupressales > Taxaceae > Torreya > Torreya grandis. Next base: position 619,998 of record JARHVA010003810.1, on the reverse strand, counting down.
TCTGTGACTAATTATTTAATGATTTATTAATCGATTTAGGTGAATCTTCAGAGTGTTTTTCATATTCTTCTTCTCCCGGAGGATGGGTACCAACATTACCGGTTCTTCAGTTTTTGCCTACATTTGGGGTTTGGTTCAAACCAGGGGCTGGTTTTGGTTCAGTTCGTTGTCCCAACGCTCAGGGTTCGTCTCTGGGCACTCGGGTACAGCTGGGGTTCTTCTGAGACGAACCCTGGGTGTTGGGACAAAGAACCCACAGTCCACAACAATCAAAAACGTGTTTTTTTTTTACCACCAAAACCAATGCAAGTTAATAATAAAAAAGACATTTCTACACCCTAGAAGCCAAGTATGAACAAAATCAAAAACTAAAAATAACACAAATGGTAAAAACAAAGTGACAAAAGGAAACCACTTGCATCTTATTTTTCTAATTTTCTCATTGCATACTTGCACTCCATTGCTGTTGTAGGTTTGAATCTTCATCAAGCAGTCCTTCTACTTCGACAACACAAAACTTAGCTAGCGGGAGTGGTAGTGGTGATAGTCCATGTGGTTTTAATGAACCACAACATGATGTTGATGTTGATGCTCTCGATGAAGAGCAATATGACTATGAAAATTAACTTTTAAAGTTTGATGTAATTAATTATAGCCACAGGGTAATTATTGATATTTGATATTTGATATTTTAATATTTATCATTTTTGTTTAATGGTTATCAACTTATCAGTTATCAAGATGTATACTATGTGGTTAATGACAATGGCACTAACTTCCTATGTATCAGGGTAGAATTTCTATTTTTTTTTTAATTGTTTATATGTTTTTTGTACAGACGAACCCAAAACAAACCCAAGGAAAAAAATTGCCGTACCGGCTAATCGGGTTCTTTGAACCCGCACTATAACCAAAAATGAATCGGTAACATAGATAGGTACGCATATTGTACCCATCAGATTTATTTTTAAATAATATGATAGACCTAAAAATCTCTATTGCAAATACACATCATCATGGAAACCTACATAGAGTCAACCAGTGAGAAATTAGAGAGGATTGAACCCTTGACCTCTTTTTAATAAATTCACAAAATCTTAGCCAATTCTCCTAAAAGTTATTACTTGCCTATAACACAAGGAACTCTTGTTTTTTTTAGTACATGATTTTAGTGTATAACTATCAAATTAATATTAAAATAAAATGGTGGCAAGGAGAATTGAACTATGGTCTCCACTAGCACATTAATCAGTCTTCGTTGACCGTGTCACAACTTCATTGCAAATCATATGCAAGCAGCAAGATATTTAGAAAATTAGTGATCCCTAAGATCTATTTTTTTAAATATTGAAAAGAGTGATGGCACAGCCCAAGCCCCTGGCATCCTTGTCAAGATAACCATAGCCCCTTCTTTAGACAGCCCAGAGCAAATAATTGAAGTTCAGCCTTTTGATCAATACGGCAAATTAAAAAACAGGTAATTTTATCATCCTTGCAATCTTAGAAGAAACATCAAGCCATATATAGAAGCATGGATCAATCATCTTTGATTATATGGCTGCTACAATGGCAACAACATTGCGCAAAGGATTGAGGAGAGATTGCCGCCTGTTGCAAATTGGCCACAAACATATGCAACTCCAAGATGCCAAAAGCATGTGGGCGAGCACCAAGGGCAGCTGAATTGTAGCAAAAACATGCATGCTAATAAAAGGATGGCTTCTTGAAAATCAAGCAGCAAAAAGGCTGAGAGAAGGAGATGCCATAGCTACATGAAGACAGTTCAACTGCTGCAGGCTAAAAAGGAAGGAAACTATAATTCTTCATTTTAAGTAGTTAGGAATGCTTTTGCAAAGGCAGCTTGAACTGAGGATGCCAGATTAAGAGGTTTGGAAGGTGGCTTGGGGTACCAATGAAGGAGTGCCAATGCTGGTTATTGAGAGACCAGTAACAGCATGGAAGGAAGAACAGGTTCTACGAGTGAAGACTAGACGAATCATCTTTAGGGCTTAAAGAAAAGACTATGCTGAAGGCAAAGCTGTTACACCCCTAACATTATGAGCACTAAGGTTATGAAATGGAGAGCATAACCTTTATCGTTTATTAGTTCGTAATATTTGGTTAGGCCAACATAATTGGAATGAATGGGTGTCACCCTTCCCAATTATGGGTATATATAGGGTTGAGCATGGCTCTCCATAATCATAGCAAGTTTCATTATTGAATTAATTTCCTTATTTATTATGATTATGAAGAAATATCATAAGAAGCAGTATTAGAGCATTGATTTTGGCAAAGATTTTTTTCCCACTATATCTCTCAAACCATGGTGAATTTTTCTACAAATTTTTATTGGAGTTGGAGCATCACTCAAGTAGTCTGTATTAAAAAAAAAAAAATGGGTTTTGGAGATCATTATTGAGCGAATTATTACGAGTTTATGATTTTTCATAAAATTACTCTTCAGGGCGCAATTTTCAAAAAATTTTGGATTTATTTATATTTTTTGAAAGTTCGTAAAATTTTAGACAAGTTCCTTTCTTTGTATTTTAATATTTGAGGCATTCTACATTCTGAAATTCAATGGTCAAATTTGGTCTACGGTGGAACATATGCTCCTAATATACCCCATTTTCACTGTTTATGGTTACCACTTGCTCTGTATGCTTTCCTCCAAGAATTGAGAACAAATCTAGAGCTTAAAACTCTTGAGAATGAATCAATATGAATTCATTCAATTCTATTCCATCAACAAAATAATTACAATAGCTTCTGGGTTATATACAAAAGCATGCTCGTAATAGAGCATTGGTTACAACAACCATATTCTCAAAAATCATAGGGAGTAACAATAATAAAAGAAATAGATTATTCTCTCAAACCACGTATCTACTAAATATTAAATTAAATATTTATTTTACCCATATTAACCTAACATCTAACTATGGTAAATAATTGTATTACAATAAACTATGAGTAATTAAATATTACTCGTTTATTATCTAATGGTGAATTAATCACCCTAACATTCCCCCCCTTAATTCAACATTGTCTCAAGTGAACAGGAAAGAAATTTTTTGAATGCCTCATTTTTTCCTGCTTGTTAAAAACATCTACACGTTGATCTGTCGGACAATACTGGAGCTGGATGTTGTTGTTCTGAACATGTTCGCAGATGAAATAAACTTGCACCTCAATGTGTTTAATGTGTTCATGAAACATTGGATTGCGAACAAGCTTTACTACTCCTTCATTGTCTACATGAAGAATTGTTGGTTGATCATGTAGTAATCCAAATCCTTCAAGTATACATATGAGCCAAATCGCTTCACAGACAGCTCCTGTGCCGACCTTGAAACACAATTTTGCTTCTTACTCCCCCATAATATCGGTCCAGAACCCAAAAAGAATACAAATCCTGAAGTGGATTTCCTGTCTTGGATGTTCCTTGCATGATCCGAGTCCGAGTATCCTATCAAGAAGTTATCATTCTTCTTGTATTCTAGGTCAAAATCCATAGTTCCTCTGATGTACCTCAATACTCGCTTTGTTGCTTTCCGATTACTGATCTTAGGATCTTGCATGAACCTTGCGAGATAATTAACAACATAACTAATGTGTAGCCTAGTGTAGGTCAGGTAAATGAGACTCCCCATCAACTATCGATATAGAGTTGCATTTAACTATGGTGATGGATCTACTCAAGAAAACTGAAGCTTTGTCTCCATAGGTGTGGCAAATGGTTTGTTATCCATCATTTGAAAATTCTTAGCGTTATCCTAGTATATTTGAGCTGAGATACAAATATGTGATTTTCTTCTGCCAAACTTCTAAACCAAGACAATAATGCAGAAGCCCAAGATTTGTCATGTCGAATGATCGATTCAGATCTTTCTTTGTTGATTCAATCATCTTCACTGAACTACCAGTGATGACTAGATCATCGACATATACAACTACAATCACTATCTCCCCCCCTTGTTTGAGGTAGAGATTCGGATCATATTGACTCCTTTCGAATCCATGTTTCAAGAGATGCTCATCAATCTTGATATACCATACCCTGGGAGCCTGTTTAAGACCATACAATGATTTGATAAGTCTACAAACTTTATCTTCTTTTTTAAATTTGACAAAACCTTATGGTTGAGTCATGTAGACTTCTCCCTGTAAGTCCCCATTAAGGAAGGCCCTTTTCATGTCCATTTGATGAACTTTCCAGCCAAACTATGCAGCTAGAACAAAAATCATCCTGATTGTTTTGATCTTTGCTATGGGAGCAAATGTCTCCTCATAGTCAATGCCTTCTTTCTGAGCATACCCCTTCACAACCATTCTTGCCTTGTGCTTGTTGAGACTGCCATCTGCTTTGTACTTCGTCTTGAAGATCCATTTGCATCCGATTGGCTTCTTCCCTGGTGGAAGATCTACAAGCTGCCATGTTTTATTTTTCATCAGTGAATTATATTATGAATCCATGGCATCTTTCCAAGGTTTCAAATGTAGGGCTTCCTCAACTATAGAGGGCTCGACAGATTCAACAACTGTACTCATTAAAGCCAAATTGACCTCACCACAAGCCATATTATTAGTCCTTGGTCCAGTGGTGGATGTGTTTGGAACACCATCCAACTTTGCATCTCTGAGAGTTTTAGTATACCATTTAGCCATAAGTTGAGTAGATCTTGTGGGTGGTGGAGCTGCACCATTATTCCCATCATCATTATTGTATTCATCTGGGAGATCACCATCTTCAATATTTTCTATGGGACTGATTTGTTTATCAGGTGCACTTGTAAAAGGAACTACTTCTTTTCAAAGAATTCAACATCCATGCTGATGTAGATTTGTCTGGTTTTTGGATCCATGAGTCTATAGACAAATGCTTCTTCACTGTACCCTAAGAACACGTATTTTTTGGCTTTCATATCAAGCTTAGTTCATTCCGCTTTGGGAATGTGCATACTTGCTTGACATCCAAAAACTCGAAGATGTGCTATAGATGGCTTTTTCCCTAACCAGTCTTCATGTGGTGTTACTCCATCAACAGCTACAGTGGGTACTCTATTGAGTGGATATGCCGCAGTTTTGGCAACTTCTGCCCAAAATGCCTTTGTCAAAACTGAGTCATGTATCATACATCGCACTATTTCTACGATAGTATGATTCCTCTGTTCAACAACTGCATTTTGCTATGGTGTATGCAGAGGTGTTATTTGACGACGAATATCATTTGCTTGCAGAAAATGTTTAAACTCAATACTGGTGAATTCCCCCCATGATCTGTGCGGAGTCACCCAAATGCATTTTCAACAATCACTTTGAACTTCTTGAAAGTTTCAAAGGCTTAATCCTTTGTTTTCAAATAGTAGATCCACATTTTTTTGGAACAATCATCAACAAAGAGCATAAAGTACTTAAATCTAGCATGGCTAGGTGTCATTGGTCAGCACAGATCTGTGTGAACCAAATCAAGTTTACCATTGGATTTATAGGTACTTATCTGAAATGAAATTCGATGTTGTTTTCCTACTAAGCAATCATGACATTTGTCTGTACCCTTTTTAAGAGGTGGTAAGCCTCTTACCATGTTTTTGCGATGAAGTGTGTCGAGATATCGGAAACCGATGTGGGCAAATCTCATGTGCCACAGTTGTGTCGAGTTTGTCTTTTGCTATGAGTGCTTGATTAATTTCTGAATGAAATCAAGCTGAAACATGTGGTTCACATTAGATGCTTGTGCAACAATTTTGGAGTTTCTGGATTTGTCTCTGATCAAACACAATTTCGTTCCACCTTTACAGTCAAAGTCAATCTTCAAATTGTGGTATAAGAGTTGACTTATTAATAACAAGTTTTTAGTTAATCCAGATACTTGGGGAACATCTATGATTTTACATGTTTGTGTGCCTAGGGGGTAAGGCAATGTTGCCAATTCCTTGCACACTGTATGAGGTATCATCACCCAAAGAAACATGATTTTTATTGGGTGTGTCCTTCAAAGTGAAAAAACAATCTTTTCTACCTATTATGTGTCGGGTTGCACCTGAGTCAACATATCATATGTCACTTTGTGATGTGGATACATCATGGGCATCCGCAGAGTACAGGGAATCATCTTCTTCATGTTCTTGTTCACCAATATTGCCTTGTTGCTTTGATTTCTTCTGCCAAGTCCCCTTTTTTTGTCCTTGTGGCTTACTGAATGAGCCAGGGGATGATTCTTGGTTTGTGAATTTCTGACCACTAGAAGATCCGTTTCTGAAGGTATTGTACCAACAATCTTTTAGGTCATGTCCTTGACGACCACAAATGAGACATTGTGTTTGTGACTTTCCTCCTTGTCAATTCTGCTTTGAATTAGGTTTTGATGAAGATTTGATTGGTTTCTTGCCTTTTTGTTGATGAGAAGCAAGTACATGTTCTTGTTTGTCATGAGTGTTGAAAGCCTCTTCCTGTTGCAACATATTTACCAATTTTTCAAAATTTGGTTTCTGTGTTGTAATAGTCAAAGTGGTCACAAAAATCTTGTATAAGAGTGGCAATGCTCTCAAAACAATAGGTACAAGAGAGTCATTTGAAACTCTCACCCAAGGATTGAAGTGATGCCCTTAGCATTGGAACACGTCTTAAAAAGGCCTCCACTTTTCTCCTAATTTCGATTTAAAAGAGTGGAATTGACTTTGCAAATGCAGAATTGTGCTCTCATTGTTGGCCTCATATACAGTTTGGAGCTTATCCCAAGCTTCCTTAGTTGCTTTGGCTTCACAGATGTGTGGTTGAACTTCATTTGATACTCTAAACATGATAATCAACTTAGCCTTTTGATTGGCTTTGTCAAATTTACATTGTTGATCAACGTTTGTTGCATGTCGACTAGATGAGCCATCTACTACAGACCAAATTTCTTCAGATTCCAGTTGAGTTCTGAGCTTTGTCTTCTAGGCAAAGTAGTTGTCACTTTTGAGTAACTGTGAATATGATAGAAAAAAATTCGGAGCTTGTCCAGCCACTATCAAGACTGCGGGTGATGGATTGGTTCCTTATCACTCCAAGTAGACAAGTCTTCTTTTATATATACCGTCAGACCGATATCCCAAACCTTTCTTTCTATGTGCCTTTCCTTTATACTCGTCGGTACGGAGAAGCTTGCCCTTTTTGTATACCCGACGATATAGGAAAGAGGCGTTAACGTACGGAAAAATCCGATATTTGGTACCTAGACAGTACTGAAAAGGGTTCGTCCAATTTCTAGAACCTGCTTAGATGGATTTTCCCATACGCGTGCATAACTTCGCTATATACTTGGAAATACCACCAGTCAAGATTTACGCCCTTCGATTGAAATGAACGAGTAAATGAGGGGAAGGCTATGAGTGAGCGTGTCTTATTTCTCTCCGATGATTTAAAGGGTTGATGCCCAGACGTCGTTGTTTTAGTTATGTTATGTTGTGTATACAGTAACTCAAGCGTGACGACATTACCCATAAATGTTAATGAGAGGCATAGCTATGATTGAACATAGTGTCGAGTTTTTAAAAAAAACTATTGAATTTGTGCAATACAATATTTTGCAAAAGAAATTTACAATACTTTTTCAAAAAAAAAATCACTTGTTTTTTGTTTTGGGCTCTTTGACCTCTTTTTGGCAAAAAAAATATAGTTTTTTTTACTGTCTTTTCCTTCTTTTAAAAAAAATAATAATAATTAGTACATTTGCCACTAATTCAGTTAGTTATAACTAAATTTGAAGGATTTGCCAAAGTTGGAGGCACTGCTAAAAAATTCACTAAAAAAAGCTTTTGGGGGATTTGAACCTCCCACCTCTACTTTGCTAAAAAATAATCCCACCAACTCACCTATGCATCATTTCAACAATATGAAAGCACATAAATATATAAAGGCTTATAATGGTGATTTTTCTTTAAACCACCCTCCCACCTAATACCACAGGTTGGCAAATAAGTGGTTTTTAAAAAACATTACAGCAAAGGTTTTTTTATAGATGGTTTTGAGCAAATAAGAGGTGGTTTTGAGGTTCTAACAAGTAGTTTTGGGGATTTAAAGGTATATGGTGCTAAAGATTGGATCTACAATCCTAAAAACTGCAGATTTTGATGTGTAAACTCAAAAAATAAAAAAAATTCAACCTTTTTCAAATGCCAAGCTCCTTTCTTGAATGAACGCCAACCAAGCTTCACTATGGATACTTTCTCCAACACCAAACTTCTTTTTATATTTGCAACACAGCTTTGTGTTTTAAAATGCCTCTCTAACAGTTTGGCAATGCCTTTATGGTGCCAAGCGTTTTTTTTTTTGGTAAACTATAAAGCTTTCAGGATGATGTTCAGCTGCCTTTGTATTTTGCAGAATAATTCAAACATCAATCTTTTACCAGATCTTTTTTCAAACGCTGCTCCTTTGATTTTAGCATCAAAGATCACATTTTTTTAATGTTGATATACCACATAAAATGATAAATATAACAGCAAGAATTTTTGCAACACGCTTTTGCAGGGGGGTAGCTCAGCGTTTCTGCTTGCAAACAACCCTTTTTTTTTCTCCATCAATTCTCCAAAGCCAATTTCCAACATGGAAATATATAGACAGTGAATTATAATATCATTGCTTGCAGTTTATGTGGGCACTCGTTTTCTACTACTGCTTTCGCTGGAGAAACTTTGGTTATGTGCATCTTCTGTTGCTTCTTCGCTTGCGTCTTCTGCTACAAACGTCCGTCGAAGTGCACAAGTTCTCCGGGATTCTTCACAAGGTCAAAGTTGCAGAGCTCTAATCCCAGATCTTGAGAATGAATCAATATGAATTCATTCAATTCTATTCCATCAACAAAATGATTAAAATAGCTTCTGATTTATACATAGAAGCATGCTCATAATAGGACATTGGTTACAACAACCATATTCCCAAAATCATAGGGAGTAACAATAATAAAAGAAATAGATTATTCTCTCAAACCACGTATCTACTAAATATTACATAAAATATTTATTTTACCCATATTAACCTAACAACTAACTATGGTAAATAAACATATTACAATTAACTATGAGTAATTAAATATTACTCATTTATTATCTAATGGTGAATTAATCACCCTAACAAAAACAAAACCAAATCAATGACCATGCCTTTTGGAACAAATGTTTATTCTTCAACCATTGATCCCAATGATTCCCTTTATTGTCCACCAAAATTGAAGAAAACACATCTAAAGGATATGAAACAATGGTCACTTTTATCCAGCATAATTTGTTTGCCCCATTGGCAACATCCTTGAATGAGGGTTTAGACAAGTTTAAACAAGATTTAATGTCCAAAATGAAGTCCCTAATTAATCCACGTCCTACAATCACTCATATACAGCGAAACCACCCTATAAGGCACAACAAACCAAACATAGGACAACCATTGCAAGGGCCAAAATTGAACCTACCAAAGGACAACTGCAAGTTTGATGGTATGAATGTAACTGCCCGGTAAGTCTCCTAGAAAAATATATATAGCTTCACAATATATCACAGAATGCAATGGTTGACATAGCTTCACTAAATCTAGAATTTAAACCTTATCAATGGTACAAGTGGATGATGAGTGACAAGAAAGGGTGGGTGCTTAAGTAGGATGAATTTACTAAGAACTTAGCAGCCCACCATGAGCAACCGTGGAAGGAAAGTTATTTCACACAACTAACAAATGTGAAACAAACAAGACCTATAGCTAAATATAATGCGGAGCGCATGAGATTGGCAATCCAAACTTCAGAAGCAACACCTTATCAGAGATTGCAATTTTACATCAATGGACTAAATGAACGAATTAAGTATGATGTTCGTTTGTTGGAACCTTTTGCAGCTAGGAAAGCAATGCAGCAAGCACAACACATTGAGCAGTAGAACTCTGCTACCAAGATATTCACGCAAAGTCAAACTACAGGATGGAGAGATAGAAATGTGACTAATATTGTTGATAGAAATGTGGTCAACTCTTTTAACCAAGGCAAATTACCAAGCTCTCTCCTCAACAAACGGCAAAAAGAAGAGAAAAAGGCCTATGTTGGCATTGTGACGGTAAATGATCTAGAGGGCATAAGTGTGCTAGCAGTGAGAAAAGACTAATGATCATTGAGAATGAGGTTTTAAAGGAAGAATTAAATACTGAGGAACCAATAATAGAACAGGGGCATGCAAATTCTCAGGAAGAAAGACCTACTATCTCGCTACATGAATTAAATGGGATAAGCACACCACAAACACTCAAAGTGGTGGGTTATATTAAGAAAACGGTGACAGTTTTGGTCGATACAAGGAGTACCCATAACTTCATTAACAAAAAATTAGGAACTCAACTGCTTTGTGTATATAGTCTCCATTTTTCAAGTCATGACTGTCAATGGGAAGCAACTCTCCTGTGGAGATAAATGTTATCATATCAAACTCTCAATGGGGGACTATCAACTAGAATCAAAAATGTTTGCCATACCGATTGGGGGAGTAGATGTAGTTTTGAGAGTACAATGGCTTAAACAGTTGGGAATAGTGTCTTTCAATTTTCAAGACTTATCCATGGTTTTCAGTATAAATGGAAAAAAGGTACAAACTTAACGAGATGAAATCCACATCAAGCCAAATTATTAGCTCTCATAGGATAAAGAAATTGCTTAAGAAAGGATCTTACAGCATAGTAGCACAATTACATTTCTTGGAAGCACATGATGTAGAAAATCAAGACCCACCAAATCTTCAAGGTATTATTCAACGCCATCAACAAGTCTTTTACGAACCAAAGGACCTACCTCCAGTCAGAGATCATGACCATGCAATTGAATCGAGTCCAGGAAGTATTCCTCCTAACATTAGACCTTATCACTGCCCCTATGAACAGAAGTTAAAAATTGAAAAATTGGTGAAGGAAATGCTAGACTCAAGTATTGTTCATCCTAGTAAAAGTGCTTATTCATCTCCAATGGTTATGGTTAAAAAAAAGAAGTCGTGGAGAATGTGCCTAGTTACAGGGAACTCAATAAGATCACCTTGAAAGATAAGATTTCTATTCCTGACATTGATGAATTATTGGATGAATTGAATGGTATTTTTTTCTTTACTAAGATTTGTGTTCAGATAATCATCAACTCCGGGTAAAGGAGGATGTACACAAGACTACATTCAAAACTTGTGAGGGTCACTATGAGTTCTTAGTTATGCCATTTGGTCTCACTAATGTTCCATCTACTTTTCAAAGTCTCATAAATTCAGTTTTCCACCCATCTCTTCGTAAATTTGTATTGATGTTCTTTGATGACATATTAATCTACATTAAGACATGGGAAGAACATTTGCAAAATGCAGAAAAGATATTAAAGGTATTAGAAGACCATCAACTTTATGCAAAGAAATCCTAATGTGCCTTTGGGGTGAAGGAAGTGGAGTACTTAGGACATGTGGTGTCACATGAAGGTGTTATAGTGGACCCTAGAAAGATTATAGCTGTCAAAGATTGATCAAAACCAAAAAATACTAAAGGTTTGAGACGATTCTTGGGTCTAACAAGGCACTAAAGAAGATTTGTTCACAATTATGCTCGCATAGCAGCACCCTTAACAACATTATTGGAAGAGGATTAATTTTCATGGTCAGGGTTAGCCACCCAAGCATTCCATCAACTGAAAGAAACTCTTACTTCCATGTTTGTGCTAGCTACCCAAAACTTCTCTAAGACATTTGTGGTAGAATGTGATGCTTTTGGCCATGGCATTGAGGCAGTACTAATTCAAGAAGCGTGTCCCTTAGCATTTGAGAGTCGAAAATGAAAAGGAAAGAACTTGGTAAGGCCCACATATGAGAAATAAATGTTAGCAATCATTCGTGTAGTCAAACAATGATGCCAGTATCTCATGGGAAGGAATTTCAAAGTTGAGACAAATCATGAGAGTCTAAAGTATTTGCAACGACTATCTGCAGAGATGCAATAGAAATGGTCAAAAAGAGACTAGGTTAAGACTTTGAAATTAATTACATAAAAAAGCAAGGAGAATATTGCAACTAATGCGCTTTCTCAACATGAAGCAGAGAAAGCAATAATTTGTGTTATTTCTTTATTACAACCTAAATGGGTAGAAGAAACACGACTAGTGTAGCAACAAGACACTCCAACCACGAAACTCATACAACTATTACAAGAGAACCCCTCTTCTTTAAATAAGTATGTTTGGAAAGGAGACTCCTTATGGTACAAAGACAAGCTCTTTTTGTGCAAAAAATCAGAGTTAAAAACTAGTATCTTGTCTCAAATGCATGGCTCACCCATCAAAAAACGTTCTATATTCTTAAAGACCTATCACCATACAAGGTAGGGTTTTTGTTTTGGAAGGCCTTAAGGGGGATGTACAAAAATTTGTGGCAAAATGTTTGAAATGTCATCAAAATAAAGGAAAAACGATTAAGACCCAAGGTCTCTTACAACCATTAACCATTTCAACACAACGTTGGGAGGAAATATCGATGGACTTCATTACAGGCCTACGTAAAACAAATAACTTGGATGTGATATTAGTGGTTGTGGATCGACTCACTAAGTATGCACATTTTTGTGAGCTTTCTCATCCATTTCAAGCAAGTACAGTGGCAGAAGTATTCATGGAAAAGGTACAAAAACTCCATGGCATTCCCAAAATCATTGAGTGATCACGATCCTATCTTCACTAGCATATTTGGACTGAACTATTTTCCGTATGCGGCACAAAACTTGCGCATAGTTCATCTTATCATCCACAATCATATGGCCAAACTAAAATTGTGAATAAATGTCTCAAAGGATACCTACGTTGTTTTGCCATACCTACATTGTTTTGCCTCAGAAACATAAGCACAATGGTCCATGTTGATTTCACAGGCAGAATGGTGGTATAACATGTCATTTCACATAGCGACAGATGACTCCATTTGAGGCTATCTATGGCTACTCCTCACTTTCTACCATGTCTTATTTGCAGGGTCATCCTGAAGCCCATGCAGTCAAGGATCATCTTCAATACCAACATGAAATGCTTCAAGTCCTTAAGGATAGTTTGGTCGTGGCTCAAAATAGGATGAAACAAGCAGATCAACTCCACAGTGAGAGGCATTTAGAGGAAAGAGATTTGAGTATTCCTTTGCTTGCAATCCTATAAACTAAGGTCACTTAAACAACATAAGAACATCAAACTAGCACCAAAATTTTATGGGCCCTGTAAGATTCTCCACCGGATCAAAAGTGTCGCTTATAAGTTAAAACTTCCACCCTCTCCCAAAATTCATCCCATCTTTCATGTTTCATACTTGAAGAAAGTAATTGGTACCAAGCTTTCGGTCTAGTCAAAGTTGCCTGAATTAGATGAAGAAGGGAAGCTCATTATGGAATCCGAGGTTATAGATAAAAAATTGAAGCAACTGCGCAACCGAGCCATTTCTAAATTTCTCATCAAATGGGAGAATCTACCCACTGAAGATGCAACATGGGAGGATGAACAATTCAAGCAAAAGCACCCTGAATTGCTACGCATTGAGGGCAATGCTTTTCTGAAGAGAAAGGGCATGTTACACCCCTAACATTATGAGCAATAAGGTTAAGGAATGGAGAGCATAACCTCTAACTTTCATTTATTAGTTTTTAATATTTAGTGAGGCTGACATAATTGGAATGAATCATTGTGTCCCTTCCCAATTATGGTATCTATATGGTGGAGCATGGCTCTCCATAATCATAACAATTTTCATGATAAAGGAACTAAACTTGAAGATATTCCTGTCTTGAAACAAGCCATGTACATATTTATCAAAAAAATGCCTAGATTATCTTCAAGAAGGAAGGTCAATTTTTCCAACCCGCATGGAATAAGCCTACCAGGACTTATTATGAAACAGTAAATGCAAAGCACTTATGGCTTGTCCCTCCAAATAATGAAAGAAAACCATTGTCATGCCAAGGTGAGTAAATATGATTTTACAGGAGGCAAGTGTAATGCTAGGGCCATCATTATATTTTAAAAAGGAATCTTGATTGCTTCACCCAAGACAAAAATTATTATGAAATCAACTAATCAAAAGAAATTTTAGAGGTCCGAGCATTCGAGAGAAGTGCAAGGTATTCTCAAATATTCATGGAAGATTCTGCCCAACCATTTGAAACTTTCTCTTCGTTTAGCTGGCCATTAAAACTTCTTTAGAAGCCACTTTTTTTCCTAGAAATCCTAACAAGGAGTACATAATATGTATCAACGCTTGTATCAAAGGCTTGGGAGGAGAGATAATGTAGAGAGGTAGAGTTAGCTTGTATAAATCCTGCCATTAGATGGACAGGACAGGATTGTCCTTAATTAGCTACAGTGGTTTGTGACCTAAAGAATCATGGAGTCATTATCCTTGGGTAAGAGATTTAAACTGAGGACCAATCATGACAGTTGAAGCATCTGCACTCATAATCAACTGAATAAATCTAAGGCAGGTGGCTTGAATTTGTAAGCCAGTATAGTTTTGATATCAAACATACAAATGGAAAGGAACACAAAGTAAAGCAAATGCACAAAGTACAACTTGTACAGGCCTCAAATACCTTGGAATCTGAAAATGAAGGTGGTCACCTCAAATATAAGGATCGAGTGTTCAAAAATCAGATAAAGAAAAAAAAACTTAATAAAGGTGAGGCACATGATACTCCGTATACAAGACATCTTGAATATCAAAAATAATTTTCATAGTGAAACAACAGTTTTTTAAGCTAGGAATGAAGAAGAATATTGTGTTGTGTGTTTCCAGAAGAATACTGCTAAAATTTAAATGCAAAACACCAAATGTATCCTCATACAATCCTTGCATGTGAATGGAACTAGATCTCAATAAATTTCGTTACGGGACTCCGCAAAAAACCAAGTATGAAGCAATCACTGTAGTTGTAAATAAGTTTAATAAAGCATCTCAGTTCATACTAGTTCATGCCAAAAATACAGTTCCAGACATTGTTATATCTTCATTAAAAAATTGTCAAAAATGATGGAATGCCTAGGAATATCGTCTCAGACTCTTAACTCCACTTCCAAGTTTTGGAACAGCTTATTTCAATCAACAGATATCATCCTTAACCTCATGGGCAGACCTAAACGGCAAAACAAGTGATTCATGATATATTACAATTGGGAGGACTATTAAAGATTTTAGCTTACAAAAACAGTAATGTTGAATAGAAAAAGTGTCTATAAGAAACTGTGAGAGAGATGAGATTATCACAGTTACACTTCAGGATGACGAATTATGCCTTAGACTTTTGGAATTCAATTTTTTTTTAAAGGTACCTTTTAAAATGTTTGTGGCCATAATTCCATTGGGTTAAATATGCCTACAATAATGGCTTCCATACATAATTACAAATGAACCCATTCAAACCCATATATGGAAGGAGGTGTGGCACTTGAATATTTGGGAAAATCTGGAGAATATAATCATATTCCACCTAAAATACTAATGTAAATGTTGTGTCCAGTGTTTTTCCACAGACACACTAAGGCATTAAAAACCCTCCCATTTTAGCCTAAATTACAAAATCTAAACATGGTATGGGTTACCTACAACTGTATAAGGCTCGTAAATGTTTACAAACATAAACAAAACCTAATCTAAGTTGTGAATGTTGGAAAAGAAAGGGAAAAGAAATGTGAATTTTACTCCTTTTCTGAATCTTATATGGAGACACAGCCATGGATGACAGTTATTTTAACTCGGAGTACAAACATCTCTGCATAGATGAACTGCTTACAACAAAAGCGACCTTAATTAAAATTAATATTAAAACAATGCAAGAATTAAAGTGATTCATTAAACTTTAATTCTGAATAACGCACGTTTAGATAGAATTTAAGGTAACAAACCATCAAAGTTTTGGAACCATTCGTGTAAACAAAATTAGTCCAAATACACAAATAGTGCTTAAACTTATTTAAGTTAGACAAAGAAGAGAAATATCAGGATCAATAGCTATACCTTCTTTAGAGTCCACATAACCCGACAACTTACATTAAGTCGACCCGAAGATCCAAGGGCTTAGCCCTGACCTTTGAAAACAAGGTTATATCATCCACATAAATCACAATACGTTTATTACCCAAACCTTTGAATGTGGTGTCCATAGCCCTTTGAAAATTAGCACCAACATTAAATAAACCAAAAGGTATATGTTCATAAGCAAAGGTACCCTATTTAGTAGTCAAGGTTGTTTTAAATCTATCATTTTAATCAACAATCACTTAATTATAACCAGAAATCCATCTAGCAAGGACAACATTTCTAACCTATTGATCATTTGTAAGAATTCATCAATAGACAAAAGTGGGTAGTTATCCTTCTCTAAGGCCCTATTCATATTTATTAAGTCCACACAAAGCCTTATCTCACCATATTTCTTCCTCACTAGGACGAGATTAGCTACCCATGTGGATAAGAGTTTTGTGCACTTCCTTATGAATGATTGGTTCAAGTAATAGGTTGACTGGTTTATGACTTTTTTATATAAGGCTTTGCATCTGGATTTAGAGGAATAATATGGGTCATAACTATGGGATCAAAAAATTTGAGGACATCATAAGTCCAAACAAATACATCCTCGAATTCAGTGAACAAGTCTATCAATCGTTCTCATTCTTCAAGAGAGCAGGAACTTCCTAATTTGACAAACTGGGGATCCTCTTCCGTCCCCAAGTTCACCTGCTCAATATCATTTTCTTGTAAAAAGTTGTTCTCATCATCAAGTTTGGGGATGATAAATCTAGCCTTAAGATCAAAATGTTTTCCGTGAGAAACCAAACTTTGGGACTTTTACTAATCTTAATGTATATTATCCCTTCCTCTTTGTCATTCTCAATAGACCTTGTATGTTCCTTTTCATCAATGATCTGATCTTTGAAAACATCCATGCTTGTCATAAACTAGATAATTTGTTGCTCATCATTAAAAACCTGAAAATTTTCAAAGTTATCGGGAACAAAAGGATTTGAAACCATTTTAATAGAAAATTTCAATGAAGTATTGCCTAGAGGGATAAAGCGGCAGTCAAGCTAGCCAAAGAATCATATGTTTCATTTTGCTCTCTTGCATAATGTTAAGAGCAGTAAAGTATTCCACCAAATCCTAGACCCTATACTTATATTTGCTCAAAAATTTAGAGTTGCACTGACATCGACTTCTTACTTGATTTACAATTAGTTCAAAGTCGCAAACAGCCTTTAACATTCTTGTCTTATGTTCTATTGCACATTGAAAGAACAAAAAAAGAGCTTCATATTCAGCAATGTTATTGGTACAGGGGAATTGCAGCCTAAAAGCAAAGTGGAATCACTTACCTCAGGGATTGGCGAGGACTGCACCTGCTCCAAATCCTTGTTTAGATTTAGTATCATCAAATTGTAATAGCCACATCTTATTCCCAACGTGTTACTCTTCTCTTTGGGCCACATTATTCTTGAAGTTTAATGCATAGACCCCAACTTCAGTTTCCATTGGTTCAACATTTTCATTCTTCTAGTGATATTCGGTGATCATTATTTTATCGTTGCTTTTGTCTCAAGTTTTATATAATTTGGCATACCTCTCCAAGGCAACCACATGTGAAATGAATTGGCGGCAACATAACCATTCAAGGCTCTCTGACCAATCTCGATTCAGCAGCATTCCAATGTCTCAAGCATGTGCAGCACCTGATTATCAATAAACTGCTGCAAACGAGGGTCAGAAGCTCGTTGCATATGAATATTAGATAATATCCAATCACTTTTACTTCTAACTTGTCCAATTGCACCACTCTTTTAATAGTCTTTGCAAGGGTTAAGCCAATTCTTTTTGCAAGTAGAGTAAGGCAAAAAATTAGCAAAAGCTCAAGAGTCTACTAAACAATTGTGTAAGTTCTTACCAAAGATTCTCACAATAAGCATAAATTGCGGAACCTCTCCCTTTTCTTAATAGGAGACCACATTGATCTAAGCCGGGGTATTCTTGCCCTTTACTCCAAGGGATATTAACAATAAATCTCTTTGCTCAGTGAGTTGGGCTAATTTATGCATGGTAAAATTGACTTTCGTATATTTCATGTCCTCAACTATGTTATATCCCTTAAAACTCCCTTCATGAGTGATGGTTTTTTGCTGATTGGGAGTACTAAACCCTTGGAGAGATGGCAGGCTATTAAAAGCTTGTAGATCAAGGGGCATTGTTTTATTATTAGGAGGAGCTGCTTTATTATTAGGGGGTCTTGAGGAAGTGTTGGAGTTTTACGTTTATTCCTCAGTTCATAACACCTTTCTTGTTGTTGATAAGCATGGACTTCTACATTATCTTTAAAGTCATTTTTTTCTTCATATGGAAATTTGATGGTCTCTTTAACCATGGCAAATGCTACATTATCAAATGCGCTCTTACTAGCTTCATCCAAACGTGTAGGAACAACCTCATAAATTCCTATTTCTTTTACAAACACATGGAATGCAGTGCAAAATTCAAGACAATGAAGCACACCATGTTGACTTGTTTGATGGACTCTACATCAATTGAAAAAGGCTATGTATGTGTTGTTTATTTTTGCCACGTCTTGTTCATCCTTTGAAAAAAATAGTTCTTGTTAGTTATTTCTAGGCATCCGCTCCCTACTGTTCTCTGAAGACTGATAAAATCATTCCTCAGTTTTTGCAACACCTTTTGGATAGTTTCTAATTCAATATTTGTCATGAAGATGGCTATGACATTCTAATTGTTTGGAATAGTTGAAGCTAGGGGATTGTTATTTGGCAACCAAGGCATAACATTTGGCACATTGGCTCCAACACTAGACATGACAACCTATAATGGGACTGGATTGAGCATAGAGATTGGATTTGACAGCGATAGCTACCCCTCTAACACAATAGCCTCAATGTATGTGGTGGTCATGTTGGTCACTCTGAACTTTCTTACAAAAAATTAAATAGGGTTTGAAGCATCCAAGGACATTGGATGTGTCATCTCTAGGGCAGATCTATCTTGAGGAGTCCTATTAAGCATTCTTTAAAATCTAAAGTTGAAATTTTTAATGGACTCGTTGTTCTCTTATTTCACAAAGTAGAACTGTTTGAACACCACACTAGGGTCAATGGCATCAGTAAATTGGGAGATAAAGGATCTTTCACATTGTTCCCAGGTGGTAATGGATCCGACAATCAAATTTAAAAACCATTCATAGACCAAGTCTTTGAAGGTGAAAAGGGAATAAGCAATATCTTCATTTCTAGGCAAGGGATTAACATCACCTAGGACAATTACAATGGTACTAGACAGCCAAGATGGGGATTCATTATTTTCCATGCTTAGGCCTTTAAGTAATAATTTGGCTTCAACTAGGCTTGTTCTTTTAAAGTTGAATCAAGAGGGATTCCTTGCACTAAATGAGCTCAGGTTTTTCCCTTGTCACTACCAATCTTCCTATGTTATTTTAAGGAACCAACCATACTTCCAACCCAAACTTGGAACAAGTAACTCTATTGGATGACACTAGATTTATCAAAGAGGGGCCCTCCTAATGCCAGTTTTGTATTCAATGTTTTGGCATTGCTAGAGTAAGGGGTTAAAAACAACCCTCTCATTTTATCCTAAATCACAAAATCTAAACATGGTACAAGTTACATGTGTTGGGCTTTTTAAGTTCTTCCCTTGGTCCTACACAAACCAAACCTCGCGTAACAAATACAAATACTCACAACACCAGCTTATTACCTAATTCAAAGACAAAAACACTCACCCGAGGCGCAACAAAAGATCGAGAACCCCATTATGAGAACACAACACAAAGACATGAACATGTGCATCATCCAAACACCACCTAACACATAGAAACACTAAGTATAAAAAAAACAAAGAATAACACACTCATACTTGTTCGTACAAGAATCCATCTATACTCTCGTTCAACAAAACACAACACAAAGACATGAACGTGTGCATCATCTAAACAACACTTAACATATAGAAACACTAAGTATATTGAAAACAAAGCATAACATATTCATACTTGTCCATAAAAGAATCCCTCGTTATTCTCATTCAACAAACCTCAAAAAGCATACTCTCATCTCATATTACAATGATCACCATCCAAGGATGATATTCATTCATATAATTCCCTGAATAATATCTCATAGATCCTTCGAACCCTAACTCGCATCCTTCTCCAGAAGCTCTAAGTCTGCATATGCAAACATGTAACACTTCTAAGATGATCAAATAAGAGGCCAAAGTCCCTATTTATAGCATTCCTAGACCCCTTCAACCTCTCCCAATTGTTGGTTTGTCAATGCCACGAGTTCATCATTTGCCAACTGAAACTCCACCTATTCATCTCATCGGCATATTCTCTCGCTTCCTCAACATATTTTGTCAACCTGGATTGATCCCTAGCCCTCTACATTCTTCTTGCTTGGACGCATTACATCTGGCATCTTCTCATCATATGGGTTTCTTCCTAATTTGTGTTTCTTTCCAACCTTCGCATTGATGTTTCCTTTTGTGCTTCACTAAGTCATGCATAAAACTTCTTCTTGAGCTTGCCCTTTAGCCTACACATTGCAAGTATCTGGTTTGATTTTGTGCATCTGGCTCGTGCATCTTCAGACTTAGTCTATCTTTGAGTGATTGCCTTATGGCCATATTTGGTGTCAACAACCTACACCTCGATCAGGGTCAGATATATTTACAAAACATAAAAGAAACCTAATCTAGGTGGTGAATGTTGGAAAATAAAGGGAAAGGACAATTGAATTTTACTCATTTTTCAATCTTATGTGGAGACTCCCCTGTGGATGACAAACCTTTTAACTTGAACAAGTACAAACATCTCTACATAGATGAAGTACTTACAACAAAAGTGACCTTAATCCATATTTTTAATAAACAGTGAAAGAATTCAAGTGATTCATTAAACTGAAGTTCTCAATAACGAGTGCTCAGACGAAATTCAAGCTAACAAACTATCAAAGCTATGGAATCATTCATGTAAGCAACGTTAGTTCAAAAACACAAATAGTGTTTAAACCTCTTTATATCCAACAAAGAGAAAAGAAAGATGCAAAACAGCATTATTATAGTGTAAACTCAAATTAACACCACCACAAACAAACATAGTCATTGCAGAGAACGACTCCTTGTATTTAAATTTATATCGTTTGATGCCTCCCTATAAAGTGTTTTACATTTTTTTGTGAGCCCCTTATTAAAAAGCTACAAGTTGCTTTTATGGCTCTACAGAACATCGATGCTCTCACTTCAAATGGAATATGAAACGATCAATTGCAAGAGACCGTTCAACTTCTATAGAACAAAAAAAAGTGCTTTATTTAAATTTTTGAATCCTTAGAGAGAAGCCTAAGTGGCCACTGAAGGTTGCTGAGATAAGAATGCCAGTGAAGGAAGTGGCCTCTTCCCACGACAGCATTACACGAGGATGTGTCCCCCCATCTTGGAGCCATTCGAGACATTTGGGTGATGGGGACCAAGGGAAACATGCCCCAAAAGTATCAAAAATGTGAAAAAAAATGGGGGGTGTCCCTTTAACTTTGGGGACGTTTCAGGGATGTCATTACGTTCCAAAACAAAATCTCAATTTTTTTAAATTTTTATTTATTTATTTTGTAATTTAAAGATTTCAACACTAGTACAAATATATTAAATATATTTATCAAGAAAGTGCCAAAAGATCAAATTTGAGGTGTCTATCTTAACTTTTGTACATACCATACTAATTAAAGACTCCATTACCTTCTCCACAAATTTCCCCTTGATTGGTGACAAATGGTCTCAATCAAAGTTGCGCCACTACATTGGGCTTGATAAAAAAATCTAGGAAAAAAATAACGGGCTCCAAACTCCACTGTATTCCCAAAATATCACAATTTTTCAAACGCCTTCTCCAAGCAAGAAAAAAAACTTCCATATGTCGATCAAATAAACATGAAATTTTTTATCGGCCATTTTTATTGACATCTCACACTATTACACTCCACCATCACCACCCCAAGTTACTATTGTAGGTTACACCTCTCGGCCTAATTAATTTTTTATTTTTTAACCACGTAACTACGGCCCCCATGACTATTCTAGAAAGCATTATGATCCACCCTCCATATTGTCTTGATGACTCCCTCCTTACAAAGTCCTTTACTATTTTTAGTTAACCTCTTATTACAAAGCTACAAGTTGAAATTATAGCTCTACAAAGCTTTGATGCTCTCCCTTCAAAATGGAATATGAAACAATTGATTGCAAGCGGCCATTGAACTTGTGCAAAACCAACAAGATTTCTTTGTTTGGCTTTTTGGAGCCTCCACAAAAATCCTGCATGGCCATTGAAGGCTACTAACATAGGAATGCCAATGAAAGAAGTGACCTTTACCCCCATGACTAATCTGGCAAGCATTGTGATCCGCCCTCCACTGCATTCCATCGTGCTTGAAGCACATTCAATGCACTCCTTTCTGCACATCAAATGTGCTTGCAGCCAATCTGATGCACCCCTCCACTAGCAGAGTCGACCTTGAAGCCAATCTGAAGGGCCTTGAAGGAAACTTGACACATTGCCATTTACCTACATATTTGGGCTAACAGAGCAAATGTGGGCAGAACATCCTGACTCGCACCATCCTCTACAAAAACTAGGAGAAACTCAAAAGTAGATATTGGTGTAGCAATTTTCCCTATACCGGCGATCACGAGAATGCATGATCAAATATTATGACTGTAGTTCTTTCTCTAGGACAGTGAACGAGGTGAATTCACATTCTATCCTTATTGTGAATGTTCCTTTTCATTTCTGGTGTGTTTACTGTCGTTTATAGGATTTCTGTAGAATTCATAAATAGAAAAATGGGGCTCGTTCTTTCCTTACCCATCTCTGACAAAAGACTTTGAGAGGTCCCTGTTTCAACAGAAGGAGCAGATTTTAGATCATCTCTAGAATAAAAACTCAGTTTTCAACCACTGGAAATGTCATGCTTTCTGTTAGGAGTGACAATTTTGAATCCCAGGGACCACAAAAGGTGATTCATGCTTGCCAAATTGAGACTACTTTGCAGTCACTTGCATGATACTATAAGTAGACTAGACAAATGAAGCTTGGGCTTGGAAATACGGCTTGATTGTGTATATGAAATGACTTCAATTGTTGATTCTCCACAAAATCCGCTAACTGAAATATTGGTTATAACTTCATTTATTCATTGCCTTTGACTTGCCTTCTTTGAGGAGCTCTTAGTGTTGTGGAAATGCCATGGCTTTGAGGTGCTCTGCCCTATTTGTGAAACTCCTTATAAGATGCAACATTTTCCTTGTTTGAGAAGTTCTTCACCTTGCGGTGATCCCGCCCCTTTTTTGAGACGACCTTCATGACCTGCAAAGCTCTCTCAGTTCTGCAAGACTTCCCTGTAGACTGGGAAACCTCACTTTCTTAGCCTTGCAGTGATTCTGTGACGCTTGAGAAGCTCTTGCAATCTTGCGGTGCTCCCTGCAGCTTTGTGAAGCTTGCACATTCGCATTGCAATTCCTTTGCTATGCGGAGCCTGTATCATGTTAGGAAGACTCCAAGTCCTTCCTAGGAAAGCAACTCATGGGATTTAAAGTAAGTGGAATAATTAAAGAATAAAATCACAAGACAAGATCTCTAAAGCACAAATCCATTAGGACCTAAAACAAAGAACAACTGACAGACAAAAATTCAAAGCGGAAATTGAAATAGGATTCAGTGAAATCCAAATATCAATAAAACACACTCAAAGAAACCTTCTAATTAATTACGTTAGCATTTTAAAACTTTAAAGATGAATAGCCCCGAATTCAAAAAATTTGAGCATGTTAATAACAAAAAATTGCAGTGGCAGTTTTTTAAAATAATAAAAAATTAAACAGGCTGAAGATTGCCAAAACAGTTATGCCAATAAGTACACGACATACAAGCATTTGAAGTAGGAGACCAAGGTTAAAGCCAAAAAAGAGCTCAGTGAAGATGAATATAGATATTACAGCCTATTTAAGATAATGGAAAGAGTTGGAAACTTTGCATATAGGCTTGCATTGCACACCCTAGGGTGCATGATTTTTCACGTCTCTTTTGCCTAAAAGGTATATACATGACCCTAACCATATCCTTGAATCCTGTAATCTTTGCAGAAGAATAGCAAAAAATTAAAATTGAAAACCATGCTTGTTCGTATCCTAGACATAAAGGCCACAATGTTCCAGAAATTGTGCAAATCAATGTTCACTAGAAACAATGATACTCAACTTAAGGAGAGAATGCAATACCCCTATTTTATTACATGTGAATATGGAACATTAGGTTTTATGTCATATTAAATCTCAAGATAACATCTAAGTTTTGTATATAGCAGCCCAAGTGCAAGTGCCCCATTGCATATTGGTTGCATATGTGGACAATTGTAAACTTTATGTTACTCTCTTCTTAGTTGATTTATTGACTTGAAGTTTTTTAACTTGTGAGATAGTATATTTTAAATGAGTAAAGTCTACGAGGCAATGTTGTGTAGGCAAAAGACGGCTTGAGATTCAGGGACTTCCATATGATGTGTAGCCATCCATTGCATGGTTAGAAGAAGTCACAGATGTATTACATACATTGCTTTAGCATAGCTAGTGAGGTAGAACACAGTGATGACCTAATTATGAAAGAGTACCGCCTAACAACTACAATGCTATATTGTTTGGGTACGAGGACAGGGATAGAGACGAGGACGTCTCGGGTACGCGAATACGCCATTTTTCAAAAATCTTGATTTGGATATGTTGTGGGTACATATGTATATATGTCTGTATGTATGTATGTATGTGTGTGTGTGTATATGTGTATATATATATATATACCTGTACGGGGACAGAGACAAGGACGTCTCGGGTACGCGAATACACCATTTTTCAAAAACCTTGATTTGGATATGTTGTGGGTACGTATGTACATGTGTGTGTGTGTGTGTGTGTGTGTATATTGCATATTACTCAATTTTTTAGTAAAACACTTGAAACTACATAGTATGAAAATATTTGTCTATAAACTATAAAACACTTGAAAATATATAATATTCATTCATTCATTACTTCAAAGACAAAATATACATTCAAATCTAGAAATAAATCATCTCGATTGCCCTCAAAATCATGAAGGCCACTCCCATTATTTTTCAACTTTATCATTTACTGACGCTTTCTCTCGTAGGGGCTCATCGGTTCATTGAATCTCCTAGTGTATGCCTTAAGGGGTGCATAGGGAATGGGGTGGGATCAGCATGGGGCATTTTGCGAGAGATGTTCTCATACTATTCTATCATACCTAGATCTCTTCATGCAGCCTTCATACCTCCTATGATGTCTCCTTGAAATCTTGAAACACTTAAATATGGCTAAGTCTGAAACCTTGAAACCCTGGAATTTGACCTAAGTCTGAAATATGATAGGATCCTCCAAAACCTAGAATTTGCATTATAGCTCCTAGAGGTCCAAAACCACTCTCAAACATCCTAAAAGTATATAAATAGATTATAACTTAAAGTATAAGAAACTAGATGTCCCTATCTAAATGTAAACTTATACTTAAATGTTTAATGTTTACTTTATTTATATACTGTTTGGTTCAAAATGGGTTTACATTTTTTTTTAAATTTGTTGACTTCCACTGATTTTCCTTGCCAGAAACGCCTAGGCACGCTCGGAAACACCCTGTAAACGCCCGGGTACCTCCCAAAAACACTCGGGTACCTCCCGAAAACATCATAGTTGTTTCCGATACCTTTTCGGATGCCTCCGAGATGTCTCAACAGGTACCCGGGATGTACCGGTACTGAGGCGTATCAAGGTCGGAAACGTTTTGGGGGGGGGGGGGGGGGGGGGGCGATTCCTACAACACAGCTACAATGGGCTAGCATATTTGAGAAGTAAAGGTGTGTTTATTTTTTGATTCACCTTCAGTTCACCAAGTTGGCACAAGCTAAACCTAAACCATGTAATCACAGAAAATGCCTTATATGAGCTAGTTTTGGCTTCTCACATTTTGGGGCTTGTATTTTCATGCTTTATTATGGATCTTATGTATGTTTGGAACTTAGACTACAATCTTGGATGGAGATGCTTCCTATGAATGGCTATACGGATTTTCTGCTTTAAAATTTTAAGCAGTGCTTCTCATTTACGACTTCCTAATAGCCAGCAGATTTGAGGAAACATAGAAAGAAAGAAATTATATTAATGTCCACAAATGAACAAAAGTAGGTCAATGGGACTGAAGGAAACAACCAATAGCAATAGAAAGTTCTAGGAAGAGAGAATCCTAGAGGTGAACCAAAGAAATAAAGTACAAAGACAAAATAGACTCTTTCCTTGATTTAATAGTTGACAAAAAGGACTTTGATCTGCGAGCAAGCAATGTTACTTCCCCTGGATTTGTGAAAATTTCTACTGTAAACATTGCTACCGCTTATAATTTGGGTATTTGGTTTTAGGGTTATTATAACCCTCTAGCATATCTGTCCAAGATTGGAGGTATGATTCATGGTACTCAAATGGTTGTGTTTGGAAGGTGTTTTGTCATAAATCTGATTTAAAACATTTCCAACAGTACAGTAGTGTTGCTCTCATGTCTCAACAATTACCATTGAGTAAATTTATGTCCCTTGATATGAATGAAATTCCACAGATCCTAGTTTGCATTATAAGTCAAAGTTTTCTATTTTATGAGTTGGCTTTTGCTTTTCTGAGTAGGAAGTCCAGTATGCATGCATAGTTCTTAAAAAGAAACTTTTTAGGTGGAAGACACAACACTTCGAAATTTGCAGCAATTAACAAAAAATGTTAACTTCGTTTCTGGTTAAGGATTTTGGGGATCCTATCACTGATAATGGGGAAAACCACAAAGGATGTGAATCCATCTTGACCTCCTCTAAAAAGGAACATGGCCAAGTTGAACTCAAACTTTTTCTCTTAAGGGCAGCTGAAGAGTGAATCCGAATGTCTAGCTTTTCCTCTCTTGCATCTAGAATCAAGCAGACATCCAATTGCAGAGTTCATGACTCTGCCAATAAAGTGGCTGATAGGTTGCATAATATGGTTATTACATGGGGCAGTATGAAATTAATATCAGAAAATCTTATGGAGGTGACAAGATAGGTGGACCTTCAGGATATTATCTTTTTATTACTCAAAAAAAATTCTAAAATAATAAGACTTGGGGATACTGTACCACCTAAATTGTTGAGAAATTATACCAAGCATAGTTCCCAATTCCCTCATGATATGGTATTATATGGCATATGTCCAAGTGTCTTGTAGATTACTTCCACATCATAAGTTACTTCGGCATAGCCATTTCAAGGGTTTTAACCCCCTTGGATATTTCTAGCATCTTTTTTATTTTCCATACTTATCATCAGTAGTGGCTTATGTCAGATCATTTTATTAAAGCTTGGCTAGTGATGGTCACATAGGTTGAGGCATGTGGGGGGTAGACGCCACCCCAACACTCCTCCTTCACAATTTATTCTGCTTCCCAAGGTGTTTCACAGTTTCAGTAGGCTTCTTTCAATGGATCTAATAGCAGATGGACCATATGGACCATATGGCTCAGCTGTAGGAGAGTTAGGGTTCTTATGGGTTTTTTCAGATTTGAGG
Organism: Torreya grandis; assembly: GCA_037957365.1. Lineage (NCBI taxonomy): Eukaryota > Viridiplantae > Streptophyta > Pinopsida > Cupressales > Taxaceae > Torreya > Torreya grandis. The sequence goes on along the minus strand of JARHVA010003810.1, from coordinate 592,273 downwards.
ATGATTCTTATTGTATCTTAGACTCTGGTTTCTCTCAGAAGCCCCTCCATAGAATACTTAGTGGCTATTATCAATTTAGTCATGAATTTGAGTTGCTTAATATTTTCTATAAATTGGTTAGAACCGACTATGCACTCTGGAAAGGCATTTCTGCTGTATGTATTTATCCTTCATTTATATTTTAAAAATATCTTTTTGTTGATTAAAAAAAAGGTCTAGGGTCCTGACATGCAATGCTCTTAATTTCAAAAATCAGTTCCATTGGTGAGAATAAAATGAAATACATTCAAACCATCTATCTTATGCACTTGAAAATGCCTGAGAATGTCACTATGCTGGAATAAAGAAATATAACATGTAACATCAATGATGCTGCAAATTCTCACCCCTAAAAATTCTTGAATTAACATAGGTAGAAATTTCACTTCCAGTTTATCACAAGGGTCAGAGGATTCTCCAGTTTTTCTAGCTTCTTTAGCTTCTTTTTTTGCCATTGTCTTCCACCTTTTAATCAGCTCAGGATGTAAGCAAAGCTCCATCTACAAACAGCAATAATTGCACAAATAATTGGGGTTCATCGTGTTAAAAGTTTCAACATAAATATTTACATGTGTTGTGCAAAATAACACTGCTGATTACCTGAAAGCGGCTATAAGAAAGACTGTGCCATACCTGCAAATGGACTAGCTTGAGCACCATTCCACGTACCATTTCATCTTCCAAGCTCTGAAAGGAAAAGCACTCAACCTCTTCGAGTTACTACACCACAGTTGTGGAAAGCAAGCAAAATGAAACAGTGCAAGATATGCATACATGGTATTTATGTACACACACACACACACAAATATATATGTAGAGAGAGAAAATTTTAGGATAATCTCACAAGAAATTTGACAAGGAAATGAAAAAATGAAACTGAATTTTATGTAGTCATAAAAATCTTGAAAGAATTCCAATTATTAGCTAATTGCATTGTGTTATCTCGTCGCAGTCAATCCCTTCACTTAGGAAACTAATATGCTGCCCAAATATGACGACATATGTGATTCATGGAAATACTTGAGTTTCATGGAAGCGACGATATTGATGCTAGAGAATGGTGTATTAAATTCAAAAATCACAACTTGCATACCCATGGTTGAAGAACCAAATTAAGTTTTAGTCTTGTGGGAAATGAAGCTGTTGAGCTTTGCAGATGGAAGGCCATATGATCTTATAATTGAAAACACATTGAATATCGTTTCTTAGAGAAATAGGAACATCAAAAAGAGGCTAAGTCAACAAAGGTTGCAGTCTATCAACTTCCACGTCACCATGAGAGGCAACAATCATGGAGGCACAGTGTGGAGCATTAAAAGCAAAATGACTATAGTTATAAATGGAATCAAGAAAGCAAAGGCTACGAATATGCTTGGCATATGAAGGACAATGATTATGGCCATACATAGAATCAAAGAAGCAAACACTATGGATATTCTTGGCATCAAAAAAGTAATGGCAATGGGCATACATAGAATCTGAAAAGCAACAAGTACATCTATACACCATGTCATAGGAACATCAGTTTTGTACAAGGGTGGAATCAGAGTAGCACAGAGGAAGTATGGATTTATTTAAGACCAACAACCTTCAAGTTTTCATTTGGATGGATGATAGATTGTCGTGTTACAAGTTGTAATCATTTCTCACTAAATCATATTATTTAGCTTCTTCTCATGTTTGGGGGGATGAAACATGGTAAGGAGAAGGGAATCTTATCTTTAGATGGGGAGCTCGAGTGTTATCCACATAAAGCCATGGCATTATTAAGTAAATGGATTAAATAGCAATTGACTTATGTAGGTGTTAGGATAAAATAAAACACAGATTTGTCCCCAAATCGCATACAAGAGAAACTATGAAACGAATCAATCAAACATACAAAAAATAATCATAAATATGCACAAAATAGGAGACACCAGATTTAACGTGGTTTACCCAAGATGGGCTACATCCACCAAACTTGTCCAATATATTATTTTCAACAATACAAGAGAGAAACAAATCCTACAACAAACCCTGTTACACCTCTCTACCTCCTCTCTGTGTACCATAATCTTCTCTTACCTCTCAGCCATATCTCAATTCACTTTTAGGGTGGAAAAACCCCTAAACATAACATCTACCGTCAGATCTGGAAACCTATAATCAATGGCCCAGATTGACTACGAAATTATAATTTTACAAGGCAATTTTAATAAAATTTTCCCTTCAAGGGCGTTGCCCCCGAAACCCCCACTGGGACGTGCGGCCCTCGGACCCCGCAAGGGGGGCGACCCCCGTTACCATCGCGGCTACAAAGAATGGGATCCAAAACCCGACTAAAAAAAATCATAATTTTAAACTTTGATCTTGGAAGACAATCAGGTTCCACACCCAACAATCTCCCACTTGGAAATTGATTGCAGCAACTCCACTACTACTACACCCACTGTAGTATCTGGACCTAAACATGTTCATTAATTTAATTATCATCCATGAAGACCAATTGAAGCTGAACAAATCTTCAACTTCTCTCATGTAACTACCTTGGTCATCATATTTGCAAGATTTTTACTAGTATGTATCTTCTCCAATTTTAGTTGTTTTTTCTCTATCACTGAACGAATAAAATGATACCGCAACTGAATATATTTTGTTCTGGAGTGAAAAGCTAAGTTTTTGGCTAGATGGATTGCACTCTGACTGTCACTATATAGAGTACATATTTCTTGATTGTCTCAATTCTTCCATCAACCTCTATAACCAAATTATTTCCTTGCTTGCTTCTGTAGCAGCAACATACTCAGCCTCTGTGGTTGAAAGTGCCACAACCTTCTATAACTATGATACCTAACTAATTGTTGTACCACCTACTGTAAACGCATACCCTGTAGTGCTTTTTCTACCATCCAAATCACCTTCCATATTTGAGTCAACATATCCCTGTAATGTCACATCTGATCCACCATAGCTTAACACTATATTTATGGTCCCTCTTAAGTAACGAAGGATCCATTTTACCGCCTTCTAATGTTCCTTTCTTGGATCACTCATGAACCTACTCACCACTCCCACTGCATGTGCAATGTCCGGCCTCATACACACCATTGCATACATTAAACTGTCAACTGCTGATGAGTATGACATTTTAGACATCAGGTTCTTTTCTTGTGTTTTAGGACAATGTTTCTTTGTTAATTTAAAGTGTGCAGCCAAAGGTGTCCCAACTGATTTTGCATCCTGCATATTAAATCTTTCTAACACTTCTCTGATGTACTCTCCCTGTGATAATTCTAGCTTCCTATTTTTTTTTCTCTAGTTATCCTCGTACCAAGGATCTATTTAGCTGCACCTAGATCCTTCATAAAAAAGCTATCACTTAACAATTTCTTGAGTACATTTATATTGTGCATGTTCAAACCAGCTACAAGCATATCATCTACATATAAAAGGAAAATAATGTAGCTACCATTTTCAAAACTTTTAAAATATACACAATGGTCTGAATGACATCTACAATAACCCTGTCCTGTCATAAAACTGTCAAATTTCAAATACCACTATCTTGGAGCTTGTTTTAGATCATACAAACTCTTCTTCAACCTGCACACCATTTTCTCTTTACCTTTGACTTCATATCCCTATGGCTGCTCCATATATATTTTCTCCTCCAAGTCACCATGAAAGAATGCAGTCTTCACATCTAAGTGTTCACGATGCAAATCTTTTATTGCTACCAAACTTAAAACAGCTCTTATAGAAGTCATTTTAACTATTGGAGACAATATTTCGTCCGAGTCTACCTTTCTTTTGCGCAAAACCTTTAACCACCATTCCGGCCTTGAAGTTCTTTTTACCTTTGTTCTCCTCTTTTATCTTGTATACGCACTTATTCTGCAATGCCTTCTTTCCTTTGGGAAGCTCCACCAAATCCCATGTCTGGTTTTCCATTAGAGTATCATACTCCTCATCCATAGCTTGCTCCCACTTATCCTTGGCATCAATTTGCACTGCTTCTTCATAGCTTTCTGGCTCACCACCATCAGTAAGTAATAAATAATATAAAGAAAAAGAAAAACAATCAGGCGGTCTACTTACTCTTGCAATCTTCTAACAAGGGTTTGAGATACCTGTTCCTGTTGCATATTTTGATCAAGAACTTCTGAGACATGTTTTTCTATAATGTCTTCTAATACTGTATATTCCCTTTTAGATTCTTCTTGCTTTTTTTCCTGCAATTGGTACCTGTACATGACTTTTTCATTAAACACATCTCTACTCGTGATTATTTTCATATCTTCCAGATTCCACAACCGGAATCCATAATCATCAGTTCCATAACCAATAAATGTGCATTTATGAGACTTAGCTTCTAACTTATTCCTATGATCTTTGTCAATATAAGAAAATGTCTCACAACCAAAAACTCTTAGAAAAGAATAATCTACCTTCTTTCTAGTCCATGCCTCCTCTGGTATTCCACAATCCAAAGCACTCGAAGACCCTCTATTTATCAAATAAACTGTAGTAGTTACAATATCTGCCCAAAATTGTAAAAGCAAACCTACATGCAATCTCATGCATCTGGCACGCTCCATAATAGTCTTGTTCATTCTTTCTGACACACCATTCTGTTGTGGTGTTCCTGGACCTATTTTCTGTCTACGAATTCCACTTTCTGACCAGTAATTGTTAAAAATGTTACTGCAATACTCACCTCCATTATCTGATCTGAGACATCTTCGTTTTAAACCTGTTTCATTTTCAACTAAAGCTTTTCATTTCCTAAATGTATCAAAAACATCATACTTTCTTTTTATACAGTATACCCAAACCTTCTTAGTTGCATCATCAATAAAAGTAACGTAATAATTTAAACCACCAAGTGAAGATACCTGAGTTGGTCCCCATACACCCGTATGCACAAGCTCTAATTTCTGCTCTTTCCTGGCGGGTCCAACCTTGAGAAACCTCACACGTTTTTGTTTTCCATATACGCAATGCTCACAAAAGTCCAAATCTAATTCTTTCAGACCTGGTAGTTTATCTTTTGCATGTAGGGTCTTCATTCCCTTTTCACTCATGTGGCCAAGTCTGTAATGCCACAAAGCTGCATCTTTACCCATAGTAGCTACAACACAAGATGAATTAACATTATTTCTAGACAAATATAAAGTTTCTACTTTCTTATGTTTTACAACCACTAAAGAACCCTTTGTAACCTTCCATGATTCGGCTATAAATATGACCATACAACCCTCACTACCCAGCTGCCCTGCAGAGATCAAATTTCTCATCAAGCTCGGAACATTCCTAACATCCTTCAGCGCCCAAGTGTTTCCATTCTATAATTTAACCTGAACACTTCATTTTCCAACAATACTACAGGGTTCATCATCACCAAGGTAAACATTCCCATAATTACCTTGAACGTAATCTATAAAATAATGTCTATGAAGGGTAGCATAAAAAGAAGCACCTGAATCTAAAACCCAAGATTCAGCGATATTATCCAAATAAAGTATAAGAGCATCTTGTAGTACATCACCTGCTACATTTGCTTCTCTATTACCTTCCTGTTGGTCCTTACCCGATTTATCCTTTCGAAACCAGCACTCTTTTTTTGTGTGTCATGGCTTACCACAGATCCAACATTTCATCTTGCTTCTTCATTTAGATCTTGCACCCCTTTTGATTTTTCACGGTTTCCTCTTCCTCTATTCTTCTCCCTTCCTCTATTCTCCATTGTTAGTGCATTTCCAAATATGGATATTTCCTCTGTACTTTTCCTTCGCATTTCCTCGCTTAGGAAACACCCACCACATCTTCAAACTTTAGTTTATAATTATTAGACACAGAGTTGCTTACTGCCATTACCAAGCTATACCAGTTTTCAGAGAATGAATAAAGAATGAGAAGAGCCCTAATTTCATCATCAAAGTCAATATTTATGGAATGTAACTGACTATTAACCATGTTAAACCCATTTAAATGATCTGGTACTAAACCATTTTCAGACATTTTCATATTGAATAATTTTTTCATCAAAGATATTTTATTTGAGGCAGAGGATTTTTCATATAACTTCCCTAATGCATTCATAAGACCTTTTATTGTATTTTCTTGTGATATGTTGAATGCTACAGAAGATGCAAGGCACAACTGTATGGTTCCAAAGGCTTTCCGATCTAATAGTTCCCAAGCTTCATCTGACATTGTCAATGGCATTTTGGCTTGCCCTCCCAATGGCAAATACACGACCTGATAAAAGTAATCCTTCCTCTGCATCTTCCACAATCCAAAGCTCTGTCCATTGAACTTCTCCACATTAGATTTATTTTCATCTACCATAACTCCCACTCGTGGTCAAACCCTTTTCTTCTTGGGATTTAAAATTATGCAAACAAAACCTTTGCTTTGTTAGGATAAAATAAAACACAGATAATCCCCAAATCGCATACAAAAGAAACTATGAAACGAATCAATCAAACATACAAAAAATAATCATAAACATGCACAAAATAGGAGACACTAGATTTAACGTGGTTCACCCAAGATGAGCTACATCCAACAAACTTGTCCAGTATATTATTTCCAGCAATACAAGGAAGAAACAAATCCTGCAACAAAATCTGTTACACTTCTCTACCTTCTTTGCCTCCTCTCTGTGTACCATAATCTTCTCTTACCTCTCAACCATATCTCAATTCACTTTTAAAGTGGAAAAACACCTAAACATAACCTCTACCGTCAAATCTAGAAACCTATAATCAATAGCCCAGATTGACAACGAAATAATAATTTTACAAAGCAATTTTAATAAAATTTTCCCTTCAGGGGCGTTGCCCCCGAACCCCCACCGGGGCGGGCAGCCCCCGGACCCCCCGCCGGAGGGGTCATCCCCCCTGGACCTCGTTCGCCCCCCTTGCAACCCCTGTTGCCATCGCAGATACAAAGAATGGGATCCAAAACCCAGCTGAAAAAACATCATAATTTTAACCTCTGATCCTAGAAAACAATCAGACTCCACACCCAACAGTAGGATGGGCCAATGCGTGATTTATGTATATTGAGTCAACGAAACAATGTATAATAGATAGTAGATTATTATTGGTAATTAAATTATCTGGCCTTGTGTGTAAAGGGTTTATCCTCCCCCACTATTATTATATGGTAGGCTATGCATATGCACATCTATGATTGTGGAAAGGAGCAGAGGAGATTGACCATAAATTATTTCCATTGAGTAAATTATGGTAGCAGTCTAGATCTCATAGAGGAGAAAAATATTGGAGTGATTCCTTCTTTAAGGAATATTTTATGGTGTAACTATACCTTAAGGTATTTCTATTTCTATTCCCACTTCTATTTTTGATTATATTGAATATTAGGGCATATTGGCCCATTCCACATCTTGCTTTGTGTATTTATGTTATAACTCTGCAATATTATGTATATTGTTTGGAACACATCAACATGATATGTGTGTATCCTTAGAATTACATGAATCTTTTGACTAAAGTTATTGCAGAACTTGGGACCCTGAATAACCAGTTATCCCATGTGGAAGTCGCAATTTAAGAGACCATTTACAGCTTAAACTTCAGTTAGAACATCCGAATCTTGTTATCAAGTAGTGAATCCTAAAAATATCAAAGCAGACTGGACAAAACACAATATATACTTAATTCTACACTTTTTTAAATGATAGAAGATAGAAAATATTTATCACATCAAATTGTCCCTTCACTTCAAGTTGGGGATTATAGAAATGAGGCAGTAATTGATGCCGGGATCAAGGTCACCCAAGATGTTGAATGTATTTCATTATTTCCAATGCACCACTCTTACTGCATTTGATAATGCAAGGGATTAAAGTAATAACAAAAACTGAATTCATACCTGGAATGAGTGAATCATAAAAAGCAAGTAATTTGTCTTCACTGCAATGCTTAGGCTTCTTCCCTAAAACATGATGTGCAAAAAGAGAACATTGCCTCTGGACAGATATTTCAAATATGAACAGATACTCCTCGGTATTAGATGGTAAGATGACACCAAAAACCATTGCACTATGAAAAAGCATCTAATCAGTGGCAGGAATTTTATTGTACCAGCTAACCTGTTGTTTCAGTAATAATACGCGTCTTAAGAAACCTTTGAATGCATCTTCCTTGTCATGAAAGCATCTCTAGGCTGGAACGTTTTATCGAAACTGACTTTATCGAAAAAACACAGCACAAACATCACAAGTAGGAAAAACGTTAAGTCAAGGCATGGATAAATGCAAAGACAAGTGGCATGGCTTTCTTAATTACAAAGATGTAATTACCCAAAAAGGTCCCATATCAGATATTTCACATTATAGCAATTCAAAAAAGCACAATTTAACAGCAGAAATAAGGGAAATCAAAATTGATGTAATCATTTTCAGAAAAGTATCAAAGATACGTCAACATCAGGAAACCAACCTTTTCATTAACCATTAGAATGATGGACATGACATGCTCAAACGTTGAATTCTCAGGATCAAAATTAGGCCACAAATAATTCTCCAGGTATTGACTGACTTCAAGAACCATCACCCTTTGCAAAGGAATAGATTTGTTGCCAGTTGTTACAAGAAGTTCAGTTCGATAAATCTCATCCACAAGACTTGGATTAAAAGCAATCTTTGACATCCCATCTTGAGATATTGACCATTTTGCCGCTGCAATTTTGGTTATCCGATCCCTCTGAATCTCATTAAGAGTAATTGTAATCCCAGCAATCAGCCCTGTCTTCTGTTCCACTGACTTTTGAAGAGTATCATCTATTTCTGTTCCCGGTGGAGGTGGGTATTCTGCTACATGAACTCTTTTGTGCACATAATATTCTGCAACCTGAGCAGAAGCTATAGCTCGGGGAACAAATATTTAAACGGCAGTTGAATATTTCAGATGTTTATACATGTAGGATTCTGCTGAAATTTTGGATGACTGTCAAACGAAACATACACATATAGTTATCAGACTTTCCTGAACATGAAAAGTTCCTTTCCTTTTTTGCTTTTGCAAACACAGCTTTCTTTTTTAACAAAACATTAAGCCCTTGTGTCTCAAACATCATTTCACATTGAAATTTACAAATTAAATACCATTCAAAACACAGAAACTACACAAAGAAAACAAGTAATTTCTTTTAGATTCCTAATATCTATATAATTTATCATATCATTTCCAGAATGTCCCTATTCTACACTAGACCCTAATCCTTCCAACAATTCCAAGCAAAATGCCCGTAAATAGAACAACCACACAGACGTGGCAATATCATCTCATTCTAATACTGTACATTAGCATCCCCATAAATTCTCCCAAAACAATCTTGAGAAAAATTTAAATCAATGATCTCATTCATTTTTCACAGACAAAGACGGATATAATTCTTTCAGTTAAGATCAACAAGCAACGAGATAGTGGGGACATCATAGCTCATCGATGTAAAAAACAGATGTGTTATATGCGTGCCATTGAGTACATTCATTCATGGTTTCCAAGGACTACTGACAATGTATTTTCTAGGAATAAACTCATCTTAGCAATTCTACCATTTTCAAAAGGAAATGCCTGTTCAGAATTCTTTAAGAAAATTCATGTTAGGGTCATTAGAACAAGAAATAATATCAATGGGACATAAGAAAATCAAACTCAAATGATTAGGCAGAGTTTCAAGGGATGGAAAAAAAATTAAAAGAGTACAATAGTTGACAAATATTTGCATTTCAAAAACTAGAAAAAGGCATCAAATTTAATTTTTAATGAAAAATCAGCCCAATGATGGGGTTTCTAAAAATAATCCTTAAAAGATTCGATGGAGCCCACTGTCAAAGTCCTAGTTCAAAATAAACTCGTATACCACCTCCCCAAGCAACCTAGGTCAATCAAGTGCGAGCATGGTATGTAAAAATCATTTGGAAGAGACTCAATGTTGGTTCAGCTGGGGCCTTGGTACGACCACTGATAACTTTGCTGAAGCTTATTCTATCCTACACAGACTGTTTTCGGCTAAAGGGCACAACAGAAGAAAAACTATTTTGGATACAGACTCTCAGGTTTTGGCATCTGATCTCAACTCAAGACGCCCCAAGGAAAACTGGCAATTAAGTAAAGTGGTCAAGGAGATCTATAAGCTCTTCTCTACCTTGGAGGAATTTAGAATTGCCTACAGCTGATCTGCTGGCGAAAGAGGCATTTCTTTTAAACCTTGGTGAGGAAATCAAATCAGAATTGGAAACGGAAGAAACTCAGAGGCTTGGAGCAAGCATTTCCGCCATCTTTAATAATGAAATACAGCAAGTCTAAGAACATTTTCATCAGTCCTAGAACCTTGATTACTATTGTTGTCTTCTCTTTGTGTGTTCTATTTAGTGATGATCCACAGGGTCGATAAATTTAAAAAGATTAAGCTTATGTTAGGCGGTCTCACCCTAGTGTGATTTGAGAACACATTTGATAGTAATCTTATTATTTAACATGTGTGACTTGCATTACATATGTTACAATAAATGACTAATGGGGGTCAAAGGTATGAAAGGTCATTATGTTACTGTGATAACTTTATATAATTCAACCTTACTATTCATTATGATTTATGAGTCGTGACCATATGGGTCAAAGGCTTTTGAATGGAAATAAGTTGTGAAGTGATAAAAGTCATTACAAGGCTTGAAGTGACCATGAAATTTTCCTTCAATTGATATTATAGTAGTTTATCATTTGCTATTTTGACGTTTTCATTTATTTTGGCTTTCGAAGCTTTCATTGTTGGGGATAGGGTTCTAGAAACCCCAGAATAATGCTAGTCTTTGGAGGCAATGGCAGTTGGATTTTAAGGTAGTTGCCTACCTGGGAAGGCCATGAATGGGCGACCCAAACAGAGACATTGATGGAGACAGGGAAGGCATATTCCCCGCTTCCATTATTTACTTTAGGATCATGCTTGCATGCAGGAATTGTTAAAATGCAGCAGACTTTTCCATTTTTGGGAAACTGCAAACGGGAGGTCTCAGGGTGTTGTTTGTTTCTTGGGAGTGCCAGAAACTTGTGGATATTGTTGGAATTTTGGCGCTTAGAGCAGGGTTCGAGCTCATATTTGGGGACAACAGTCTCTCTAATTTGTATTATCTTCTTTAACAGGTAAGGGTATACATTTTCTTTCCTTGCCCTTATGTTTTTAAAAATGTTTTAGATCGCACCATGAACCTCGAGGAAATGATAAAATCAATGTTGCTCTCTTTAATTTTTATGAGTTGAGTTTTAGCTCGAGTTCAAGCATGGTTTGAGAAGACTGTGTATAGTTTTAACACTACCTTTAAGCTTATTTTGGGTATCCTTAGAGTTAGAAGGGTTTTTTAGGGCTCTACCCCTTCCCTTTTTTGCTTTTTCGTAAATTAGCTCAAATATGAGCATGACGTCAAAGGAATTGCATACATGTTGTGAATACATTGTTGCAGTTTGTAGAAGCTCTTTTAGCACTTATTTCTATGTTTTAGGGAACTGCCCTCTTTCGCTTAGTGTATTTCGCATTAGTAAAGCTCAAAATCCGATCATGGCCATGAGTAAACCCTGTGTTGATGGTTGTATAGATGTATTTATCATGTTACCACAAATTTCTAAGCCTGTATTAAAGGGAATAAGGAATAAAAGGAAAGGGTATAGCCCAGACCTTGTATGTGCTAAGACTTTTATTTTATGGGTTTTTCAATAGGGCACAACCCCTCTAGCATGACAGCATTGGCAAGTGAGTTAGATGGGGTAAAGGCCACTGTAGGTTATTATTAGCCTAATGACATGGCATAGAGCTTTAATATCTCTCTGCAGGTACATTCTTGAGAGTTCCCATCGATGGGACACTGTCAGCAATATAGCTAATGAGAGGAGGTCCCCTTGATAAGGAAAGCACGCAGCTTGACTACCATTGCTAGCTATTTCATGAAGGGATGGAACATCTATAGCCTAAAGGTTGTGATTGTACTTAACTATGCACTTGTATTGTGAAGACTGTACTCTATAATTGACATGGATTTTTAATTTGTGGTGGTGGTAGAGTTACTACAGTTAATACTCTCTGTCAGGCTTCGCTTATCTACACCATGATTGATGCATACCTATTATCATTTGAACTCAGATGTTTGTGTGTGGTTGTATTTATTTGTCTGGTATACTACTGTGTTTGTATTTGTGAGGTCAGCAAACCTTGATAAAGTTGTGGAAAACTATAGAGAGTCCTACCTTCTTCTGATCAAGATTATATTCTGATTTTGCAGGTTGATTAAACTAGAAAAAAGTAGTTGCAGTTGTGTTGAGTTATTTCTTCAAATATTATCAATACATAGCAGTTTTTGTGGTTTATTTTGCAGTTGGGTAAAAGGCAGAAGGCTATGCTATCCATGCTTATTCTATTTAAACTTACCCCGAGTAAACAACAGGTTTTACCTTGTCAATATCTCTTCATGGAATCATTGACTCAGATATTTCTGTTCTCATTTTATAAACTGTAAACAATATGATTATGATCTTATTATCCTTAAGTGAACATGTGGCATTGGACATAGAGTGTCTAGAGTTGTACATGGCCTTCTCTTGCTCTCAAAAGTTTGAAGGAAAATTTAAAGTATAGAAAACTCAGGGGTTCATTTATTTGTTGATTGTTTCATCAAGTCTTTGGCCAGATCAACATATTTTGCTAGCATTGCAATGTTGTTCATGTTGATTGCTTGGGTTGTATGCTTGTTCTGTCCAAGCATGTGATGGCAGTCATGTTTCGCTCAGTTCTCTTTCCTGTTGGCTCCTGCTGCTGATGCCCTCACGAAGCGTACGGCCACTTCCAGGTTACAGAAGGTGTGCGGGAGAGGCCGTGACTTTGTGGCTGAAAATCGAATATATGATATGATCTCTCCCCTCTCTCTTTCTGCAGGATGAAGACTATGTGGTTATAACTACAGCATCTCAGATCATGTTCTCTGTAGTAACTTCTTTTGGCAAATGTTTAAATCAGTTCTTGACTTGTATTTGATCTCAAAGCTAGCATGTAACCTGGTATGAACTAATGGCAGATTTTAGGAGTTGTATCACATTGTTATGAGCATTATTTCTTGTGCCATTATTGTCATACTATACTTCCTCTGATCATTACAAGCCCTTCTCTTGAAGACAGTTGGCATTCATGTAAAATAGCAAAACAGTATCTTATCTTCTATCCAAATCTGATATGAGTTATGGAGATGCACAACTGTACCTTAGATGATTTCTGATTTGCTTTAAATATGCTATGGACTGTTCATGTACTCTATCTTATAATAATCTAAAGTTCAATTATGGGTTGACTGAGGAAATCAGATTAGTAGATGCTAGTTATATATTTGGATTCTGAAGGTACCATGCATAAAACTATGGCTTTTGAACATCTCTATACTTGTTTGAGAACATGAGCAATTGCAATATAACTAAAGACATGTAAGATAGCTGGAATCTAGCAAAAAAACATTTCACCTTTTCAGAGTACTGTACTTGCTGAATTTATGATAAAAAACCTAGCACATGACTGACTTACATTAAATGCATATCTTCTTTTCTAGTACAGTAATCCGACTAGGTAATGGTCAATGGAATGAACTTGCATGAGGCAGCAAGCACCCAAGTCATATCAATGAAGTTAATAGATTTAAGATCAATGTCTGGAATCAATAAGGCTGTCTGATAAACCTAGCACAAGACACCCTTACTTTATGACCCTGAAACTTGGTTTGGGTAGGGTTATTATAACCAGTTAGGAACTAATGCCTCCTTAGGTGGTATTTCCCTTAGGCAACCACACACAAGTAAGCATTGCTATCTCCTTTTAGTGGGGTGTTTACCACCCTTAAACATGAAGGGCTAGACCTTACCCAAATGCTTATAGCCCGTGCTCGAGGTTGACAGACTTTAGCCTATAGTTTTGTAAACCTAAACTTGTGATTAAGAACAAACAAAAATGAATCGGTTGGATGAATAGCTCTTTTGTTTAGAAACCTACGTAGCTGGATACGCCCCCCAAGCCCAGGGAGCATGGGGGAGCTTGGGGGATATGCCCAAGGAGCATCCCTAGGCTGCGAAAACATTCGGATACGTCTGGCTGACATATCCGAGCATTTCCGCAACCCAAGGACGCTCCCTTGCATATCCCCGCACTCCCGAACGTTAAAAACATTTTTTTTTTGTTTTTTTTCAATTTCACCCAATGAAAAGTCAAACATGGACTTCAAAATACAATAAAAACCAGGTTGCCATATGGATACAAGTACAAGAATCGGATACAGGGATACGGGGAATTTTTTTGCGAGGGTTTGGATACGTTTGGATATGGCCGTACAAAGCCACATAAGCAAAATTAACCACATAATATGCATAGAGGAAACAAAATAAGCTAAAATAAAAACTTCCATATGACATCCATAGTTGTATTTTGAAGTTCAAGAGTGAACAAGTGTGAACAAATGTATAATGTGTTAGGATGTGAAGTGAATATCTAGACCTCCAACAATTGTAATGATGTGACGTCGTTTACTCCCCTTGGCAATATCATTTGTGGTACGACAAGCCATCCGGCATGAGGGGGGTTGTAAGGGGGCAGCTTTTGTTACAATGAGTGTGAATGCTGCTTTTAGGGTTGGGAATCCACTTTAGTTAGTTTTTATTGTATTTTGAAGTCCATGTCTGACTTTTCATTGGGCAAAATTGAAAAAAAATTTAAAAAATTGTTTTTAACGTCCGAGAGCGTGGGGATACTCCCAAAATGCTCAATCAGGTGACTGCATTTGTATCCCTCATATCCCAAAAAAATTCCCAACTGGAGGATCCTTTAAACGCTATGTAGCCGCATATGCCCCCCCCTCACGCTCCCAGATATAGGAGCGTGGGGGGAGCATGGGGGATACACCCAGGAGCGTCCCTGGGCTGCGGAAACGTTTTCAGGGATTTCTGCAGCCTAGGGACGCTCCCTGGGCGTATCCCCCACGCTCCCATATCCGGAAGTGTTTCCCCCATGCTCCTTGGGTCTGGGGGGCGTATCCAGCTACGTAGAATTAAAAAAACTAAAGTGGATTCCCAACCCTAAAAGCAGCATTCACACTCATTTTATCAAAAGTTGCATGAATTTTTGTTTGGGGGCTCCGCCCCCAAACCCACAACCCGTCATGCCGGATGGCTTGTCGTACCACAAATAATATTACCAAGGGAATTACAAGACGTCAAACCATTACAATTGTTAGAGGTCCGGATATTCACTTCACCTCCTAACACATTGCACATTTGTTCACTCTTGGACTTCAAAATACAACTATGGACGTCATCTGAAAGTTTTTAACTTATTTTGTTTCCTCTATGCATATTATGTGGTTAATTTTGCTTATATGGCTATATTTTTATACTTTTTATATATATTTTTGTACGGTTATATCCAAACCCCCCCCCCAAAAAAAAACCCCATATCCGATTCTCGTACCCGTATTCGAATTAGCAGCCTAGTTAGAAACCCTTGATGGTAAAATTAGGAAAAACAAAAAAAATCTAGCCTCCTTTGGGTCTAAAGAAATGGGTTGTTTCATCCATACACTCCATAATAGTTTTTTGCCTTCCCCATTTGCCAGAGATGATTTATTATCAAGGTTCTTGCTATGGTGTGATATCTATCGAATTCTTGTCAACTTCATTAGTAATGTGAGAGATCCAGTTTTTAGTACGATCAGCAAGAGTGATTTGATGAATTGCTATGTATACTCCAGCCATTTTTGTCTTAATTATTGTTTCTGAAAGATTTCCTCATGTAGTTGAATTTATCTAAGGTTATGTAACATCTTTTCCGAATCTATTTTAGTCCTTCCGTTTTAAATATAGTGCATATTCATTTTTGGCCTTAGGTATTTTTCAAATATGTTACCAAAAACATCCTTATTCCATAATAGTAACTGGATTTTGAAATGAGATAATTAACAGAATAGTGAGTACAAACATGAAGTATTGTTACTTTTTTATATCCCAGAACTAGTTCGGTCAAATGTTTATATGGTAGCCACATCAACTAAAATTTGAAAGGTGGACAATGCCCTTCATTCTTCATTACGAGATGTAAAATTATAGGACAGCGATACGAACCCAGTCAAAACAAGATATTAGCATGAATAGATTGAGGCGGCTTTAATAAGTGGTGCAAAATAAATAATATGTGTAGAATTTCTGCAATAAAGGCTTCTCCTTCCCACTTATTGGACCATGCATAGAGATCATTAGTTAGTTCTTCTCTAAGAGATTGTTCGATAATCCACCCATGAATTTTGGCATTGATTAAATAGTACTTCAAAATATTTAGGTATCATGTGGATCAAAGCACATAAGGAAGTGATAATGACCTTTAGGGAGTGAGCTATAGTCCATATGTTAACCTTTAGGGAGCAAGTTATACTCCATAAGTTTTTTATGAGAGATGATCAATTTCACAATAAACTCACTTTTATCCAAGAAAATTGCAAGGGTCCTATCAATTCTGCTTGGAACCTTCCACATGTGGGATGCATCAAGATAAATACGAATGCAGCTTGAAGAGGTAGCCCTGGCAGCTGGTATGGTTGGGGTGTTAAAGAAATATAAAGGGGAAGCAATTGGCATATTTTTCCAATGGATTGGGTTAGCTTTTAAAAATACATCGGAATTTATAGCTGTTAATTGCACTATTCATTTGGCTAAAGGTAAATATGAACAGATAATCATTTAATCATATTCAAAATGAGTGGTTGACAAAATAAACAGTGTTCAGGTTGAGCACAAACCAGATTCTCTAGAGGACAACATTTTTGTCAATATTATCAAATCAACTAATTCTTTCCAAGACATACAATTAATTCACGTTTGCAGATCTGTGAACAAAGTTGTTGATGCTTTAGCAAAATTTGTCTTGGATGCTCTTCAAACTCATCTACCAGAAGTGAATGGCTTGCACTTCTCCAACACTCCTCTTCTACGACATGTAAAAGATCATACTACTGCTTAAGATAGTTACATATCACAATCCCATTAAGCAGATACAACAATTTATAAAGCCAACAAGAAAGAAGATAAATAACTACCAAGATAGCACTGTGATTGTAGTGGTTCTGTCTTTGCCTATGTTATCTTTTAGTTTACTAGCTTTATGGTGGATGCTCTCATGCTGTATATCTATTGCAGCCATATATAATTGTATTGGCTCTTAGGCATGTTGTACTCCTCTTTGTTCTTATTAATAAAACCTAAAGCTCTCGTGCTACCAAATCAAATAAAACAAACACAAACAAAAAACTGTCCATATGAAAAGCATTTTACAAATTGTATTATAAGGAGGAAATGCATTGCATTGAAATGAAATTTAAATATTTTATCATGCATGCTAGTGTACCAGTGAAATTCATGTACCTTTATTGAAATTATTTTAACACTCGCTGTGGTACTAATTCAAGATGCGGGGCACGTTCTAAATGTTCACATCCATTAAAGACGAAGATGGTGGAAGATGTAAATATATGAATGATTTCTCTTTGGGATACGAGATGATATATGATAAAAAGGTTTTGCATATCCATGTAAAAATATTAGATTTCAAAGGCAAATTTATATTTAAAGAATGATATTTTTTAAAAGTCCATCACAATATTTTTTTTTGAGATGCATCCTTGAAAAAGGACAACCAAACAATTGTTTGGAGAGGTCTTTGAGAAGATCATAGTTACCAAATCCGGTCGGATCTGGACTACATCCAGCCAGATCCAGATATTTTGACCGGCTCGGATAAGTTTGTCCAGGTCGGCCCTTTTTTTTTCAATTTTTTTTTTTTTTGGGTTTTCTGCGCAAAAAACCACCCATAAACCATAAATATGATATTATATTAACATTTTATATTATTTTATTAATGTTTTTCATTGTATTTGTCAGTTTTGCATATTTATAAAACTATGCTCACATATATATCTGTATATATTCCAGATCGGATTTTTCCAAACTTTTTCAAGAATTCCGGATTTCGGATATTTTGCCCTTCCAAACAGATCCGAAGTTCCAAACTTGGTAAGTGGTAACTACGGTGAAGATAGATAATCATTTGGTGAATGATATCTTGATCAAATTAAACTACATGACATATGCAATCAAATCAAAGTTGAAAAGAAAGTTATTTCATGAGAATATCCAAATTTGCATCCATGTTTGTACAAATATGAGATGCCCAGCATAATGACAACCACAATTGCAAAAAATTATATGGCAGCTCATGGTCAAAGTGGACCAGACAATCTGCAGCCTAGGCATGAAATGACCACATAATTAAATGTAATTGCAGTTGTTTTCCAAAAGTATGCAACCTAGGCGTGAATGTCCACGCACAGAAATGTCATTACAGCTCAAAGGGCTTCATGGGCTGTAGCAAAAGAGATTTGATTGCATATATCTGTTGCAACATTTGTAATGATTAGTGGTGCACAAAAATTGACATATTTTCTTCAACCAACCACATTTCTATTCAGATTATCAGATTGTAAGCAAGTTTATTGTGGTAAGACCTTCAAGAAGATTAAGGGCCCAAAGTCCAGTCTAGTTAAACAGGAGCTGTCAAGATAAATCCTGAAATTTAACAACTAAAAAAACACCTTCAGGAAGATTTTTGAGAAGCTGAAAATTCAATCTTGGAAGAGGACATCACTTCATATTGTAATAGAGGTCTACATGTATCCAGACGCATGGAAGATGTGATAGGACAAGTATATGGTATTCCACGAAAGGCATGTTTGTAAAATATCATTAAAAAATGAAAAAGAAAAAACCATGAAGGTCACATTTGATTGAAGGTGGAAAAACAGTGAGGTTCACATTTGATTGAAAGTGAAATATTCTCCAGCGTCCTTGATTGAAGAATGATGATGAGCTCTATGAGCTCATTGCCTAGGTAACAAAATCTGAATGGTTTTATACCTATGACAACCATATGTATGTATCAGCTATTTTATTTTTGGTACTTTTCTTTGTGATTTACATAGAGAGGTTTTAGGTCTTGTGAATGGTTATCGCATTGTTAAGTTTTTAGCTTTCTCTTACGCTCAATCTCAAAATATAAATAAAAAATTGGTGGAGAGACGGAAAATATCAACACGACAGTTTTCACCGTTCAGTGATATTTTATTATATTTATTGCAATAATGCAATTGACAGCTTTTAAGTTTTAATGAGGGTTATAAATTTTCCTTCTAAGGAACATTGTTTCATGAAGATAGGAATCTTAAATCTAATTTTTTTCTCATTTTTGGCTATCATATCTGAATTTATTCTAAAGTCCAACTGACTTATTTTGGACACATTAATATTATTTTTTGGGTATTTTGGGATTAAAACAAGAACCACAAAGCAGCTAGTCCTTTTTGGTGGGTTGTAAGATGTTTTCTATCATGTATGGAGTTTTTTGTTTTTGAACATAAGATCTTTGAACTTGGTACATCATTTTGGAAACTCTTTTTGATATCCAATTGCTAAGAGCTTTTATCCTCTTCACCGCTGCCCAATGCTCCTTGCCCAGATTGGACATGATTCTGCTAACCACTCCCACTATTTGTGCAATATCAAATCTTGTCCAGACCATTGCATATATCAGGTTTCCCACCGCACTCGCATATTGAACTTGAATCATGTCCTCCAAATCCTCCTAAGTCTCTAGACACTATGTAGTTGATAGCTTCTTACCAATTGGGAAGGATGTGCACCAGATTGCTATCCTGCATCTTGAACCTTTCCTACTATCTCAGTGTACTTCCTCTGGTCTAGCCAAAGTTTTTTATTCGTACAATCCCGTTTGATTTCCATGCCTAAGATGAACCTTGTAGCACTAAGATCTTTCATGTCGAACTATGCAGACAGTTGAGACTTCACCTTCTTGATCATGCCCATGTCATTTGCGATCAGCAGCATGTCATCCACAAAGTACTATGATGACAAAGTGATCACCCTCTTCCTTGTAGTAGACACAAGGATCAACATTGTTGCACACATACCCAAGTCCAACCACATAACTATCAAACATCTGATTCCAAGTCTTGGGCAATTGCTTCAAGCCATACAAGGACTTCTTCAGTCTACAGACCAAGTCCTCTTTCCCCTTCACCTTGAAGTCATCAGGCTGTGACACGCAAATTTCTTCTTCAAGCTCCCCATGTAGTAATGTTGTCTTCACATCTATCTACTCTATCTCCAAATCGAATGTAACAATAGCTAAAAGAACCCTGATTGAAGTCAATTTTGCAACTAGAGAGAAGGTCTCACCAAAGTCAATTCCCTCAATCTGAGAGAATCCTTTTGTTACCAAGCAAGCCTTGTACCTCTCCATCTTTCCTTGCGCATTCTGCTTCCTTTTGAAAACTCACTTGTAGCCTTACAAGTTTTCATCCACGGGACAGCTTCACCAAACTCGTCTAATTCATGTCCAAAGACTCCATCTCCTCCTTCATAGCCTACTTCCAAGACTTGCTCTCTGCGCAACCCAAAGCTTTCCTTCACCGTCTTGGGTTCATTTCTATTAGTCACTGATAACAAGTATGCAAAACAAAAAATCCAATGGGATATACCTTCCAAGCATTCTACATGCCCATTCTGATATCCTCATAGTAGGAGTAGCTAGCTCCTCTTCTTGTGACTCTTGTGTATTGTTGTTCATCACACCATACTCAGACACTAGCTCTTCAACTTCTACATTAACCTACATTTTTTTTGTCTCTTCCTTTGGTTGCTTCTTTGGTTCTTCATGTGCAGGAACCTTGCGCACCTCCCTGACGACTACATTTTGACTACAGATTGCCTTTTTCATCTTGGGGTTCCACAACTTACACCCTTGGATGCCACCATCGTACCTAATGAAGATGCATGTTATAAGCTTAGAGTCAAGCTTCAATCTCTTTTCCTTTGGGGATGTAAGAGTATGCATCAAAATGCACAAATGTTTCGAGCATGGCTTCTTGCAGAGTCTTGTCAACCAATGTTGAAATCGAGGATAAGTTGACTATGTGACTAGTAGTAGCCACTAGTTCATAACAAAAAATTTGCTCCAAATGCGCACCACTCCACATGCTCTGGGCTTTGTCCATCAACGGCCTACTCATCCACTTTACGACTCCAATCTATTGCTGAGTGTATGGAGTCATCTTTGGTCTTTGAATACTACTATGCCTATAGAATTTGTCGAAATCCTTTAAGCAACATCCACCCCCCATTGTCCATGTGCAACGCCTTGATCCTCCTCTCTGTCTATTTCTCCAAAAGAGCTTTGAACTCCTTGAATTTCTTAAGAACTTTGGATTTCTTCAAGATAAAGTATATTTAGGTCTTACAAGTGTAATCATCTATAAAGTCACATAGAAGAGAAACTTGCTTAGTGATGGGACATCCACCAGTCCAAACACATCATTGTGCATCACTTGCAAGATTTTACTTGCACGTGCAACACCTTTGGGGAACTTTACCCAACTCTGCTTGCCATAGATGCAACGTTCACAGAAGTCAAAATCCAGGGGACAATTTTCAATCACTTTCACCATATCCTTTGGCCGTAGCATTTGCAAACCTTTCCCGCCGATATGGCCCAGCCCTTGATGCCAAAGCATTGTCTCTCTATTGGAGACAATGTACACTTTCCTACTAAAACATTGGGCTCAAGAACAACAAAGTTGTTGCATGTGTTGCTTAAGCAATCGCATCAACCCTGAATAGAGTGCTAGTACCATCGCTCCACGCACCATTTTGCACCTATCTCCCACATCATTCATTTTGCTTACAGAGATCAAATTCTTCACAAGGCCAAGAATGTGTAAAACACCTAGGAGAATCTTGGTCCTCTCGTTTTTGAATCGTAGCTTCACCCCTCCTCTTCCTACGATCTGGTAGGTTAAGTTGTCTCCTAAAAATACATCACCACCATCATATTCTTCATATTCATAGAACCACTCCTTTGTATAAGTCATATATAGGAGGCTCGAGGGTCGATCAGCGATGCATCATTGCATGAGTGCAAGCTTGAGGCAGCAAGATATACATCTTCATCTCCATTGTTGAAGAATGTCACTTGAGGATTGTGCAATTTCCAGTGATTTGCCCTTCTCCACCTTCTTTGTAGTTTCCAATGGTTTGCCCTTCTCCACCTTCTTTGCTTTGTAGTCCCCTTTGAAATGTCATGTCCTCATGCAGTTCCAACATTTCTTCAAGGACTTTTTTGAAGACTTTGATCTTTCCTTAGATTCAAGTGCTTCTCCCTAGTCTTTCGCTTACCTTGTTCTTGCAAGTGACCTCGCACGATCAGGGCATCATTAGGCTGATAGCTTTCCACAAACGTTTGCCTCATCTCCTCTGATAACAGAGTTGTGACTACATCTTCTAACTTCAGCGCCAATGTAGTACTACTAATAGCCATCACCAAATTATCCAATGAGTCTGGCAAAGAGCACAACAACATGATGTGCCTATATTCATCATTCACGCTGTCATCTATGGATTGCTATTGACTAACCACAGTGTTGAAGGCATTCAAATGTTCCGCAAACGAGTCACCATCACTCATTCACAATAAGTACAACTTTTTTCACAAAAAAAGTTTGTTTACCAATGTCTTGGTCTTGGACAACATGCCAACATCACAGAAGCTTTACAGTCTTTTCAGCCAATACATTCAGTAAAACTGAATCCGCAAACATAATTTGATAGAGCTTCACACTTTCATATCAACTTTCTCCCATTCTTCTGGTTTCATTCCAATGGATAAAGTGTCTACTATGGCAACCCACTGATATCTATCCACCAAGAGATCTTCCATCTTGAGCTTCCACCATTCATTGTTCTAACCATTGAATTTTTCAATTTCCACTATGGTACTCCCACTAGAAGGAAACTATTTACCGCAAACTATACCAACTTATACAAAGCTTACAACAAGGCTCTGAAACCAAATGTTTAGGATAAGCTTGTGAACACGATAAACTAAAACAGAGGAGAGTTTTACTAATGTGAATCTAGCATAGGCAGAAAAATATGACAAGCACACACAAACGCACATGAGAAATTTCACCTAGGAAATCCCTTTTCGGTAAAAAACCCAGCATTGCAACCTACTTGAATTATAACATAAACTGGACATCTTAAAATGCTACAATCAAGTTCAAGATTTTGTATCCTACACATAGGTCTTTGCCATATATTTGAATGCACACACTTGACCGTGTGTATTTAGTATCCAACAACCTTTGTTACACTTATCCTAAGTAATCAGATGTTCAACATATATCAACTTCCTATGAAGAACTTTGTCTTATAGCACATACTTCACTTGCAACATCTGCAATGCAGAAGAATCTGCATGCACCAAGTGAACATGTAATGCTCCATAGCAGGTCCGTGTCGAAGCCCATAAAACGTTGCTAGCACCTCTTCAATCTGAAAAATACAGTTAGACAAATGTTTAGTATGCCTTCAAATAACCGGTTATTGCTCTGCATGTTGCACACCTCCTTGCAGCACCTTATGGCAACTCAACCACTGAGCACCACTTCGCAATCTTCCAAAGTCAGACTGAAACTACGCAAAGTGCCCAACACAGCCATTCCATCCCTCACGCGCTGTCAACCTTGCGCAATTGATAAAGATAATCTCCACGTAAGATTGCGCAACCATCCCAGCTTGCGAATCATCTTTCCCAACATCCTATACAAAACATCTTGCGCAACACCAAACGTGCGCACAATTACTATTGTGAACATTCATGCAAAGTTGAGACATTTCCCAACAAACAATTATATCTCTTTCATTTCAAAGAACATCAAAAACCAGGATTTTTCTGTCAAACATGCTTTGGTCACTGAGTTTTTGGTTTTTTCCCGACTTTTAGTTTGTAACAGGGCTAAAAACTCATTGCAATTTTTTTAAATTATAACTGCTGTGTGTATCAGGGGCACTGTGTTGCTTTATGAAATAGAATTACCAGCAGCTTGTTTGTATTAATGTTAATTTCCTCTTTCTTTGCAGTGAATTGAAAGCTCTCTCTGGCTCATTACCAGCTATTTTACTGGCTTCTTTAATCTGCATTTTACCCATTTGATATGATTGTAACCTTCACCAATTTTTTAATAGGTGAATACATATGACAGTTGGCTAAGCCTCAGCTATACAATTAGTCAGCCTCATCCAACCTTCAATATCGTCAAAAGAATCAGAGTAATAGTATTCATCATTATTCAGTCTTCGAGTCAAACTAAGGAATCCTTCTTGGCAGCTTTTATCAAAGTGTTAGAGAAATGTGAGAAGAATAACAGCAACCTATGCTCCCTTAGAAGGCACCCAGCAATGAACCGAAACAACAGTAATCATCATCATTCAGGCTTCAAATTATGTAATCCTTTCTTGCAATTATTGTCAAAATTTACAGGGACGATCTACATTCTGCATAAGATGGTTGCCCTTATTCTATGGCATGTCATGGGAGAGGAAAAAAGATAACACGACAAAAGCTCATACACCAAAATTCTAAAGCATGTCATGGGAGAGGAAAAATGAGATATCGACGAAAGCTCAGACACCAACATGAGACTTCTCTAGGCACTCAATGTGCATGAAAATACCAACCTAATGGTCCAATGGAAGAGGCATTCGACAGTTTTGGAAGCTGATGCTGCGGATAAATTTTCAGAGCTTTTTTGTAGTGATTCAGTCCCATGAAAAAGGTTTCTGCTACAGATTTTGAGGACTTTTTCTGCTAAAATTGTTTTACAAATTTAAAGACATTATCAACAAAATTACACCACATAAACTGCCATTTGGTCAGAAGCTTCCCTTAAAAATAGCAGCACCTCCAGCAAACTTCTTGCCCCTATTGCAAGCAGTAACTGAAAATTTTCTTTCTAAATTATAGCCTCTCTCATTCGAACATTTGCATAAGCAAACATTCTAATGTTTCATGGGGCTGCCTGCACCATAAAAATAGGAGTGGCAGCACCATCAATCGGACCGCCCACTAAAATTATTCCTTCCCTCCCTATAAAGCAAACGACTCCCCTCTAAACTTTAACGGAATGCCTAGATTTGTTGCCGTTGAAGGAAAACAACATGGAAAGAAGAAAGCAAACCAAATATTTGAACAGTTGTAGGAGCTGGAACAACTTGTGATCCTATAAATCGTTACATCTTGTGGACATAATTAAAATCATTTCATTCCAGTTCAATAGGTCCGTAGCAGTATAGCAGAATCGCCAAATAAACATTGAAAATTTTGAAACCATCAAATTTACCTGGTCTGCGAAAACCCAAAAACAGCCAGCAATCGTTTGCCCTTCAAATTACAGTATGCCCCAGCCAAGAATAAAACTAAACCTACGAAGAAGCGCCCATAGCATATCTAGATTTTAGCCCTAAAATAATTGAGCTCGATTTTTAAACCCCTGAAGGACGAACAAAATCCAAACACAACAAAAGAAATAAGTTTAGTAAGAATAGCAAAAGGCATAAAAGGCACTTCTAGCATACCTGGCTTGTGGATTTCTTCGCCATGGTTCCCTGGCAATTATTATTTCTTCCCTGGAAATGGTGATGCGTTGTCTGCAGAGATCAAATCTGAAGGTGTTACACCCCTGCAAATCATCCATTCATTCATTCAAATAACATTTAAAATACGTCTATATGCATGAAATTTTGTTCATTTGGGCATTCACTTTGGCCTCTTCTTCACGTATATTTATATTTATTTGTAAAACTTACAACGGTCAGAGTGTGATAAATTATGAAATTTGTTCACGGAGTTTTATCTCGGGATTAATGAAGTTTTAAGGTTGGGACTGTTTTGTTGAGATAAAATTAGATCACAATTTAATATATGTAAAATTTAATGTGTATATAAATTATTAAGAGGGAGGTTAAGACTATTACAAGTAAAGGAAGAAACTTCTTCAAGATAGAATCTTTGTGATTTGAGAGAATTAATTACTTTTCAAAGTAATTTTTGAATAATATTTTTAGGGAGTAAAGATTAATATTTTATTTATGGATAGTTGTCCAGTGAACAATAATATGTCGATTTCCATTATTCAAAAGGTTTTAAATGCATTTTAAAAAAGTAAATTTAAGAGTGGAAGTGTAAGTTAATTTTTGACTAATTTGTGGTACATGAAAAGTGCAAGTCGGTAAATAGAACTTTGAGAATACTTGGAATAACCGAAACAAATAAAAAGGTTTCTGAAAAAATCATTTGATCTAAAAAAGAAAGCTACATGGACACAAGAAGAAAATAATTAATTTCACTTGGAAAGCATAATCCCAAAAGTTTTTAGAGGGAACTACAATAATTAATAAATAAATAGAGAATAATATAACAAATACCCAATGGTTAGAGTATGCAAAGCTATTATGTGAAAGAGTTCAGGGTAAAGATAATCCTCATGTAATCAACACAACTAAACTTTTTCCTACAAAGGATATTACTCGAGGTATAAAGAGACTAGAAGGGGATAAGGCACAAGACATAAATGGGATACAAGTTGAATATCTAAAGTGGGGCTTAGAAAACCTCACACTACACATCAAAAACATATTCAATTGTATCATTCATGAAGGGTTCTCGATAAATTGGACAACTAGTGTCATTATCCCCTCTATAAAAGTGGGGATATCAATAATCTATATAATTATTGAACTATCATGGTCAATTCCCTCCTTGAAAAGTTATTTGGTAACATGATAAAATGCATAATTAGCTGTAGAGGAGGAAAAGAGTGTAAAGGAAAGAAAGTCAAACAAGGTTTAGGTTGAATCATTCCACTATGAACCACTACATCAGTCTTAGACACTTGATCAAAAAAAGTATGGAATACTTAAGGAGAAGAAACTTTTTGTTGCTTTATTGACTTCTAAAAGGCATTTGACACAGTCCCTAGAAGTAAACTTTGGAGTAGAATGGAGGAGCTTAGAGTTTCAAATGAATATAGAGTGATAGTGCATAAACTTTATAAACAAATCAGGGCCAAAATCAAAACAAGTGAAGGAATGTCAGAATGTTTTAGAAGCAACATTGGAGTTAAATAAGGATGTCTTCTATCTTGTACCTTGTTTAAGCTATTATAGATACTCAAACTTAGATTTTACATGATAAAATAGTCTTGCACACTTGACAAATATCACTCAAACCTCTACCCTTCAGTTTATGCCCTTCTTACTACCAAAAAGCTCGTGGTTTGTCATCTCACTATGCCTAAATACTTATATTATGATCCGACCCTGATATTTTGATTACCCAGATCACCTGTAGCCTAGAGTATGCTTAAAACCTAATATATATCCTTCACTATCAATTACACATCTTCAACATTTATTTATTCTCTAGGACACTACCATTCAGACCTAGACACTACCATTGACACCAGTGTCCTAGATCCAATGCTAGTGTCTATCTACAAAGTCTCAAATTTTCAAATCTTGTAATATGTACAAGTTGGACTATTTGTCTTAATTAACCCTCTATAAGATTTATTTCAAAAGGTGTGGTATAAATACAAAATGAAGTCCACTCATTATACATCTAGTATTTTACCAAGCAAACACTTATCAAGCTCACTAAATCATTCACACAACTAAATTATGTTGCCATATTCTTTCCCGTTTCCATATCAATAATAGGAGCAGTAGTTTTATAGGTTTGAAGCATTCAAAAAATATATATATGAGAAGTACTTGTCAAGTTACAAGTTAGATCACTACACTCACATATAGCACATTACACTATTGTTCACACGCAAGCCCACTTAAGGAAAGAACTACATTAGTTTGAGGCCCTCTTCAGAGTATATATCTATGTAGGCAATGCTCACTAAAAAAAGGGTCTTTGAGGTTAGTTCAACTTCACTTGAACCCACTAACCCCCATTTTTTGTAATATGGCATGCCCTAATTGGAGGATCTAGGGTTTTGATCAAAAATCTTATATCTAGAACCTGTGTGTGTAATACTAGTTGACAATCTGTACGGCGATAGAGAACCCTAACATGTGTGGGTGGAATTTTCAAAAAAGGTATGTACTTTACTGCAGGTAGAAGCCTTGGTTTCAAGACATAAGCATCAATGTTAGTGTCCTTATTTTAACAGTAGCATCTAGGTTGATAGAGATATAATTTTAAGAATTTGACGAATCATAGTTGAATATCATCCTAACTATTTCTACATTTGCACTTCTCAAATTTACCTATGCATCAATAAACAAGTTAATTATTATTATCTTATTTATGTTTAAGCATGTAAATTATTGTTTGGCACTGTATTTTCTATATTTAGTAAATTTGCATAATTCAACACTGTATCAAAATATATTGTGAATTTAAATATTTTAATTGACCTACTTAAGTAACTTACTCTATGCTTGTTTATGCTACTCTTTTATGTTAAAGCCTATTTCTAAAAAGGGTTAAACATTTAGTGAACCTGAACTCTGAGTCTTCTTTTGTAATCCTAGTTTTTCCTTGGGTTTTTATGATTTTTCCAAATTTTGAATCAGTACAAATTTAAAAAAAAAACAAGTTTGCTTCAAGTATAAAAGAATTAATTATGATTAACATGATATATCTACTAGTTATTCCCTTTTACAATACACATGGGTAGTCGTTGTTTATTATCGTTCATACGTTGCTACATCAATCAAAACCATAATACAATGGGGTTGAAAACATGATAAAACCAAAGCAAGTGTATTTATGCATATCCTTTTTTGTCATAATGGTTATCACAAGCTACTACCTACTATTACTAAACGTCAAAGGGAGTGCATGAAACAAGTATCATTTACATATAATATTGCAAACCACTCCAATGAGTCAATGATAAAATTTCACTCTTTAAATTATAATATAAATCTTCTCGATACAGAGATAATATCTTGGAAGCAATATGCATGACCATCTTGTCAAGCAAAGTGGAGCCACAATATGTGGACTCCATGCTAAATTATATCAATTGATAAAACACAATATTCCTTTGAAAAGGAGGATTTACCCATACAACATATTATTAATTATTTATTGCCCCTATATTTTCAAGTATGTGTTCAAAATAAGATGGTTAAAAGGGTACTTATAGACAATAGTTTAGGACTTAATATTTGCAATATATCTTTCCTTTCTTTACTTAGTATTGTAACCAAATATTTGGAATCCTCCAATATGAGTATCAAGGGATTTGACAACATTTCCCAAAATGTCTCAGGATAAATAAAATTGCATATCACTATGGGACCCCAAACTTTACCCACTTTATGTCAAGTTATGCCAAATGATTTAAATTTATCATAATTTTGGGGCACCCTTGGATATATGAGATGTATATGGTTCCATCTACTTTGAAGACATGTTTAAAATTCATTCATCAAAGGTTCATTTACATATGTCCAATGGATACAAATCCCTTAAATTTTTGTGTGATGGTTCATCCAACAAATACTTAAACACCACATTCACAAATTCTAATTTTGGCCCTACATGTTTTCTAAAACAAGGGTATAAAGTCAAGTATTAAGCAAAAATGAGTAAAGTATAACCCAACCTATTTGCATATTAAATAATACAAATTGACAAGTTTTGGGGTTATTAGCAAAATCTGTAGCTAAAAAAAAAATCAAGCATAGCTACCCACATTTCATAAAAGCTACCTTTGAATGCATGCACATACTTAATACTGCTTCTAATCTACAACTTGTCATCCCTAATTTGATTGATGAGAATGCTTCACTAGAAATTCAGACATTGGATGAGTTCTCCAATGATGAATCATTGATAGAGTACTTCGGGACATATGAGGATCTCCCTTCCTTATATCATACAAACAGGTTTCCTCATACCACCTCTACTCATGCTTAGTTCAGTGAGAATGATGATACCAATATTCCACATGATATGCATAACATCATTCTTATTGCACCATTTATCGCATAAAGATCCACCTTGCTTAATGAATAAACAATATAATATAATTATGAAACAGATTGAGATCCTCAACTAGTATTATCAGCTACAATGATGGAAGAGGACGAAGATAAAATTATCTATATGTCCTACATGATCACCCAAAGTTATTTGTTTAGGCTTGTTCTAACATACCTGACATTGACCTGTCTGTGGCAATGCACAACATACTATTATATCCATATGCAAAGCCCGTTAAGCAAAAAATTTGTAATATGCAACCCAAGGTAGCCCTGCTTATAAAATATGATATTCAAAGACTCTTAGATGCATATTTCATTAGATCAATTACACCTTCTAATTGGGTTTCTAATATAGTGCTTGTAACTAAGCCTAATGGTGACATTCCATGTTGCACATATTTTCGTGATCTAAATAAAGCTTCTTCGAAAGATGATTTTCCACTCCCTAACATAGACTTGATCATTGATTCTACCACTGGGTATGAGACATTTTCATTTGTGTATGGTTTTATTGGTTATAATCAAATAAAGCTCAACCCTATAGATCAAGAAAAGAAGACATTCACCACATAATGGGGAACATTTTGTTATATTGTTATGCCTTTTTTATTAAATAATGAAAGAGCTACATATCAAAGCACAATAACACACATTTTTCATGATTTTATTCATAAAATTATTGAGGATTATATCGATAATTTTTTTTTAAAAATGCAAGCACTTACAAGATCACACTACAGATTTAAGACATATTTGAATGTTTGAAAAAGTTTAATGTGTGATTAAATCGAAAAAAAGTGTGTTTTTTGGGTGTCTTCTAGAAAATTTTTGGGTTATATTATTTCTCAATGTGGTATCAAAGTTGATCCAAAAATAAATAAAGGCCATTGTTGAGATGCCACCACCAACTACCTAAAATCAACTGCAATGTTTACAAGGTAGAATCCAGGCAATTTGGTGTTTTATTAGCTAATAAAACCATAGCTTTTATGTGTTTACTAAAGAAAGATACAATTTTTCATTGGGACAATGTGTTCCACAAGAGTTTTGATGAAATCAAAGAATATTTAGCAAATCCACCCGTGTTTATGCCTTCAATACTAGATAGATTGTTGCTTCTTTATATTTTAACAACTCATTAGGCCTTAGGAGCCTTATTAACATAATATGATGAAGATCACAAGGAACAAAAAAATTACAACATTAGTTGTCAATTGGTTGGTTATGAATATAAGTATATTACAATAGAAAAACTATGTTTGGCATTAGTATTTGCTATGCAAAAATTATGACACTACATGCTTAATAATGAGATTCATGTTATAGTCAAAGAATACCCATTAAAGTTTCTCGTGAACAAAACCCATCTAGTAGGAAGAATAGTTAAGTGGGTGATGCAACTCACAAGATTTAATATTAAATTCATATCTCAAAAATCAATAAAAGTTCAATTTATTGTTGATCAACTAGTCGCAACTCCATTATCAGATAATTTTTCAATGACTAAGGCTTTTTGTGATGAGGTAGCGGCCTATCACGTATCACATAATACATGCACTATGTTTTTTAAGGATCCATATATATGACAAGTGTTGGCATGTATCATTTATGTACCCTTGAATGAGAATATATGCCATTTTCTTATCGACTAGCTTTTTCGTGCACCAACAATATGGTAGAATATGAAGCCTCGATCATTGGTTTGTATGTAGCATAAAAACTTCATGTCAAACATATTCAAGTTTCTGGTGACTCTTAGTTGGTTTTTAATTAGGTTATAAATCATTATCAAATAAAATAAGCCTATTTACTTCCATACAAAGAAATAGTAGATAGATTGAGAGAAACATTCGACACATTTACTATTGAAAGTATCATTTGTAAGGATAATCATCATGTTGATGCGATGGCTAGTCCATCATCACTAATGCCTCTAGATATTAATGATGATTACATTAATTTTATGATACAATAGTTACACCATCATTCAATTACACCAGATAAAATGGATGCTCTAATAGTGCTTGCAATCACTTGTAGTGCTAGAAATACAAAATGGTTTAGTGATATATATGATTTCTTATACCAAGCCTTTATACCATATCATTTTACTTGAAATGATAAGCATAAAATATAATGAGAAGCAATCTATTATGTTATTATTAGGGATCCCTTGTTCAAAAGAGGTTTTGATAGACAGTTAATCTGATGCCTTAATAAAGATGAAGTAAGAACCACTCTCTGAAAGATGCACAACAGTGAGTGAAACAAGAACTGCTCTATTAAATATGCACAACAGTGAGTGTGAGGGACACTTTAGTGGAAAAGTAATGTGCCACAAATTATTATCATAGGGTTATTATTATCCCACAGTGGAACAAGAATGTATCGAACATGCTAAATTATGTGTCCAATGTTAAAAATATAACAATTTAAATCACGCTTCATCTCATGAGTTACAATCAATTGTCTCACCATGGCCATTCTCCCTTCAGGGGGATTTGGTTTGATTGGAAAAATAAATTATGTATCAATAGGAGGCCATAAATTCATAATCATAGCTAAAAAATATTTTACCAAATGGCTAGAGACAATTCCCCCTGACTTTACCACTCGAGATGACATATGCAAATTCATGATGACCAATATTATTTCCAATTTTGGTTTATCTTTAGCTATTATTATGTGTCCAATGTTAAAAATATAACAATTTAAATCACACTTCATCTCATGAGTTACAATCAATTGTCTCACCATGGCCATTCTCCCTTCAGGGGGATTTGGTTTAATTGGAAAAATAAATTATGTATCAATAGGAGGCCATAAATTCATAATCATAGCTAAAAAATATTTTACCAAATGGGTAGAGACAATTCCCCCCGAGTTTACCACTCGAGATGGCATATGCAAATTCATGATGACCAATATTATTTCCAAGTTTGGTTTATCTTTAGCTATTATTATAGATAATAGGTCATCATTTAAGATCAAAACAGTGAAGAATTTTTGCAACAAATACAAAATCAAGCATACCTTCTCTACACGGGCATGCACGCAAGGTAATAGTTAAGTAGAAGTGACAAACAAAACAATTGTTGAGCTACTAGGAAAAATAGTTGAAAGATACAATATAGATTGGCATCAAGAGATGGTTTATGCCTTATGGGCATAATGTAGTAGTGTTCATACACCTACTTGACCACACCTTATTCCTTGATTTATGGTACAAAGATAGTTATACTAATTGATCTTGAAATCCCATCTTTGTGTGTTTCTCTCAAGGATATTATTCAAGACAATGAGTATCACAAAAAGTGACTATATCAGTTAGAACACTTAAGTGCAAATTCCACACAAGGTATTGAGCATCGACAAGTTTATCAAGATTGAGTTAAGTGAGCATACAACAAGAAAGTTCGGCCACATGAGTTTAATGTGGGTGATCTAGTACTAAAAGAAAATCAAAAGAATACCAATAATGAAAGAAACAAAAAAGAGATAGTCAAACTAAATTGGTTGGGCCCATACATAATTATAGAAAATTTGGGAAAACACGTGTACTGCCTTCTACACTTGTAGGTAAGCCCATCAAAATCGTAATGAATATTATGCATTTGTGTAAGTATTAAACATAAAGATAAAATAATTAATTAAAAAATAAGTAAATTAAAATACAAAAATATTTAACATTTCACATGTTTACTAGCTTTTGTATATGTTGTTTACTTTATGTTGGTAGATAACATATCATTCCTTTACACACATATGTTTCACGGGTACTTGAGTGTGATACATGCATACACTAGATCCATAACACAAAGGTATGCAAATGTTGGACCTTTCCTTTACCCACATGACACACTATATTGAGGACTTCTTGCTTTTATTAATCACGATTGCTACAGGTTCTATTATTTTATGATCACTTTCATTACCATGTTGAGATTGTATACTAATGTTTGCACATGTATATACTCATGCTACTATCATAAATAAAAAACTTGATATGTTATTCTATAGAACATTTTTATAACACATGTATATAGGGATTAATATGATATGCTTATGCTAGTTGCTAATTTTTCACTTATTCATCTTATCACATGGCTTATCTGAGTGTACTTTCTTGTTTGCTATATTGTTTGGATTGTGGAACATTGGAACATGTTCCTTGTTTGTAATCCCATGTGCCATGAGTGTTGATTTTTTATTTGGTGTGATGACATTTGAACATGTCTTTCCATTTAAGTGTGTGACATTTGAACATGCCCCTTGTTTGTAGTCTCCTTAGACCTCCTTATTGTGTGACATTTAGTGATCTTGTGTGTGTGCTTGATTGTCTATTGAGCTTATTACTTCTAGGCATTATCATGATTCATATTATGCATCTTAGGCCTTGTTATGTTTGGATATTGTGAGCTTCATTGATACATCTACTTAGATATGATACCACTATATGTTTATTTTCTACATGATTAATACAAATATAGCATGGTTATCTTATCCTTTTGATCAAGGTAACTCTCAGGTTACATTCCCCTCACCTGAAAAGGGGGGCAAATAAGTGGGGGTATGTCATAGGGAAATGAGTCCACATACATACAATTGGTAGAATTGGTATAATTTGATACAAATTACACTATTCAAATATACATTTGGGTCAGATATAATTAACATTGATTTTTATAGATTTGGGACATGGTTTTTCATATTTGTGATGCATATTATACACAATTTACAAAGCAGATGTCACATTTTGAGAAATAGTTTAACTTGTGACACATTTGAGGTGCATATTCCATGAAAATGCACCAAATTATAGATACATATTCAAATTATACACTTATTCATGTACTGACCTTACCAAGATGCATCAATTGAACTTTTATTTGTTGAAGCAGTGGGTTCCCTTAAGTGGTGCAATCTAGATTCAATTCCCTCAATGGACTTGGCATTAATTATATTTTGTGGGTTGATATGTTTACACTATTTTACTTGGGTGAGATTGGTAAGATTGGTTAGATTATGTATACATTTGAGATGTGTGATTGAGATTCAATGCACTCGATGGACTTGACACAACTCACCTTTACACCATATTGGGGGCATAATCACCCTCTAATTCTCCTCTTCACATATCCAAGGTTTAGTTGTGAACCTCTCTCTAATGATTCAACTAGGAAGCATCATTACCAAAGCAAACTATCAAGGGGCAACATGGTTGCATCGACACACACGTAGTACTTCCTTACTCTCTTTTCTTTAAAGCAATTTCAATTATTCCTTTTTAGATTATATACATTAATTACACTTATAACATGCTCTTGATTGTAGGTCATACACATACAACAAATTTGAATAAGGCCCAAGTGAAAATAAGGTGTGTTGTACACACCACAATACACAATTATTTCCTTTAACCTAGTAATTTAATCCTTATGCATTACTAGATTAAAGGTGGGGGATAAATTTAGATACTCAAATCTAGATTTTACATGAACTACTCTTGCGCACTTGGAAAATATCACTCAAGGCTCCACCCTTCATTTCATGCCCTTCCCATTGTTGAAAGGCTCACAGTTTACCATCTCACTATGCCTAAATGCTTATTTTATGATTTGACCTTGATATTATGATTACCCAAATCACTTATAGCACATAGTATTATTAAAACCTGATATATATCCTTCACTAATAATTATATATATTCAATTTTTATCTATTATCCAAGACACTACCATTCAAACCTAGATACTAGTGTCTTAGATCCAACACTAGTGTTCATACCCTACAAAAGCTCAAATTTGTAAATCTTTCGATATGTATGGGTCAACATATTTGTCTTAATTAACCCTATATAAGATTTATTTCAAAAATTATGGTATAAATAAAAAACAAATCCCACTCATTATACATATAGTAATTTACCAAGCAAAAACTTATCAAGTTCACTAAATCATTCACACAACTGAGTTATGTTGCCCTATTCTTCCCTATTTCCATATCAATCATAGGAGTAATATTTTTACACATTTAAATAGTATCCCATGAGAAATATTTGTCAAGTTTCAAGTTAAATCACTACATGTACTTGCGTAAATCATATTACATCATTGTTCACACACAAGCCCACTTACGGAGGAAAACTACATTGGTCAAAGGCCTTCTTCAGAGTATATGGCTATATAGGTAATGCAGACTAATAGAGGGGTTTTTTAGGTTAGTTTGAATTCACTTGAGCCCATTAACCCTCATTTTTTCAAGAAGGCATGCTCTAATTAGAGGATCTAGGGTTTTGATCAAGAAGTTGATATCTATAACCTATGCATACAGTCCCAATTGACATTCTACAAGGTGACAAAGAACCCTATTAGGCATAGGTAAAATTTATAGAAAATGACTTGTATTTCATTATGGAAAGAAGCATAGGCTTCAAGATAGAAGACTCAATATTAGTGTTTCTATTTAAATGGTAGTGTCTAGGTTGACAAAAAGCTAATGTCCAAAATTTGATGAATCATAGTTGAGAATCGTCCCAACTATTTTTTCACCTACACTTCTAAGATCTACATGTGCATCAGTAAACAATCTATTTATTATCCATTTTTTATGTTTAAGCATGCAAATTTTTATTTAGCATTGTACTTTCTATAGTTAGCATATTTACAGAATTCAACACTGTATTAGTATATATTATGAATCTGAATTATTTAATTGTCTTGATTTTTAGAATATCTTACTCCTTGTTTGATTAGGCTGCTATTTTATGTTAAACCTTATTTACAAAAAGGGTTAAACAACCATACATTGATAAGCTAGAGGAGTCGATAGATAATGCTGGTGGATGGGGCATCCACCTAGCTAAATATGTTGTAAAATTACTTTTATATGTAGATAATCTTATTCTAATTGTAAAAATAATCCATGGTTTAAGAGAACATTTGAAGGCTTCATATCTATTCTACTAAGAGGTGGGAATGCAAGTGAATACTAGCAAAACAAAAGTCACAAATATTTTCTCTACAAAGAAAAAAAAACAACTTGAGTTCTTTTTCTAAGGAAGCCCGTCAAAAGTAGTGAATGAATACAAGTATATCGAACTTGACTTTCACAACAAGCTTAGTTGGGAGACCTACAAAGAAAAAAGAATCCCAGGATGGTGGAAGGCATTATACTCACTAGAAAATAGTTACGACAATGAAAAATTATAGGATTAGAAAACCAAGAGAACCTTGTTCAGCCTACTTGTCACATCAGTGATCCTATATGGATGTGAAGTTTGAGGCAACAATGTGTCTAACCTAAATTGGAGACAAATAAAGAGAATCCAAAAATATTTAATCATAAACAACCTCAAATTTAAAGCTTTAGTTCCATGTTAGATTATATTATCCAAAATAAGTATTTTTTTATTGGAAGAATTGGCAATGACTCAGACATTAATTTATTTAAAAAAGATGTAAGGTATAGAGAATCGTTGATGGCCCAAAATTGTAATCGAAAAAGAACTAAGCAAAAGAAAAAACATGTGGATGAAATTAAAAAACAAATGGATGAGTAAACGAGACATCAATATGCAAAAAATTTCAAACACCAATGAGGAAATAAAAGTATGCAAGAGAAAATTTTGGGACAACCATGTGGACAAAGCAATATGGATGAAAGAAAGCATTCTACATCAAAGAATTTAATTCCACATGAGAACATGAAGGAAAGACATACATAGGCACATAAATCAAATGGAAAAAAAAGATGTTGATTGCATAGTTAAGGACTAGCTCACATCATCTTAGAAGTGAAACTAGTAGGTGGACGATGCCCAAGGGAGAATGGGAAACAAGAACATATTTATTTTGTGTCAAGGGAGTGATGGAGATAGAATGGCACTTAATTATGTAATGTACAACCTATAATGATATATTTTTAAGTAAAAAGATAAATTAAGGTTTGACAACTTAACTAACTTGTTTGAAAAGGAAAGGTTAAATAAAACAAGTTTTCTAATTAAGATCCATATTAGAAGAGTTAGCATTGAGAAGGGATTATAAATTTCATAAGAAAATATGATAACCCTTGTGTCAAGAGATTGCATTAATAAAAAACAACTTTGTTACATCCCTTGGTCTCTTAAACTACTTGGTCTCATGGACACTACTAAAAAATTTCATTCATTTATTCATCGTAAAAAAATTCAAAGTAGAAGTTGCAAGAACAATCTATGGTCCTAGAAATAATTAGATGTGTGCACATAATTAAAATCATTTCATATAACTAATTTAATTTTTTTTTTTATGTTTTTATCATATACTAAACTTTTTTTTAAAAAATTTTAAATTTTATTATTAACTAGCATACATATCTTAGATAAATATATGTAGAAGATGTTGAAATATATAATTATTGAGTTAAACCTATATATAACTATAACTAACTTGAAAATGCAATATTCTCTAACTAGATGAGGTCAATTTAGGTATATAGAGGCGTTGTTTGATGAATTTTCATAATATTAGGTGGTCGGTTATGTAAATGATGACCAAGCCAATGATGCTTAGCTAGTCTTTTTAGATGATCAACCACACTGATTCATTCTACCAATATCATTGTCACTTTGCCCTCAACCTCATTAGAAAAATCAGATTAGTACTTGCCTATGATACTATATATATTGTTAAAAATGATATCTATCATCATCTTTTATATGGAATTATTGTAGATACAAAAATCTAATTTATATAGTACCTTAGTCTTGTACACATGGAAATCACATATAACTCTCAAGGCAATATACCAAGAAGTACTTAATCAAGCATTCAAGTGAGCCATGCAATAAATAATGACATATTCAAATGTAAAAATAGGTAAACAAAGGCACAAGGGCCATAATCAAAAGAGCATATTCAAATGCTCAAACAGGCAAGACAATTCAAGACATCTTTAAGCAAAGTCTATTTAACACATTACAAGAGTTCATTATTTTCAAAAAGATCAAATATTTTGATGACTTGTGCCATAATAAATGAGATCCTGAAATGAAACTTATTTCATTGAATAAGCTTATGTAGCAAACATACCGACAACATCTAATTCCAGGTTTCATATCAAGCCTAGCTACAAGGTGAAACCTACAGAACCTAAAAAAGAAATAACTATATTTGTTAATGCAATGTCACAATAACCTAATAAATTAGTCTTTTCCAATGCAACAAGGAGGTAATTTACATGATTGCATGAGTCTCCAATTTCACTACTTAAGAAGCTTGTAGATTGTCATCTTATATCTCTTCCTCCTTTCATAGAGGTTGATATGAGTAGACCTCTACCTCGTGTATATGATGCCACTGCTTATTGTGACTATCATCAGGGCCCTAGGAATTCTACTAACCAATGTTATACCTTGAAACATAAGATCCAAGACCTTCTCGATAACCAAAAACTTACATTTGATGATCTTTTAAAGGATTTAGGGTCTCAACCTGGTGACCATCATAACCAAAATATGTTTAGTGATCCATTACATGATCATTCTCAAAAGAATCTGAAAGTGCAAATGGCATATAATGCACATCCTCCACCACCACATTATGGGCACCCATTATATGGGATTATTGGTACTTATACATGATTTATACCTCTTATGGTTAATAGGCCCTATATTACTTTTGGTGATAGTGAAATTGTGGATGGTGAATCATATCTTCATTCATTATTTATTTGTGCATACTTTGATCACTAGTCTATTCACAATGTTATAATTGATAATGGTGTTAGCGAGAATGTTTGCACCATGATGTTACTTGCATATTTGGGACATACACATAATAATTTATATCCTTCAACCAAAATGTTCAAATCATTCGATGGGGTGTCACAACATGTTCTTGGTGAGATTGACTTGCCTTTACAAGTTGGCCCAATACATGTGGTCACTACCTTCTTAATTACACCATACACGAGAGTCTTTGATATGTTATTGGGAGATACACAAACTCTGTGCAATACCTTTTATAGTTCATGGGTGTGTTTAATACATCCATACCAATAGGTTAGTCACAGTTCTTGGTATTCCATATGAATATCCACTTGGACAAGGGAAGTTTCTTCCAATACAACTAATTATCAAATCTAATAAGGTTAATCCTTTGTGAAAGGGTAGGAAATAGACAATCCTCTTTCCTAGGTAGCTCATACTTTAGAGACCATTGCATCAGAGATACATAGTGGATTCCACAAAATCCTCGTCTATTACTACACAACACACTTAGTTATCCAGAGTAACTAAACATGTTCCCATTATTTATACTTATAATAAACTACAAAGTAGAAAATGATGGGTTTAACAAATCCCTACTCCTTTTTTTACATGTTTGAGACCACATAGTCATATGATACATATGTAGAGCATCACAAAACTTATAGTGCTAGATATCACACTTCTATATGTTCCTTAGTAGTACCACCAGTTTGATATGCCACATTTCGAGCCTAGAGCTACCTATGAGCATCCCTTGGATGGGATCATAGGGTATCCTTTTTGTTTCTAAATATTCCAAAAAATATAAAAAAATCAAATGTTTCAAAATATATATATAAAACATTCAAATAATTTAAAAATACTAAAAATACTCAACATGTTCCTAGTTGTGTTATTTATTATACTTATGTTATTTTCTCCTTGTTAGTAAATAACATATCATTCTTTTCCATATATACACATATGTTTCATGCATCATTTGAGTGTGATACAAGCATACATAGATACATGATATATATGCACATACAAATTTTGGGCCTTCCCTTTACTCATGCCATAAGTAGGTTGGGGGTGTCTACTTCTTTGATCATGAAACACCTAGGTTATATTCTTTTATGATCACTTTCCATTATCATGTTTAAGCCTCACTTGTTGGCCCCTCAATTTTGACCAAGTATTTATTTCAATTTTGGCAAGCAATGAGGAGGGACCATTATCCATTTTCATATAAGTACAGGCACAATGCTGGAGAACCACATCGTGAGAGAACCATGGTACATGAGGACCATGGCGTGAGTCTAGCAGCACAAGAGTTGAACGATGTAGAAGGAAAATGGCATGGAAGACCCAGTGCAAGAAGACCCAATCAAGAGAACGTGGCATGAGGAACCCAAGAACATAGGATTTAGAACAAGAAGTGGAAGACTAAGGGAGTGTGAGGGAAGTAGAGCACAATGAATGTGGGAGAAGGTTGAAGAATAAATCAAATAGGACACTCAACCCCATCGATCAGAGGCCTTTTACATCCTGTGAGGAATGGAACACTTGGAAACAAATGTATAACATAGAGCAGGCATCTAGGGGTGTAGAGGCCCAATTTTATAGGAATAACTAATTGTAAGAGCCATGACACTCAGCCTGTTGAGAGTCCATGTGCCATGTGTCCATTTTGGGTTGGGAACTTGACACTTGGATAGGGCAAAACAAGTATAAAAACCCTTGTTGTAAACATTCATGTGGGGGGGATTTGGGTGTGAACCTTTGAAGGGATATAGATAATTTTTGTCTTGTAACCCATAAGGGCTTAAAAAGAAATCAATGTTTATCATATGGTATTTTGAGCAATGGACTGTGTTGAATATTGAAATGTGTTAATAAAATGAAGTCATGAGTTTCTTTCTTTTATATTTTGTTAGTAATAGTAGTATAATCTATTGATAAGTAGGATGTTTGGTTGATAAGAAATGAGTAAATGCATGTCATGTTTCAAAGTCTTTAGGAATCGGTCTTTTGTTGCATGCTTTAGGTAAGCATGTGAGACTCAACCCTCATGTGATCAAACTAGTGCGTGACCCTATTGGGAAGAGGCTTCAACATCGACTTAAAAATAAAACCCAACATTTTAGTTATATTGCTTGGACTCAAAGCAATTGGAGCACAATTATGAGAAATGTTTGAGCACATTACATTAGAGAATATTGAAGATTAGATTACTAGTATTTAAGACAATTTTATGATTCCACATCTTGAGCCAGGAGTTTATGTGCGATAGTGGGTAGAACAAAACCTCTACAACTCATTCTATGAGACTTTATTTCCTAAGGTCACTATTCTTTTGCACTCTTAGATCTTAGCATATGCTCAAGCACGATCCCAAAACCTTGGAAGAAGATAGCCATGGACACTAGAATGGCAAAGGAGTTTAGCATGACTAAAAGTTTCATAGACATGAGTGGTTGATTACTGGTGGAAAGGTGTTCAGAATAGTTACATCCTAGAATATGTCATGACCACATATTCATGTCCTAAGGAAGCAAAGTTCATTTTTCTATGAGAACCAAGGGGGTGATATCTTTTGTTATTTCCTTCTGAGATTAAAAAGATAATTTTTGATCTTGGGTTGGAAACAATACCCATGGAAGGTTAAAATCTCATGTGCATGAGCTGCACATTTGGAGGGGAGACTACTAGTTAGTTTAAGATTGTGGGCTCAACATGGTAGCAAGCCAGTGAGCACTACAAAAATGGAAGTATGATGAAGCCTGATAGAGGATCATGGGAGTTAGTGGCATGGGAAGAGATTGGGATCACTTGAGGAGAGTTGTGAAGAGTCACAGGGAGCCTAACATGCATGAGGAATCCATCACTTATGGGCCACAACCTTTGCCACTCTTATCTTGTAAAAAAATGAGTTGTATTTCCAGAGACGACCCCAATATGAGTCAACTAGGCTCTCCCACCATAGTGCATGCTCATGCCTTTGAGTTGGATAGAGTACATATAAGGAATTAGGATACAGATATTATAGATTCAAAATTTGAATGAATAAGGGAAACTAAGACCAGGCCATTAGATAATAACTTAAAATCTACATCTTTATCTTTTCAAGAGAAGTCCATGGCAAAAATGGGAATGCCTAGAGAATCTAGCCCTCAAGTCCAAAATATAGGCCCCAATCTAGGAAGTTAACCCTCCACCACTCCTCTTCCCATGGGTACTGATACTGGAGGCACTAGACGAGGATTAGGAGGAGGTATTGAAGGAAGCAAACCCCCTCTAGGAACATGAGTTGGATCTTCTCAATAATCATTTGTTTAACCACCTATGGTTTATTATGAAATGATATTACACCTACCTAAGTACTGAGGGGTGGAAAATGTAGCCGAGCATGTTCATAAGCATGAACTGATTTGGAGGGCACGTGAAATCATGTCCTTTGAGCGAAAGGCAACATAATTCACAACCACCCTCTTAGAATGCATGCACAAATGGTACCACAAATTTGACTCCCAACAAGCAGTGGTTGGTTATGACTAGCTCAAAGTAACATTCTCCCAAGAATTTGATATTCTTTAGTTTGAGCAGTAGAGTATAGCGGTGTTGAAAGACATAAAGCTAGGACTTACAGAGAGCATAAGGGAATATGATGCATAGTTTAAGACCTTGCTTTCTAAGTTATCCTTTGAAATCAATCCTTCTCAACATGCATAATGGTTTGTAGGGGGATTATTATTACCTTTTTGATGGACCTTGTCATAAAGAACTTTCACCAATGGATGAGAAGCTCTAGAGGATGCCCTACGTGCTAAAGTAGTTGAAAGTATGGATACTTGGATTAGTCCCTTTATGGAGGCTCAAATAGCATCCATGGCTTCTCAACATGATAAATTATCAACAAACAATGCAAATGATACATGTAGTGGTGTTTGGTATACTGACTGTGAAATTGAAGGACACACAGAAATAACTACCCATGCAAAAAAATCTATGCAGTCCTAATGAAAAATTGTGAGATTTGTCATGATGACCATGATATCCGATCTTGTCCACTTTTGAAATCAGCCATGAGCACTAAAGTATATATATATTATAAAATTTATGATGCTTATACTAATGACACCAATGATTGTTGTCTAATTACTGATATT
Organism: Torreya grandis; assembly: GCA_037957365.1. NCBI lineage: Eukaryota > Viridiplantae > Streptophyta > Pinopsida > Cupressales > Taxaceae > Torreya > Torreya grandis. The sequence goes on along the minus strand of JARHVA010003810.1, from coordinate 548,330 downwards.
CATGAGGCTCGAACATGCAACACATGCCAAGCCTTAGTTGTTGGTTCCCATGACAATGGTGGTTATTATGGGCATGAAAGAGGATGAGGATAAGGTGGTCGATTTCCACCAAGGACTTATTACAAGTGTGGCTCTCCATATCACTATCAGAGGGATTGCCAAAAATACCCAACTTGTGTTTACTACAAAAAACACCATCGACTAGAATAGAGTCCAAATTTATATGCAACCATCACAAAGGATTGTAATGAAAAAGGCATCAATATGATCTGTATAGATAAATCATAATGGCACGCTCGACCAACCATCCCTATTGTAAATCAAGTAAATATTATTACTTGAAGCAGGGGCTAGATGCAATCTACACCCAACCCAATTGAAAAGGTACATCAGGAAGAACCATAGGCTAGGAAATACCTTGATGCACTTCAGCAAAAGGATGTCCTTTAGGATACAATGGCACTTGTGTGTGATCTCCAAGGTGAGATTAAATGCCTTAAGGACAGGGATGTCACACAACACATCACAGTGCAAAGGGAAATCAAACCTTTAGTAATATGAGATAGTTTTCAGGAACTATGCAAATACATGCTTGATGAAGACATTATTCCCTAGCTTAGCGCTTGGTTTAAAGGTTAAGCCCACCTACCAAACAAATCCTACATTGAACTAAGTCATCAAAGTGAAGATCTATATTTAAACCATGCTTAACGTCAAGAAAATCCTAGTTCCACTTCCCCAAAAGATGGAAAAATATTAGTTAATGCTATTATCAACAAATGGGTAATCTAAGATATTCTCATAGATACTGGAGTTGAAGTAAATGTTCTCACTAAGATGCCTGGTAGAAGATGTCTAGTCTAACCTTGCAACCTTCACCTCATGTCTTGTTCATGTCAAATAAGACTTGTGCACATCCTATCAGAGTTCTTAAAAATGCCACCATTGAAATACTTGGGGGTCCCTTTAAAGTAGATTTTGAGGTTTTGGAGTTGGGAGAGGTTGATGACTACCCAACCTTACTGAGAAGGCCCTGATGCTATGAAAATCATGCATATTTAAGCTTTAAAAATCCATATATTAGCTTTGAGAATATAGATCAATGCATGATAATACCCTTATACCAAGCACAAGGACCACCATATATCGAGCATGTAAGCACTGATGAAGACATCAATAATCTATATAATGTGACTGCTCAACATGATCCAAATCCAGATGGTATTCTTTGCTAGATAGAGAACCAATCTATCTCAGATACAACAAGTAATTCTTTCAACTATTAGGCCCATGGTGATTATGACCTCACTGGTAGATTGTGCATCACCATCAACAGAGATGAAAACATCCCATGCTAGCTTTTTAAGCATCACAAATTTGTGCACCTTATGGGTTTAGTAATGTGAGGACCATTAGAGGGACCACCATTAAAGATAATTAATGAAGCTCCATAGTTCTAAGGATAAATGAAGGTGCATGATTTTTTATAGTGCCTCAAAGAGTTCTATGTTATCAAAAATGAAAGGATGAGGTCATTAGACCACATTTTCGATGGCACTGTCATTTGGTGGTGGCATACACATAAAGAACACCTTTTGTATTGGGATCAAATATGAGCTATTCTATATCATAGATTTCACCATGATAATAAGATTAGAGGTACTCTTAGTTATAGTGGCATAAAAACACCTAAACTTCATCTTGAGGCATGTGAAATAATATGGCGAGTTGAAGAATTTTTTTTACCAGAATGCCTATGGGTCCTTATGTTCTATATAACCTTATGCACTTGGGATCTGGCTTGGTACATACATGAAGAAAGACACATGGGAACAAGGTTTTGGTAGCTACTAAAGGAAAACATGACATCCATGCTTTCTTACTCTTCACTAAGGATGGACCTGTGCCTCACTCTTCAAACCATACGTGAAGCAATAATTAGAGATTTGAGTCTGATGGAAGATCACCTATGTCATATTCATCAAAAACCAAAGGAACCCTTGGGTTTATTCAATGATCCTCTTAGATAATCAACTCTTTCACCACTAATATTCTCCAGTGAAGAGTGCCATGAATAAATCTACCTGGGAAAGCAGAAGCTCGTATTTCAAGTAGACAAAGGAGAAGGATCCATTCCATTCGATCCATTGAGTAACAACCTACATGTTCCTACAAATATTGGTTCATGAACTATTTAGGACACCAACTCCCCTATAGATAACCCTTATCATGGGCCCATTCAAACTGTTCAACTAAACATTGGCATAAAACATGAACCTAAGGTAGTGACCATTGGAAATTGTTGGACCGAGACAGAAATTTGGCAAATATTTGAGTTGTTGAAAGAGTATCAAGATGTGTTTCCAAGGAACTATAATGAAATAAAAGGGATTCACTCTTCTCTCGAGAAGATGCATATAAATTTGATTGATGGTGCTCATGCCATGAATAAACGCCTATACCAGATGAACCCTAATCTTTGAGCACACATGAAAGAAGATATTGATAACATGCTCCATGATAGAGTAATTACTCCTATTGATGAATCTAAATGGGTGAGTCCTATGGTAATCAATATCAATAAGGATGGGCATATTCATATCTATGTGGATTATCACGTTTTGAATGCATCTTATGTCACTAATCCTTTCTCAACACCTTTCACAGAGGAAATCCTAGAAGGTGTTGGCGGTTGTGAGATATACTCCTTTACTGATAGGTTCTCGAGGTATCACCAAGTCTAGATAGCTGAGGAAGACCACTTGACGACCATGTTTACTATGAATTGGGGCTTTTTTTCCTATAGTGTCATGCCTTTTAGGTTGAAGAATGCCCCAATGATATTCGTATGGGTAGCAATAGAGGCCTTCAAAGATTTTATCCATAAGTTTATCCAAGTCTACTTAGATGACTAGATGGTATATATGTTGATCAAGGACTACTGTGCCAATCTGAGGCTCATGCTTGAGCACTATTGAGTGTTAGAAATTTCTTTGAATTTGAATAAATGTATATTTTTGACACCTTTTAGGGTATTCCTTGGGCATATCATTTGTAATGAGGGACTCCTGGTATATCCAACCAAGGTCTCTATCATTCTTCATCTGTGAGCACCAAAAACTCAATGTCAGGTGTGCACATTCTTAGGACACACATGCTACTATAGGAAGTTCATTTGGGGTTATGCCAAGATTGTAGTGCCACTAAAAGAGCTATTAAAGCATGATGAACAATTTATATGGACTAATTCCTATAAATAAGCTTTTGAAACTTTGAAGGAAAGACTAGTTACTGCTCCTATCTTGCAATTTCTGAATTGGATAAAATATTTTTATGTCCATGTTGATGCATCTGGCACAGTAGCTGGTGTAATACTTACACAACCAGGATAGGGAAATTTGGACCATCCCATCTATTTTTCTAGTAGGAAACTTTCATCGATCAAAAGGAACTATACCACCACTGAACACGAAGCCTTGTTTATGGTTTACACACTACAAAAATTTAGATAGTACCTTCTCACCATACCATTTGTATTCTACACCAATGATGAGGTTTTAAAGTATCTCATCAACAAGCTAGTTCTCCATGGAAGAATTTGCCATTGGATAGTTCTCTTCTAAGAATTCTAATTTTTCCATAGTAGCAAAACCTGGGAAAACCAATTGTGGACCTAATCGTCTATCCTAAATTAAAAATGAAGAACCTCCACATGTTATAAAAGATGACCTTCTTAACGTACAAATCTTCTAAGTTGCTAAGGTACCTGAAGAACTAGAGGATATTATGGTATTCCTCAATATTGGTTGTGCACATGATTCTCTCACTTTACAAGAAAAGAAACAACTTGAGGTCCACACTGTACTTTATCAACTCATAGCAGGAGATGTGTACAAGATGGACCATGACGAGGTACTACATTATTGTGTAATACAACATGAACACCTTGAGGTATTATGAGAAGTCCATGAAGGTATTGTCAGAGGATAATATGTTGGGGAGGCTACCCCATGTAAGGTGTTTCTCGTTGGACTTTGGTGGCTGACTTTATTTAAAGATGCAAAGGCATATGCAAGGTAATGTGATATTACCAGTGCGTGGGAAGACCTAATAGAAGATATGCCATGTCATTACACCCAATTTATTTTCAAGAACCATTTGAAACGTGGGCTATAGACTTTGTGGAGCCCATCATTCTAGTAAGATGAAAAATAGGCTCCCAGTACATAATTGCAACAACTGACTACTCAACATGTTGGGCTGGGGTAATGTCAACCAAAGACTATACTGTAGTGATTGCCATGTGGTTCATTTGGTAAAATATTATAGCATGCCTTGTATGTCTTTTAGGTTTCACCAGTGACCAAGGAACCCACTTCTTGAATGAGACAATTCGAATCTTGTTGGTTGAATTCATAATTGTGCATCACAAGACAACACCATATCACCCACAGGACAATAGATTAGTAGAAGCCTTCAACAAGATCCTCGATACCACTTTGATAAAAATATGTAATATTGGTAGAACTGATTGGGATGACAGGGTATCTATAGTACTTTGGGCATATCATACCACAAATAAACGCTTGAACAAAAATACACTATTTAACTTGGTATATGGAAAGGAAGCAATCATACCAATTGAGTTCTTAGTTCCATCTCTTCGTATAACATGTATAAGAAACCTTAATGCTGATGCATCTTTGAAATCTCAGCTTGATGAACTCATGAAACTAGATGAGGCTTTGTTCCTTGCCCACTACAATCAAGATGGTGAGAAATGAAAATAGAAAGCATGGCATGATCACCATCTAAAGAACAAAATCTTCACCCCAGGCATGAAATTTCTACTCTAAGTTCATGTGCCACCTTGGAAAGCTCCACATTCATTGGGAGAAACCATTCATCATTCATAGTATTCGACCTATCGAAGCATGATGGCTAAAGCAAATAAATGGTTGATTCTTCCCAAGACACTATAATGGGAGTTGGCTTCAGTCTTATTATGATTTTGTTTATGTTTATGTTATTATTCAATAAAGCTTAAGGCCATTAGATTAGGATTTTCTATTTTCAATACAAAGCGTTACCCCTGAGGTGCACGACTCACTTTTTAAATTCTTAGTCCTTTAGATGTTTTCGTGGAGGACCACAAACCCTTTTAGTGTGGGATAAGATATTATGCATATGAATACAAGACATAACATGTGGGCATGTAAGTTTCAAAGTCATAAGAATCATACATGGTGTGCAAGTGATTAACGGTGTGTGAGTCATTTAATAAAATAGATTCTTACCATTTATGTGATAACAAGTTTCTATTACTCTGGAAAAATGGGACAATTGTCAGTCACTTCTAAGAAAAGCATGGGAAGGAATGGACCATTAATGCAAAAGGGTAGTCATAATAAAAAGCGTATGAGTGGAATGATGGGACAAGTTTGTTAGAACACTAAAGGCTTGATGCAAGATCTGAAGTATGAAGACCATTATTAGTTACACATTTATGGCTAGAAATGACAAGGAGAGGAAATAAATTAATGAGGTAGATTGGCCAAAGGTCCTATAAAGAACCAAGTCGAAGCCATTCTACACTTTATCTTGCTATATTATGCAATTGATTAATGAACTAGAGAACCAGAGATGAAGTTAATCTCATTGTGAAATAGAGTGATCGAGATAAACAAAGGTGTGAAGATGATTTCCAAGTAGAGGAAGATTATTAAGAATAAATGTGTGTAGAAGTGGGTTGAGGTCATTCTTTGTAAAAATTACAGGTCACAAGTTCTACCATTATTGAAGTGTGAAGATCAAGAGTTGAGGCAAGTTTGAACACCACCACGTATTGATTTGGGAATGTGGGACGGTCGAGGGTTAACCTTCAAGCACCATGGAGGGTAATGTGACTGAAGAAAAAGGCAAAAAGATTTGAAAAACTATCAACCTTACCAAAAGAGAGAGAGGTGGGCAAAGGAGCATGGTTCTGTATAAGAGAGGAGCCTTTAGAAGACCTAGAAGAGACACCAAGACAAGAGTAGCACATGAAAGTTTAGAGTGAGAGTGCAGAAGAAGTTAAAATGGTGAAAAAGGGAAAGTAGGCACATGCATCCTCATCACAGACCATTCCACCATCTACCCCTCAAGCTATTTACATAGAAGAAATGCAATACCCTAAGTCAGTCTTGCACATGGAAAATTGGGTCTCTAAGGTGGCAACTATGACCATATTTGACTACAACTACCACCAATCAAAAAATGAGGTGTAGTTACAAAATGATTATCAGGCCCAAACCATCAGTACATGAAACTAAGTGGTTTATGACTAACCATCAAGAACCAACTGGACAAAACTGACCTTTTCCAACTCTTTGAATTGATATATTTTGGAAAACCTACTAAGGTAGTTCAGTTCCTCCTTTCGCATGCTTATGAGGATAATATCCACTTTGTAGGGCACAACATGAAGATTAGTGTGGAGAGGGTAAGCAAGGTCATAAGACTCCAATGCTCAAGGGTCAATATATTGGATGACTTGGTGGATATGGAGGAAATCCAGTAGACCACCACCATGCTTATGTATTAAAAGCATGGACATGTAATGCACATCACAAACCTGAAGGATCCTGCCCTAAGAGTTACAGTGCAGATCATTTCCACCAAGGTCAGAGGGACCGACTGATGGAAGGAGGTGGATATGGCCCACCTTCACATAAAAAACTAGGTAGTGCAGGGAATACAATACAACTAAGCACAATACTTTTCCCAAAAGATAGTTGAAGATGTAGAGGTGTATACAATGCCTAAGTTCAAGTTTCCTTAGGGGTAATCTTGTTATTATTGGTTTTTAATGAAATCAGGGTGCCTGATTATAGTTCAGGATCTCTGAAGTGGGTGTATCCCCCACTCACAAATCCCACACCAAGTGCTACAAAGATTTCACCTACCCTCACCATGTCACTCTAACATATAAGTTGAAGATGAAGTACTGATTTGATGGAATGAAGGCGGTTTTCAAGGATGAATGACACATTCCCAAGGATATGCCTTCCTAAATAGAAGATCAAGTAGAATTTTCTATAAAGTAACACTTCTCTCTGGCACGTATTCCTTTGAGGGAGCTCTTAGCATGGCTTAAGCTACCATATGCCTTCTTTACTTTCCATTTTATCGATTTTGTAAATAGAATCTATGATGCACAACTAATCAATATACAAGTAGAATGGATTGATGCAGAGTGCCATACCCTCTAGAAGATGTTTGTATATCCCAACAAAAAGGCATATATAGAGAGGGGAGAAACAAATGTGACCAATATTAAGATCAAGAATATCATGGTCAGAGAATAAGTACATAACTATTTTATATGTTACGCCCTAACTAGTACCCTCAATATGGGGAACCCAAGGAGAGGATCCCCCAGGTAACGATGAGAAAGAGGTTGTATGAGCTAAGTGCCAACACAAGTGGGTAATAGGGCCCTCAAAAGTAATAAAGGACATTAGAGGCACAACCCTCCAGGATAATTCATCATTCATCACCACAACTACCTCCTTGCACTTCACCTTCACCATGTCTTTTGTCTTCACCATCATCATCCCCATTTCCATCTCATAGTTCACCACCTATATCACCTTCACCTCATAAAACTCCTTCCCACTCACCTACCCCACCTTTACCTCAACCTTTTCCTCATCCAATTCCCCCACCTTCTCCAACACCATGACCACCTTCACCTTATCCAAGGACTACCATTGGGTCAGTACCTCATCACCCTCAAAGACAAGCATCCCAAGAAAACCCCTTCCAAGAATAGATACATAATTTGGAATCTAATCCAGAGAAGACTCCATCTCCTATGTGAGAGGTCCTAGCCATTGATCAAGTGAATACTAGAGGGATTAGAATAGATGGGATGGCTAACAGAAGCCATCAAGAACTTGAATGAGACCCCAAAAAGGGGAAGGGGCCAGCTGAGGAGGAACTAGAAAGAGAGTGCCATCTAATCTATGTGAATGATAACAGTTCAACATAGACAAACAAAAACTCTATCTTTGGAACCATTTCTACCCCAATGATGTGACCCAAGAAATAAGGAAGAAATTATCCTTCTTTTTGGATATGTATAATGAAGAGCCTCAATTCGACGTTTTGTTGGATTGCAGTTTTTCTAGCCCAAACGGCCCATGATTGTTGAACCTCATGAAATTTGATCCAAAATAGCCTTCCCTAATAATGACAAGCACCACACTTTTGAAACTTGCCATGGAAGTGACACACCAAAATATTTTTTTGGAGTCATATGCATGCATGACCAAAAATAAACATGGGAAGGTGGTGGAAATGTATAATAAAGTATATGCTAAAAGGTAGGTGCTAGCCGAGGAAGTGGCCTCCTTGAAGAAACAACTTCAAGAGACCACTGAGGCTAAGGTAAGGGTATTAAACCTTTATAAAAAAAATTGAAGGAAGAGCCAACACTGGTAGATGGTGTAGTATTGGAGGGAGACACCATTAGGAAATTAGAAACATTGGTTGAGATATTGCTCAAAAAGAATAAGGAGCACCGCATGCCCAGAGATAAGTCCCAAGAATTAATGGAGCAGTTCACCACTGCAGTAGATATCTACTGTAGTTCTTTAGAAAGTGTTGGGGAGGTTATCCCAATTTTGGATGGCATTTTTACATGCATGAAGTGGCCAAATAAAATAATAGAGGCTCGACTCAATGACGAGGAGATCTTGAGGCAATATGTGACTGATGCAACTTTATTAATAAAAGACTGTATCGAGTGCATGAAAGCATTCAAGGACATGAAAATGATAGAAAAAGCCATTAATAACCATCATCAATAAATAAATCCCAATTTTTCCACACTCTAAGGACAAGTTGATAAAGAGGTCTTCAAATTAGAGAAAATCCAAAAGGAAGCTAGCTTAACCCTAGAGAAATAGATGAAGAAGATTAAGACTCCAATTCAATTCGAGGAGTTAAAAGCAGTAAAGGAGGCCATTGAGAAAATAACTGCTAAAGTTTTTGATGCCTTATCACATTAGGATGAGTTAAGGAAAGAACTTGAGCAGAAAGGGCCTGAGTTCCTTGAGGATGCTAGTACAACTTAGTCTAAAATGGACTAATAGTTTAGTGTGGGGTGATGTTGGCCCCTCAATTTTGACCAAGTATTTGTTTCAATTATGGCAAGCAACGTAGAGGGACCATTGTCTATTTTCATTTAAGTACTGGCACAATGTGAGAGAACCACAATGTGAGAGAACCATGACATGGGAGGACCATGGCATGAGATTAGTGGCACGAGAGTTAAAAGAGGCAAAAGGATAATGGTGTGAAAGACCTAATGCGAGATACCCAATCAAGAACACATGGTATGAGGAACCTGAGAATAGAGGATCCATAATAATAAGCGAAAGACTAGGGGAGTATGAGGGAAGTGGAGCACAAGGAACATGGGAGTAGTTTGAAGAATAATCAAATAAGACCCTTTGACCCCACCAATCGAAGGCCTTGTACAACCTATGTAGAACATAACACTTGGAAATAAATGTATAACATAGAGTAGGCATCTAGGGGCATAGAGGCCTACTTTTATAGAAACAATTAATTGTAAGAGCCATGACACTCAGCCTGTTGAGAACCTATGTGCCATGTGTCCATTTTCGGTTTGGAACTTGACACTTGGATAGGGAAAAATAATTATAGAAACCCCTATTATAAACATTCACATGGGGGGATTTGGGTGTGAACCTTTGAAGGGATATAGAACATTTTTGTCTTGTAATCCATAAGTGCTTAATAAGAATTCAATGTTTATAATATGGTATTTTGAGCAATGGACTATGTTGAATATTGAAATGTGTTATGAAAATTAAGTCATGAGTTCCTTTCTTTTATATTTTGCTAGTAATGGTAGTATAATCTGTTGAGAAAATATAGTAGGATATTTGGTTGATAAGAAATGATTAAACACATGTGTTTCAAAGTCTTCAAGAATCGATCTTTTGCTACGTGCTTTAGGTGAGCGTGTGAGACTCTACCCTATGTGATAGGGCCAACATGCTAGCCTATTGGGAAGAGGCTTCAACGCTGACCTAAAAACCCAACATCACTACTTACACATGTTTATATCCATGCTCGTTTCTTTTCACAGTGTACTTGATATGCTATGTACTTAAAGTTTTTTGCTAACACATATTTATAATAGCTAGTATGCTATGTTTATGTTGGTTGATTTTATTCCATGCTTTCCTTCTTGTATTTCCTTAATTATCTTACCTTATTCGATATTATCTTGCAGTGTCTTTTATGTTTGAACATTTCAATATGGCCTTTGATTGTGGTTCTCATGCCTTTGTTTCCCTGTTTAGACATTTGAATGTCACTGTTTGATGTATAGACCTTTGAATATATCATTATATGCTTTGTGGACATTTGAATAAGTCATGTCCCTTCAATTATGTGATATTTGAACATGTTCTTTGTATGAAGTCTCCTTGGACCATTTCCTTTTACTTTGCCTTCGAGTGCTCTTCTGTGTGTGCTTGATTTCTTGTTGAACTTGTATTGTTACTATCTAAATGATGCCATGATCTATATCATGCATCTTAAGAATTGATGTGATCACATAATGCATGCTTCAATGTTATATATACCTTGACATTTTATTACTATATGCTGCATAATCCATACACAACTCTTATAATTATGTTATCTTTTTGAGGTAAGGAAACTACTAGATTCTATTTCCCCTTACCTCGAAAGTGGGGGGGAGGGCATATTAGTGGGGGCATGTCATAGAGGCATGACTTGTATATTTTCATAGTTTTAGATTATAGTGGGGGCATGCCATACAAGGATAACTTCAAGATTTTCATAGTTTTAGATTACAATGGGGGCATGTTAAAAAAACATGTTCTCCACACTTGTAATATTTTTGAAATTTACTAGATTTCATAGTTATATGATTTAGATACACATTTATGGCAATATTCTATACATTTGTACTATTATTATACCTAGATTTAAGCTTGAGACATATATGAGGTGCATATGCCATGCAAGGGGCACCTAAAAATTATAAAATCAAGTCATTTTTATAGTTATCAAATACTATTATGGATTGTTATCATACCCACGATGGACTAATATGGACTGTTATCAAGCCAATCTACTATAGTAGTTGGTTCACCTTTGGAAGGTTGAGTTGATTAAATCACTCAATCTTACCAAATTTATAATTTAGATTTGATTAAATCATCTAACTTTACTATAATTATAGTTTGGATTTGATTAAATCATCCACCCTCACTAGATATATAGTGTGAGTTGATTAAATAATTCATACTCACCAATTTATGCACATATTTGGGTTACCCGATTGAGATGAAACAAACTCAATGGCCATGTTGCAACTCTCCTTTACACCAAGATTGGGAGCATTTTTAGGTTTATATTTGTCCTAATTTTAGTTTCAATGATTTATAATGAGGCATCCTTTCAAATAAAATTGTCAAAAGGTAATATGGTTGCATCAACACACGTGCACTCCTAACCTTGCTCTTTTTAATTTGAAGCATTTCAAATTCTTTTAATTTTAGATTTCATACACTTATTATATATTGTAAAATGATATTGGTTATAAGTCAATCGCCAACAAAGTACTCAAGGTGGGCTTATGCAAAGACAAGATGTGTTGTACACGCTCACGTACACATTTATTTCCTTTAAATTAGAAATTTCATTACTGGATTAAATGGAGGGCAAATATAGATACTGAAATTTGATTTAAAAAGTACCTCAATCTTATACACATGGCAATCACATACAAATCATAAGGAAACATATGAAGAAACATTAAATCAATAATTCAAGTGCAAAAATATGCCTTAATTATCCCTTTATCCATATTAAACATAGGAGCAATCATATTACAGGTTTGAAATATTCAAATAATACTCCATGAGCCATATTTGCAAATTTACAAGCTAGGTCATTGCATGTGTTTAATTATCACACATTGCACCCTTGTGCGCACATAATGCAACACATATGGGAGAACTACATCAATTTGTGGCCCTCTTTAGAGTAGTGGATATGTAGGCAACACCCATTGACATAGGTGTCTTGAGGGTCAACTCGATACCATGAGCCCACTAACCTATTTTTCTTACGAGCACTCCAAGGATGAAGAGCCAGGGTTTGATTATTTAAAAAAGAGTAATAACTTATGTAAATAATCTGAAGACATCATAAGAAGGGCGATAAAAAACTAGAAGGCTCCAGTTGGTCATAACCAAATCCAAACAATATTATGTACAAGACACCTAAAGTAGAGTTAGACATGTACATTGACATAATTATCTAGATTTGATGCAAGTATCTGAGGCCACAAAAAAGATATTTATAGAAACTAATGACTATTTTAGGATCATCATCCAATCCACTTCTATCCTGTTCCCACTCAGATCTACATGCACACAATAAACCAACTAAGTATCATTATTTCTAATATATTGCAATATCTATCAATAGCTGTTATTTACTATTTTTAGCAACCTAAATTGTATAAATTTAGAATATTGTTTGTCAAAAATTTCTATTAGTTGGCCTACTACAGAGGTAGTTTATCACCCTTGTGCCCTAGACTACTTTATTTTATTAACCCTATCCCCTATATCTTTCAATTTAAGGTCAAACAATTATCTGAGTTATGTATGCCTACAAATAATAAAATTAAAAAAAAACATAATAAAATATGCTAAAATTAGTATATGATAAACACATAAAAAAACATGTTAAAATTAGTTTATGAAATGAATTCAATTACGTGCACACACCTAATGATCTATAAATAAGAAATAAATATATAACAAAATAATAAGATTAAATAACATAATATTTAAATTATTATTATTTTAAAGTAAATTATTTGTTTTGTTTCATATTTTATTTGTTACATATATTTTCTTTGATATATACAGTTGTACTCAACAACCATGTGTAGGGCCTTTGTCTATCATTTATAACAATAGCCATGAGGTCTGGGAGTCACTTTAGAAAATTGTGTTCACTTAAAATTCATCAATAATAAACTTCGCTCAACAAACATTTAAGTTTTAGAATTTATTATATGATATATCTAGTTTGAATGGGTTCAAAAAGTTTTGTTATTCAACATTTCCCATATAATTCATAGTAATATATGGAAAGTAAAAGGAATGAGAGCAAGATCGTTCCAAACCAGAAATTTAAAGCATTGACAACAAGAACATCACAATAAGCTTACAAAAGATGAAGGCAAATCATATATTATCCAAAATAAAACATGTTTATTACAATAGATAGGGCTTACATAAAAGGGCAAGGAAATAGAAGAAGCAAGCCTAATTATCCAATTTGGGATAAATCCAAGGAGGATAAAATTATGAAAAAGATGCAAAACTATCTATATAACCTAGGAAGCATGAGAATATACTCTAACACCCCCCCTCAACTGAAGCTAGGGGCTAACAATAGCCAAAAAAGATAAAGTGGCATATCCACAATATGAGTCCTGACAACAAGCCCTGATCAGGTACTCATGCACAATATATATCCATGAATTGAAGAAGGAAGATGTCTTCACAAACACCCGCAAGGATAACTTCTAAAACCCCAAGCATGCCATACAACTCAAGGAAATGAAGTGATGCAAAAGGCTTTGTGAAGATGTCACCAACCTGCTATTGAGTTAGAATGTACCCCAAAATAATAGAACTCCATCCTAAAAATGTTGTCAAATGAAGTGCATGTGTATCTCAATGTGCTTGGTCTACCGGTGCTTGACTGGTTTTCAGGATATGTGAATTTCACTTTGGTTATCACATCAAAGTATAGTAGTTGAATCTTCTATAAAGCCAAAATTTGTCAATAACTGATGAAGCCAAATAACCTACTAACTTGCTATAACTTTTGAGCTATACTCAACCTCTATAGATGAAAGTGCAATACCTTGATGTTTCTTGCATGCCCAAGTAATTGGAGAAGAACCAAGATAAAATATGTATCCAAAAGTGTAACACTTGTCATCAAGATAACCTGCCCAATATAAATACGTAGATAACCAATTGAGTATAACCCCTAGTGTAGTGTAATCCAAAATGGGTAGTGCCTCATAGATATCATAAAATCCCCTTGGCACCCTGTCAATGACTGTCATGAGAAACATGTGCAAACCTAGATACATGCCCAACTGCAAGTGAAATATCAAGGTGAGTAAGGGTCAAATACCTAAGACTCCCAACCATCTACCTATACAATGTAGGATCACAAAGAGGATTAGTACATGTGGTAGTGAGAGTGACTCCAAACTAAAAATGAGAGGGACTTAGCTTGCAATAAACCATGCCAAATTTCTAAAGAAGATCAAGGGTGTACTTCTGATGACTTAAATGAATCCCTGAATTTCATTGAGAAATCTACAAACCAAGGAAAAAATTCAAAAGACCGAGATCTATCATATCAAATTGCACTAAAAGAGTCGGTTGAATAGCCTAAATGTGAGAAGTAGATCATCAACATATAAGACTAGTATAATAATATCCTATCCAACATGTTGGATATATATTATGGGATCTGAGTGGCAATGAACAAAGCCAACAGAGAAAAGAAAAGAATTAATCTTCTCATACCAATCTTGAGGGGCTTGTTTGACATTGTAAAGAGACCTTTGAATTCGACAAACAAGATAAGAATCGTAAACAAACCCAACAAGCTATTCCATGTAGATTTCTTCTTGAAAATATCCATGTAATAAGGAACTCTTAAGCTCATTTGGTACATTGGCCAACCATGTGATGAATCAAGATAAAGTACAAGATGCACAAAATCCATCTTGGAAATGGTTGCAAAAGTCTCAGAGTAATCAATACCTTTGTATTACGAGAAACCCTTTACACAAGACATGATTTATACTTATCAATGGACCCATAAACTACATACTTGGTGTGCTATATCCATTTTCATCTACCCAAATTTATTCCCTTGGGAAGAGAGACCAAATCCCAATTATGATTCTTCATCGAAGAATAATACTCATCTATCATCACATCATCCCACTCTTGTATCCCATGAGCCTGTGAAAAGACTGTAGATTTGCATAGAATACCTGACATAAAAGTCTAGTACATGTAGAATGTGCATAATTATGTCTAATGGGTGGAAGATTATGTATAAAAGATGTTGCCTCAAAAACTATAGTATGAGCCCACATAGGCATAGTGAAAATATCAGTGGGAATAGGATCCTCAACATCCATAACCTCCTCAAGGGCCTTGAACTGGTTCCTCAAGGAATGAATCTTCAAGACCTCAACATCCATAACCTCCTCAAGGGCCTTGAACTAGTTCCTCAAAGAATGAATCTTCAAGAGGACATGAGGAATCAACAAAAGAAGAAGTCATGGAAGAAGAATCATGAGAAGTTAATCTCTCATCAAAATGAACATGTGTTAAAAAAAAAATATCATGAGTATTAGGATATAAAAGTGATAAACTCTCATGTCCTCACAATACCCTACAAAGATCAAGGGTTTGTTCTTCTTATCCAATGTTTTCATTTTCTTGTTTGGTACAAAATCTTAAGAATGTCCCCCAAAGACTCTAAAAAATGAGACATCAATCTTGGTTCCAAACCAAGTCACTTTTAGAGTCAAATGTTCACGTGTTCTATGTTGTGTGTGATTCTTAATGAAATTCACATAATTAACTACTTTTACCCAATATATGGGAGGTAAATCTCATGAATTCATCATGTAGTTAGCCATTTCTTTCAAAGTTTGGTTCTTCCTTTCTGCTAATCCATTATGTTCTGGAGTATGTGAAACAAAATGCTAATAAATAATACTATGAGCTGTAAAAAAAATAGAGAAATCTCTACTGAAGTACTCCCCCCATTATCAGTATGAAGCTTCTATATGTAACTATAAGATCATTTCTGGACTAAAGCCTTAAAGACTTTGAAGTGTGAAAAAACATCACTCTTATATGTGAGAAATAAACCCAAGTACGCCTTGAGAAATTATTAATAAAAGTAAATGCATATTTATCTCCATTGAAAGGAGTAGGAAAGACCATCAAATCACTGTGCACAAGCTCAAGTGGTGAAGAAGCTCTCTTGGACATACCGTTAGGAAATGGGTCTTGGTGATGTTTCCCTAATGCATAATTAGGGCAAACTCCATCAAGACATGAAATTTTAGGAAGACCATCAACCATACTATGAGTGCTCAACTCCAAATATCTGTAATTAAAATGTTTGAATCTCTCATACTAAAGCTTACTCTCAGAATCTACATGAGAGACCAAACATGTCCCTATAGGAGGAGTATTAACAAAAACCTCAAAATAATAGATTTGAGAACTATGATAAAAAACACCATGTGCAATAAGTGTATGAAGCTCTATCAATGTTCGAACTTTAGCCTCATGTGGTGTGAAAGTCATTGTCTTACCCTAACCAGAATGGCAAATTTGATAAATAGAAAGAAAATTTGTAGTGATGTCAAGAATATATAGTGCATCATTGATGTGGCCACCATCAAGCTATATATCGCCATTTCCCTTAATAGAAATAAAGGAAAAAAATCCAACCTCAATGTTGGAAGTAGAACTCAAACCAAGAGATGCAAAAGACTCCTTAGAAGAAGTCATGTGGTAAAAAGAAATATAATATATAACACAACTGTCTGAAATAGGTTATTGAGATCTCCTAAAAACATTAAGTGATTTACCATGTTCATTGGGTGGAGTGGAGATATAAATTTTGTGTTTTCTGACTACATCCTTCAAGGCTTGCATTCTCTTAAAAACCCTAGATTCTTCATGAGCAATCCCCCCATATAAGGATCATGAAAGGTTAGACTTATTCTTGGATTTAGAAGATGATTTGGGTTTAGAGTTATTGGGTTTAGGTGCACTTTGATATGGAGGAGGTGTTTTTGGATTTACTCTTTGATTTTCCCTTGCTCTTAGGATTAGATGCTACTAATACTTTTTGAGAGGCGGAAGACTCAAGGTGAGATAATTTGGATTCTTCCCTAGTAAGTCTTTCATAAAACAACTCTAACTCAAAATTTTTAAATGTTGCACCTAAGGCATCCATGCTAGAGAAAAAGGTAGAAGCAAAGATTTTGAATGAGACTTTTAACTTGGATAGAATCATGTACACACATTCTTCATCTTTTTGTTAAAACACAACTATCTACTAAGAAGGGGGGGGTGAATTAGTAGGTTGATTAAATCTAGTCTTTTAATACTTTTAATGCAAATTAAAAACATATGTAGAGATCACACACACAAATATATGTAGCACCATATGAATATGTGGAAAAGCCAATATGGAAAAAAATGCAGTGAGAATATCTGTTAGAATCTACTATTCTAATCTAGCCTCATAGTCAAAACCTCACTGGTTATAAAGTTTAAGGGCACTGACCCTAAGGAGACACCAATCCCCTAATTTAAGATCACCCACTCTAAGGAAGCACCCACTCCTTAATTGAGCACTAACTCATTTTATCTGATGGCACCCACTAATTAGATCTATACAGAGCTACAACTCTATTTTACAATATTTATTCATAAATGAATCTAGTTCTCTATTCTTTGTTATAGGTCTAGTATGTAACTTCTCATACTTTGCACATGTCTCTATACCTTTTTTCCTCTCTACCCCTCTACCTATGTGTCTCTATATTTTCTAGTTGACACACATCATCACTCTCTACAGCCTCTTCTCTTACTCTTTGATCATATCCTATCTTTGTGTCACTATATTTACTATTTGAAAAAAATCCAACTACTTCATCAGCTTCAACAACTTCAGCTTTAGAAACAATAGCTCCTTTTAATGTATCCTAGATAACATTTATATATTCATTATATCTAGGGTTGGCTTCTTTTCTGTGTTCACACTTGGATTATAACACATGATGCTTCATTCTTGGACTCTGTTCAATCTATAGGTTTCCTGCTTCTTGGATTCACATGCCACCTCCATGATTCTTTATCTTTTACTATATTTAGCATTTATCAGGATCTAGTCTTGATGAATATGTGATTTTTCATGATTTTTATCGATCATAGAAATATGTATCATTGTTTATGTTTTATATTACATCTTTCCTGCATGTTCTATCTCTTGATTGTTGGGATGAACAAATATTTAAATATTGACCATTGATCTTAAGTTTCATGCCATGATCCAATGATCCATATTTAATTTGCTTAACTTTAAAATGCATTCATTAGATTAAGCTCTGACAGGCTTACACACTCTGTTTGATCCTTGTACACTTTTAAGCTTTAACGTTTCAACTTTAAAATGCATCTATTAGATCTTTTGATTTGAGCTCCCACGCACCATTAGATATTTGAAGTAGCAAAAATGTTATCTTTGGTTGTCATTAAACTTCAACCACTTGTCCTCATCTTGGAGCTTCTAAAGATCTTAAAGTAAATGGGATCCATCTATCTCTTCGAGAGTTGATCAAACTTTACCTTGTGCATATTTGACAATGGGAACCATCTCAATATGCCTAGAAGGATAACTTTGCACATATATATCTTTTGCCTCGATCAAATACATGCCCTCAGATTTGAACCATATAAACTAGGCATAATACTGAACAAACCCATATGCTCGTTTCTTCTTTAAACCTTTATGTGTGAAAGATATAACACAATTAATCTACTCACTCATATTATTCTACCACAGAGAAAACTATGCGTAGAACTGCTTGGAAGGCCAACTTTGTTCTTGCACAACTTTTATTGCGCTTAGTTTCATGACCTAAAATTTAGTGCACAAGATCCTCTCACATAGGGGATTCCATCCATATATCCATCTACTCCTAAAGCCTTCATACATGAAATATATGACATCATAAAAATGCCTACTCAACTTTTCTTACCATCTGTAAATTTGACTGTGGGAAAACACTATCAAAATACCTGGGAGCCCAAATTTGCACATGCATATCTTTTATCATGCTACATTGCATGACCTAAGATTAAATGCATAAAAATTAGGTACAAAAATGAACAAACCCATATGATCATTTTGTCCTGATACCTCCATGTGTGTGAATTCTAAACTCATCAACATGCTTCCTTGGCTCTACTTGATCCCTTTTGCAAATTTGGCTAAGTGTTGGAACTTAGTCAATTATATCTAAGTAGCCAACTTTGCATGTTCATATCTTTTACAGTGCTTCATTGCATGAATTCAAATATGGTGCATAACAACTAGGGACTAATGTGATCATAACCATATGACCAACTCCCCCAGACTCATTCACATGTGGCAATGGTGACATCAACAAACTGCCCATTCAGATTTTCCTGTCATAGACCTAAAATTCTAGATGAACAAAATGAAGATCCAGATGAATTCCACTTATGCACATAAGTACTAAAATCATCTTTGACCTTTGAAAGGATCCCTTACAGATCCTCAAATCACCATACTCATCCCTAAACATTAATGACATTTAGAATGCCAATAATCTTCCTTTTGACATCAATGACAATCATATTGCCAAAAATCTCCCCCTTTGTCATTGATGGCAAACCAAATGCTCTATCTTCTAATACTTTGCTTCTTCTCTAGCATTTCTTACATTGGCTTCTGATGATTGTGAACTGAAGTTGTTCATACCACCCTTGCTACCCCTTAGGCAATGGTACATTTGCCTAACCTCATTTTGGACACATGATCTGCTCTTTCAAACTTTTATAGAGAGCATTTAAACTTTTCTCCAAACTATTATAGAGAGCATTTTCACATTTTCTCCCCCTTTGATATCAATGGCAAAGGGACTCCAAGTTTCTCACTGTTTGTTTAAAGTTTTCTCCCCTTTCATCAGATAAAGGATTTTGTCCAAGAATCTACAACCATCAACTCATTAGTAATTTTAAAAATATGCATACTTGAGTTACCTTTTCTCTCTTCTTCTAGGGATTGACAAGGCTTATGTGATTCTCCCCCTAGACTCATGCCCTATCACTAGGATCTAGTGATGTGATGTAGGAGCCACCACTCCCAATTTTTGTTTCGTTTCACCTTCTAAGCATCTCAAACATGCTCCATGACTATACTTTTTTTGATCATATAAGGCTTCTATGAAAAAAATATTCATGAACAATAGAAACTGCATGAAATTACCTTGACAACATTAAGAGGGACTCCCCCTAAGTCACCTAAGCTTAGGCATATTTTATTTGAACATATTTAGGTCGTTTCTAGTAATGATGAATCAATATAGTTACCTCCATTCCTTCTCTCTTAGATTCAACTACGCAGTCCTATGATCCTAAGACCTGATGAATTACAAAGCTTCCCCTTCATTTATGCACAAGGATTTAATATATTGTCAAAACACCTGCCTTGGTTTGATCAAGTCATCATCACAAATTGCTTGAGTTCTCATTTGTAGCTGACATCACAACATTTTCAACATGACTAAAGCATCTCACATATGCTCCCCTTCACATCATGCATAGCTACTCAAGCCATTCACACTATCTGAGTTAGCTCCCCCTAACTCCATGGCATACCCAACTTGACATCTAAAAAACTCTGAGACATTTTTCATGATATTAAAGATATGACAACACATTATCCTCATCCTTCATATCAACCTTATATTATAGTCTTTCAACATTTGATCAATCAATTTGAGCAACAGAGACTAACAAGATCTTAACTTCAAGACCCAAAACCCTGAACACACCTTGCACACACATGATGAGTATCAACATACCTTTCTAAGTAGTAAAAAATCTTGATACTTCATCATCCTTGATTAGACACCTAGAAACTTCCATTCCTTGCTTTTAGACCTTACACATACTACCAACATTCTTTCATGAAAAAGAAAACTAAACTGAGCTCAACCATGCATTACAAGCATGTCACCAACTAATGAAAACATTGAGTATTATCCACCTGATGTTCACTTAGATCCATATACCAAAAACTGAGTCATTATCATCATGAACACACACCTTAGGGTTTATAGACATAAAACCCTCTTCTCACTGCTTTTCATCCTTTGGGCTAGTTCTTCAAAAACTAAGAGCAACTTGACACACCAACTCCAACTATAAGCACTCATTTATTTTCTTCTAAAAACTTCTGAAGAACACCATAATATCACTTGTTTATTTACTTAAAGGAGTTTGCTAAGAAGCATAGACAAAAATCTCCTCTACACCACAATGCTCTTAAAACAAAGTATCTAGAAGTAGCCCACAGTTCCTCATATTCCTTCTCCTCCTTGGTCATCTTGTACTTTCAGTTCTTCTTCTTCTTAGGCTTAAGAGAGGTAACATACTCATCCACTATAATGTTTTACTTTTCTTCTAGGATTGGATTGAAAATACATGGAGACAACAAAGATTCATGACATACCTTTTCAACTAAATAATCTTCCTTACAACTCAAAATCTCATCACCAGGCATAGAAAACTAATGTTTTATGCATGATACTTGCTCAACAATAGCAATATGTTCACTTGGATCCATACATACCTCAGAACTAGCCTTAAACAACACCTTGATCTTCTCCTTGAGCTTGGTCTCTTCATTCATAACATGAGCAGACAATAAGAGCCTTTGGCACTCTTCAACTTTTAGAGCATTCTCCATCATAGCTTGATCTTTCAATTTCCATACATCCTTGGGTTTCTTGTGTGCCATAGTTTTTTTTCAAAGAATTGTGAACCTTTGTTCACACTAAAAGGTATGCCTTTCTTTTTACTTTGTACTTTTGGTCTTACAAAGTTTGTTTTACATTGTTTAGTTATGTGACCAAGATATTATAGTTATAACATATTACATTTGTATCTAACAAAGGTGCAAATGTATTTTTGATTATAAAGATTGTTCTCCTTTTAGGTACAACTCTTCATTCACTATCCCTATGACCAAACATATTATAGGTATAACAATAACCATATAAAAATGAAGAATAAATGGTCATAGCATTTCTTTATGCAGGTTGAAGAAGTCTTTTAACTCTAGCTTCTTCAGGTATCTCACTCTTGTGTAACCATCTGTAGAGATGAAATCATTACTATTTTTCCTTTATTTATGCTTATTTTTAGCTTTATTATCATCAATAGTGCTACTATTTATCTTTGTATCTCTGGAGCCATTCATGCACGCTTTTTCATTATTTGTTCTTGATTCTCCTTTTGATTTGAAGTTGTCATATAGCTTTGTAGATGTACTGGTTATGGAACTTTTTTATTTTTTATAACCAAGACCAAATCTCTCTTTTGAGGGATTTTGAGAGTTGATCAATTCATCAAGAAATTCTGATCCTCCTTTCATCTTTAGAACTTTGTCTATTTATTCTTTAGCCTTTTAAAGTTCTTTCTTCAAAGCCACTATTTATACTTCTAACTTTAAACACTCATCATATTTAGAATTTAGTTCAATTTTGACTACATATTCTATTATTTTAGCCTCTTTATCTTGTGTCTTTAGGCTAACCACCATTTGACTAGATTTTTCAAGATTTTTGGACACTTTTTCAATTTCCTTTTGTGCCAGTTTTTTTTGCCTTGAGTTCTCTTTTCTCAGATCTTCAATTTCATCTAGAGCATAAATGAGTTCACACTCCAGGTCCAATTCTCCTTCCTCTTATTCATCAGAGTCTTCAACTTCTTCTTTTTCTAGATCTTTAGAAGCTGATTCTAATGCCATGAATAGGGATTCACTTCCCTCATCCACAAAGGCACAATTATGGTCATCATCTAAACTATTACTATCATCCAATGAGGCATTATCTTCTCTTGTGTATAGACCCTTATTATTTTTAAATAAGTTCTTCTTCTTGGAATAGTGGGGTTTCATGTTTTTACTATCCTCTTCTTGCTCAGAGTTATCCTCTTTGTTACAAGGGCATTTAGCAGCAAAATGTCCTACCATACCAAAATTAAAACATTTAAAGGGTAACTTACCTTTGTACTTTCTAGACTCTCTTCTTAATATTCTAAAAAAGTTGGCTTCTTCTTCATCAGTCTCCTCAGATCTGAATGTAGATACTTCTACTTTTACTTGTTTGGATGCTTTGAATGCAACTTCTCTCTTGAAGGCACATTCTTCTCCCATTCTCATCTCATAGGTATTGAAGGTTCCATGCAACTAATCAATAATGAGTTTATCCAAATCTCTTACTTCCTCTATTGTTGAGATTTTAGAATCATACCTGGATGGTAGAGATCTTAGGACCTTTTTGACAATGACTGATTCCTTCATCTCTTCTCCAAGGCCTCTGATTACATTGACTATTTCATCTACTCTGAGGAGGTAGTCTACAATTTTCTCTTCTTCATTCATTTCAAGACTTTCAAACATACCTCTATATATTTGTAGCATGGCTTGCTTTACCTTATCATCACCTTCATATATGCTCTTCAAATTTTTCTAGATATCTTGTGAATTTTGACAATGCATCACTTTGACAAACTCTAAATTAGACAATCCACATAGAATAATTTTTTTTTCTTAGCATTGCTCTCATATGCCTTCTTAGCAACCTAATGAGTAGGTGTTGTAGAAAGAGTTGTATATACATTTAAATTAGACATCCATACATCAAATCCTAATGAAAATAGATATATTTCCATTCTAATTCTCCAAAATGCATAGTTTGATCCATCAAAGATAGGTGCTTTGTTTGAGGAAGAACCTTCTTGACTAGCCATTTGTGTTCACATTCCAATATCTACCTGAGCTGATTAAGCTTCTTATAAGGAATAGGGCTCTGATACCAATTATTGGAAGACAACTATCTATTGAGAGGGGGGGTGAATTAGTAGGTTAATTAAAATGAGTCCTTTAATCCTTTTAATTCAAATTAAAAACATATGCAGAGATCACACACACATAAATACACATAACACCATATGTTTATATGAAAAACCCAATATGGGGAAAACCACAATGAGAATAAATAATAGAATATACTATTCTAATCCAACCTCATAGTCAAAACTGCACTGGTTACAAAGTTTAAGGGCACCAACCGTAAGGAGACACCAATCCTTTGATTTAAGAACACCCATTTTAAGGAAGCACCCACTCCCTAACTGATCACCAACTCAACTTATTTGATGACACCCACCATTTAGATATATATGAAGCTACAACTCTAGATTACAATATTGATTCATAAATGAATCTAATTCTTTGTTCTCTATTATAGGTTTGGTCTGTAACTGTTCATACTCTACACATCTCTCTATGCCTTTCTTTCTCTTCACCCCTCTACCCCTATGTCTCTATATTTTCTATTCGACACACTTCATCATTATATGTAGCCTCTTATCTTACTTTCTATTCATACTCTATCTTTGTGTCACTATATTTTCTATTTGACATAATTCCAACTCCTTCAATAGATTCAAATTTAGCAACAACAACTCATTTTTTTGTATCTTGGATAACACACACACACACACACACACACACACACATTCAATATATCTAGGGTTTGCTTATTTTCTATGTTCACACTTGGATTGTAACACATCACGATCCATTCTTGGACTCTGTTCAATCTACAGGTTTTTCGCTTCTTGGATTCACATGCCACTGTCATGATTCTCTATCTTTTACTATATTTAGCATTTATCAGG
Organism: Torreya grandis; assembly: GCA_037957365.1. Classification (NCBI taxonomy): domain Eukaryota; kingdom Viridiplantae; phylum Streptophyta; class Pinopsida; order Cupressales; family Taxaceae; genus Torreya; species Torreya grandis. The sequence continues at coordinate 523,632 of JARHVA010003810.1, read as the reverse complement.
CTCTAGTCTTGATGCATATGTGATTTTTCATAATTTTAATTGATCACAACAATCTGTATCATTGTTTATGTCATATATTGCATATTTCCTGCATATTTTATCTCTTAACCATTGGGTTGAACAAATATTTAAATACTGACCATTGATCTTAAGTTTCATGCCATGATTTAATGATCCACATTCAATTTTTTTAACTTTAAAATACATTCATTAGATCAAGCTCTGACAGGCTTACATGCTCTATTTGATCCTTATACACTTTCAAGCTTTAATGTTTCAACTTTAAAGTGCTTCCATTGGATCTTTTGATCTGAGCTTTCACATGTTGTTAGATCTTTGAAGTAGCACAAACATTATCTCTGCTTGTCATTAAACTTTGGCCACTTATCCTCATCTTGTAGCTTCCCAACATCTTGGATCAAACACGCTCCATCGATCTCTTCTAGAGTTGTTCAAACTTTACCTTGTGTAAAGTTTACTAAGTATGGGAACCATCTCAATATGCTTAGAAGGCTAACTTTGCACACATATATCTTTTGCCTTGATCAAATGCATGTTCTCAGATTTGGACCATATAAACTAGGCATAATACTAAACAAACCCATTTTCTCATTTCTTCTTGAAACCTTTACACATGTGAGATATAATGCCATTAATTTTCTCACTCAAATTATTCTACCATAGAGAAAACTATGTGTAAAATAACCTGAAAGGCCAAATTTGTTCTTGCATAAATTTTGTTGTGCTTAGTTGCATGACCTAAAATTTAGTTCATAAGATCCTCTCACATAAGGGATTACATACACATATCCATCAGCTCTTGAAGCCTTCATACATTTAAGATATGACATCATCAAAATGCCTACTCAAATTTTCTTTCCATCTACAAATTTGATTGTGGGAAAACACTATCAAAATGCCTATGAGCCTAACTTTGCACATGCATATATTTTATTGCACTACATCACATGACTTGAGATTTAGTGTGTATAAACTAAGCAAAAAAATGAACAAACCCATATGATAATTTTTTCCTGATACCTCCATGTGTGCCAATACTGACCTCATTAACATGCTTACTTGGTTCTACTTGAGCCCTTTTGCAAATTTGGCTAAGTGTTGAAACTTAGTGAATTCTGTTTAAGTAGCCAACTTTGCATCCTCATATATTCTACTGTACTTCATCACATAACTTCAAATTTGGCACATAACAACTAGGGACTAATGTGATCACAACTGTATAACCAACTCCCCTAGACTCATTCACATGTGGTAATGGTGACATCAACAAATTGTCCTTTTAGATTTTCCTGTCATAGACCTAAAATGTCTAGATGAACAAAATGAAGAACCAGATGAATTCCACTTATGCACACAAGTAATCCAATCATCCTTGATCTCTAAAAGGATCCCTTGCACATCCTTAAGTCATCATACTCAGCCCTAAACATCAATGACATCCATAATGCCATTAATCTCCCTTTTGACATCAATGACAATCATATTGCCAACACTTTCTTATCTCATCCACTCCCCTTAAATTGTGTCAACAAGTGTTTAAACTTAATTAGATAGTCTACAATAGAAGGAAAATCTTCAGGATTAAGAGAAATAATCTTGAATTCAAGCTGCATAGCTTTTATATGATCTACTTTCTCAAATAAATCCTTTAGTTTAGCCCATATTTTGAATGGAGAGTCACATCCATCCAAATGAAACAAAAGACTATCACTCACATAATCCATTATCAAACCATACACTCATCAAATTTGCATTGGTTCTAAAAATTTTCATAATCTCTAGTGTACTGTGGTTGAACTTCATTTATTAGGGACCATAATCCTTTGCGTTTAATGATTGTTTCCATTCTAGATCTTCATGTATGGTAATTATGTGTAGTTAAAGGCTCACATTGATTTAAACTAGAATAAGAAGGCTCACCATAGTTTCCTTCCAACATAGACCTCCACATAGACCAAATCAATGATTCATAGAGGAGGCTCTTGTGCACTCTTGAATCTCATGCAAATCAAACTAAAGCTCTTCAAATGGACCACTATAAAGGAAATGCTATAAACCTTCTCCTGATAGACTTGCAATCATCAAATCTTTTTCACAAATCTGATAATGGACTCAATCCTCCAATGCACAACAACAAATGGCAATCTCTAGAATAAAATCAAACATGAACAAGATCAGAATGATGTTATAACCAGATTGCCAAAGTCAACCTTCCAATGCATAACGATGCTATTTCATGAATACTTGTCAATAGAATAATAGGTCATGGTAAAACAAAACTGATTTGTGTCCTCCTTGATGCTTGATTAAGAGACTAAAAAATGGTTCTGAAGAAGAAATGGAGGTTCTTAAAACTGGATAGCAACTTATTAATGAATTTTTACAACTCTTTGAAGCTTTAATACCATAAAGGAAATGAGATCAAGATCATTCAAAACTAGAAATATGAATCATTGATATCAAGAACATCACAATAAGCTTGCAAAAGATGAAATACAAAGATGAAGGCAAGTTATATAATATCCATAATAAAACATGCTTATTACAATACAGAGGACTTGCATAAATAGGCAAGGAAATAGAAGAAGCAAGCCTAACTAACCAATGTGGGATAAATCCACAAAGGAAAAATCTAGAAAAAGATGAAAACCTATCTATAGAACCTGACAAGCATGAGAATATACTCTTACATTAGAACCTAGTAAAACTGTTAAAGTTAGTTTATAAAATGACATGAAATGAATTCAATTATATGCACACACCTAATGATCTATAAATAAGAAATAAATACATGATAAAATAATAAGATTATATAACATAATATTTAAATTATTATTATTTTTAATTAAATTAATTATTATTTTTGTTACACATATTTTCTCTGATATATATAGTTGTACTCAACAACCATGTACATGGCCTTTGTCTATCATTTATAAAATTAGCCATGAGGGTTGGGAGTCACTTTAGAAAGTTGTGTTCATTCAAAATTCATCAATAATAAACTTTGCTCAACAAACATTTAAGTTTTATATTTTATTATATGATATATCTAGTTTGAATGGGTTTAAAAAGTTATGAATCTTGAATTTGAAAATGCTCATGAAAAAATAAACAAGTAATATATATGCTAATAAATGAAATGAATATGTGGACTTTCTATCTAAATTTGTTGACATAGATGAACTGAAATTAATTGAATTTATCAACATGAATAAAAAAAAATGCATGATGGATTGTTATATGTAACAAGAGATGAACAAAAAAAATTTATTTAGGGCCAAAAAATCTTAGAAACAATATGATCCCTTCAATGATATTAATCAACCTTTTTGAGTTACCAATTCTACCATAGGTATTCAGAGTACTATTATTTCTACTATGCCCATGTATATACCTTTGGATACACATGTGATGCCCACCCAAGGTTTTGGGGAAACACAATGTTTCCCTCAATTTACTATGCCTATTATTATGTAGTCAACCTATGCACATCCTATAATGACTATGCATATTACATCATCAACCTCACTTATTATATGATCCTTCAAGCATATTGTTTCAACTATATAGGCTAAGTTGTTGGAATTAGAGTAGGGTGCTTCTATAGATATTTTACATGCTTTACTTCATAGTCCTCTAGCCCAAGATATTTCAACTTATCATTTACCTATAGGTTTTTTAGCTCATAAGCTATAATTTTATGACATTAAAGGCGATCTAGAGCAACACCTAAGATCCTTTCATGCAACATGTTTGGGCTATGCATCTATTGAAATATTATTGACAAAGTTATTTATACATGATATTAAGGATAATGATTTTTAATGGTTAAATGATCTCCCATTCCAATCAGTTAAGTAATTTAATGCTTTGTTAAATTAGTGTTTAATACACTTTTCAATCAACATCAATGAGAAACTATCTTATGCTCAAATTTCAAAATTCAGGTTAGGATATAATGAACCAATTAGTGACTATGTGCAAGGGTATAATGTCATGCTTTCCAAGATGACAAATATTATGGATGATAACGAGTTATAATACATCTTAAAGCAGTGTTTGCTTACTCATTTACATAATTCAATTATATTAAAAAATTCAAATCATTTTATGAGTTATGCCATACAATTATAGATTGAGAAGCTAAGCTTATAAATTTTAAGAAGCTCAAATATGTGCCTAATACTATAACTCATTCAAATTCAAAGTTTCAAAACAAACCAACTTACAAGGTTAAATCAAATTATACTAAGATTGAAGCAAGGATAATAGTTAATGCACTATCATAGCCTACTAATCAACTTGTCTTATTTGCTCCACAAAGGAGGTAGTTTTCATGATTATCTCGACCTACTCATATCCCACTACTAAAGTTACTAGAGTGAAACTTTATATCTCTCCCTCCACCATAATAGGTTGATATCAATAGGCCTACACCTAAAAGATATGACATTGATGCTTATTGTGGTTATCATCGATGTGTTGGACATTCTACAAATAAATGGTACAAGCTAAGACATAAGATACATGATCTCATTGATGACAAAATTATTGATCTTAACACTCCTACAAAGGATTTAGGACCACAATCTATTAGGAATGAAAAATTGTAAATATTTTCTAGTCCCTGTATAAATCATGCGCAACATAAAACAAGGATACTATCAAGGTGCATGTGACATACAATTCACATCCTTCTCCTTTTACATATGATAACCCATTGGAAAATCTTACTAGTACATTTACATGGATATCAGTACAATGACCTACAATTACATTTGATGATAGTGAGATTATGGATGATGACTATGATTTCAATTAATTATTTTTATGAGCATATATTGATTTACAACCTATTCACAGTGTCATGGTAGATAATGGTTCAAGTGAAAATATTTGTTTAATGACACTTATACATACTTTGGGGTACACACATGAGGATTTGATGGAAATAACCAAGATAGTAAGAGGATTATATGAACAAAGCCAAAAACCCTTGAGACACATTATGCTACCTCTTAAGGTAGGCCCTATAATAGTTACTACTCCATTCATAGTATTACCGAACACAAGAGTATTTGACATGTTTTTAGGACACCCTTGGAAACATAAGCTCCACATAGTACCATATTCATTACATAAATGTATGATATATATACATGTTAATCAGGTCATGATTGTTATCATTATTCCATATGAGCACCTTATTTAGCCACATGCATTTCCTCCTTCATCCCCACCACCAATTTAAAAAAGTTATTACACATATTCATTATCCTAATACATCATCAGTTGTTATTCAATATCATTATACATAGTTAATTACTCTATCTATTCAAGATAATTCTATGTAGCCACTTATACAACCTACTAAATTTCATTATACACAGATAATTTAAGGGAAATCAGTTCACTTTCCTAGATGACCTATGCTTTAGTGCCCATTTCATTAGAGGGTCATTAAGGACTCATGACAGTTGGTATTTAATCCAAGTCATAAACTACATTTTTTGATGGTTCAACATGTTTCATAATGAACACATGCACATGTTTCTCCTACTTTATAGTGGATTTCAAAAAACACTATGCACCTTAGAGTTACTCATCATACATCGAATATGATGATTGATGATGAAGATGATTACAATATAAAACAAGTTATTTTTTAAAATTTAAATACAGTATACTTGATACTACTCCCTCATGAAAGGTGACCCTTACTTTGTTTGATACATGATGTATACATCTAAATTTGCTCACTTCATTTATCATCACTAATATTACTATTAGTCAACACTAATTTCACCTATCCCATCTAATCTCATTTATCTCATTTAATTCTCTCCTAATATCACCTTTTCTAGTCATTTATCTAACACCCCCTTTCATTCTTCTTCATCCACTAACCTTATTCGTAACCCATAAATTAATCAATTCACCTAATTCCTTATTATCCACTAACTAATCCCAGTTATCCATTATATTGGAACCTTAAATTCCAATCCCACCTACCCTAGCCTATTCCTAGGCACTCCTACATCCCTAGTCCATAATCATCCATCTAATCACTTCATCTAATCTTTATTATCCCCTTAATGGATTCTAGATTTTTCCAATTTTAGAATCCTCTCCATCCTAGTCCTCCTCTCTGAAAACTTCTAATTATAGAGGGTTCCAAGGAATTTTCATTCATTTTATTTCTCCCTCTCTCCTCTATTTAAATCTACCGCCCTTCAATTGCCAAACTAACTTGACAATATATAATCTCTTCCATAGTCTTCATATTTTATTGCATCCATCATAACATCTAAAAAGTCATTCATCCTTTCATCTTGAAGCCACCATTATCAAGAAAATCAACAAGCAATCCAAAATCCTTGAAGAATCTATTTGAAAATCTTGGAGGGAAGCCAAGAGAAGCAAAGTAATGGTAAGAATCCTTATCTAATTTATAATTTGCTTCCACATTCTCTCTCTTTGATGTTTTTGTGAGTTATGGGTTAAAATTTCTATTTTTATTATTTTAGATGCACAACTCAAATTTACAAGCATATATTGATAACCACAGTGGGAACCCTCCTTTAAACTAACTCCTATGTATGTAAGATATGTTGAATCAACTTGCAAGAGTGGTTAGAAGAAGATTGGGCTCCAAAATTTTGAAAATTTCACATTCTAGGTGAAAGGCAATATTGCATTGTAAACTACAATTTTTCAAAGGTAGTTTTACATATCATAGTCATGGTTTTGATTAACCACATGAACCTAACCACTAACCATTAACATTTTTGATAGTATTATGGCCTTTGGAAAAATTGCCTCTCGACAGAGGCAATTTTTCCAAAGCCATAGGTTTTGCCTAATATAGTCACATTTTTTTATTAAGTATCACACTAAGGCTAATACTAAGCATTTTGACTTCTTGCTAGCTTTTATACTCCTAGGCTAACCTAGTTGTCTTGTAGGGATTGAAACAAAGCTTCTATCACTTTCAAATAATTTGGTTTCTTATATTTTTGAAAATCACATATCCATAGAGGTAGCTTTGAATCTTAGCGGTAGTTTTGTAGATTACAGAGGTAGTTTTACAAGAAGTTAGATAGAAGCTATTATCACTCTTGTTTCTGGTCTTTTAATCATAAATTTTTAGATCTCTATAGATTAGACAGTCTTTTATTTTCATAAACCATCTCAGTATATCTCTAAACATTCTATATATATCATAAAAACCTTAATCTATGCAATACTACTCCTCGATAGAAGGATTATGATTTCTATCAGCAATTTTGCATCTAGATAGGCGATTTTGCATACATTTGAACAATAGGTGTTTAGAGTTAATAATTTATCTTTTTCAGTGCAGGATATAACCTATATATATATTAAACTTCTAGACATATCTTAGCATATTTAATAATATGTATATATACTTTATTTTGCCTGAAGTAAAACTGCTTCTCGAAAGAGGTAACATTAATTTCCATGATCAATTTTGAATATCTATATGCGATTTTGATTTAGGGAATTTTACAATACATCTGCCTGATCAATATTAGTATATAATTAATTCCATATTATAGAATATTTTTAATACTATAAATTATTCATTTTGTAACCTATTGTTGAATTTATCATTTTTCCTATCAATCATAAAATTGCCTCTCGATATAACAGTTTTGAGTCCCTGAGGCGATTTTGAATAATCATAGTCAATTTATCCTATCTCATGGTCACAATTAACTATTTGAAAAATTGCATCTGTGTCAGTCATGGTATTGACTTGTGATCTATAGTTTTACCTCTCTAAAAGTGATTTTGCATATCACTGACTGTGTATAAAAGATTTTACCTTATGTAGTAGTGATTTAGCATTCATTTTTACCTTCAAGTTGTCCTTTTCGAGTGCATTTTTTGGGATCATTTTTAGTGAATTTTGAGTCATTTCAAGGTTTCTACAAGTCCCAAATTACATTTGGCATCAAGTGCACTACCCCTCAGTCCTGCCTTGTACCCCACAAGGGGTGCTACCCCTTGACCTCGTTGAGGGTTGTTGCCCCCAGACCCTCATGTCATGGCCCCTCATTTAAAGAAGTTATAAATCAAAATCATGATTTTTTTAGTGTTTTTATTAAATCTTATTGGATTAACATTTTGTTTCCTATAGGGGTGAATCGAGTGGTAATTTTTACTTGCTAACATCTTTTCTTGCAAGTCATACATTATCTAACATCTTATCTTGCAGGTTGCCCCTCAAGATTTCTAATGTAAACTACTAATCACTTACTTTTCAAGAAACTTAAAAAGGTTTTGGAATTTTTGAAAAATATATTGTATATATCACACTTAATTAATCAGTTAATAAATCTTTTGCTTGTTCGAGTGTTACCCAAGGGATACAATGGTGTATGCTCTCTTCCTTGTGTCTTGGTGGTGAGTCTTAGAGCATAAAAAAACCACTAATAAACTCTCCCACTTTTATTTTATAGGGGAAACATGATTTATAATTCATCCCCATGTACTTTCCATAGTCTTAAGGGTTGGTGACATAGATTTCATCACTGTGCATTCAACCACACTCCGTATTTTAGTGGAGTATAAATATCAAGGACAATTCTCATTAGGCTAAGCGGTTGACCCTATACAGGTCCTCCATGAAGGGGGAGAGTTAATTCTCTAAACTAGGCATTAGACAACACCCTACATGGATTTGGGCCCCACATACCTTATATATATTAGGGATTCCCCTAGAGGCCTTATTAAACCTAGCATAGGCCCATCGACCATAACAGTCAACTTGCTGTCAGAGTTAGTATTGGCTCCCAAGTGACTATCATGTGTAGATAGGGTTGAGAGTGTTTGGGAGATTCTATAATGGGTCACTAGCCTACAACCTCACCTATGAATCCATTAGATAGTGTAGTCATCGAGTTACACACCTAAATCAACTTACTAATGATATGTTTATGGTTTGCTTGACTTGGTGAGTGTTATGTTATACTAGTGTTGTTTGTGAGCCAAGTCAGCTCTTTACCCAAGTATATACACACTTATCTAGGTTTCCTTTACACATCATCATCATCTTGTATATCCTTATCTTATCATCATATCATCCTTGTCAATACCCTCTTGTACATATTTTCTTTGTATTTTTTTGTACATCCTTTTAAACTTACTTCATCTTGCATCTTGTCCTAGTCACATCCTATCTTAGTCTCATCCATATATCTCTATTCATACCCACATCACTTAAAAATCCTAATCAAGTCTTATATTCACCTATCTTTAGCATAAATCATCCCTAATGTCATACATCACCTTAACTTACATAGTCTCCCTAGTCCAAAATAGTCATTTGTCTTGACCTTATCTTGCCTAGTCACCTTATCCATAATCTTATCAACCTAGCCAAATCATAGTCCACTTCATCATCTTACCAATTTTGTTGTCATACATCAGTCCTCATCCACATTAGCAAATAACCTTTTTCATCTGGGTCCTCATCATTATCTTGCTTGTGTCTAATCAAGTTTGAATCATAATCATAATCATAATCCTATCAACTTATCAATCAAATCATCTCATCCTACTTGATTCAATAATCTTATTCTTGATCTAGTCTTAATCCATTTAATCCCTAATCAAAATTAGTATCTTGGTCCAGTCTATTCCCTTAGTAAGTCCTAGAGCTTGTCATATCTCACTCAGTCAAATCTAGATCTAAATCATTGAAGTTTAGCTCATGTACTAAATTAGTCTACTTAAATATTATCTTATCCCATCTAATATCACATCACATTAGATCAAACTTTAGATTAGACTAAAGAAAACCCTTTTTCTAAATTTGTTCCACACATTCCATATTCATCCCTTAATCTTTCCATTCAATACCTACACTTGCCAATTGGGGTTAGTGAACCACATCATCCATACTCTCTCCCATCTTCATCCATGGTACCCAAAATAGATTTAGTCAATACCCTAATTGAGTAATGCCTCATCGCCAATAAGGATGTGCTTCTTTTTTTCCTCCTTAAGATGAACACTCCACATCCTATAGACTTTTATCCCATCCACCCAACATTACCTCCAGTCTGTAACCATCCATGTTAGAAAACTCTTAGTCTTCACAACACCCAGTCCCATTCAAATCCTCCATCCTCTAATCATAGCTAGTCATCTACCCCTTCCTACACTAGAAAAGGGAATCCTATCCTAGCCACCTTGTCTACTAATAGTCCACCCACCCAGTCATGTCAACAACTATTTGATCTATAGTCAAATGCTTCCACATCCAAGTCATGAAGTGAAGAGAGGCCCTATACTCCTCTTCCTATATATTTAGAATCCCTCTTCTACCAAATTATTGCCATTGACATGATGGTGTATCCACCCATATGACATATTAATCCCTCCAAGCCCAACCCCTCTTGGTATAAAGTTAACCAATACTATGTATAACACCAAACCATGGGGCATACCATTAGTTGATGTAATAATTTAAAAAACTATGTCCAATACCTCATTAACCATGGTGACAGAGAAATCGAGAATGAATCAGATGAGTCTACATCTATGGGTGAACAAGAAGAGGAATGCCAAGATGTCATTCCCAATCATGATCAAGCCCTTCCATTTCCAAGCCAAGGTCAAGACACCACATCCACCTTCAATGATCCCCCCATATTTGATAAATTCTCCATTGATGATGAGTTAATTTCCCATTAACCACATCCTCCCATCTCTCATAAATCCTATTCTGGGCCTATATTTGTTGAAACCATTATCCCTCCATCATCTTCCTCTTGTCCATCATATCAAAGACCCCATGTTGAGAGGTCACTTGCAGAAAATAAATATTCTACTAGCAATATCTCATCATGTACATCAGAGTTAGTATTAGATTCAACACCAGTCTTATTCACATCAAGATCATGTTCAACACCAGTATCTAAATCATATTTCTTGATAGAAACATCAACCCTTATAGATATTAATGATAACATCTACCTATTTAAAATTATCACTGATCTAGATGTCAAAGAATCATAAGATACCAATTAGGATGATGAAGTCATAATAGAGTTTTTACAAGCTCTATCTATCAAATATGGTCAAAGTGGATCTGATCTTGTATCATATGCATATTTTATAGCTTGTCTTAGTGATCTTTTTGCCGATCTCAAGGAGATTTTCTCTAATGTCAAAATTGGGTCTCCTAGGAATCCCTATGAGGACCATGTTTCCCCACCACCACTCATGGACCTCATCATACCATTTGCACCACCTTCATCCATCATAGATCCTTTCCTTCTCATCAATAATTATTTAATCACCTATCTCCATAGGTATGAATAGGAACATACATCATTTGACCCTTACTCAAGCAATATAACATGTGCCACAAATACAAAGGTCCAAGACCATATTAAAAAATTCATACATGATGATCAAGTCACCTTTGATCCTATAAGTCACAATCAAGAAATGTCATATCATCGACCTAATAAAAAAATGTCTCCCCCTAGTAAAACCCTTTTTGAGGCACCAGGGGACCATCAAAGCCAAAATAATCATCATCTATCAAGCAAAGATTAATCTCCTCTAGTGAAGCCAAATATCAGGCACCAGGGGACAATTGAGATATATTCAAGTGTAAAGATCAAATCCTTATCAAAATTAGTATCAAGATGGCCAAAAATCCTTCAAATAATCAAATCAAAGATAAACTACAAATTCAAAATGTCTTAGATCTCTTAAAGTCTTTTCTCATATGGCATCAATCAAATATAGAACATACAACATGTCTAATAATGTGTGTGACTACTAGTTCCACCTCCCAAACACCCACCACACCTTCCTATCATGATCCCATAATCCATCAAGTCCTACCATCCATTCAAGACCAATACACCCTCATCAACATCAAGATCTAATCCAATCCATACCTCACATCACCTTCCCAGGAAGTATTAACTCTCATAGGGGTGACGAAGACACCTAGTCTAGATATCTGGAGAGGTCTCAATCAAGAGTCTTTTAGGGTCATAAAGACACCAATACATCCATCATAAACAACATTATCCTAGCATCATCTCTCTAGAATGGGTGTCGGGTTGAAGATCACCAAAAATGTCTACATCTTGCATCTCACCTGCCTCTTATAAATCAAATGCCAAAAAAGTCAAATAAAACAAAATATAATAATAATAATAATAATAATAATAATAATAATAATAATAATAATAACAATAATAATAATAAAATAAAATAAAATAAAAATCATTCATCCAGTGGTGAAAACTAATTTTTTGGCACCTTGGGCAAGCACCATGATGAAAATCAATTTTTGGTGTCGTGGTAAAATAATATATTATCTGCATTGTACCTCAACACTTGGGGGCAAAATCCATTTCTTGTCAAACTCATCCATGTCATATCCCTCTATCTATTATTCTTACTCATAATTTGCCATTATATCTTACCAATACTTTCTTCTAGTCTTGACCTTTCTAAGGGAGTGGAAGATGTCTTGAGACATGTTCTAAAATCATCATGGTATATCCTCCAATGGACACTTGAGCAACTAGATACTGGTTCCCTCATAATGTGGTCATTAGTGATCCTTAGTCCATTCTTCCTTGGTGCTCATCCCCTTTTTATCATCATCCTCATCCTTTTATCATCCCATCCATTATTCTATTTGTCCTTATCCCTATTACTAGGCTTGGTATTCCCTTTGCTAGTAACTCCCTTTGTATAGTGTACATACATATTCCAAAAAGACCTAAAAATTGAAATATTTTGAAAACCCTAAAAATAATAAAATCTAAAAAATCCTAGAGCATATAAGTTGACTTGTCTTGTGTCTTCTTGTCATATGTATCCCAGTCATCTTATCCTATGTACTAAGTTGTCCATTTCATTGTCATCCTACCTTGTCTTATGTCCTAATGGTCTTATCATTTTGTCATCCTACCTTGTCTAAAAATCCTAGTCATCTTGTCTTATGTCTTTTGTAACCTTATCCTAATTGCATTCCATAATCTACACCAAATATATACCCATATCCTTAATCCACATTCACATCATGACCAACTTTATCCAATTCATCACCTGATCAATCGTCTTGTTGACGCTCACTAGGATAATTAGACAAGACACAATGACATGACATGTAGATACTCGTGTGTGTTACTTGTTTGGTTTGTGTTTTTTACCTTGTTTGCATGTCTTTATTTGATTGTATTTTGTTTCACTTATTTGTCTATGTTTCTTTTTAGTCTTTTATCATGTCTTTTTTGTCCATTGGACAATGAATGAAGATGCTATGATGACACCAAAAGATATAATGATGCTTTTAGGTGCCTTCGATGATGCAAAGATCACTATTCAACCCTTTTATAATCATGTACTTTGGCACAATTTCCTTTAGGTCATACTTATATCATGGGGCATACTACCTAGTGCTATATTTACATGAGATTGCTTAGACTATGATGAGCCTTATTACAATAATGATGACTTGATAATGAAACACACTCATCATTTCCCTTATCCTCTATCACATGATCATCTTTATCCTACCATCAATTTGATCATCTAGGTCTAATCATATAACCTAACCACATATCATAACACTTAATATCTCATATCCAATCATCCTAGGCCTTTGTCTTCAATCTGATCATCCAAATCCACTCGTCTAATATCCAATCATTCCTCCACGTCCTTCATTATCACATCTATATTCTCTAATTCATCATCTATAATATTTCTCATCATCAACATCCTAACTCAAATCTCAATTCAATCATCATCACACCTAGCATTTATCAAACAAGTAACATGTCTAACAATCCTCATTGTCCTAAAATTCTAATCCATCATCATCATCCTCTAATCTAATCTAAACTACATTGGCCTGAGGTCTTTTTCAGACTATGTAGGCAATTTTGTGCCTGAGGTCAACTCAACCACTATTACCTCTCTCACCATCATCATCCCCAAGTCTTGTATCATTCAAATCTTTGAGCTATAATATCTATAATTAATCAATCAGTTTATTTATCAATCACCATCCCCATAATCATCTCCCCATTATTTTCATCAATATCTCATACCTATCGATTAGGCCTAACAAATCACAACATCCATATTTTCTTCCATCAATCATCTATTATCATTGATTGGTCAATTCATCATTTAAAGTTTACAATTTCCTCTTTCAATTGGGGCATGAATAGGACTATAACTTTATTATTGTCTCTCGCTCTCTTGCATGTGTCCTTGTCAGGGGAATTTTTGCTACTAATCCCATTATGGATCATTGATTTGATGCAATGTAATCCAATTATCCCCCTTCATCTTTTGGTCACTCCGTCATATCATTTATTCTCTCTCATCTCCATCATATTGCTTGACTTTAGCTTTGAGCTACACTCATCATTAATCTTATCAAATCATTATCTTATTTTGGCTTGATGCTCTCCCATGCCCATGTCCTTGCTTGGGATATGTTGACATATCATGGCCTTCTCTATCAATCATCTTGGCCTGCATCTCTCCCTAACATGTGTCCTTACTTGGGATATATCTAAAGCTTGTGACTTTTTATCTTATGATCATCATGTTACAATTGATTCCCCCTTGGGATGTGTCAATAACCATGACACAATCATTTCTTATCCCTATGCATAGGTCTTTTATATGGGAATCATCACTTTGTAGCTCATTACTCATGCCAATTTTATCTTCTACATCACCTATCTCACATCTTGCATCCCATCCCCTTGTCTATTTATCACACCTCACCCTTCATTTCCTTTTTTGAGTGGCCATCCATCTTATTCCTCCCTGCATGTCCCCTTGAGGGGGCATCATGTGTCCATTAACATCATTTACTAACATTCATCCATAAAATGGTTTTTCTTTGAAAGACCATTACTCCTCACTTTATCACTTGCAATGCCCTTTCAAATAGGGGCAAAATGTATACAAATAAATTTGCTCACTTCATTTATCAGTCAACACTAATTTCACCTATCCCATCTAATCTCATTTAATTCTATCCTAATATCACCCTTTCTAGTCATTTATCTAATATCCCTTTTCATTCTTCTTCATTTACTAACCTTATTCCTACTCCACAAATTAATTAATTCATCTAATTCCGTATTATCCACTAACCAATCCCACTTATCCATTGTATTGAAATTTTAAATTCCAATCCCACCTACACTAGCCTATTCCTAGGCTCTCCTTCATCCTTAGTCCCTAATCACCCATCTAATCACTTTATCTAATCTTGCTTATCCCCTTAATGGATTCTAGAATTCTCCAATTTTAGAATCTTATCCATCTTAGCCCTCCTCCATAAAAGCCTCTAATTATAGAGGTTTCTAAGGAATTTTTAACTCCTTTTAATTCTCCCTCTCCTCTATTTAAATTTACCACCCTTCCATTGCCAAACTAACTTGAGAATACATAATCTCTTCCATAGTCTTCATACTTTTTGACATCCATCCTAACATCCAAGAAGCCATTCATCCTTTCATCTTGAAGCCACCATTATCAAGAAAATCAACAAGCATTCCAAAATACTTGAAGAATCCATTTGAAGACATTGGTGGGAAGCCAAAATAAGTAAGGTAATGGTAAGAATCCTTATCTAATTTATAATTTTCTTCCACAATCTCTCTCTTTGATATTTTGTGAATTTTGGGGTAAAATTGCTATTTTTATATTTTCGATCCATAGCTCAAATTTGTAAGCATACACTGATATTGGATTTAATATGTTTCATGTCTTCAATAATATTATATCCTCCCTTACCCTAATGTTTAAAGCTTTGTGACTAATCCTTTTGATTAGTAGGTGGTTGATTATCCCTCCCAGGTGGAGGTGGATTATCTCTCCATGTTGAGGGTAGCTTATTATTAGCATTCAGATTAGGAGTAGTAACACTATTATTGGGAGGAGTTGAAGAAGTCATAGGATACTTACTTCACATATTGTAGTTGTTTCTTACTTGCTGATATTGCTAGAAAGCATGAATCTCATCGGTATTATCCTCAGGCTCATTGTCATCTTCCCCTAGGAAGGGGAAATCATATATGTCAAAGACCATATCCATGCTAGGGTTGCCTAAAGAATTTGATGAAGATGGTTCTTGATAATTGGTAGAATTTTCCTACATCTCCACTTCTTGTTGGAAGATTTCAAAAGCAATGTAGAACTCAATACAATCCAATTCTCCATGTTGCATAGTTTTATGGACTCAACACCAGTTTGGAAGAGCCACATCCATGATGTTGATATCTAGCATCTGTTTAGATAGAAACTAATGTTCTTGATTTTTCTAGACCTATTGCCTATTGTACCTATAAAACCCATAACCCTAATTATTCTAATTAAAGTTATATCCACCTATATTTCCCATACATTTATCCATGTTGAGGAATTCATTACTCAGTTTTTGTACATCCTCCTTATGGATTCTATCTTTATCTTAGTTGAGTTGGGAACATTATCCTATGTATAAGTGCTATTAAATGATACAATAATTTGACTCTAGTATGATGGTTAGAAGTAAAATGGTTCAAGAAATAAGGATTCTGATTCTAGGCAACATGTCTTAATGGTAATTGATTGTGTATTTGGGTTTGGTTTTGTGGCATAACATTATAGGTTACATTGGGGATTGGGATAAATGTTGGGTAGATAGGTCCAAGACTAAGTGGAGGTAATGATTGTAATTAAGGATACATTTGTTTGTCCACATTGATTACCTCTGTGTAAGCCAAGTATAAAGTATCAATATCAACAACCCTACATATAAACAAAACAATCATATAATCTAAGGTATTTTTATACATTTAAATGGCTAATGGCTCTTTAGGTTGATAGGCAGACATTATGTTGGGATATGAATAATCGAAAGCACACAATTGATTACCAAATACCAAGCAACTTAATATGCGGAAATAATCAGAATCAACAAGTAACTAGAACCCAGAAATAACACATGATATGAGAGACAATACACAACTTGTATTAAAACTCTTGCAAAAAAGAATACAATAAAGAAGATGCCACTTCTTCTCCACCACCTCTTCAGAGGCTTCCCACACCTCAAGTGAACAGTAATTCTCTCCTCAAAGCTCTCTCTCTTAGGTCCCAACACCCAACTCAAACACTAAGTTGGTGTTCACCTTATACCCGTGCTCCACGCACACCACAAGTGCTCCACGCAATCAACAAGTACTCAAACGTACTCCAAGTAGATCTCTCCTGAACCTGCAACAACCTGCACCTCAATAGACCTTACTTATGGAAGGAACTTCCTTGCCTTCCTCTCTGCTCTATTTGAGTACACACCTGTACTCCAAGTAGATCCTGCCTGATACTGCTCCCTGTTGTGTTGCTGTCCTATCTGATCTTGCACACCTAAAAATCAACCTAGTTCTGCACACCTGTGAACCTTGACCTTGCACACACATACACCTACATATCAATGATCTTACTTACCATGTAGATCTCCTATAGAATCCATGCTCACCTGCTGACCAAGATCATACACTCTTGAAGAACCCTATTGATTCTCCAATCCAGCACCCACCTTGGTACTGTGGCACTAGGAGGAACACACCATGCTCACCTCACACACAAAAGGAGCTTATAATAATGCTCTCTTACTCCCTAGCACACATTTACAATACAACCATGAGTCTACTATATAGATCTCATCCAAACAATAATTAGACACCTAATACAATAATTAGATCCGCAGCTCTCAGTCTATAATTAGCTCTAAACATGAAAACACTTGGTTCGTCAACAAACTACCCGTAATATACTCGCAACTCAAACCATAGGCGACCGACATCGGTCCCTATCTGCCTGGGGGTCACTGACGTCGGCCGACTTCTGACCGACGTCAGTTGCTTCCTGTCTCCTACCTGCTGACGTCGGTTGGCCTGACCGACGCTGGTGCCTGTGACACTCTAGCAACTCCTCCAAAGGCCTTCTCCATGTCTGCATCAGTGAAGCTTTTAGCTCCACAAACTAACAATCTCCCACTTGGAGGTAAACAGCTGCACTGTACCTATACCTATACCCCATCTAATCTGTTTCCTGGTTTGTATCCCTCTTCAAGATCAACCCTAAAGACCACCCACCACACAACCTGTGGTGTACCTCCTGTCATCCAAATAACCTATCGCATCTAAACCTACAAACCCATGTAGTGAAGTCCTGACCCTGAATAACATGAATCCCTGCTGCTGGTCCCTCTCACATCCCTAAGAACTCACTTCTCCGAATTGGCTTCTAACTCTCTGACAGCTCCCACTGCTTGGGAAAACTCAGGTCTATCCTAGATCTCATGTGATTTCAGACACTGAACTGTCCAGCCCTTGGTGCACTCCAATTCTGCATCCTACGTCTCGCCAACACCTGATTCACATCAGCTCCCACTGGAAACAAAATCAACCTATGATCTCCATGTCTCCCATGTCGAAGAATTTCGCTACTCCAAATTCTTCATACCAAACCACTGAACTAATCTTACCCTTAGCTCAACAAAACCCTGTATGTACACCCCTGCTAGCTAGCATACTATCCACATACAACAAAAAAATGATGTCATGACTCATCATCCACCTGGTAAGACAAACTACAGTAGTTACCTGACATTGACTGAAGCCATGCTTCATCCTCCACCTGTCAAAACTTATACCACTGTCCTGCAGCTCCTCAAGATCGTATGACCTGGTCTTCCATCTCACATATCTGTTCACTCTATTCTTCAACTAAGGAATCCATTCATCTTGCAGTGCTAACATACCGGCTGGCAACCCTACCAAATCTCCTGCTTGGTTCTGCAATCTCTCCATGCCATGCTCCCATTGTTTCCTGGATCCTTCCTGCTCTGCAGTCAGTAACTAGTATAAAGAAGAGGAACAATGAATTTGAGGCTTACTTATGTCTTCAGTCCTCCGTATGGGTGTTTAAGACTCCTTGACAGCTTGTTATCCACCCAAAATTCATTACAGTGATCGATCTCAGCCACCACACAGTCTGCATTCGACTGACGTTAGTTCTTGCGCCTATCTTGACTTCCAACCACGACGACGTCGGTGTCATCGTGCTACCGATGTCGGTCCTCATGACCAACGTCAGTCTTACCTACTACTGATGTCAGTTTTACTATCGACTTCGGTACTTGTGTTTCCTGTGAGTGATGACTTTTTACCCGTGAGCTCCTTTGAATCAAGTCCCATGTCCAAACTGCTTTGCTCAGAAATATCTAGCCCCATCTACTGGTCTCTGTCCGCCATCACCTCTAATAACACCAAGGCTTTCCAGTTCTTAAGCCTATCAAATATATCTGTCTTCCACTTAAGAACATGCATCTCCTTCCTGCTCATGTGACCAAGCCTACGAAGCCACGTCTCTGCAACAAAAGAAGAATCAGTAATATAAACAAGTAGATAAAGAGTACCTATTTTCTTACCACTAGCTAATTCAAGTGCATCCGCTGTGAGATTTCTCGTGCATCTCTCATCACCCAACCTTTCTAAAGAAATTAACCACATCTCCAAACCTGGGACCTGCATGACCTCCTTCAACACCCATGTGTTGGCCGCCTATAATTTCAGCTTCACTTCCCCTTTGCCAATTCTTTGGCAAGGCTCACCAACTCCTCTACCTGGGGCTGCATGGAAAGAGGCAACCGAATCTTTGAAACAAGATTCTACTTTATCCAAGAAACCTCCCAGAGCATCCTGTGCCACATCCCCTGCAACATCTGCTTTTTCAGTTCCTTCATGCTGATATTCCACAAACCAACAATTTTATTTTACTTGCTCTTTCTTTCCATAGGACCGTAAGTGACCATCTGTGCTTTTCAACTCGTTCATTCTTAGCTTACTTTGATCTGCCATTGCTCTACTCCCACTCAATCAGAAACCCTTGAGAGTGACCTGTAACCAAACACAAAACTTGCTCCCTACAACCTTAGCTCTGATACCACGTGTTGGGATATGAATAATCGGAAGCACACAATTGATTACCAAATACCAAGCAACTTAATATGCAGAAATAACCAGAATCAACAAGTAACTAGAACCCAGAAATAACACATGATATGAGAGACAATACACAACTTGTATTAAAACTCTTACAGAAAAGAATACAATAAAGAAGATGCCACTTCTTCTCCACCACCTCTTCAAAGGCTTCCCACACCTCAAGTGAACAGTAATTCTCTCCTCAAAGATCTCTCTCTTAGGTCCCAACACCCAACTCAAACACTAAGTTGGTGTTCACCTTATACCCATGCTCCACGCACACCACAAGTGCTCCACGCACTCAACAAGTACTCAAACGTACTCCAAGTAGATCTCCCCTGAACCTACAACAACCTGCACCTCAATAGACCTTACTTATGGAAGGAACTTCCTTACCTTCCTCTCTGCTCTATCTGAGTACACACCTGTACTCCAAGTAGATCCTGCCTGATACCGCTCCCTATTGTGTTGCTGTCCTATTTGATCTTGCACACCTGCAAATCAACCTGGTTCTGCACACCTGTGAACCTTGACCTTGCACACACATACACATGTATATCAATGATCTTACTTACCATGTAGATCTCCTATAGAAGCCATGCTCACCTGATGACCAAGATCATACACTCCTGAAGAACCCTGTTGATTCTCCAATCCAGCACCCACCTTAGTACTGTGGCACTAGGAGGAACACACCATGCTCACCTCACACATAGAAGGAGCTTATAATAATGCTCTCTTACTCCCTAGCACACATTTACAATACAACCATGAGTCTATTATATAGATCTCATCCAAACAATAACTAGACACCTAATACAATAATTAGATCCATAACTCTCAGTCTATAATTAGCTCTAAACATGCAAACACTTGGTTCGTCAACCAACTGCCTGTAATATACTCACAACTCAAACCACAGGCAACCGACATCCGTCCCTATCCGCCTGGGGGTCGCCGACGCTGGCTGACTTCTGACTGACGTCGGTTGCTTCCTGTCTCCTACCTACCGACGTTGGTTGGCCTAATTGACGCCGGTGCCTGTGACACTCCAGTAACTCCTCCAAAGGCCTTCTCCATGTCTGCATTAGTGAAGCTTTTAGCTCCACAACCTAACACTTTAATATATTGTACATATTTTTATATTGAGATTTGAATGCTCAGATTGGTTTATTAGGCTCTCACCTCATGCTGGCAAAGTGTTGATAGATAAAACTCACATTGGTAACTTGGCCAAATTAGGTTAAGAAGGTATCTTTACATTCCATCCAATTTGTAATTGACCCTTGTGGAATATTTAGAAACTAGTCATAAGCAACTTCTTACAAAGTGAAAGGGAATAGTTAGCAAGCCACATCTTCATGAATTACATCTAAGATCCCCAAGGTGGATTTGAAAACCTTTACATGTTCTTCCTTAGTCCTTCCTCTTGAATGAGATAAATAAGGGAGATATTTATATGGTTTTCTACGTAAATCATGCATCACTCCTATGATATTGATAGTTGAGCCAATTAACCAAGTTGGGGCTTGAGGTGGGGGATAGAGTTGAAGTGGAAGGTTGAGAGATGGGTTTTGGAGATGGGCCATCATAACTATTAGAAGACAAGGTTATATTCTTGGAGATGATGATTCTACCTTGGGTATTCTAGAAACACATCTATTAGACCTAACCTTTATGTGGATCTCCAAAGGTGGTTGTAATAGGTTATTGTTTGAGGTTGACCTTATTAGTCATCTGGGTGCATCCAATGCAACTCAAGTGATCTCACTTCTTATAATAGAGATAGATGATGGAGGACCTCCTTCTATCACTAATTTAAAAATTCTATTGATGTGTATTTTATACACACCCCCACAAATTCCTATGAGGTTGCCTCTAATATTTTAGGATTGGTGAATAGACTCACTCTAAGGCACAAGTTGTAGGGTATTCAATTTTATAACAACATATTGGTGGAATAGAGGTGAGTGACATAAATTGTTTACCATGAGTGAATTGGCTATGGGTGAACCTAGATCTACTTAGATTAGGTGGAAGGATGATGATTTTAACTAAGGTGGGCAAGATTTTAAAGAAACTTCAAAAAGAGGGAAAATTAAAGTAGGAAATAAAGCCCATGGAAACCCAAGGATAAATCCTTCATTGCTCAATTTTGAAACATAGACAAAGACATTGATGCATATTATGTACTAGGTGAAGTGATAAAGGCTAAATAAGTAGCTTCTGGGTTGGTCCCACACACACAACTAGCTGTTAGTACCGCCCCAACTTCACAAAGCTCTTAGTTCTTATCATAGTTACAACTAAAATATCTCCATCAACACTTCTAGTTAACAACACTGCATTGGTACTTCAACTTTAGAATTATTATGTATCTCAATGGTTATTACCAAAGTCAAAATTTAGTTCCAAATCTATTTATTATACATGCATAATGTATTTTAAGTTGGGAAGTCTATTTTGAGTATTATCATTGTACATGCATTTTTACATGCCTTTGAATGAGAGGTTTTATTTTTTGACTTGTAATTTTAGGTGAAGGTTGAAGAGATGAGGTATTCCCCATTGTAAGCTTATAAGTACATGTAACCTCCTAGTCTCAAAGGGAGGAGAATTTTGGCTATTCATATTAATAGAAAATTCAAAGAAGTTCTACTTAACTTGATCTTTATGTGTAAAACTTCATTCTTCTCCAATTCTATGGATTACTTGAACCATTCCATCACTCTAGTATATTTGAGATATAATTATGTATATGGTGACTACTTTAAAATATAATCATTCATTTTTATCTAGAGCCGATTTAAATATTTTGGGCATTCTTATCATAATCCTCTTGTAGATGTGCAACAATAATCTAGCAATTAGGCAACCCTTGATTTCTGCATGTTTGATTATATTGTGTTATGATTCCTTTGAATCTTCACTATATTTTATTATTTGTGTGATATAATAGTTTGAAACAAGTATTAGTTTATATTCCTTGTCCTATTTGAGTTCAAATACTAGTATTGAAAGGCTTTATCCTTGGGTTTCCATAGGCTTTCTTTTCTACCTTACTTTTTCATCTTTTTAAGTTTATTTAAAATATTACACACCTTAGTTAGAATAATCATCCTTCCACCTAATCCAAGTAGATCTAAGCTCACCCATATCCAATTTTCCCATGGTAAACAATCTATGTCACTCATTGCTATTCCACCAACATGTTATAAAACTGAATACCTTGTATCTCGTGCTTTGGTGTGAGTCTATTTATCAATGTTAAAATGTTACAGGCAACCTTGTAGGAATTTTTTAGGGTGTGTATAAAATTCACATCAACACAACTATAATAGGATGATGATATGACAAAAGGGCACAAGATTTAGACATATCTTAGGCAAGGATACATTCCAAGGAGAGATGTGGACCAAGATGATAAAGGCCATGGGATTTTGATGTATCCAAAACAAGCATAAATACTAGGAGAGCATCAAGTCAAAATAATATAATTATTTAATAATATTAACAATAGGTGTAGGTCAAAGCTAAAGTTGATAAATAATATGAAGAAGACAAGGGAGAAAAAATGATATGATCAAGTGATTGAAAGATGAAGCAACAGATAAGGTTAGTGCATCCAAACTAACCTTAGACACCCCATGTGGCTGAGCATTGCCTATACAGTCTTAAAATACCTCAAGCTAATTTAATTCTCCCTAAAGTGGGAAACATGATGTGATGGATGAGATACTAGATGATGAACAGATGAAAGGGATGTCGAAATAGATGTGTTGGATGTGAATAATAATGGTGTATGTGTTGTAATTTTATCAATCAATGAAATACAACATGATTGATATCGATGATGCCCCTAATAAAGTCATATGTAAGGAATTAATAGCTAATAGTGTCATGGTTGTGAACATGCCCCAAATGGGAACTAACCATAATAAAATTAGTGATGAGGAGAGCCATGAGATTTCTATGTATCCCAAGCAAGGACACATGTGTAGGAGAGTTTTGGGTCTCAGATTAATGACTAATAGAGACAAATGTGTCCCTAAATGATAAATTGATCAATAATTGAGGATGGATGATGGATGTAAGAAAATATAGATATGGTGATCTATTGATCCTAATCAATAGGTGCAGGTGATTGATGAAAAGATTATAAGGTAATGATTGAGTGAATGGTGGTTGATCAATTTGATGATAATGCAGCTCAAAGATTTGATATATGTAAGGCCTAATGATAATGTTTTCTGATGATGAATGATTTGACTAGGTGGATGAAAAGATGAGGAAGATTGATGAATGATGAGAGATTTCATGATGGTGGTTGATTTGACCTCAGTCATCTCATGTGATTGAGCATTACCTAAATACTTTGGAAAGACCTCAGGCTAATGTAGTTTAGGGTATATTAGAAGAGGATGGTGATAAAGGATTAGTAGAAATGTTAGTTTTTATATAGATGATGTGACTTAGTGGTGATGATAGACATAATAGATATTGTTAGAGGTGCTAGATGAGTGGATTTGGTTGATCGACTTGATGATTTGATGGGTAGATTGTGGTAGACATAAGATGGAAGACTTGGAAAAATGATTAAATATTAGAGGTTAGATGTAGTTGACATTATAGGATCAAGCGGTTGGTTAAGTGATTAGGATTTATGTGATGGGATGCAGATGTTATGAGAAGTTTATCTATTGTCAAGCCATTATTATTGTAATAAGTTTCATCATAGTCTATGCAATATTGTTAAATATATCATTAGGCAATATACACCATGATATATGTATGTGACCATGATGGCATTGTATTAGAGTGCATAAACATAAGAGGGGAAAATAGAAAACTCTATATAGGGCATACTTGAAAGTGTTAATGTGTTTTTTGGTGTCACTATAACATCCTTGTTCATCGTACCCTTGAAAAAAAAGACATGATGCATGACTAATGAAAAGACTAATACTGAAACAAGATAATTATAGACAAGTAAACAAATATATGCAAATATACACATGATAAAAGACATATAAACAAGTCAAAAAAGCAAAGAGCATATAAATAAGACATATAAGTATCTACATTATGATATATGTCTTGTTATATTGTCTTGATGAGAGTTGATAGGGTGAGTGATCAACTGATGAGTAGGACTATGTCAGTCATGATGATCATGATGTGAACTTGGATTAAGGATATGGAATTGGATAAGGGTATGGACTTGGAGTAGACTAGGGACTTGGATTAGGATAAGGATGTTGAGGACATGAGACAAGATGACGGGGATGTTTAGGACTTAGGAAAAGATGATATAAGACATGACTAGTATAATGTTTAGGGTATAAGATTGTCTTAAATATAAGATAAGATGAATTAAATGTTTTTAGATTTTATAATTTTTTTGGCTTTTTTTGAGAATATTTTAATTTTTTGGGGTTTTGGGTATGTATATTCAAAAGTGGCTTACTAGAAAAGGGAAAACCAAGCCTAGCAACCAATATGGGGAATGATGATATATGGAATGATAAAATAATGTGGGAGATGAGAGATGATGAGGAATAGAATGGGGATATCCAAGGACCACCATGCAAGGGAATTAGATGTCTAATTTTCTTGAGTGATACTTGGATAATATGCCAAGATGATTCAATATCATGTCTCAAGACATATTCCACTCCCTTATGAAGGTCAAAACATGAATAAATGGATGGGCACAAAAGGATTAAAAAAAGGATGGTGCATGAGACTTTAGGATGGGAAGTTATAATGGATAGGATAAATGGGATATAAAATGGATATTACTAGAGGGATGAGGTGGAATTTACCCCCAAGTGTTTAGGTACATGCAAATAATTGATTTTTTGCCATGATGTCAAAAATTGGTTTTCATCATGGTACTTTGCCAAGGTGCTAGAAACTGGTTTTCACCATTGAACAATTTTTTTTATTTACTATATCTCAATTTATTAAAGGCATGTAAGATATAGTGACATAAACATTTTTTTGATCTTCAGCTGATACCTGTTTTATATATATGTGATGTTAGGACCATATTGTCAATGCTCAATGTATTGATGTCATGGTGACCTTCGTTGATTCTTTATTTAGACATCTTTAGACATCTTTACCAGGTGTCTTTGTAGACTTATGAGAAATAATTCTACCTAGGAAGGTTATGTATGGTATGGATGGGATTAGGGATTGGTCTTAATGGTGGTGTATGGGGCTTAGATGGATGATATGATCATAATGGGTGGTGTGAGGGTTAAAAGATCATAAATGGCGATAAATATTCACACACACTATTAGAGATTGATGTAGAGGTCCATTCAATCTAGTCTATGATAGATGAAAACAAGAACATACATCTCCTTCCTCTACCTTTTTTCTCTAGCTCTAATGAACTTTGATTTTATTTGACTTGAAAACTCTACCTTTAATTGATCTCTCCCCTTGATCCTAAATCTTGGGTTTCAAACCTCTTTGTCTCTTCTTGTAACTTAAGCACTTGTTATATTGAATGTAATATACAATACAATATATAGACCTCACTCAATCTACTATGTTCTTGATATGACAATAAATCAATTTCTTATCTCATTCTCTTGAAAATTCTCACACTTGTCTTTTTAAAAATATTTATTTTATGATCATGGCACATGGGCAACCTAATCAAAGCATGGTTATAAGATTCTTTACACTTATGAGGTTCATCTAACCATTTACGAACTTTTTTAACACCTTATTGTTCCCCATATTCAATACACACATCACTAAAGAACACACTATCTTATTCTTACTATTTCCTTCTTGTAACATAGGCTGGCTACTAACCTTTTTTTACACATTTCTAGTTGGTACAGATGGGTACATCCTCTCTTTGGAAAAATAAACCTCTTTTTGATCACCCTCTATCCTTAACTTGACTTTCACAAAGTTTCTTGGCTTAACTTCATGGTTAGGTCACATTCCTAGACAAATTTTGGTCACTGTTTAGGTCTTTAGGTCTTTTAGAACCCTAACTCACACACAGTCTCCTTAATTCATACATATCCATACATAAATGTTTTTAAAACCTTAAAATATCTTAACACATGTGTGAACCTCACTTTTCACAAAGTTTATCAAATTTTCATTTGTGGAATCTTCCACAAATTAAGATTTAGTCACAAACTCCTATAATAGTGTTTCTAGGTATACTGTATTACTCGAGAAGGCATAAAATTAAGTTTCAAAATCTAGAGGTTTTCATACAACTGTAATCAATGTTTATGGTTTATATAACTCCCATTCAACTAATACACTTTTTGAAACCTCCCAATCATACCTTTGTTCATGTTCTCCTTGCCATTTTGTTGTGATTGGGTGTATAAATACAGGGTTGTGTAACCTAAGAAGCACTCCTTGTTTGCTACAGACTTAGTTTAGGTTTTAAAACATTCATTTTGATTTAAACATGTTTATTTATTCTTATTACTCCTTTTTTAAGTCTTAGGACCTTCTTTATAAGTTTTTATTCTCCTTTGAGCACAAGATTATACCTAACTATATATGAAAATGCAGACTACACAAGGTCTGAGCATATAACATGATACAACTCACATCCAATATGTTTGGAATCAAATTTAAATCCTTAAAAATAGATAAATAAGAATTACCATTCATAATTTCATTCCACACTCTCTCTCAAAATATCCTTTTTTTGCACAAATAATGTTTCCTCAGTCCTTCAAGGCACATAAATACCAAGTAGAGTATGCTAGTTACTCAATCTAACATAGAACTATCTGTTCATCCTTTTAAAAATAATCATACATTACTCTTTAATGTTTATACTTATTTTTAAAGTTAACACTAATGACATATACTAGAATATATCATACATAGGCTTCCAATCTATAGAGTGACTTAATTGGCAAAGACTCATAAAAATAATGAAAATAGAGTCCGTGTATTAATTTTTAAAATCAAGTTATCTTTTCATTCATTTGGGTTATTCTTAATTTCTTATTCAAATCCAAACCCTCCGACCACCTTCCAAATAATCATAAAAAACACATATATGAACATTTACAAGTAGTTTGGAAACTATAACTACCTTCCAACTCCCTTTGTATGTTGGGAGAAACCTAACAACACAAACCTCTAACCAAAACTAACAAGATGAATAACCATAAGGGTTAAGTATGCAATGACAAAAATTTTACCTCTTTAGAATCTAACTAAGCACTTAAACCCCCTATTGACTTCCCCTTCTATGATCCAAATCCCACAAAAACCAATTACTAAAATTCAAACATTTGAATTCTAGTTTTGGCGGGAAAATCCATTTGGATCAACAATTCAAAACTTAGAGACATATAAGATTTATTATCATGATAAATACATTTTAATGACTCATAAAAATTAATATAACTCAAAATAAAGACCTTGAAGATGTCCTTGCATCATACTACCAAGGAGCAAAGAAAAATTTCCTTGAAAGTTATAAACATTATTGTTTTGATGTGCTTCACTTACTAACTTTGATCTTCATTATTTGGCCTCCTGGATCCCAAGGCCTACTTGAGGATTGTAGACCACCTTGCCTCTTCTCTATTACTACAACCAATCTCTCATGCATATGTGTATGCTCTCTTGAGCCACACTTGTATTTCTTTCTTCCTCCTTCCATCTTCTTCCATGCTATACTTCAAGATACAACAACTCATTAAAGAAAACATGTTCTTTATCATGCCCTTGAGGCATTCTTCAACTCTCCTCTTTTCTTGCTTGTTGTTCTTGCTCCTAAGCACCTTCATGTGATCTATATACTTCATCCTTCTTCTTTACATTAACCACCAATGCATCTTCTCCTTGTATGTTTTCTCCCTCATTGACAACCTGTAATTCAACCTCAATAGCTACAACTTCATCATGTGGAGTGTCTCTTTGTACTTGACTTCTTCTTTCCTTCATTAATGCCCTTATCTTGGACACCACTACTGTATTCCACAAGTCTATGTTCTCTTTTCTAACCTCCTTTAACATCTCTCTATACATTTGATGAGAATCAAAGTTGTATTCTTTCCTAAAAGATTCATACAAACTAGAATACTTGATCCACATTTATCCAATTATCAAAATACTTAGAACAATTTGAATAACCTAGAAAATGGATGTTTTGAATAGCAAGCTCACTTTTTCATAACTTTAAAAACACTATTCAAATATATTTTTTATTGAAAATACATGATTAGAAAGGAAGTAATATTCATGTGCAAAATAAGAACCAAATCAAAGAGAAAGACAATAAAAGTTTATTTATGGGGTTCGATAATTTGTCTACGTCCTTGGGTCCACTATAAGCGTGATCAATCCATTAATAATTGGTGTAAATTTTACAATTCAAGAGTACACCAAATGAATTTGTAAATAACTTATACCTACATCTCAAAATAATTATCTTCAATGTCTCTTTCCCACTAAAATCTTCCTTCATGCATTTTCAAACATCTTCATTGGCTCCCAAAAGCTTATCAAATCTTTAACTTTGTTGAAAATGCTTCATGCTTTCCAAATGAATCACCAACCTTTTATAGCCTTCCCAAGCTCATGGAATGCATTGGTGGATTTATCAACATACTTAAAATAAAGGTAAGGGATAAAAACCCTTCCCATGCCTTTGGTAGTGGGATGAGACTCATCCATTTTCAATGTATATCTCTTATCCTTTTAAAAAGATAACTTTCCTCCATGTTTAAATCCACATACCACGTGGGGGTTAAAAAGTGGGTGGTTTATCAAATGGAAAAAAGGTAATTATATGGGTGCCATGTTAATATTTAAATGACACAATTTTTATTTATCATAACCTTTAATACTTGTTGACTGGGTTTGACTAGCATTGACCAACTTTGACACATCCTATTAACTTTTGACCAACTTTGATTGGCCATATCTTACACTTACGGACTCCATTTTTCAAACCAAAAAATGCACTTGAAATCTCTCAATGAGATCTACGTTGTGTGAATGGTTTGAAGAATAATTGGTACCTTTTATTTTTTTACCCCTTTTGCCTTGAACTTCATGCTTGGATATTAAATAACATAGGTACTTGAAAGGATATTGGATCAGTATTATTTCAGTGGGGGATCCTCCTAGATCACTCCTCCCCATTGAGGAGATTTTGGACCTCCAAAAGTGATTTATTTTGAAATAAGGTGAGGGTATTTCTCCCTCACGTTTTTAGTTTCCATCCACTTAGCCTTCCTTGGATGTGTCCCTTTTAGACCCACACGAAGATATTAAACATCACCTCTTCATGAAGTCCTCACTTTCCTATCAAGAATGATATCTTCCTACAATTCATTTAGATAATCTGGAGCAAAATATTCAACATAAGGTATAAAAACACTTTCATCATAATCTAGAATCATAGGAGGCTCATACAACTTTAGATTTCAACATTCAAAATAGAATAAATCTACATATATGGTGGTAAATCTAACCAAAAAACATTATTACCAATCTTTTCCAAAATTTTAAAAAGACCATATCGAATTGGTTTAAGATTTTTACCTTCACATGTAAGCCTCTCCTTATTGATATGAAGCAATACTTGATCACCAACTTGAAAACAATGATCAATTTGATGTTTATCATGCCTAGCCTTGTATTTTGATTGACTTTTCTGCAACTATTCTTTGACAGTATGTTGAACCAATTATATCTTCTGAATGAACTTATTTGCCTTCTCAGCATCAACTTGTCCATCTGCAACTAATTCCTTCTCAAATGTGAAGTCCAATGGTGAATTAGGTAGTTAACCAAAATAAAACTCAAAAAGAGACTTTTGTGTGGAAGAATGTAGGGATCGATTATAAGCATGCTACACAACATATATGTTCATCCCATAATTTAAGATGCTTTTTGAAATAAACTTAGAGTATATGTACCATTGTATGATTGAACACCTCTATTTGTCCATCAGTTTGTGGATGAAATGCAATACTTTTCTTTAGCTTAGTGTCCATCAAGTCCCACAAAGTTGACCAAAACTCTCTAAGAAATCAAGAATCCAGATCAAAGATAATAGATGTGGGAAATCCAAAATGAACCCAAACATGTTGAAAAAACAAGTGTGTTGCTCCTTCATCAGTAATATGTTTAGTACAAGGAACTAATACACACATTTTACTAAATCTATCCACAATGACATAGAGATAATCATGTTTCCTTCATGTCATAGGTAAACCTCCTATAAAATCCATAAAAATACTTTCCCAAGGTCTATTAGGAATAGGAAGAGGTGTATATAAACCCAATTTCCTATTACTAAGCTTAATTTTAGCATAAAGAATACAACTCCTTATATATTTTTCAACAAATTCTTGCATATGAGGCCAATAACAATACCTCTGTAATTGTGCAATTGTCTTACCAACACTGAAGTGACCTGAAACAAGAGAAGTGTGAGATTCTATGACCATATGCACTCATTCATCTTGTGGAATATATAATTTTCCAAGATGATATAAGAATCCATCATGCACATGATAGTCAACTTCTCCCACATGTCTACCACTCGTCAAATCTTCATACACTTCCTTAAAGTCAACATCATTAATATATTGTTCTTTATAAATTTTATGCATTAAAAAATTATTCTGTAAAAGAACTGATCTAATAATAGGAGGTCTAGAAAGTATATCAACAACCTTGTTTTGTGTACCTTTCTTATACCTTATTACAAGCTAAAACTGCTGCAAGAATCCCATCCATCGAAAATGTCTTGATTATTGTAGCTTGGTTTGTGATTGAAGACATTATAGTGGTTGATGATTAATGTGAATCATTATCTCTTTGCCCATCAAATAATATTTCCATTTCTTCACTATCTCTTTGCCCATCAAATAATATTTCCATTTCTTATCGTACTTGTGAAGGTTTCTGAATGGTAACAAACCAATTTTTTTCTGCATTCAAACTACCCCCATAGCATATTCACTTGCATCTGTCTCAATTTCAAATGGTTGTTGTAGATCTGGAAGTGCTAAGATAGGAGTGCTACTTATTTTCTCTTTTAGTGTATCAAAATCTCTTTGATGTTTGCCTCCCCATTGAAAGACCTACTTATTACTAGTCAAAGAATGTAAAGGAGATGTAATAAATGAGAAGTTAGCTATAAATTTTCTCTAGTACTGAACTGCACCAAGAAAACTCTTAACCTCTATTACATTATTGGGTTCAGGCTAGTTAACCATGTTCCACAACATAACCCAAATAAACCAAAGATGTTTTCCCAAATTCACATTTAGACATCTTCAAATATAGTTTCTCCTTTCTCAAAGCATCTAAGACTTTCTAAATATGAATGACATGATCATCCCATGATTGACTAAAAATCATAATATCATCTAAGTAGACTATCACAAAATCATTAATGAAAGGCCTAAAAACATCATTCATCAAACACATGAATGTATCCATTGCATTTCATAATCCAAAATGCATAACAAGACATTCAAATAAACCCTATTTTGTTTTAAAAGTAGTTTTCCAAATATCACCTTCATTGATTCTCACCTGATGATAACCACTTATTAAGTCTAACTTAGTGAAATAAACAACATTTTTCAACTGATCTAATAAATCATCAATGTGAGGAAGAGGGTAATGATTTTTCATCATGATTTTATTTAAGGCATGAAAATCAACACACATCCACCATGTGCCATATTTCTTAGGCACCAACATGATAGGTGAACCACATTGGGATGAACTTGGGTGGATAATTCCTTTTGCCAATTGTTCCATCACCTACTTCTTAATTTCCTTATTTTCAACCATGGACAATCTATACATATAAATGTTAGGAAGAGGTGCATCCTACAATAATTATATCTCATGTTGAACCCCTCTTTTAGGAGGTAGACCCTATGGATCTTGAAAACATCATCATAGTTAGAAACCATTTTAATCAATTCATTACGATGTTTAGGATCACAATTATCAAAATCCTTTTTATGATTTTTCTCTTAGGATTTGATCACCATGGGTACAAATTTTTTTCTTAAATTTACAAGCCTTTTCATCTACCTTGTAGTAACTAAAGAAAGACTTTTTTTCACACAATGAGCTCTAACAATATATTCAATCCCATATTTAACAAGTAAATACTTATTCTGTTCCCTATAGAATATTGATTTATGATCATAAAGATAAGGACTTCCCAAAACCACACCACAAATGTCTAATGGAACAACATCCAAATCAACCTCATCAATGAACTTGTTAGTAATGGAAAATCTGAGTCTACAAGTTCTTGTTACCTACAATTTTACATCATCACAAACCCAATCCAAAGGATAAGGATTAGGATGTGGTTTAGTTTAGAGTCCCAATTTACTCACAACCTCCTCTAAAATTATATTATCTTGAGATCCACTATCAAATAGAGTGTCTGTTTTAGTATGTTTAGAAATAACTCTAAGGTGGAAAAACTCATTTATTTTCTTCTCATCATGCATAGATTTTTATTTAGAGGAAGATGCAACATTAAATAAACTGGTGATAAAAGAAGCGAAAGAATTATAACCTTGTAAACTCATGACCATGATCTTGGTCTTATCATCAAAATCATATCCAAGATCATGCACCAAAATATTGGTTTTCTTCTCTTTTCCTTAAGCCATTTAGGTTTTAGTTCCCGATGTAATTTCCAACACTTAGATTCATCATAATTTTTCTTGCAATGATTACAAAATGGATTTTCATCTTACTTTTTAACTATAAAAGTCATTTTTTGCTTTCCTTTTCCTTTTAGACCTTTGTCCTTACTTTTAGATTGCGTAGGTTTTTACTTAGGAAATCTCTCTTTAGACATTTTCCCCCTAGCTTCCAAGTGAATAGCTTGTACACAAACAAAATCTAGATTAATAGGATTTAAAACTAGTATCATATGTCATAGATAACTATGTAACCCACCAATATACTTCATCAAAGTCTCATGTGTGTATAAGAGAATATTCACATGTAAAGCTTACTTCCTAAACTCTTGTGTATACTTTTATACACTTTGGCCCTTAGCTTGCCTAAGAGTTTGCTAATCCATCATGGCTTTTTGCATGTAGCCTAAAGGATAAAATTGCTTAAGTAACTCAAAAATGAATTCATTCCAAGAATAAGTCACATTACCATGTTTTACTAGATCTTCTTATCACTTGTTTTCACACCAAATAAGTGCTATACCATCCATTTGAAGTGTAGCTAACTGAATTTTTGCTCTTTCATCTGCAATATTTTGAATCCTATAATATACATGAATCTGCTTGATCCAATTATCCAATTTTTCTACATTAAATCCTCCATTATATATATACAACTCAAAATTAATATCAAGCTTTAAAGAGGGAAGAGACTCAAATATTTTTAACGGTTTATCATCACCTTCACTAGGAGTTCGAGGTGACCAAAGAATTTCTTCTTCTTCTTTACCTTTATTTCCCCACTCAATTTAACTTTACCTTTCATGATAGAGCTCTTCTATCATGATTTTTATTTTCTCAAAAGATTAGTGAAAGTCTTGTTCTTGATTTGATTCCCCTTCCATTGGTGTCTCTTGACTTGTACACCATGTACCTATATTAGGATTGTACTCTTCCAGTTCACCTTCACCACATCTAGATCTTGACTTGGTTAACATAAATAATCCAATTGCAATCCAAAAACACTATTATCTAATGTAGATCACCAACTCTAATACTAAACTAATTCATAATTATCCAATTATCAAAATACTTAGAATAATTTGAATAACCCATAAAATGGATGTTTTGAATAGTAAATGCAAAAGAAGAACCAAATCAAAGAGAAATACAATAAAAGTTTGTTTATGGGGTTCAATAATTTGTCTACGTACTTGGGTCCACTATAAGCATGACCGATCCATTAATAATTGGTGTAAAATTTATAATTCAATAGTAGACCAAATGAATTTATAAACAACTTATACCTACATCTCAAAATAATTATCTTTAATGTATCTTTTCGGCTAAAATATTCCTTCACACATTTTCAAACATCTTCATTGGCTCCCAAAAACTTATTCAATCTTTAGCTTTGTTGAAGATGCTTCATGCTTTCTAGATGAATCACCAACCTTTTATATCCTTCCCAAGCCCATGGAATGCATTAGTGGATTTATCAACATACTTAAAATAAAGTTAATTGATAAAAACCCCTTCCCATGCCTTTGGTAGTGAGATGAGACTCATCCATTTTCAATGCATATCTCTCATCTTTTAAAAAAGATAACTTTCCTCCATGTTTAAAGCCACATCCCACATGGGGGTTAAAAAGTTGGTGGTTTATCAAATGGAAAAAAAGGTAATTCAATAGGTGCCATATTAATATTTAAATGGCTCGAATTTCATTTATCATGAATTTTAATGATTGTTGACTGGGTTTGCCCAATGTTGACCCATCTTGTTGACTTTTGACCAACTTTGATCGACCATATCTTGAGCTTATAGACTCTATTTTTAAAACCAAAAAATGTGTCATAAAGCTCTTGATGAGCTCTATGTTGTGTGAATGGTTTGAAGAAGAATTGAGACCTTTTATTTTTTACCCCTTTCACCTTAAACTTCATTCCTTGAGACTAAATAACATAGGTACTTAAAAGGATATTAGATCAGTATTATTTTAGTGAGGGATCCTCCTAGGTCAATAATCCTCATACCTTTCCTTATGATACTATCCCAATGCTTCTTTGGCTTCATTTACACCACTTCATGCTTCATGTCAACTTGTTTCATGGATGGCTGACCTGCTTTTTCTTCCTCCAATATCATGACTCTCTCTTGAGCCTTTTCTTCCTCTTGATGCCTCTTAAACACCACTTGGTCAAATACTTCTTCATCTTGTGTCTTGAGCCTATGCATTGGATTAATTAACCCATTATCTTCCTCAATTATCATACCTACATACACAAATGTCAAAAAATCAATAGATTGCAAAACATGAGGCTTGATTTCCTCCTTTTCCTTCTTCTTAGGTTACTTTCTCAACTCTCTCAACTGTCTCTTCACTTTGCCAATGTGTTCTTGTCTATTCCTCTTCTTCACTATGTCCTTGAGAGGCAATTTCACTTTGGTTTTAATCACAACTAAAAAATTTGGTCTAATTACTTTCAAATCTTGTTCTAACTCTGCTAAGACTACCCTCAACTTAGTAATCTCCCTCATATCCTTTTCCTTTTTCTTGTGGCATCCTTCTTGCTTAAAGCCCTCCATCTTCTTTCACTCTCTTCTTTTCACATTCTCTCTCTCTAGGTCTCTCTTTACCTATCTCTTCTCTTGACAAGCCTTCCCAATTGTCCTATTGACTTTCACTTGGTCTCTCTCTTCTATTCTCAAGCTCTCTTCATGAGCTTCTCTCTTGGAGCTCTCACTAGCTCTCTACTTTCTCTCTCTAAGCCTCTGTGGGTTAAGGGCTTCACCACAACTTTCCATTTTCTATATTTTTCTCTTAAACCTACAACCTTATTTAACAACCTTCTAAATAATCTTCATCATTCTTGCATGAACTAATCAAATTCTCAAATTGAAATAAAAAAACAAACATGTATACTTGCTTTATGCTTACCGGCTTCCCAAAAATCTTCTCACTTTGATACCAAATGATGTAGAGGTCTATTAAATCTAGTCTATGATAGATGAAAATAAGAACAAACATATTTCTCTACCTTCTTTCTCTGGCTCTAATCAACTTTGATTTTCTTTGACTTGAAAATTCTACCTTTCTTTGATCTCTCTCCTTGATCCTAAATCTTAGGTTTCAAACTCTGTGTCTCTTCTTTTAACTTAATCAATTTTTATCTTGAATGTACTATACAATACCATAAATATACCTCACTCAATATCCTTTATTCTTGATATGATAAAAAATCAAGTTCTTATGTCATTCTCTTGAAAATTCTCACACTTGTCTTCTTACATATATTTATTTTATGATCATGGCACATTGGCAACCTAATCAAAGCATAGTTATAAGATTATTTACACTTATGAGGTTCATCTAACCATTTATTACCTTTTTTAACACCTTATTATTCCTTTTATTCAATCCATACATCACTAAAGAATACACTATCTTATTCTTACTATTTCTTTCTTATTACATAAGCTGGCTACTAACCTTTTTTTACAAATTTTTGGTTGGTATGGATGGGTACATCTTCTCTTTGGAAAAATAAACCTCTTTTTTATCACATTTTATCCTTAAATTGAATTTCACAAATTTTATTGGCTTTACTTCATGGTTAGGTCACATTACTAGACAAATTTTGGTCATTGTTTAGGTCTTTAGGTCTTTTAGGACCCTAACTCGCACACAATCTCCTCAATTTATACATATCCATACATAATTGTTTTTAAAACCTTAAAATATCTTAACACACATGTGATCATATCTTTTCACAAAATTTCTTACTTTTTCATTGGTGGAATCTTCCACAAATTGAGATTTAGTCATAAAACCCTAGAATAGTGTTTCTAGGCAGACTGTGTTACCTGAGAAGGTATAAAATTAAGTTTAAAACTTTATAGAGGTTTTCATACAATTTTAATCAATGTTTATGGTTTATATAACTCCCATTAAATTTATTCATTTTGTGAAACCTCCCAATCATACCTCTGTTCACGTTCTCCTCACCATTTTGTTGTGACTGAGTGTATAAATATAGGCTTGTGCAACCTAAGAAACACTCCTTGTTTTCTATGGACTTAGTTTAGGTTTTAAAACATTTATTTTTATTTATTTTTTTTAATTTATTACTCTTACTCCTTTAATTCTTATTTCCTTTGAGCACAAGATTATACCTAATTTTATATAAAAATGTAGACTACACAGGTTCTGAGCATATAACGTGATACAAATCACATATAATATGTTTGGAATCACATTTAAATCCTTAAAAATATAGAAATAATATTTACCATTCATAAGTGCATTCAAATCACACTATCTCACAAGATCATTTTTTTGCACAAACAACGTTTCCTCTATCCTTCAAAGCACAAAAATACCAAATAGAGTATGCTAGTTACTCAATCTAACACAAAACTATTTGCTCATCCTTTTAAAAATAATTAGATATTCATATTTAATGTTTATACTTATCTAGTAAGTTGACACTAATGACATATATCATAATATCTCATACACAGGCTTCCAATCTAAAGAGTAACTTAATTGGTAAAGACTCATAATAACAATGAAAACAAAGTCTGTTATTAATTTTCAAAATTAAGTTATCTTTTCATTCATTTGGGGTTCTTATTCATGTATTATTTTAATCCAACCCCTTTAACCACCTTATAAAGACTCATAAAAAACACATATACATACATTTAGAAGTAGTTTGGAAACTATAACTACCTTCCAAATCCCTTTGTACATTGGGAGAAGCCTAATAACACAAACCTCTAACCAAAACTAACAAGATGACTAACCATAAGGGGTAAGTATGCATTGAAACGTTTTTGACCTCTTTATAATCTAACTAAACACTTAAACCCCTTATTGACTTCCCCTTCTATCATCCAAATCCCACAAAAACCAATTACTAAAATTTAAACATTTGAATTCTAGTTTTGGTGGGAAAATCCATTTGGATCAACAATTCAAAACTTAAAGATCTATAAGACTTATAATCATGAAAAACACATTCTAATGACTTATAAAAACTAATATAACTCAAAATAGAGACCTTGAAGATGTCCCTACATAAAAAATGTTGGATGTGTTGTTAGAGATATTAAAGGATCCAAGATGCCTTGACTGTTGTGCTCTTTGATATGATTATTTTGAATATTTTTGGCCATATATCTTTTGACTATGACTTGTTGATTTGATGGTTTTTGACTTTGACTACCCCTTGGTGCCTAATAATGGAATTCATTAGGGTTATTTGAATTTAGATTTGGATGGTGATTATTTTGACTTTGGTGGTCCTTTAGCACCTTAGGGAGGTTTTTATTAGGGGAAGATTTTAATTTTTGACTTGGTTGATGTATTGAATTATATTGAATTTGATTGATGACTAGATCAAGGTTGATTATATAATTATTTGACTTGATCAATTGTTTTCATCTTGGACACTTATAGATTCAACACATGACATTTTATGTTTATAGGAATCCAATGATGTGTGCTTCTATTTGTTCCCATTGAAGTGTGTGAGGAAGTGTTTTTTGATGGGGAGAAATAGATCAATGATATATGATGGTGGAGGGGATGGATGAGTGATGTGAATGAGTGTACAATGGGAAATATTATCCCCATAGATGATAATAAGAGACCCAATGTTTACATCAAATAAAACCTCTTTAAGAGTAGTGAAGGTATCACTAAGGCTATCTGTAGATCACACATCCAAATCTAGATCTTATTCACTTTGATGATCATCAATTATCAAGGCATTTAATAACTTTATTATGAGTTCATCATCCTAAAACCAATCAAGATATATTCCTTGTTACTTGTTGATATATGAATTAGATGTATCCTAAAAGAGATAGGTGTCAACATGTTCCAAGACATCAATAAAGGATGGTGATTCTAACCTGAAATCTGATTTTGATGTTGATGTAGGACATGATATAGATACTTATGTTGTATTTAATTTTGATTATAATATGGAAATTATTGAGGATATGATGTTTCTAGTAGATGATGTTTTGATTATGGCCATAAGGAGGTATTGTTGAATTGCATGGTTATCCACAAGTACCTTCTTCACTTTTCACTTAGTGATGGAGGCTTTAAGATGAAGAGACTTTAGATAATGTGGGTCTAGCTATGATAGAAGGAAGGTAGATGGTATGTGAATGGTGGGTTTGGTAAGGATAGATTTATTAAAGGGTGTTTTATCAAAAAAATGTGTATTATCAAATATGGGGTAAGTGTCTTGGCCTTGGTTTGGAAGTGAAAGCATTTTATTGTGATCAAGAAGGGAATCTTGGCATACCCCTTATGGTTCACCTGTAGATAAGGATACATCTAATTCTTTCTTTATTTCCATGTCATTGTATTCAATGAGATCTTGAACAAGGTTTTGGAAAGTTAGGCATCAATTAGTGCCCTTAGGTTATATGATATTGACAGTATTGATGGTCTGTATACCATGAGGGTTTGGGCTTGTTTGGATCAAGAAGCCTTATGGGTGGATTATATTCTCTCTCTTCTTGGCTTAACTTATATTTTGAAGTGGTTGACTCTAGATCAAACATTTACATGATATTGATGTAATGCCATGAAATAAAGGGGTTATGGTATTGGAGGCATCTTAGATGATGAATGGGTATTCAATAGGGTTGCCAAGAGAAAATTCCATTTGCTAGTATGAGTGAGGGTATATGGTTGGATATGACTCATAGATATAAGATTTGACTGTGATGGGATAGGATAGGGATTAGGAGTAGAATGATGTGGATGAGTACAGACTAGAGGTAATGTTAGCTGAATGGGGACAAAGCTTGTAGGGAGGTGGGCACTCATTTCAAGGACTTGCAAAAGGATTTCATCCTTGTTGGTAAAGAGATGTTTTTCAAACATGATGTCCAAATTAGTTTGGGATGTCATGGATTAATTTTAAGTTTATTTTCAAGTTTGACTTGATGATGTGATATATATGGTGAGCTATGATATAAGACATTTGATATGATATGATAAACTTGAATCGATATAGTTAAGACAAGAGTTAGCTAAATGAATTTCAAATACTTGTTTCATGGTTGAAACATATGGGCTAAGATAACACTCTAAGGCTCCACATGGGGCTCCTCTTGGCTACCCAAAGAGATATAACTAGGTTGTTGATGACCTTTGATGATGTTTTGGCTTGATTTGGTAATTCAGACTAGCTCAAGACTAAGATGGTTTACTCAAGTTAGATTGGATGACTTGGTTGGTGGGATTGGACTAGGTGAATGATAAAATAGGAATTGCCATTTTTACCCTTAGTGGATTATTGCCAACATAGACCAAATTAGGTGTATTATTACAAAATTTAATGGGTTTGAATATGGTTTATTAAAATGTTTAGACTATAGGTGATGTTATTAGGTTAAAAAAAGGTAAATGAATTATGACTTGGTTATTGGTTGGTCTAAGGATGATGGGATAAAGAGAAACAAAAGGGACATTAAGACAAAGGATGTTAAGTGAATAGGATAAAGGTAGATTATATGAAGGGAGGTGTAGGTTTGGATATGATGTAGGTGGGTTAGATGTTTGGATAATGATGAATGTTGATATATGACTAGGTATGACTCAAGTATTGACAAGAAATTTTAGGATATGATGTGACTAAGGTAGGACTAAAATAAGGTGATGGGATGTGAGGGTATGAATAATATATGATTAGGACAAGGGGAAGACAAGATGATAAGGCTAAAATAAGGACAAACGATGATGATTGTAGATATGATTAAGACTAGGTAATGAATGATAAAGATATGATATGGGTGATGAAAGGTGATTATGGGCAAGACACATGATGATTAGAGACAAATCTAGGATATGATAAAAGTATGATGGGTGTAGACTTAAAAAAGATAAGATGATGATGGTGGATAGGTGATGATTGATTTATGAAAAATGGACTATGTTTGACCTAGGGGTTAAGTTTGTGTGTGTCAATCTATAAGGTATGAAAATAACACTAGTCTTTACAACACACAAATAATGAACGTAAGCCACAAACTTATATCTATTGATTCACACTAGAGTGAAACTAAAAACCTATCCCATCAAATATCCCATTAATATTGGTGATAAATTAGTCTTTCAAACCTCTTTCAAAGTCTCATCATGGTGAGTGATCTTATGGGATGATACTTTCCCTTTCCCTAGATGCATGTTACAGTTAAAAGGTCTTATACTAGGTTTATACATCTCTCTAGGGGAGTTCCTGATATATGTAAGGTATAGTGGGGTCCAATTCCATATAGGGTGATTTATAATGCTTGAAATTGGATAATTAACTCCTCACTTCAAGGGATCCTGTATAGGGTATCCCACTTAGCCTAACAATAATTGTTCCTGATATTCATAATACACCGAAACATAAAGTGTGGTGATAAAATTCACATAATTGACCCATAAGGGCTAATGTAAAGCATGTGGATGTGAATTCCATGGTTGAGTTGCACCTTATAAATAAAAATGAAAAGGTTTTTTTAGTTGTTTTTAATCCTTCAAGAATCATTGCTAAGGACGCAAGGATGAGAGCATACATAATCTTATCCCTCAAGAAATAGAAAAGCAATAAAAAAATATTAATTAACCAAATATTTTAGTGTTTTGACAAGCAATGCAAACACATGATAAAAGATGGTTCAAAAATGAGTTTTTTATCCAAGTCTTAGATTGGTTAACCTGTAATATAAAAAATTAGTAGTTTGATTAAATTATCTTCTTTGACCGATTGAGCTATACCCAAAAGTGCTAGTAGTTTGAGTTTGAAAAAACTTGAAGGGAAACCTAAAAAATAAGATATTCAATAAAATTTATCCTGCAAAACAAATGGCTAGTTTAAATAAATAAAAAGCATGAAAATGAATAAGTATCAATAATGTCACTAGTTAATGTGACACACTAGAAGTACTAAATGAGGATCTAGGTGTGGGGGTTTGGGGGTGGAAGCCTCAAATGAGGTCAAGGGTAGTGCCCTTTGTGGGGTCCCAAGGTAGATCCAAACATAATTTGAAGCTTGAAAGGTCCTTGGAATTACTCAAAATTCACTTGATTTCATAAAAAGGGTCCCGTTTGCAAGGAAAAAGCACTCAAAATGAATAATTTAGAGACCAAATAAAAAGGTTAGTAATTTAGGTTGGTAAATTTAAGGGGTAAAAACTTGTAATCAAAGTGTTAGATTAGGTAAATTAATATAGAACAAAATTGCATTTATGCAGGCCAAAGTTGCTTTTGCAAACATAAAGTTATGTTTACACTGCACAAAGCCATTAGTCCTAATATGTGTGTGTGTGTGTGTATATATTAGTTTTGAAAAATAATATATGGTATACCTGTAATGAATAATGAATCTGTAGTCAAATGACCAAAGCCACTGGTCAACTGAACAAAACCTCTAGTCAACTAACCAAAACTATTAATTAACTACTCGAAGCCACTGATTAGAACCCTATCAATTAGAAACTTTGTCCAAATCCCGCTCAAAATAGAAACAAAGACAAAAGAATGTTAAAACAACCTTAACAAAGTTTATCAATTGATTAATAAATGATTAAGGCTGATTAATTAAAAAGAATGTTTTAAAGGGGATGTCTTAGATACAAAATCACTATTGAGGTCTTCAAAGTTGTGGATTGGGTCAATAAAGACATGATTTAGGATTTAAACTAAAAGTAGTTTTGTTGGAACACACAAAATAGATTTAGGTTATATATAGGCTAAGAATCAATTTATGAAAATCAATAAACAATTTTATAATAGCTAAAATATTAAAATGGAGGACATACAAGCTATATAACAAAACTTAGAATTTTTTAGAAACTTGCACAAAACTAAAAGATAAAGTCATTTTTGTGAATTACAAGGCCACATTTAAAGTCAAAAAAACTATT
Source organism: Torreya grandis (assembly GCA_037957365.1). Taxonomy (NCBI): domain Eukaryota; kingdom Viridiplantae; phylum Streptophyta; class Pinopsida; order Cupressales; family Taxaceae; genus Torreya; species Torreya grandis. The sequence goes on along the minus strand of JARHVA010003810.1, from coordinate 479,903 downwards.
ATTTATGAAGGTAACTAGTAGCGGCTTTGTGAAATCCATCCTACAAGATTAAAATCAAGTAATACAAAACCAATTCTATACTTAACAAAATCACCTTTTACTAAGCCAAATCGCTCTTTTTGAAGGACTATATAAACAATTTTGATATTATATTAAACAACAATACAAAATTTCAAAATCATGAATACTATAAATAACATCACTTTCGAGGTTAACAATGTTTCTATTATTGAAATGATATAGTAGAAATTTTGTCTTAATTCAAAATGACTAGTAAAATCTAAGTATGTTTGGCAGTTTAAAAAGCTAGTCAAAGACAAAATTGAGACTATCAATATCAAAATTTCATCTATAAAATCATGGCTACATAGGCCAAAGTCATTTGCTTTCTTGTAGATATAAATTTTAGTGAAAAATCAAAGTTTGCACCTCCTGTTCTTATCCAAAGGACACCTACATGCCTATTGATTCTCACAAACACTCAACAAACAAGGGTTAAATGAGTTCTCCCACTATGGTCACCGAATGTATATATTAAAAATTGTTGTAGAGATTTAGGATGTAAGCAATAATTGAAATCTCTTACAAGTACTCCAATTTAAAACATACCTTTGATTAGACAAGGCAAATGAATAAAAATGCATATGATAAAGGAACTAAAAATAACTTTACCTCACTTCTTACAAATCATTTCATTTCCAAATGTATGATGTGCCCTAAGATAAGTGGTTTACTTTGTTGTAGACTTGTAATTTTGATAGCATGTTGTTGGCTATGATAACTTGAAAATATACTAATTTGATGGCATAGATTTAGTGTTATAATCCTCAATGGCTTTTTATGGAGGATGCATGTTTATTTATACGAGAGGATGATGGATTTTTAGGGAATTTAAAATTCCCTAGAATTATCTAAAAATTGATAAATCTAGAGAATGTGGAGGGTGAGTGAAACTTATAGAGAGTAGAAGCCTCTAGGTTCATTTTTTAGGACTAAATGAGGATTAAAAGGGGATTAGATGAGGATTAATGACTAGGCTTGTAGGAAGGCCTATTAGTAGGTAGATAATGGGGGTAGGTGAGAATTAGAATTTTAAATTCCAATATAATGTAAATGATAAATTAGTAGGTGAATGATATGTGATTAGAGGATAAAAACATAATTACTTGACATGGGGAGTTATAAGATTGATGGATGGTATGAAATAAAAGGGGATGTTATACTAATGACTAGGAATATTAGTAATATAAATTAGATGAAATTAGTTTTGACTAATAATAATATTAGTGACGAGAGATGAGGCAAGCAAATTTAGATGTATAAAAGGAGATGCTCCCTTTTCCTTCTGGTGCATAACCATGTTTAATTTTATGTATTTATCTAGCTCTTTCCTTCAAAATTTTCCTTTATGAATTTAGTTGAGGTATATTAACACTAGTTTAGAAAATTAAACCAACTCACTTTGGAGGTTCTCTATAAAGAGGAGTCTCACCTTGACTAGAAATCCCATATTTTTATGAAACATGAGTGCAACCATGCATACATTTAAATGTATTAATTAGTTTGTAACACCAAATGGAATTGGATTTGATTGATCTTATAAAAAGTACACTTGATTCATCTATTAATTTTATATTTTTATGAGAATTTCATATTCATTTGTTTTTTAAAGTAAACAAATCACCTAGCGACTTCGCTGATAAAAGAAACCCATATTCAAAATTCAGTAGACCTTTCCACCACATTCAAGAAAAAAATCAGGTATTCTTTTAAAAATAAATTTTATTCTTCAATATTTATTTTATTGCTATAATGAAATCATATTGTTATGGCCAATCCAAGAGACTTTCCTTTTATTTTATGTAATTTTAGGAGCCCTCTACATTTGAAGCAATGGAATCCTTTCCCCAATATAGATTTAAAATCCCTCCTAACATTCACTTGTGATGATTCTAGAAATCCCATATACCATATTTTAATATGTGTCAAACCTCTGAATATTCTATAATATCATAAATCCAAATGTATCTCTTGTTAGAACAATTTAATGTTATTAGTATATGACATGTCATTAATATATTAATAATAAAAATTACATAGGCAAAACAATACTAATATGTTTTATTATTTAAACATTATAGTAGTTAGTACTTGCATAAATATATAATAAAATATATACTTATAAACTTACCATTATAATTTTTATGGGAAGTTGAATCCATTGGTTAGAACGGTTCACTCCACTTATATTTGATTTTACATGGTAAAATCATTGAATTCAAGCATTTGAACTATTCCAACATTGAAAATATTCAAACATTGTTTCTATGAAAGAGTCTCTGAGAAGAAGTGAGGAGAGAGAGAAATTGTATTGGGTAAACTTGTTTCTCAATGAATGAATAATCATTATGATTTTTTACCTCCCTATGAGGTTTTTTCACATACATTTTGTGTTAAGCATTTGTGTCTTTGCTACTTTATTTCACATCTAGATCTTGTACATGTACATATATATTGATGTTTTAACATGGAATCATAGAAAATTTGATGTGTTATTAGTTGGCAAGACCTCTCTCCATTCTCTAATACCTTGTAACAATTTTTTGTTTGATATGTGGAACATTTCAGATGCCTTGTGCACATCTGGTACGACCCATGGATGGTGCAGTAATTGGTTCTAATACATAAAATCTATTTTGAACTTTGTTGTAACATAATTTTCATACAATTAGCATATAATTCAAGTCAAACTACAAACAAAACATTCAGTAAGCTAGAAATCAACTTGTGGCATGGTTGTATTGTGTTGGTACAACTTGTGTGGGCTAAAAACTCAATAAAATTTATTTTCAAGGCTTATGTAACCTTTAACTCATATTTAAATGGTAAATATCCAATAGTTTGGTTACATAAACCTCCTATAGAGCTTGTGAATCATCAAACCTATCTTCTGACAAAATCTATTCCTCTTGAAGTATGCATGTATGGCTTAGTACAATTGTAAACAACATAAAAATCAATTTTCTATGTTATGTATGCATTAATTTTTTTTCAAAGGTTAAATGGTCTCTGTCAAACCCTGTTGTAGTCTCCCACTCACTCCCTATTGTGCACCTACCTTCTTCTTTGCACCATGCTTGATTTTGATGGCGTACAAAGGTAAGTAATAGTTTATAAAGTTTATTTTTTAAATATATTTTTAATAAAAAAAGAAATTACATGCAAACAAATGGGGCCCACTCCCCACTTAATAAATTATTTTTTAGCCTAAGAGAAAAAACTTGTAATTAATTTTTACATGCACACTAATTTTTTTTATTTAAAGAAATTTGATAAAAAGACAATTTAAATAACATATTGTGCATTTAAAGGTTCATAAAGTGTTAAAAGGGAGTTGGTAGTTATAGTTTAGTAAAAAAAATTTATAAAGGAGAGGTGCAAAGTTCAAAACATGTTAAAGCTTATTTTTTGATCAATTTTTTTGTCAATCTCTGTTTTTAACTAAATAATTAATTGAAAAATTATTTTATTTTTATTCCTTGTAATTATTTTTATTTTTGTGACACTTATAGCTTTTGAAATTATTATGATTTTGTACAAAATTTACAATTATTTTTTATATAGTTAAATGATTATTGTTGTTTAAATACTAAATTATTTTTTAAGACAAACATATTTATAAAATCTCATTAAAAGTTCATGTTTTAAATTTTTTTTTAGTGTCACTTTAGTATAAAATAAAAAACTGGAAAGTGTCAAACTATGAAGGTAAGTTATGGATTCTCCAAATTTTATACTAGATAAGTCACAAATGTTGAATGGGTCAAACTATAAAATTTGAAAAATCCATATTAAATGTGTTTATGGATCAAAAACTTTAGAACATTGTTTTTGGGACTAAAAAATCCCATTAGGAAGACATGTCATGACCGAACTTACCAATGTGTTTTAATAAAAATAGCAAGAAGCTATGTCAATCATTTTTAAAGTGTAAAAGATGAATTTATACTCCATATCAACAATCAAGAGTCATCCATCGATGCCTAGAAAATATTTGACTCTATGCACGAGGACACTCAGTTTTCAAAAATTATTAAACTTATACTTGAACTACTTACTACTCCCATGAAAGATGACAAAATTAATTTAAAAAATTAATAATTTAAAAATATTAAATCTTAGTTAGATGGATATAATTATAATCTTATTCAGGATATAAATTTGTACTTTCTTATTCAATTAAACATTCATGAAAAGTTTCACAATTTCATTTCTATTCTTAATTCAAAATACCAAACAAAATAAGATATTCCTAACCTCACTACACTGTTTGCTCTTCTTATTCAAGAAGAACAAGTGATGTCAAATTTTGATTCTAAAAAGAATGCCACTTAGGTACTTCTCATGCTCAATATTGTTTATGAAAACATTGAAAACTATAAATCTAATTGTAAACCTAAACCTGCCAATGGCAAAGATGGGAACAAGAAATTTGAAAACAAGAATCATAAAGTTAAATTTAATAGAAATTGTAATATGTGTGGTATATTTAAACATAAAATGGAAGACTGTTATAAAAACAAGAATGTGTCCAATAATAAAAAATTTATAAATTATAAAGGTAAAAAATATTTTAATCAAAATCAATAAGAGTCAAAATGTCTATCAAGATCATAATACTAATAATATTGCACTATATACTATCTTATTTACTTCTAACGATAATGAATGGATTTTAGATAATGATGCATCACATCACATTGCATGTTTATAAAATATTTTATCTAACACTAAAGATAAATTTACAAATATTTATTTAGGTTATAATTCACTTTTAGAAGCTACTAAACAATAAAAAACTAAAATTTCAAATGTACTCTTAAATGATGTTTTCTATGTTCCTAAACATAAAAGAAATATAATATCCTATTCTCAGCTTAAAGGTTATAAATTAATATTAACTTTTCTTAATAATAAATTTGGTTCTCTAATTTTTGAAGGAATTCAAAACAATGGATTATATATGTTTTCTACTTCTTATACATGTTATATTCATCATAAAGTATAAATGAATCTCACTTATGGTATGAAAGACTAGGTCATATTAATTTTATAAGTTTATATGATATGTATCCTTATGATCTTGTGGTTAGTCTTTCTGCTATTTTTTTCATCATGAAACATGTGAAGGTTTCTTACATGGTAAGAAACACACTAAACCCTTTCACAAAAATCATGATGCTAACTCCTCTCATCCTTTAGAGCTTATTCATAATGATGTTAGAGGACCTATAAAAGTCACTTCTCTTAACGGTTCTTTATATGTTAGTTTCATTTATGATTAATCTAGGATGGTATGGTTTTATTATATTAATAATAAATTTTATGTGTTATATAAATTCAAATAATTTAAATCTTTAGTGGAAAATTATTCTAATTTTTTATTAAGGGGCTAAGAACTCAGAATGGAGGTGAATATGTTAATAAATAATTTGATTCATTTTACATTAATTATGACATATAAAGAGAGTTAATAATTCCTTATTCCCCATAGTAAAATGGATTTTTTGGAAGGAAAAACTAAACCATCCTTGAAATGGATAGAATAATGTTGTATTCTATGAATATTCTTAAATTCTTGTGGGTCAAAGCCATGATTACTATTGTGCACATTTTAAACAGAGTCCCTACTAAATTTTTGCATATTTATACATCCTTATAAATATAATCTAATAAGAAAGTAAGTGTTTATCACCTTAGGATATTGAGTAGTCCTACTTGCATCTTTATTCCTAAAGTAAAAAAGAAAGAAACTTGATCCTACCTCCTATTACTTCTTTAGGTGAACCTAACTCTTCTTTTACTCCTTATGAATAAATAAATGTCTTACAGGATGTTAACACAATTTTGAATAACTTATAGTCTGAGGGGGAACCTTCCCCACTTGTTTAAACCAAAATAATTAAATGGTTAAATCCCTAATTCAGTCATCTAATCTTGATAATATTAATAAAATAACTAAGATTCAACACACATATCATGCTTTGATGACTTTGTATGAATGCAATATTCAATATTTTGAGGAAGTTATTCAATAAAATATATGAAAAGTTGTTATGCAAGTTGAGTATAAAGCCATAATTAAAAACCCAACTTGAAATTTTGTCCCACCTCTATAATCTATTATGTTGTTTTATGTGGCTTTAAAAAATCAAATATAATTCAATTGGTAAAATTGACAAATTCAAATCTAGATTATTTGCTCATGTTTTACTCCAAAACTTAGGATTGACTATGTTAAAACCTTTGCTCTTGTATAAAAAATGAGTACTAATAGATTGATTATTGCCTTTGCAATTTATAATGGTTAGATTATACACCAAACAAATGTCAAAAATGCCTTCCTAAATGGTGATAAATAAGAATAAATATACACGACTTAGACTAAAGGTTTCACTAAACCTCACAAAGATCATTATATTTTCAAGTTAAATAAATATCTTTATAGTTTAAAACAAGCTCTTTGAGCTTGGTATTGTAAAATCACTAGTTATTTTAAATGATTATATTTCTCTACTTATTATTATGATAATGATATATTTGTAAAAATTGAACATAGACATTTTATATTAATTATATTATATGTTTATGATCTTCTTTTTTTTATTGAAGGTAAAAGTGAGTTTTGAAAGGGACTCTACCCATTACAAAAAACCATCACATTGACAAGTTACAAAACCAGACATAACCAAAAATAAAGTAAGATCAAACAAGATCACTATCAACAAATAGTGAAAGAACAACCCATACACAACTGATTCACAGTAAAAGATTACAAAAAAGAATATCAATGATTTTTCTTCCAGTCTTCATATGCAAATGTCTATTCACTTATCATATTTTGAAAATTTATTTCCAGCCCACTGACCAAACCTTCATTTGCAGATGTGGATGCCTCACCCTTAAGCTTTTTATTGGGAGTAATGTCATTGACATTAGTACTAGCACTATTGATTTTTTTTTCCAAACCATTCATAATCTACATAGCATTATGCACCGTCACTTTACTAAAAGTCACTAGAAGATTTAATTTTTTCTTGAGTTCCCTATTTTCATTTTCTAGCCTGTTCACTCTTTCATTCAAAGATTCAATCTAGGATGTCATCTCTATTTCCTTTTCATGGGAACAATACAAACCATCTTGTTTTTTGAAATTATTCACATCTTGTTTTAATCTGGAGTGATCCTTCATGAACCATCAAAGGAAAGCCTTATGCAAATTGACTTCATCCTCTAAACTTTCATATTTGTCCTAATGGTAATGTCTTTAAAAAACTTCAAATCAAAATTTACCCAAGTCCTTTGATGAATATCCCTTGTTATACCCTAAAATTGTTTCTTCTTCTTAGTAGTGCCTATAGAAATCATCCCTTCCCTATTATTCAAGATATTTGCATTATCTTTATAACCAGTAAGAAACACTTCTTCCCTATTTTTTGTATTGCACTTATCCTATTGATTTCCATGAATAAAAACATTTTCCACCTCAACTTTACTATCTTATTTTAATCCATAATTAATATCAACCTCATCAATATCGATCACATCATTTGTATTTTGTTGCTTATTATCATAAAGAGCCTCATCTCTTTCATGTCCATCACTGCTCTTTAGTTTAGATTTGCTGTTACTTCTTAGATTTATTTTGGGAGGCACCTGCACAGAGTTAATGTCTTTTTATTTTTTCCAAAACATAATTAAAGATTGTGGAGATGGGTTTTGCACCTTGAAGAATTTGTAAATAAAAAAGATAACAACATGATGTATAGGTTCAATTTTTGTACCCAATTGCACCTTCTTTACATAATGCTCTAATGAATGCAATATGTAGAAAAGGATGCTCAATGAAATGTGATGGCATATATAATTAAGAAATGGGAAATGATAATAATTCACAACCTTATAACGACCATCCAAATTTACATACCTTATAATCTACTCTACAACTTCATCGAATAGGGCTAGAAAAACCTCTCTCTTAAAACCCCCTGGAATGCAGTCAATTTCTCATCCCTAACCAAGAAATTTTGCTTTTCCTGTTCCTAACCTATAGTGAGTTTAATGTATTTTTTCTCTTCAATATGGAGTCCTGTAACCCTAGCTATTAGTTCCTCTATAGTCTCAATAGAGATATTACTGATTCTGACCACCTCGTTCTTCTAGTTCTTCACAAACTATGTGGAGAGATATAAATCATAACCACAAATCCTATTTATGAAAGTAGCTAGGCATCCTATATGTAGTACATTCCACACATCGATTTTTTTACTAATTAAATCTATATTCAAAGGCTCAATGTGATTCAGGTCCCCCCACATTTTTGAAAACTCTTACTATGCCTTACCATACAACTCACCATAATCCACCTCACTATGAAGGTCACTACAATAAACCAAATAATAAAAGTAACCTTGCTTTACCATAATTTTGATATAGTCATCAAGAATGTTGTGGTAATGATGAAAAAATCCCTAAGGTAATAATGATTAATCCAGTCATAATTACTCTTCATTATAAAAACACAAATACCAATGTTCCACATTATGCCAAGGCATGCTAAACCCTTTTAAATAAAAGGCTATATCTATGTAAGCTAAAGCTTTTCCTTCTTGAGAATATCATTAATATTAATGGGACTAATATCATCCTTTCCCCATACTTCGAAAACCTTTGAATCCACCCCTCTATTCGTAAAGGAGTATGCTAACATATTACCCTCTCTATAAGTATTTTGAAAAATAACTTTCTCAAATCCCCTACTCATATGAAGAATTTCATCAATAATATGATCAATAGACCATGCCACCGTAGATATTTTATTGAGGCAATTAATTATATTGAGATAATCTCCCTCAATACACAAAAACTTACACCCCAATTGATTAGCTACCTGTATGCCCCATAATGCTAAAAGAGCCTCAGAGAAGTGATTTGTTTGGAAGCCCATGCTTCCTTCATAAGCTGAAATGAACTACCCATAATAATCTTAAATAACCCCAGCTACTCCTAAAAGTCCTGTATTTCCTTTAGATGATCCATTAAAATTAGGTTTTATCCATCCTATTTGAGGGGCCAGCCATCTTATTGCTTTCCTCAAAGCTACCTTGGGATCAACCAGAGGAATATTATCAAGATTAAGATTCTATTATTTAGCTATGATTTTTTTAAATGGCAAAAAAAGATTCCTTTTTCCCCACTTAATAACCTTATAATTTTCTTGTAGCATTAAAAATATATTATTAGAGACTCTGAAGAATGATCTTTGCTTATTCTTGAAAATCTTGTTGTTCCTTTCCTTCCAAATCCCCCATAACACATGAGGAAAAGACAAATTTCAAAGCTCCCTAAGCTCTTGGTTAATAAAAGGACAAGACCAAGCTAGCCAAGCCTCCATTAGACCTAGAGGAAACACGCAAGACACTTTAAATATTTGAAGTAAGGAACTCCACACATGGAAAGCAAACTTGCTATCTAAGAAGATATGATTAATTGATTCCCATTCATTTTCACATAGAATACATCTATTAACCACATAGAAACCTCTTTTGGTTAAATTATCCAATGTAAGAATTTTATTTTGGACACTCAACCAACTGAAGATATTGATTTTATAAGTTAAATTTTTATGTCACATCTTCCCCAAAGGATTTACTTTGTCTTCTAGATTTAAAAGCTTCATGTATACTAAATGCACTTGATATCTTTCATCAGAAGAATCACACCAAATTAACTCATTCTCCCTTTGAATATTTGTAATATAATTTCCTTAGAGAATGAAATTTAGATCTGAAATAATAATAGTAGTAGCATTATTATCTTTTTTAGGGTTAAAAGTTTCTACTTTTTAGTTCCATTGCATACCTGTATATAATCAACCACCATTACCCCATATACAAAAGATATTTTAGGGGCAATTTGATTTCAAGGAACCATTGAATCCAGAGAATGGTGAAGAATCTAGGGACCCTTCCAAAATCTTATACTCTGACCATTTCCAAGCTTTCACTTACTACCCATAAGTAAAGTATCTCTATTCTTGGAAAAGAAATTCCAAATAGTAGAACCTTTGATATTCAAAGGTTCATATAAGAATGATAATGGAGAATTATTTCCAAAATACTTTGCATAGAATTTTTTTCCCCAAAGAGAGGGTTCTTTGAGAAATTTTTAACAAAGTTTAGGAACCAATGCCTTATTCATAAATGAGAGTTGTCTGATACCCAATCCCCCACAATATTTAGGAAGGAAAATTTTATCCCATGCCACCAGTGGGAACTTATGCCTATCTTACACCTCCATCCAAATAAATATTTTTAAAATTCTATCTATTTTTTCTTGAATCCCTTTTGGCATTTTAAATAAAGACATAATATAAATAGGGGGACTTTGAAGAACTATTTTTATGAGTAAAACTTTAGCAGTCTGAGTAAGAAAAGCCCCCTTCCATCCTGAAAGCTTTCATTAAAACCTTTTTATTAGTGGGTACCAAAACTCATTTTTCATCTTTCCCTAAAAAAGAGGCATACCTAAATAAATAGAAGGAAGTTCCTTGATAGGAAAATTCAGAATAAGTGCAATCTTTCTTTGAGAGGCCCGATGTATTGATAAAGAATAAATCACTTTTGGAGTAATTTATCAATTTCTTAGAAACAACAGAATATTTATCCAAAATTTTCTTAATTTGTTTAGCCTCCTTTAATGATGCCTAAGCCAAAATAATCATATCATCAACAAATTGTTGATGAAGACAAGGAAGAGACCTCAAGGCAGGTTTAAAACCCTTCACATTACCTTATTTAATTGCAAATAATAAGTTTCTACTTAAATAATCTACCATAATTATGAATAAGAAAGGAGATAAAGGATCCCCCTATCTTATACCTCTTTCACTCCCAAAAAAACCTGTTCGGAAGCCATTAATTAAAATGGAAAAGTTACCATAGAAATAGAAATATAAATCAATCTCCTAATATGTTTGTGGAAGCCAAATTTATGTATAAATAAATCTAAGAAACCCCAATCCACCCTATCATATGCTTTGGCCATATCAATCTTGAACACCATTCTTGCTTTTTTACTATTCTCCATAGAATGAACAGTCTCATGAACAACAATTATTCCATCTTAGATTTGTCTTCCAGCTACATATCCTCCTTGATTAATAGAAATAATTTTATTTAAAAAAGGTATATTGAGTTGCACATACTAATAGGCCTAAAATCCTTGAAATGAGATGCTCCTATCTTTTTTGGAATAAGATCAATAAAGGTATTATTTATCTCTCTGAGCAATATGCCAGAGGAAAAAAATTCATTAAATGCAAACCATAAATACAACTTAATAATATCCCAAAATTGTTGAAAGAAAGCCATTGGGAACCCATCTGGACCCGATGCTTTGTCTTTATTCATTGAAAATACTGTTGCCTCTATTTATTCTTCTGTTACATATCTCAATAAATTTTCATTATCTGTATTGGAAATAAGCTTTAGAACATATTGATGAAAATTATAAGTTAAATATTTATCGAGCACCAAGTTGGAAGCAAACAACTCTTTGAAATAGCTTACTGATTTCTCTTTAATGTCCACCGCATTTGAATGAAAAGCTCCATCCTCATCAATAATCTTATTCATTCTATTGTGATTTCTATTTTTGATAGTAGTCAAATGGAAAAATTTCATATTCTGATCTCCCTCATGTAATCAAGTAACCTTTGATTTTTTTCTCTAGAATGTCTCCTCCTAATTCAGAATGAAATGATATTCTAATTCTAATTTTTAATCCTTCTAAATAAGTTCACTAAGACCTTGAGCAATAATACAATCTTCAATATTATTTATCTCAGTCTTAATTAGTTCTTTCTATCTGAATATATTTCCATAAACCTCTTGATTCCATACCCAAATTTTCCTTTTAACATTCTTTAATTTGTGGAGAAATCTAAACATAGCTGTACCTAATACTTGCACATTCCACCATTCTAAAATTATTGCTGATAATTCCAGGCGAGTAAACCACATGTGTTCAAATCTAAAATGAGACTTTTGAATTTTGAATCTGGAGAGAATATTAAGCACCAAAGGATTATGATTAGACCCAATCCTTGGTAGAGAGGATACACGTAAGTCTTGAATGCTGGACCACTCAGGGGAAACTAAAATCCTATCCAATTTTATCTGTATGAGATTTTCACCTATTATTTTGTTAGACCATGTATATGGAAAACCTCTTAATTCAATATCAAATAAACCATTCACTACAATGAACTCAACGAAGTCTTCCATACTCTTAGAAAGAAATCAGGCTCCCCTTTTTTTCCCCAACACAAATCAAGGTATTGAAATCCCCAACTAGCATCCATTTAAACTCTTTACAAGTACTTCTGAAGGACCTCATCTTAAGCCATAATATTTTCCTACCCATAAGTGTATTAGGGGCATATATATTAGAAAGAATCCAAGAGAAATCTTGCAAAATATCAGTAAATCAAACCACCAGATGGTTTCTATTTTGAATTAATATTTCAACTTTAACAATTTTATCATCCCATAAAGTATCAATATCTCCTGAAGCACCCTCTGATCTTACACTAGCCAACATAGATCCTTTACAAAGAGATTTTTTTTATAATTTGTAAAACATCAGTTGCCATTTTTGTTTCTTGAATATCAAAATTAACTGGTAGATTTGCCTTCCTTATATCTCTGAATATTCTATGTTTGTTAGAATGATTTAAACCCCTGATATTATAGGATATAACTTTCATTGATCCTATTTATTTCATCGCCTAACATATTCTTTGCTCAGTTTGAGATTAAATGTAGATTGATAACCACTGGCTATCTCATTATTAGTTTTACTTTTCCTAATCTTAGTAGATGAATATCTTCCCTTTTTACTATGTGATCCTATATTTTCTTGCCTCTTGGATCCATCTAAAAGAAAATCTTTATTATTTTTATTAAACTCTAATTTAAAGCTCAAAGAAGTGCGTGATGAATAAATTCTATTAGAAAACTCTTTATTATACATCTCCTCCTTATTTAAAGTTGAGTCAAAAAGATATTCTTTTATTGGGGAAAAATTAGAGATGGACATATTTTCAACCTCACCTTCCTCCAAATTTTCCAAACAATGTAAGACGTTATTACTCTTAGGAGAAGCCAATTGAGAAGAAATCATTAAAGTTATCTGAATTTTTGTTATTTCTTTGTGCAAGACATTTGCAATGTTGTGCCTCTTTTATAAATCAATTATTGAAGTAGGAGACCTTTTCTGAACCAACTTTTCCAAACCTGACTATAGAGCTTTATCCTTAACTAAAGACTTAAGCATATAACTTATAAATATTTCAAGTGAAACATGCACCTTGTCTGAAGTAGATTCATCCTGGAAATCCGTTAAATTTGGAAATATTTCATCTATAGGAGTAAGCTTCCTTGAAACCTCTTTTGACCTGTTATTATTTTTCCTTGTCCAAATATTTTGATCCTTTTTAAAAACATATGCATTTCCTTTTTTTTATGAAGGACAATTTTTAAATACATGACCCAATTTCTTGCAACCCTGACACTTTAACAAAGAAATATCATAATATATTTTTTGAACTCACTTTCCACTTGAGGAATTTAAAATAACTGAATCTAACAATTCTAAATCCATTCTTTCATTTACATAAAAATGATCATGCACTATTTGGGTTCTTGATTTAGTTGTAGAATCAAAGGCAATAAGATTGCCAAAAGTCTTTGCAATACTAATAAACAAATATTCATCCCAATATTCTAGAGGAAGCCTAAGAAGTATTACCAAAATAGGCATCTTATGGATATCTTAATGATCAATATCAAACCTTGCTATCTATTTATTTAAAAATAGGCTAGATCTACCAAAAAACTAGGGTCCCCCCATCAAGATCTATGTACTGTCCTCATAATTGTTACATTTTATAAGGAAGAAATCTCTAAAAAACCTCTTAATCTCCAATGAATTCTTGCCCAGACTCTAAACCTTTCAATGTTAGGATGCGGTTCAAAAAATTTACATACCAAGCTCGATTTACACCATAAAGGAAGCTTTATTTTTTAAAGTGTCTGACACTATAATGTGAAATCCTCTTGCATCCTTCGAAATTGGTAACTATGTACTTGTAAAAACCTCCTTATATTCTCCCACCTTACCTTTAATCTTGTCATCCTAGGACATTTTAAAGGGTTTTACCAAAATATTATGATAAGAAGAAGATTTAATGTTATTTACTAGCATGGATTCATTAATAACCACCTGATCATGGCCAATCTTACCAAAAAAAGTAAGAGAATGATTCAATAAGGGTTTAGATAGAGAAATCCCAAAAATAAAAAGCTTAGAATGCCTCATCTCTGACCCATATGGATCCTCATCTCTATCTCTTGTTGTTGCATGGTCCATCAAAACTAGATCACTTGAACCTGTTAAAAAACCCTGAAAATATCAAATTTCCTCAATGCTTCCCTTGATCCACTTTTCCTAGATGCTTTATATGATCTTCTTGTTATTGGAAATATATTTTTTTAATTCTTAATTTTAAAAATAAACTAAATCAATCTTTTGAAATGATTGATTTATAAATTCTTCATCATTTTTTAGGAATGGTCTTATTTCAGAATAAAAATTCAATATTTGTTTCTCAGTCTTAGTATACATATAATTTGCTAGTTAAGTTTAATATGCTTGACTGTAAACCTACATCTACTCCTATTGAAGTTGGTGTAAATCTTCATCCAAAACTTTCTTATGATATACTAACCCCACCCTATACTAAGAGGTAATTGGTATTTTGATTTATCTAATTCTTACTAACCCACATAGTTAATTTGATGTAGGCATTACTTCCAGATTCATGTAAGATCCATACTTGGATCATCAGAAATTATCACAAGAGATACTTATGTATATCAAATGAATTGTAAATTTTGGTTTATATTATTCTTCTATTGATAATGCTAGTTATATGGTTATTGTGATGCTGACCATATTAGTGATATTATAGATCACAAATCTACTTTTATATATGTTTTTAAGTTTGGGGCATGTGATATCACTTGAATTAGTAAAAAATAACCTATTGTTTCTATCTCTTCTATAGAAGGAGAGTCTATAAGTGTTATAAAAGTTGCTAAAGAAGCCATGTGGTTTTAAAGGTTGTTATAAGAAATTTATTTAAACGTTTCTCATAGTATCGCCCTTCTCTGTGATAATCAAAGTTGTATCTCTTTAGAGAAAATTCAAGCGATGCATCAAATAACTAAACATATTGAAGTTTATGTGCATTTTATTTGAGAGAAAATCTTCAATGGTGATATTAATCTCTAGTTTTATCTTACGAATGAACAAGTGGTAGATATATTTACAAAACCACTTAGAGATACCAAGTTTTATATGTTTTATACATTATTGTGCCTCTCAAAATTGTCATTGAGGGGGAGTGTGCATGACATCTACCCATCATTTCTTCTCTATACTTCTCAGATTGTAAAAACATTGTAATAAGTCACTTTACGTGATTTTGGTAAAGTCCACTATATGTAAGTTTACAATGTACCCAATACTTAAAAGCATATCGTGTAATGAAGGTCATTATGTTATAAAAGGCTCCAAAATACTTAATTGATTATTCATGAGAAACTATGAGATGTAGTCTCATGATCATGCTAGCCTAAACTTCCTCTAAGTAGTTGTGGATTATAATTCTTTTTGTTTTAAAAAGTGATATTAGCATGAAGAAAGTTTTTAATCCTTCAAATGTTACATGCAGCCTAAGCTCATCGTAGATGGTTTATAAAGTATAATTGTTTTAACATAAAGGTAGCTATGACATGTATCCCCACTTAACATTAAGGGTAAGTGTTAAAACCATGGTAAATTTTAGTGGCCCATATAGAAATGAACTCAATTTTTTTTGGCAAACTTTTAAGTATGTGTTTTGAAAGTTTAGCAAAAGTTAATAGATGATGTTTAGACATGCAAAAAATTGGATATGTTAAACGTCACTTAACATAAAATGTATGCTAACATGTGACTATATAGAAATCTCATAGATGAATCATAGTAGTTTTATTTGATGACAAGTATTTGTTATTGAATGATAAGAATGTCGTTACATGATAACCACAATGTTAAATGATAGGTCTGTTATCGTTTGATAACTATGTTATCATTCGATAACGTTGTTATCGCTCGACAACATTATTATCACTCAATAGTAATTCTATCACTTGACAACACTATTATCACTTGAAAACATAGCTATAACATGACACCATATCTATCTTATGATAGTTGTACTGTTAAATGCTAACTATACTACCAAATGAAATTTTTGCTATTTAATGGGTGACAATGTTGCGAGTAAGTGACAACTATGTTAGCGAGCGACACAAACACCTCTAAATGGTAGCTATTTTGATATGTTTGGAGAATTTGATCATTAAATGATTATATATTACATATAATGGTGAATAAGCTCATATTAAATTTTGATAGAGTGGCAAATTATATTTATATACATAAAATTTATTTTAAATAGTAGGCAAGCTGACCTAAAAAACTAACTTACACCTAGATAATTTAGGTGAGTCCACATTATTCACCACCCAATAAAATAGCCAAATGCTAATTTTTAAAACCAAAATATTCATGAATTAACCAAGAATAGCCACTAAAATTTACCCTAGTTAGAATAATTTAATATTATTGATATATGACATGTAATTAATATATTAATAATAAAACTTATATAGGTAAAATAATAATGATATATTTTATTATTTAAACACTAAATGAGTTAGTACTTGCATAAATATATAATTATGAACTTAGTATTGTAATTTGTATAAGAGGTTGAACCCATTGGTTACAATAATTCACTCCACTTATGTTTAAGTTTACATTTTAAAATCAATGAATTCAAACATTTAACCTATTTCAATGTTGGCAATATTCAAACATTGGTTCTGTGAAGGAGAGTTTATGAGAAGTAGCGAGGAGAGATATATTGTATTGGGTAAATTTGTTTTGTAATGAATGAATAATCATGTGATTTTTTACCTTCCTATGAGGTTTTCCCATATACATTGTTAGCAGAGGTTCTTGGAAGACTCTAGAACATGCTAATTATAGGGATAGCTTGCATAGATACAAAAATAGAGATAAACACAACATAGATTTTATAATTTCAGATTACTATTTGAAAACATAGATATACTTATTAAAGGAATAATCATAGAAATAACAAATACAAAGTAAGCTAACATATAATAAATGAGAAATAAATGTTAAAGAAAAATAGAATAATCATTACGCATAGTACAATGATAAAAGATAATTTGAAGAACCATATTAGGACTATTATATTAACCTATATTAGGTCGAAACCATATTTCATTACATCTAAGTGCTATATATAGATCATTATAGATTGGTGTCTCTTTAAATTCTAGCCTTTCGATATACTCAAAAGGAAAGACTCTTCGCATTCTTCTACCATTGATTGAGATAACAAGGTCAAATACATCTAAAAGATTATACAAATGACAAAATCATATATTCTGAACATGTGTCTAGCTAATTATACTTTGTAGTTTCGATAACCTTGATCCATACCCAACACTTATCTAGATTTAATTTGTTATCTCATCTCGAGACAAAGTTTCACCCTAAAATCTTTTCTAAAGCTTAGAGGATGAGTCCCAAATACTAGTTATAGTTATCACACTAGTTGTCATTTACTAGTTTTTTTCCATTACACACTACTTAGCCACCCTTTTGGGTTTTCAATTAAGTTGCATAATATCCTATCACCCTTTCAAGTTTTCGATAGACTAACATAAATAGGTGGTTACCCTTTATGGATTTTCAACCAATTTATCCCCACTTCTAATGTTTAAGACTATCCTATATTCTTTGGACAAAATTGGTGAAAATTGTAAAAGTGAAGTGTACAATATCTATTGAGAATGTGGTGGTGTGATTTGGAGTGGTTGAGGTAAGGGATGATACATTATTGATTCTACTTGGGATATGGTTGGATCTATTGGGTGCATAGGTTGTGTTGAAGGAGTTTATTATTATTGGGTGCTTGATTGAGTCTACGTGGCTACCTTCCTATATTGAAGTATTTTCTAGAGTTTTTGTGGTAAAATGATTTGAGGTACCTCCTCCAATTGAGAAATATAAATATTAATGTGTAAGATATTTATTTAACATATTCTAATCTATGAGGGCCTCATGCACCAAGAAAATCAAGATGCGTACCAGAGTTTGGATTAACATCAATTTTTTCACATCATCATCTTCCATAATAGAGATGAATGCTTTTGCATTTGAAATTTTGAACTAAATGTCCAACACCAACTCATCCAACCAATTTTTATCCCTTTGAGATTGAATGCTTGCAAATGTATTATGCATTATCTCATTATGACATATTTGGAGCTTTTGCATAGTGTTATCCCTCACATCTAACTTTTATTTGAATGTAGTGCTCATTGTATATGGAGTAGTTGTTTGATCATCCAATACTAATTTAGATTTATCAGTTGATGTGAACTTAGATTTTACATTAGGTAACATTAATTGAGGTGTTGGCTTCAATTAATCATTCCTTGGCTTATCTATTTAGCCTAATGTGCAACAATCTCTACAACCTACTCATATACTTTCAATAGCTTATAAATTACCTCTGTCTCTATGTTGAAGGCCTGCCCTTATGTGCATAATGTTTGTAGTCATTACACGACCAACTAATATTTAGTAAGCTATAATAATAGGGAAGTGAGTTATTTATCTAGAGACATTACCTGATCACATAACACCTATGTAACCAAATTGAGACAAGTAGAATCTATCAGTTGGTGTGTATTTGCTAGTTGATTATTGAGGTCTACATTATCATCACATAGTCTTAAAAGTTCCTGTTATAAGTTTGATGCCTTTTGTATAATTGACTCTTGA
The DNA here is from genome assembly GCA_037957365.1 of Torreya grandis. NCBI lineage: Eukaryota > Viridiplantae > Streptophyta > Pinopsida > Cupressales > Taxaceae > Torreya > Torreya grandis. The sequence goes on along the minus strand of JARHVA010003810.1, from coordinate 460,847 downwards.
AACATAGTTACATCTTCAATTTACTTTGACAATAATAGTTAGGACACATCCAAAGTTGTTTCCAAAGTAGTAGTGGCAATTACCATAGATGTGACAGGAGTTGTAGATGGAGCTAGTGTGAATTATGCCAACAAAAGAGCAAAAGTAGCTCATTGGGTGGATGTTTTAGGAACATCCCACATTTAGTGGCTATCCATATGATTTTTTATTTGTGAGGGGTCCTCTTGTGTACCTAATTATTTTACCAATGTAGACATCTAATTCCTATCACTATTGTGTTGCAATTGCCAATCTAAGAAATATTCTATGAAAATGAAAAATCTGGGCTAAAATCACTAAATCATGATAAAATGTTCAAACTTATCATGTATAGGTGCCAATTTATGCCAATGTATCCCTAATTAGAGAAATGCATTTTATGTGATTACTATCTTTTCTCAAATCACTTCATGTCAAATTATGAACACACAAAATGACATTTTGGACCACTGAATCTTCTAATTTGATAACACACATCATGTGCATGTGTTATTGTGCACCTATAATACCTTAACTAGGGTATTACCCTATACACAACTAATACCTTCTAATTGTACTCTAGTCAAATTATGACTTAGTAAATTGACATTTTGACTAGTTTGATTAAATGAACAACCAATTTCCAAAGTTGTATAGAAAATTAAGCAAAGTTACTTAAGAAAATTAAACCAAATTAAGATCTTAAGTGGAGAATTAATGGAAAAATGCAATATCTATTTATTAGAAATTCATGATTAAAATATCCAAAATATCAAGAAAATATCAAGATTTGAATAGCGGACATAATCATTTTGACCTATGTCTCCCCACATGGACCTAACTCAATTGGGGTTAACCTAAACCTAATTGGGGTTAACCTAAACCTAATTGGGGTTAACATAAACCTAGTTACACTTAGGTTAGGGTTAGTTTGGAAAGGCTATAAATATAAGGTCTCACCATTAATCAAACAAACTTTAGTTATACAAGCTTACCATGCAGAAATTACATTAGAAAAGCTTCACTCATTCCCCTAAAATGACCATATACATGAACCAAAGCTATTGGTGAACCAAGAGATGATGGAGGCGCATGCTACACCACATTGATGAATAATTGGAACACCAACTCTGGGCATAAGCATGCTTATTGAACATTTTAAAAGGAGAGCCACTACTTGGAAGATATTGCTTATCTTAATTTTGTAATTAGTTTCTTGAGCTCATTAACATTTCCCCTCGAGGGAATAGGCTTAACATATTGTGTCTTCTATGTTTATTTTGGGGTTTTCTCTACTAACACATGGGCTAATTTGCTTTATAGTCTTAGTTTATATTTTGGCATGTCCAGTGGGATTCACACCTCACACAAGTCTTTATACCTTATAATTTTTCATTCAAACCCACTTGGGAGGCTATTTTTCACTTCATTTTCTTTTATTTTACATTTTTGTGGCTTATGAGAAAAATGGAGGGATCGACCTATAAAACTACAAAATCGCTTTGGAAGTCAATGGAATTGACATAAACATTGGTGAGAATGCCTTGTGAAATGGAAAAATCACTTTTGTGAATGGTAGAATCATTTTTTTTGCTCTTTATCTGCTAATATGTTTAGTAGAATTGGTAGAATCACTCTGTGTATCAATGGGGTTGCTCTACAAAATGGCAGGATTGCACTGTAGATCGATGAGATTGCATTATGGAATGGCAAGATCATATTGGACTAGAAACTAGTAGGTGATTTTTGTTAATTTTAATTTTATCATTTTTATCACTTCGATGGAAACACCTTGTAATTTGGTATAAATGTCCTAATAATCAATGATATCACCATGTAATCGATGAGATTGCAAACTAGTGTCTTGTATGTCTTTGTCTTTTAGTGAGATCAAACTATGGAATGATAGGAATTCACTATGAAATGGTGAGATCACTCTATGGAATGGTGAGATTGACCTGCATAAAAAAATAAGGACCTACAACAATGATTTACAAGATTTTCTAATAATTTCACACCTTGGTTTAAGACTCTTATCACCTTGTTTGCAGGATTTAAAGTCATTTAGTCTCCATTTTATCATCAAGTAAAATTCATTTCACATCTCTTTTTGGTGATTAAAAATTAACACCAAATCTTACTTAAGCACTCTTAAGAGCTTTTTCTTTTCTTATTGTTGATTTAGTGTTTTTTTAATAAAAATGAGTTTTGTGTGTATGCTCTCTACCCGTCCCCTTTAGGGAACTCAAGTGACCAAAAACACTCATGATTTTCATTTATTTCCTTATCCAAAGGCATGGAAAGAAATTTTCTAAGGCCTTCCCCAAATACATATGATTTGGGTGACCCCAAAATGACCCTAAAGTCTTTCCACTTGTCTTTATTTTATGCACTTTGGCTTATGAGTGGGAGTTCATCGCCTACTCATGGGTTCTTTAGGGAAGCATTGAATTGATAATTCATCTCTAGCATTGTTTCAATTACAATCTATGGTGGGATATATAAATTGAGGGTGACCTACTAGGAAGCTTGTTTTGAGTGGTTAAAACAAGCTCCATTAGTGGTACTTGGCCTTAGACTGTAGGGGCAACTTGGACATCACACTACACTGAGCAAATAATGGATGTAGTGGTTATGAAAAGAATAAGACATTTTCACAACAAGCTAGTTGATGCATATCCAAATGATGTGATTGTATCTCTATTTTTAAACACACTTGGGACAATTTAGATGTATGAAAATTTAGTTTTAGACAAACCCCACTTATTGTAAACATACCATTGATGGCGGGCAAGTAGCCTAAAGTTCCATGACATCACAAAAACTCTTGAGAGAAGAGGGGGCATAAAAACCCTACTTTTCATGTGCTTTTACTTTTTGGATTAACAATTTAAAATCCTCTCAAGAGCATGTATATAGATAAAATTCAACAATATCATGCAACCTTATCAATTATAGGATTAAGACATTACACTTAGGTGTTTATGTGATTTTTCCTTTTTACTTACATGGTTTTTTTACATATAAAACTACTTGTGTGAAATCCAAAACACGTCAAGAAAGCATACACCTTATTATACACCATATTTTTTGAACAAAGAGGTGTTATATTGATCAAATCAGGTTCAAGCACATAGTCCATTGCACACTTCTAAGATGAGGCATTACTCTGCCCAAGTTTTGAGCAATCTTTATCTCATGTTTGTGTTATGACACCGTTATGATTTCCACATAGCACAATTATGCTATCTAATTGAAAACCATTCAAATTAGGTCCATTTGGACCCAAATTTGGTTTGGAATCAATTGTTTATGTCAGGGCTCATTTTTTAACCCACATACCTTTTGTAAGCCAAGTCATGTCTCATTAGGGTTTCTTTTTTGAACCCACATACTTTTTAGAAGCCAAGCCAATCTAAGTCAGGTTCATGTTGAATTTCATGCCATACCATACTCCATTTTGTTGGACTAATCCACCCCTTTTGGGGGCATATTTTATGGACCAATGCTACCCTTTCTAGGGGCATCTTTTTAAAATTATATCACCCTCTTTGGGCGTAATTTATAATTACTAGACCAATCCATGTTGATTTTCATATGCCAACCCCATTTTCCTCTTTTGGCCTGTGCTATCAACCAAAATTTGTAACATCCAAAGGTTACCATTCTAGTTTATCCTCCTTCAACTTGTGCAAGTAACAAAGCTCTGTAGTGCTCGAAGGTTACCATTCTAAGTTATCCTCCATCTTGTGCGATATCCACAATCCTTGAAGGCTAATATTTTAGGTTATCCTCATTCATCTTACATGAGCAAATAAGCTCTATAACACTTGGAGTTATCATTTTAGGTTCCCTTCCTTCAGCCTACATGAGAAACCAAGCTCCACAATGCCCAAGGGTCACTATTCTAGGCTTCCTCCTTTGTCTTGTGCTATCAACCAAGCTTTGCAGTTCCCAATCATTACCATTTTAGGCCCACCACCAGTATTTGTTAAACCCATCATTAAGGAAATTCAATTAGATGAACCAATATTTATTGAACCCTTCTTCGATAGTCTAATTTTTGGAGATCCCATTATTGAACCATAAGCCATTATTCACACTGTGCCAACTATTACCCACTTTAAAAAATCCATGCTGGTCTTCAAGCCATAATAGAAATAACCATTACCTCTTTAAGATCCATCTTTTAAGGACCACATGGTGTTTAAAATTGATATTTTAAAACCAAGTATAAACCCAGGCCATGATGTTATTGCTAGAATACCCATTTGTGACAAGTCAAACTGTGATGAATCACCCTTAGATCCTTTCTATTTTAGTGAGGAACCTTAATTTAACAAGACAATCTTGGTGGATTTACCTGTCAACCCTAATCCTTTTTCTGAAACACCTCACTTTGATAATCCAGTCTCCATGGAGTTGCCTCTAGACCCTTTTCCCCTGGTTGAGGAGTCTCACTTTGACAAGCTAGTCTTTATGGAGTCACCCCTCAAGTTGTTACCTCTCTTTCAGGGGCTTAACCTAGATGAGCCTATCTATGTTGGACCCTTCCTAGATGAATCTATTGTTATAGAGCCCATTATGCCATCATAGGCCATTACTTGTCTAATACCAAACATTCAACAAAGCATCATTATAGAAACATCCACAATCGAAGAAGAATCAAAATTAAAGTCAGGTTCTATTTTTGAACTGATATTAGATTTAACATCAAAAAAAGAATCAACATTATTCTCAACATTAGATTTAGAGTCCTTTAAGTCTGAATTAGCTTCAAAATTAGATTACAATCATGGTTGTTACAACATTGTTTACTCTTGCCTTGCAGATCAATTTGAATATATTTGTGATCCTTCTATAATTTTTGAGGATAATTACTTCAGCATCAACATAATTTCTCCTACTATCTTTTATGAGGATTATGTTGCCTCTTCCCATTCCATTACCATTCCATCTGCCATTAACACCACCCAACATAGCCATTATATTGACATTCCACCTCCCATGAGTGTTGATTGGGATTGATAGAATCACACTTTGTTAAACTGCATCCATGGTGACATATCAAGTGCACAATATCAGGGGAACCAAGATTAACTTCATGCATAATAAGAATAACCTCCTAGTGAAACCTTTTCAAAGGTGCTATGGGGCAATCAAAGTCCAAACTCAACATATTCTAGTGAAACCTTTTTGGAGGCACTATAAGACAATCAAAGTCAAAAGTCAACATTCCTTACTGAAACCTTTTTGGAGGTGCTATGAGACAATCAAGACAACTTTATTGGTGAAAACCTCTTTGAGGCACTGATATCTAAGCACAATAGTTATTCATTGTTTGATGAAGACATTATCAAAGATCACATCAATACAACTTACAATCTATAACATAATCAGATGGTAGCTACTCTCAAGTCCAAAAAATAGAAAAAATTGGTAGTCCTATCAAGAGCATGTGCAAAAGTCTTTGGCCTCACCACAACCAAAATTATGTCAAATCTAGGATCAAAAATATTATGTGTGATTGAAAGTCTCAATCTTAATTTATTACCCAATCATTATACATTACATTTTAAACCAATATTCTATTTCTAACTTAAACAATTTATCATGTGCCTAACATTATTTACCCCTATTGGCAACACTTTCCTTCATAGAGGCTATGAAGACATATTGTCTCAAAGTTTAGAGGAAATAAAATCAATGGCCAAATAAGATCATAAAAACATTATTGGATTCTAAATAAACAGTAGGTTCTTGCTAAATAAACTATTTAAAGAGGTGTGGGCTATCAATTTGCATAATTGACTATTCTAGTTATCTCATTTGTTGACTAGGATGTGCATCTCCACATTAGTAAGAGCAATAGAATCATTTACTTTGCCTTTCCCTTGTCATTATTTCCTACCCTACCATTTACTTTACCTTATCACTTGGGGGCAACCCTATTACCATTAAAGATCATTTCATTCTTAGCATTTTACCATTTTGGCCCATTTACTATTATCATTTGAACTATAGTGACTTGAGGTCCTTTGGAACTATGTAGGCATCGCTTAATTTATATTGAGGTCATCTCGGTCACCCCTAAGCCACACTTTTACTATTTTACAAGTTGAACTATTTAGTATCTCATTGTTTTTGATCGAGTTGAGATGTTTAAAAACTTCCAAAAATCTTTACAAATGACTTAAAAAATCCTAAAACTACACTTTCATTTTCACTCACCATTTTACGAGACCATTCCCTTATTCCTCTATAACACAATCATGTTTTATTATCATCATTTTATTCTATCCCAAGTCTTGGGAGAATTAAATTTGGCCTAAAGTTCATGTTGGATCTTACATCCATGAAACTATGTAGGTAGAATCCACTTGCTTTGTACATCTAGAGTTAGCTTGACTACCCCTTATTTTTCTTCTATCCCACCCTATTTTATTTGTTTTATGTCATTATTTCCCTATATCTTGGGGGAAACCTTGTTCCCCTTGTTCTTATTTCATTGTACTTATGTCATCATTGCCTAGCTTAGAGGTCACCTTATCATGAATGTAATGCCTCTCTTACATGTACACGAGCGATTTGCCTTCTATTTGTCTTAACATTGTCATTAACCACTGTTTTTGTATTGCTATTTGTTTATCTTTGTAAACATGTGTATTGATTGATTGATTGTTTTATCTTATTATTTTGTGTTCTTGTGTGTTTTGATGATTAGGTTATTAACTTATTTTGAGTGTTGTGTTTGAATACATTTTGTAAACCTTTTTGAGTTTGGACTTAACTTGGGCTTGAATTATTTATGTTTATATTTAAATTGTTTTATTACTTGTTGATTTTTTGGTACATTATTGTTCCTACTTAAGTATTGATAATTCATATCTTGATTTTGAGTTGGTTACATTTTGTATTTTAAACCTCTTTTTATCTTTTTCTTTGCTTTGTTTTTTATTTAAACGTAAATATTTATAACTCTAGTTTTGGTAGTTTTTATCATTATCCTTAGTTATAAATATTCACATTTGAATTGGCCAATCACAAACAAAATATGGTATTGTTATAGGTTATTCATTCTTATGATGCATAATTTAATTTTTCTAAAGTAAACACCAAGTTATCCAAGTTCAAACATCAATGTGGCACCGAACACCATCTTTGAAAGCACCATCTTGCATATCCACTACCTGACATGATCTCACAATTGACCATCGGTCCATCTTTCTTCTATTCTTCATTCCTCATTCCATTTTCTCCCATATCCTAGGAGAAATATATTGGCTTGAGGTCCATATAAAATATGTAGGCAACACTTGTATACATAATGTATCTTAGGTCTTCTCGGTCACCCTTCTTATTCCAATCATTTATTTCATCACTTTGTGCATCTTTGTATGCCTAGTTTTTTTTGGCTTCTTCAGTCATTAGACCATTGCATCTATGTTTGCACCTGATCATATTTACTCTATGAAATAGGTTATATCCTTGAGCTATGCTTACCAATTTTCCCTATTGAGCCATAATATTTAGACCAATCATTGATCCAATCAGCCCTACTAGGGTAAATTCAATTATTAGTAGTCAAAATCAGCCCTATTGGTGCACAATATTTTTATAAACCTATCAAATTTGCTCTATTGGAGACATTATTAATTCATTGATCTCCTTTATTTGGATTATTTCTCTCTTTTTTATTATAATTTCAATCTCTATAATTTTTTTCCCTCATTTTAGAAATTTAAAGTACACAAATTGTCTTAGGATCGATCATTCCCTAAGCCCTCAACTTTTTCCCTCTTTTGGGTATGTCAAAGTGTGCTGATTCTATTTTGGTATTACATTATTCCCACTTCCCCCCACCTTGGGGCCCATTATATTTTATTTTATTATTTTATCATTGGGAATCAATATATGAAAGCATTAGCTCATATGGATCTAATCTCATACATGGGTTAATTTCACTCTTTCTCTCTTTTTTGAGAGTCCATCCCTCTCTTTCATCCTCGCATGCCCTCTCAAGGGGTCATCATGGGTAATTTCTTCAATCATTACCTTACAACTTCTTCATGATGACTTTTTCAATAACGGGCCACCAAAATGATGTTTTGGGCATTTTCATAACCTTGTTTTTTCATAACTCATGCAAAATTTAACAAAAAATAGGAATGAAATTATTTTTTTAGATTATAGTGACTTTTTCATTTTTTAAAAAGATGTTGCTTCAATTGAATGTCTCACCATGCCTTCTAAAGTAGGGGCAAAATGTAGACATCCAGTTCTTATCACTATCGTGCTATAATTGTCAATATAAGTAATATTCTATGACAATGCATAATCTGGGCCAAAATCTCTAAAGTGCGCTAAAATGTTTGAATTTGTCATGTACATGTGTTGATTTATGCCAATGTATCCTTAATTGGGGCAATGCATTTTATGTGATTATTATCATTGCTCAAATCACTTCACATCAAGTTATGACCACACAAAATGACATCTTAGACCACTGTATTCTTCTAATTTGGTAGCACACATCATGTGCATGTGTTATTGCACATCCATAATACCCTAACTGGGGTATTACCCCATATAAAATTGATACCTTCTAATTATACTCCAATCAAATTACAACTCAGTAAATTGAGATTTCAACTAGTTTGATTAAATAAACAACCAATTTCTAAAAAATTGTAGAAAATTAAGCAAAGTCACTTACGTAAATTAAACCAAATTAAGATCTTAAGTGGAGATTTCATGGAAAATATGGAATATCTAATTATTAGAAATTCATGATTCAAATATCCAAAATATTAAGAAAATATCAGGATTTTAGTGGAGGACATAATCATGTTGTTTTATGTCTTCCCACATTGTCCTAACTCAATTGGGGTTAACCTAAACCTAACTAGAGTTAACCTAAACCTAACTGGGGTTAACATAAACCTAACTACACTTGGGTTAGGGTTAGTCTAGAAAGGCTATAAATATAATGTCTCAACATTGACTAAACAAGCCTTAGTTACACAAATTTACCATGTAAAAATTGCATTAGAAAAGCTTCACTCATTCCCCTAAATTGACTATATCAATGAACCTAAGCTATTGGTGAACCAAGTTATGATGAAGTTGCACATATACCTCATTGATGAAGAATTAGAGCATCAAATTCAGGCATAAGCATGCTTATTGACCATTTTTGAAGGAGAGCCATTACTTGAAAGGTATTACATATCTTACTTTCATCATTAGTTTATTGAGCTCATTAACACCGCCCTTTGAGGGAGTAGGCTTAGCACATTGTGTCCTCCATGCTTATTTTGGGTTTTTCTCTACTAATATATAGACTAACTTGCTTTGTAATCTTACTCTACAAATAGATTATAGTGTGAGGTAGACTCCATTTCATTCTTGGCTTCAACCTTAGTCTTAGCTTTAGCATTTATCTCAGCTTGAGATTTGGCTTGTGCCTCAACCTCAACCTTAGCTTTAGATTCATCTTTAGATTTCACATCCAACTTAGCCTTAACTTTGGCCTCAGCCTAAGCCTTGGTTTTATCTCAATTTAATTTCTCCTTAGTTATTTTCTTCACTTGTAACTCCTTGGCATTTTATTCTACTTCTTCTCTACCATTATGTAGTTTATGCTTCTTATTATTTCTTGTCTGCTTTCTCTTGTTACTTTTCCCTTATCTCCACTTCTTTATCTTTCTTTCTACAAGCCTCTACTTCTTTAGCTTATTTATTATTCAAATTTATTCTTCGTAGCCTCAAATTCTTTGGCCTCTCTTTTGGTATTCTCAAATTTTTTAGCTTACTTATACAAAGCCTATGATTTTGTGGCCTAATGTTTCCCTTGTTACTCTTTTACAACTTGGTGTTCTTTCCATTACACCTCTTGTGCAACTATTTGTTATTCAACTTCTTCTTTATTTTTATTTTTCTCGTCCTTTCTTATTTTATTTTCATCCTTATTCTACTACTCTTTTGGGTCTTGTTATTATGCAACTTCTTTATGTGGCTGGACTTGAGGTAAATTTTTTACTAACATTTCCTCCATTTCGTTTATGCATTTAGTTTAGTGACTATTTGAGTTTTCACTGAGGAGGTTGATTTTATCAAATTACCTCATGGCACAAAAGTATCTTCATTGATAATGGTGGAGGAGTTAGGGACTCCTTGACTCTCTTCGTAGCTTTTGTTTGTGGTTGATATTGTGAATCTTGTGTTTGTTGCTCACCAATCCCTTCTATTACTTCACCAAAAGACACCATCCTTTCATTGACATATTATGTTGGCATTTTCAAAAAAGGATTCTTTAGCTTATGCTTTAGAGTTGAAAATGGATTTTTTGTGTTAGTTGCTCTTATGCTTGCACAATTAAATATCCCTCAATTAGATTTGTGTGAAATATCTTGGCTACCAATTTTTGATACGTAGCTTCCTATCCTAAAATATCAATAATGATGGAATGGAATTGCGTGATGTCAACCTGGAGATATTATCTTACCTAATTTCACACATAGAAAATGTTGTTTTACAAAATAAAAAATATTTCTCCTCATCTTTGTTATATACTTTAGTGTTAATGTCCTCAAGCATGGTCTTCAATACTTCTTGTTCTCTCACTCCCATTTTTGGTAGGTTGCACTGAGCCGCTATGCTTGGAACATGTAGATTATCCAACTAAGACTTTATCTATTGAGTCTGCATCTTGGGTGGAGGAGGTGAAAATATCTACGTAGGTTCCTTCTTTTTTCCTTTCTTATATTTGGATAGGGCTACTGAATCTTGTGGTGGTACCTGTGGCTGAGATCATTATTGTTCTTGTGACTACTCTGATGCTAGTTTTTTCCATTATGGAGGAATGGATTGAAGTAGTGGAAGCTTCCTTGTAGATAAATTTTTTTATCTCTATAATTCAACTTGTGCTTCTACCATTGTAATGAAGAATGACATCAAGGTTGTAGTTGGAGTGGCCAACTCATGAAATTTGATCTAAATACCATTATGTAACTTTTTAACTGATGCATGTTATACCAAATATTGTATGACATCTTGTGGGATTCTTAGGTGCATTCAGATTAGGAATAGGACATAAATTCACCATGTATTAAACCACCCCAATTACTTATAGTACTACCCTATTTTATTTCATGTGATGTTTACAAAGGCAGTGGAAGGCCAAAAATCTAGAGTAACATTTATTGGTCCTAGTGGAGATTTCTAATGCATAAAGCAAAATAATAAAACCAAAAACTAATATTGAAATGTTTAAAAACCACCTATAAATACCTTATAGATATTGGTGATGAGCTATGATGGTAAAAACTTAGGCCAATTAAATTTATCCCATATATGTATCATGCGATACACAATAGCAATCACCCCTTCATTGCCTGCTTGGTGTGCTTAGTAGTTTTATAAAATCTTCTTATGATACTTTTGACTAGAAAGTGCTCTAAAGCATCCTCTACTATATTAATCAAGATTCCTCTACCTGCTCTTGTGGTATACTTCTCCCAAATGTCTAAATGGATTGGTAGTGTGATAGATTTATATTAAAAAAGGGATTTCCCATGAATGGGGATGCTTATGGCTCTTTCTATAGCTAGAACATCGATCCAAATTATAATATCTTTGGATAAATGGATATCCCTTTGATTATAATGACTCAAAAGAGTGAGCATGACCTCATCTAACTACCCAAATGTAGGGAGATTTATCAACCTTTCTATAAATAAGCCTCACATCAGATGCGGGAGTACTAGGGCTCCAAATTATAAAACTTTTTGTGGTCTTGGAGTAACAGGGTAGATTCTACTTGGTTGATAAATTCAAAATGATTTTGGTCATTGTATTTAGTCTATTATAAACCCTAGCAAATCCCCATTTCTTCTTTCTATACATCTATCAAAGGGATCAATAATTGGGATCAATCCATGGTTGTTGCTATAGCTTGGGATGAACACTTACTTTGATGATTTAGACTCTAGTATGAAATCTATGTGCGATAAGATATTTTGAAAGTAGCTCATAAAATTCACTTGTTAAATGGAGTGTGTAATGTTTGAGTGTTGTTGAGGTTCTTATTTTTATAGCTTTTGTCACCTAATTCCATATAACTGACTATTTTAAATATAATTAAATGGGTGTGTATAAGTTATGCTCCAACATTAATATGACTTGATAATTACTTGATGTGATTGTGACCCTTTTTAGATCAAGATAAATGATGTATCCCTTGGTGGTTAATTGATGTGACATGAAATCCTTCCATCTCCCCTATTTATTTTATGACTCAAGATGTCAATTTGCCACTCAATATGCCTCAATAAAGATGCAATCTCTTAAAATGCCATGTATTTAATGATATTTAATGACAATTAATTATCCTTTTGACATACATGTCTCATCACCACTACCTTCTTAGACTTATTTTATGGCCTCTAATAGTTTTTTCCAGCTATCCATCCTTATTTTGCTCTAGAAGCCAATCGCATAATGTGACTATAATTGCTTCTTATTAGTTGTGATATGCTTCAATGCTAAGATTGCACTACATAAACATACTACCCTATCAAAATAAAACACACAAAAAAAACAACTTTAAAGAGAATCTTAACTACATGGTGCTACTCAACACCCACTCATATTATCAACAAAATGATGGAGATTAAAGGCAATAAGGCTTAATCTTATCACTATTTACACATTTTGGTATTATGTTCCCTAAAAATATTTCAACACAATAGTAACCTATTATGAAACTTCATGTATAATGTAGGGTCCTTTCCATATACTATGCAGTTTTTCTAGGAATGCTTGAAATCTGTTATCATATAACAATACCACATGATCTAGATAAAATTCTTTAGATCACAAGTTGCAATCATGCCATGCTTTTTGACTTAACTTATGTATCTGTTGTGTCCTTAATTCCCTATATCAAATTTAATTCATCTTACTTAAGTCCAATAACCTTTGTTTTAGAGAGTTGTGATCACCTAACCTCATAATTATTGTAATGCACAAGATCAAAAGTAAGTATTCCATATGCGTTAATACTTCAAGACCATAAACAAGCTGAAAGGGAGTGAAACCAGTTGTGTGCTTATAATTTTTTATGTATGCCGAAAGAACTACATGAATGTGATCCTCCCACTCATCCCTTTGCACATTTAAAATCTTAATTAGCATTTTACCCAACACCTTATTTGATTCTTCAGCCTACCCATTTACTTGAGGATGATATGGTATGCTTTTGTGATGTGAAATCATAAACTCTTCAGTGAGAGTCTTCATAGTATTATTGAGGATATGAGTTCCTCTATCGCTGATAAGATTAATAGGGCATTCAAACCTTGAAATGGTATTTTCATATAAGAACTTAATCCTTTACACTACAATTTGGGGTCATAGTTGCTTTCATCCATTGGGTGAAGTAATGAGTTACAATAATAATATACTATGTATGACTTCACTTCCTAAGAGGAGCTATAAGACAAATATAGTCAATTCCCCATTGTTCAAATGGTGGATCTATGATCACTAGGACTAAAAACATCTTGCCATGTTGATTTGGATTTACCATTCATTGGCATATATCACAATTCTTGGCTACTCTAAGTGCATCTTGAAATAATGTAGGCCACCAAAGACCACTTTGTAAGATTTTCCTCATAGTGGCTTCACTTGTAAAGTGACCTCCTGTAATTCCTTAATGAGATTCTTGAAGAAGTTATGGTTGTCCATGCTCTAGTGATACTCTATGCAACACATCATCTTTGCCCAACTTGTATAAAAATCTATTGATGAGACTATATGTTATAGCCCAAGTGATCATTTGATTTATATCCCTTTCCAAATAGTGCACATGGAAAATTCTATACTCTAAGAAGTTAAAAATAGCCTCCATATTGTCCATAATTACAATAGCCCTGAATAAGTGCATATTTGAGGATTCATATTCTAGATCTTATGGTTCCTCCCCATTATGTAGCCTACTTAGATGATATGGCCCAACATTTTCTCATCCTGACTTGACATTGATGTGAAATTGAAATTCTCAAAATAACACAAGCTACCTAGATATGCATCCTCCCAACATTGACTTTGTAACCAAGTAGCACAACACTTGGTGATCCGTAAATAACTCAAATGGTGTAGCCAACAAGTAATGTCAAATTTTTTGTAGCATAGACACCATAGCTAATGCCTCTCTCTCAGTAGTTATATACTTATTTTTTGTTGTTGATATTTTCCTTCTATCAAAATGTATGGGATGGCCCAACCCACCTTCACTTGGCTATGCTAAAATAACTCTTACTGTAGTACTAGAAGCATCCACATGTACATGGAATGGATTCTTTAAGTTAATAAAAACTAGAATTGGTGCTGTTACCAGCCTTTGTTTTATCTCAATGAATGCCGCTTAGAATTTTGATGTTTATTCAAAGCATGTATCTTTGTGTAGTAGATTCTTCATTAACACTGATATAGCTACATATCCTTTGATAAAATTTATATAATATCCTATATGATCAAGAAATATGCACACTTTTGTAGAGATGGTTAGAATTGGCATTCCAATTATTACATCAATCTTAGCTAGATCAACCAAAATACCATCGCTACATACTACATGGCCCAATAAAACACCAAAAGGTGTAAAGAACATACATTTCTTTAGATTCAAATTAATGTGCAAAGAATGACACCACTCTAGCATTAATTATAGTTTTGACAAATGTTATTTAAACAAAGAAAATATCATAGTCATCTAAATATACTTCCATAAAGTCATGGAAAAAATATTTAAAGGCATTTATTATAGCCCTACAAAATATTGCAGGCACATTCTTTAAGCCCAAAGGCATTACCTTGTATGCTAATGATCCTCATTCAGTTACAAAGGTAGTATTACCTTGGTCCTCTTTTTCAATGGGAATATGATGATATCCACTAAATACATCTGTGAATGAATACATTTCATGCAGTGTGATAGACTCAAGGACTTCATCAGTGAATGGTATTAGAAAGGGGTCATTGATGCAAACAACATTAAGTGTGCAGTAGTCACCACACACATGAATTTACCCTATTTTATTTAGATACATGATGATAGGGATAACCCATTCTAAGTTTTCAATTGGATAAATGATTCCAACTTCTTACATGCAATCTAGTTTAGCCTTATTTTGATCTTTATATTGGGTTTGAGCCTATATGGATGCTTTTTAATAGGCCATGCACACTCTTCAATTCTATATGCATCTCTCCCAAAGATAAATCTAAACCTTTTGATTATGATAATTTGGTTGGGAACACATCTTAATAATCCCCTAGTAGTTGAAAAACCTCTAAAATTTGTTCTTTCCCCTAATATGTTGAAGTATTGTCATTGATGTCAATGGTACATCTTGCATAAGGTTGATGTCATTGAGAGAGTGTGCCTAGTTGGTAGTGTGTTGATGTGACTATCAGAGTTGTTGCCAGAATCTAGATAATGTGAATGCAATGGAGACGTGATCACATGAGATGAAGCAAGTGCACACCACATAGATGCTAAAGAAATTTGAAATTACACAAGACAAAATGGAGAAAACCAAAATCTGATTAACATGAGATGGCTAAAGTAAAGAATACATATAGGAGAGCACATAAGTAACTCCTCCACAAAAGGTGGCCAAGGCATCCTAAGAATAGACTGTAACTCCTCCATGAAAGGTGGTGACAAGGTGCTAAGAATAGAGAAGTAACTCCCATCAAGGGAGTTACTTATGACATTCTTATGACACCTATGACACACATCTCCACATAAGCTAGCCTATCCCAAAAATGTAGGAAAACTCCATGTAAGCACAAGAAATACAATTTCCCTAATTAAAAGATAGGGAAAAATAAAAACCTACACTAATACCCCCCCATAAGCGCAGCTTAGGTGGGCAGTGTGGAAATATAAAATGGGTCCTGACAACTAGGCCTGATGAGGTACCCATGTACAAATGCAATCTCCCATAAGATAGAGAAAAGGAGAAAACTCATAGGAAAAAACTCCCCCCCAAAAGAGAGACATAAAAGAAAGAAGAGGCTAGTGGGCCCCCTAAAGATGATGATGCTGCAGATGTAGATTGCACCCCAAGAAGAGCTCATAGGTGAATGAACTTGCTCTCGATGAAAGGTTTGGTGAAGATGTCTGCAACCTACTCTGAAGACTGGAAAAATATCAAGTCAATGACCTGATTATGAATAAGCTCCTAAATGAAATGCATGTGAATCTCTATGTGCTTGGTCCACTGGTGCTAAATTGGATTCCTGAAAATTTGAATGGTACTCTGGTTGTTACAATAAATGATGGTGGGTTGCCTGATAGGAATGCCAAACTCAAAAAGAATCCCCTAAAGCCAAATAGCCTTAGTAGCTGCATTAACAACTCCTCTGTACTCTACCTCTGTGGATGATATAGCAATAGCATTCTACTTCTTGCTAGACCAACTAATAGGACCTGAATCTAGAGAGAAATTGTAATTAGAAGTGGACTTGCGAGTTTATGAATCGCCAACCTAGTCTGAATTTGTATATCCAACCAAGTCAACCTCTATGCCAAATCTATAATGAATCCCATATCTATGTGAACCCTGTATGTAATGCAAGATCCTCTTAGTTGCTTTCCAATGTAGCTCATGAGGTTTCTACATAAATCTAGAGACAAGTCCCACTGTATATGATATGTCAGGCCTGGTGTGAGTCAAGTAGATGAGACTACCAACAAGTTTTCGATACCGAGTGGCATCAACCAATGGTGAAGAACAATCAGCCTCAAGCTTGACTCTTGATAGAAAGGGAGTCGGAGATGGCTTACAATCAGCCATGTGAAACCAAGCCAATAAGTCAAGAGCATACTTAGGCTGTGTAAGAGAAATCCCTGAATCTGACTGTGAGATCTCAATGCTAAGGAAGTAGTGCAAAAAACCCAAGTCTGTCATGTCAAATCTATCCTGGAGAGATGCCTTCACTACTGCAATAGCTGATGAAGAAATCTTGGTGATCAAAAGGTCATCAACATATAGAACCAAAATCAAGAGCAAATCATCCTACCGCAAGTAGACATTGGGATCAAAATGGCACCTAGTTTTCGATATCGAGTGGCATCAACCAATGGTGAAGAACAATCAGCCTCAAGCTTGACTCTTAATAGAAAGGGAGTCAGAGATGGCTTACAATCAACCATGTGAAACCAAGCTAATAAGTCAAGAGCATACTTAGGTTGTGTAAGAGAAATCCCTGAATCTGACTGTGAGATCTCAATGCTAAAGAAGTAGTGCAAGAAACCCAAGTCTATCATGTCAAATCTATCCTGGAGAGATGCCTTCACCGCTGCAATAGCCGATGAAGAACTCCTGGTGATCAAAAGGTCATCAACATATAGAACCAAAATCAAGAGCGAATCATCCTACCGTAAGTAGACATTGGGATCAAAATGGCACCTAGTGAAACTTATTGTGAGAAGGAAGGAATCCATCTTGGCATACCAAGCCCAAGGGGCCTGTTTGAGGCATAGATAGATTTCTTAAGTCTGCATACTAAGGAAGAATCCTGAACAAATCTTGGTGGCTGCTCCATGTAGATCTCCTCCTCTAGGTCTTCGTGAAGAAAGGCACTCTTCACATCCATTTGGCACCCATCCCAACCATGTGCTGTGGCAATAGCCAAGGTGAGTCAGATAGAAGTTATCTTTGCAATGGGTGCAAAGGTCTCTGAGTAGTCAATGCCTACCATGTGTGAGAAACCCTTGGTGACCAATCATGCCTTGTACTTATCAATCGACCCATCTGCTATAAACTTGGTTTGATATATTCACCTACGTCAAACCATCTTTCTTACCTTAGGAAGTGAAGTCAAATCTCAAGTGTGATTTTTTATTAAGGAAGAATATTCTTCCTCCATAGCACTATCCCAATCAGGTAGCCCAGATGCTTCTCAAAAAGTCTGTGGATCTCTGTAAAAATCTCTCCTAGTACGTATGTCATCTACGGTATCTCCTGCCCAAGTACCAACACTCTCAAGTGTCTATCTGGCCCAAAGTGGCCCAGAAGTGGGTGAGTCAGGTGCTAAATCCTCATCCTCTAACTGACTAGAGGTGGATGACCCTGCATCACTATCCTCGTTGTCTAAACTTGAAGAAGAAGAAGATGTCTCTAGCTCAAGAACCTGCTATGGCTAATCTGAATCTGATGAGGAATCATCATGAAGAAGTAGATCAGATGAGGGAGAATAAGTGTCAAGTGTTGAGTCTCTAAGACTCTCCTGAAAATGGACACTTCTCTCAATGAACAACTCATGAGTGACTGGATCTACAAGGCGATATCCCTTAATACCATCCGAATATCCTATAAAGATGCAAGGCTTAGACTGACGTTCCATAGCTTTGCATTTCTTTTTCAGAATGTGGGCCATGGCTGGGGATCTGAAAACCCTAAGGTGCTCAACATCAGGTTTCCTTTTATGCCAAGCTTTAAAGGGTGTTATTCCTTTCAAAGCTTTGTGAGGGACCCTATTTTGAATGTAACAAGCACAATTGATGGCTTTGGCCCAGTAATGTGGTGCTAAGGATTTAGAGTGAATCATACAACTACCCATCTCTTTCAAGAACCTATTTTTGCATTCTGCAACCCCATTTTGTGAAGGACTATAAGTGACTGTGCACTGTAATTCAATCCCTTCTGTGGTGCAAAACTACTCAAACCTATTACTGACATACTCCCCTCCATTATCAGTTCGAAGAACCTTGATGGATTTCTCACTCTATTTCTCAACAAGAGCCTTGAAGTCTAGAAAATTTTCAAACACTTCAGACTTTTGTTTGAGAAAATATATCCAAGTGTACCTAGAGAAATCATCAATGAAAGTGAGGATGTACTTGGCCCTTGTGAAAGATGGTTTGGGAAAGGGTCCTGATACATCACGTGGACTAACTCCAAAGGTTGTGAAGCCCTCCAAGCTTTGCCTTTGTTAAATTTTGATTCAAGATGCTTCCCAAGGGAGCACCCCTCGCAAAGTCCTTTTGAGAATTAGACACGAAGCAAGCCAATGACCATGTTAGTTTTGCAAAGTTGCTCAAGGTAGCGGTAGTTAAGGTGGTTAAACCGCTCATGCCACAAATTGCTAACTCCATCTGAATGAGTCAACAATGCTATTGGAGAAGAATTTGGTGCAACATGTGAGAAGGTGTATAACCTTGCTTGGTGATCTGCCCTACCCACTGCCATTGTAGTATCACTATGCAACTCCCTAATAGCCACTAAATCTGGTGAAAACTCAACTCTCATGCCCTGACCAATGTGAGTGATTTGGTACACTGATAGGAGATTGGTTGAAAGAGAAGGAACACTTAGAACATTATTGAATGTTCCTCCTTCCATTTCAACTGACCCTCTCCCTGCAACATAAATTGATGTGTCATCACCTAAACTAATTGAAGTCATGCTACAAGGCTCTAAAGATGAAAACTCAACTAGTGAAGAGCCCATGTGGTGAGAAGCACCCAAATCAATGACCCATGATGTTGTAGAAGCTATAGTTTCTAGAAGGGCCTTGCCCTTTTCTTTCTCCTTACCCTTGCCTTTTGCCTTGGTAGAATCTTGGGTAATTGAATTTTGCTTGATGGACTCAGGAACACCTATGTTGTTCTTCTCTAGAAGATGAGTTAGGTGATCTATTTGTTTCTTCATGCATTTGTGTTCATCATGCCTTATCTTTTTAAAATAGGCACACTTAACCTTCTCCTTCTTAGGTTTAGCATTGGAGGAGGAAGACTCAGTGTTGTTTTTGGCAGGATTGTTGTTTTCTTTCTTCTTCTCCTTGTCCTTGTTCTTTTTTTTCTTCTCCTTTGTTGAAGTCTTATTCTTACCATTTCCTGCTATCAAAGCTTGGGGTTGAGTAGACTTCATTGTGCCCATTTGAATTAGCTTATCTTGCTCCCTAGTCAAGTCGGCAATGAATGAATTCAAAGAAGGCATTTTCCATGTAGTGCCAAGGGCACTTTTTGTGGCATGGAAAGTGGAGACAAAGACTGAATAGCTTGGACCTAACTTTGTGAGAATAGAAAGGATGAGTTGATCATCTTTCTTCTCTAGCTTGAATTATTTCAATTTCAATCTAAGGGCCTTAAACTTAGTGAAGAAGTCCTGTAGGGTGTCAAAGTTGCTGGGACTTAGACTTATGAGTTCGTTTTCAAGCTCATGTCCTCTCATCTCATCAAGCTTCTCAAATAAGAGTTCTAAGGTGTCCCATATGTCTTTGGGAGTCTTGGAGGTTTATAAATGGAAGAGAAGTTTTGGAGACACATACAAGCTTAGTAATCCATAGGCTTCATCACTACAGTTGTACCACTTGACCTTTTCAGCATCAGTGTTGGGTTCTACTTCAGTACCCATGGTGATCCTATACAACCCTTTGCTTCTAAGAATGATTGAAATTTTAACCTTCCATTCATGATAGTTGAAGGGTGTTAGGGTTTTAAGTTGAAAAGAATCCATTTTAAGCTGAATTTAGGTGAAATTGTGTTGATTGCAAGTTGTGAAATTATGCAGAAAGGAGAATGAAATCAAAGATTTACAAGTTGTGAAAAGCAATCACACCCCCCCAAAATATTGAGCCCCCCCCCAAATATGTAAGTGCACTCTCAAAAGACGTTGGGCTCAGTTGAGAATGCGTCTTAGAGTAATCAGTGCAAGACTTAAACAAACAGGACGTCGGACTCAGCCGAAAATGCGTCCCGAGAGACCCAAATTTTAGGCACTTTATAAACTAGTACATTTTTGACAAATAACAAGTCTACACTATGGATAATTGAATTACAAACACTTTTTCAAAAAATGGCACCTAAATCTGAGCTACCGTTTGCAAGATATTAAAGGTTCAATTTTTTCGTAAACTAGTGTTTTTGCAAAAAAAAGCACTAAAATATTAAAAAAGTGCCTATTTTGAGAGAGAAATTGGCCTTCCAACCACTTATTGGATTCGGCATAGAATGACGAATCTAAAAGAGGTTTGTGTGAGGGGAAATTGGCCTCATGCCAACCCGGGCCTCACCCTTCGTCTTTGACATGGGAAGATACAAGTTTTAAATGAAAACCCCCAAATTATCAAACTGTCTAAAAAACTAAATATTTAGTCAAATTGACTGATTTTTTTTTACAAGTCAATTTTTAACTAAAAAAATAAATCAAAGATAGAATTGATGGATGCCAAATGTCCAAGGGCCCACATGGGACGCTAAGCAAGGAAGGGGCGCCAAAAAAGCACAGTCCAGATTTTGCTTGCAGAAAAGACAAAAGAAAAATTTGCAAACCTGCTGGACGCCGTACGATTGATGGTGCCTTGCTGAAAGGACTGCTGTTGCTGCTTGGCATGGAGTTTTAGAAGCTTGGTGCAGACCAGAAGAGTGTCCAACTTTGCAGAAGCTTGGCGCAATTGTGCAGAAGCTTGGCGTGGTTGTTGCTGAGTGCTGTGCTTGGACTGAAGCAAAAAGTATGTTTGACTAGAAGAGTTTCCAGCGCCCTCACCAAAAAAAGAACTCAACAAGCAGCTCACAGCAGAGGTGGCGCACAGGTCAGAGGTATAAAGAAGCTTGCAACAAGGGCGGCCCCAACAGCTTGCAACAAAGTCAGCCCCTCCAACGTCCAAGAAGCAAACCAGATTGCAGAGATCTTATCTTTTTCCTGTAGAATGACCAAAAGAAAAGAAATTTTACTACCTTTGCTAAAGCCACAATAGATCTAGACAAGATGTCTTGGTAAATTCTAACTCAGAAGTAATTTTTTGAACAAGTTTTTGTATGGATTTGCATGAGTTTTCAAAAAACTCTACCAAAACAATGGAGTTAAACAAAAAAACTACTAAAAAAACAAAGTAAGAATTTTAGAATAGCATAACCAGACACATGATTACCAGAGTGGCTCTGATACCATATCGGAGTTGTTGCCATTATCCGGATAATGCGAATGTAATGGAGATGTGATCACACGAGATGAAGCAAGTGCACACCACATAGATGCTAAAGCAATTTGAAATTACACAAGAAGATAAATTGCACAAGACAAAATGGAGAAAACCAAAATCTGATTAACATGAGATGGCCAAAGTGAAGAATACATATAGGAGAGCACGTAAGTAACTCCTCCACAAAAGGTGGCCAAGGCACCCCAAGAATAGACTGTAACTCCTCCTTGAAAGGTGGTGACAAGGTGCTAAGAATAGAGAAGTAACTCCCATCAAGGGAGTTACTTATGACATTCTTATGACACATCTATGACACACATCTCCACATAAGCTAGCCTATCCCACAAATGTAGGAAAACTCCATGTAAGCACAAGAAATACAATTTCCCTAATTAAAAAATAAGGAAAAATAAAAAACTACACTAATAGTGACAAAGGATTTGATGGAGTATTTTCACTAAAGGATGCTATCATGAAAGATAATTTGAAGGTAACTAATGTCTTATGGTCATAGTAAGGTACAAGTCTTTAAGTAGCCTAAGCCTAGTCATGCAATGAAAAAACCTTGTAAAAAGCTATGAGCATAGTGGCTTGGTGAAATGAGTGAACACAGGCATGAGTGATTATATGAGGTTGCTTGAGCATGTATATAAGGAATTGGAGCACTCATGAGAGTCTTAGGATGATCTTATAGTCATAGGACCTTCAGACCAAGTCTACACCTAGACCACTTCTAAAGCTTACCTGACCTAATGAGATATCATGAGATGTTGTCAAGGAATATGAAAGATTTATGGCTATGTTTAATCATGAGATAGGTTTTTTTAGTATGTGAGTGAGGTGTAAATTTCATGTAAATAATCATGAAGGTTAGTTTAAAGGCCTAATGTGGTTTGTAGGTCAAGGTCTATAAGAGCAAAGAGAGAGACAGAGTGTCACCTAATGAGGGGTCATGATTATATTTCAAGGTGTTTGAGATCATGTAAGAATTTTAAGAGGTGAGACATGTTGTTTCAAGTTTGTTCATGTATTTTAAGGTTAAGTTTTGTAAGAGAAGGGATGAAAAGTGGTTTTTAGGTCTCTCAAGTGCACATAATGAAGGGCTCTCAATCCGAGATGAATTTTCTTGTACTCATTAGATCACTAAAAATTTGAATGAGATCCTAATATATTCATTGTAGATGGGTAAATTACCTATATCAAAATTCCATGCATTAGTTTTTGGGTTGATGGGATATGCTTTATGAACAATTATTAAGAAAGGAAACATGTTTAAACCCTCTTAGAACCCTAATAAGGACCCAATGTTCAAGATGTTGATCAAAAGTTCATAGAATGGATTAGTATGATAAGGTAATATATTTTAGGTTTTATTAAACTCTCCCAATCACCTCTATATGTGATTGAGTTATCAGGTGTGTGAGTAGACCCTACAAAAAAGTGCTAATTTCTTGGAGATTTATTGTAACAGTCAGAGTTGACCAAGTCAAAGTATGAAAATAGATGGAGGATTAATATTGAGACTCATTTTTTATTTACATGAAAGTTTATAGATATTTTATATCCCTCAAGTGTGATAAATTGGTCATCCAAGTTAGCCAGTCACTAACAGGACTAATGATGTAAATAGTGAAAAACCCAGACAACAATGAGAAGATGACTATGAATGTGTTATCATGATAGAATGATGAAAAAAAGTGTATAGATATGTTGTTTAAATTTTTTAATACATGTTCATGTTGGATATAAGTTTTTTATGTCAGTGAATATAGTGAAAAAATTGCTCACAAGTTGACCTATCTAGTTTAGATAAGATAGTGAGATATAGGGTCATGAGATTGGTCTGCAAGACCAATATTTTCCATTTGATTATATTATATGTCTATATGATAATGATATAATTATCTCATAGGATAATATACATTCATCATAAGTCATTTAAGATGTCTATACATGTGTTGGAGGTCTGAGTCACCATGACTGGTCTTTGAGGAAAACTAGCAGTTTTGAGTGAATGAGCTGTAGAGGTGCTTTTGAGGTTCTATGCCCTATAGGATGAAGTATAATAAACTTGATGAATTTTTTGAGGTATTTGAGGTTATATTTATGTCATATATTATGATGTTTTTGTGACTAAATAATGTATTATCTTTAGCCATTCAAGACAGACCTTTATGTGTGTGTGTGAAGGCCTAATGTAAACAATACTAATGGTGTGCTTGAAGTGGTGGTTGGAGATAAAAAGTGTCATGGACCTAAGATTATTTTAGTATGGGTCTATTTGAGTGGTATATGAAGTGTTCCTTATTTATATGTATTTTTAAAGTGTTCCAAGGAGAGCAAAGGGTAACATGCACTAATGAAGGCCTAATTGAATTAGGTCTCCTTAAGGCCGAAGAGAGGTTTTGGTCTTTTATGATATGACTAACCTATTGTAATGATTGATTCATATATGAAAAATATTATAAGAAATATTTTAAGGGTAATCTAAGTGTACAAGTATGTGTGTCTGACCAAGAGGTGTGTGATCTAGAAGATTGTATAAGAACATGGCCTAATATGCCTAATTGGTAAGTTAGTGAGATTAAGAGTGTAAGCGAAGGAAATATCACTTTGAATAAATAAATGAGGTCTTTTATACCATAATATGGGTGTAAATAAACTATAATGAATATATAATATGGATATTGTAAATGAATATCAAGGTCATATGACCTAATATGTCTTGAAGACACCTAGTTGAGCGAAGAAGCCTATAAGGCAGTTTGAGAGGGATAAAAGAGTGAGAAGATATAAAGAAGGTGATAATCATCTGTTGTGTGATAATTTTTTTTTAAGGTGATAAAAATTTTCATGTGGTTTATTTGGTTTTGAGTCATCTAGGGGGTTAGTGCCTCCTTACAGGTTGGTGCTTGTTAAAGCCTAGTTGAGTGGATGCTTGACTAGTTGGGGTTGGTGCTCAATATGGAGTTGGTGATTCACTAAAGTTTGGTTTTTATATTATAGGATTGTATTAAATTTGAATATATTAGTGGGTTTTATTTCCTTTTAGGTTTTCCTACATATGTAATGTGTTTCATGATTTTGTATGGTTCCATATGCTTTGCTAGATGTTCATGATTGTAAGAATGGTTCATGCATGCTTAAGTATAATTGATTGAATATTTTGAAGACATTGATTCACCCAACCCCATCTTAGTGATTTTTATTCCAATAATTTATATCATATCCTAGTCCTTTGAATCAAGTCTAACAGCTATAAGGTGATCCTAAGAAGCACAAGATGTCTAGTGATAAAAAAGAAGACATGTATGATGAAGAAGTCTACTATGATAGTTAAGAAGGAGAAGCTGAAGTAGACATTGAATATGAGCTCATAATTAACCTTAATGATTTTAAACATAAAAATAAGACTATCAAGGATATCAAAAATTAGTTAGAAGGTATCTATACAAGGTTTAGATCAAAGGAAGTTGAGTATGACCAGTTGAAGACAAAGCTAGATTCCTTGAAGGTTGAGATTGAGCAACTCATAGAAAAGATAATAAAGTTTGAGAAAGAGTGTGAGAAGTCATAAAAATTTAATAGTACCAACATGAAAAGACCAATTAGGTATCCTAATGCAATAATGGAGAATTTATCATAGAACTATGGGAAAAGAAGTGATCAGTCAAGAGGTAAGTACATCAATGTTGTTTGCTACAGTTATCATAATATGGGACACATTTAAAGATTCTATTTTAATAGAGTTAGAGGGACCTCAAGATTCAAAAAGATATATGAATCTCCTAGAGTGCATGAGAAGGATCAAACATTGACATGAAAGCCAAAGTAAGTTAGGACTAGTCATATTGAACCCAAGAGTCAAGATGGACTATTTGCTAAGGAGGAACAAAAGAATAAAATGGATTATATGCTAGCTTAGATTAAATTTAACATTCAAGATGAAGGAATGAAATGGTTTATAAATATTGGTTGCTCAAGCCACATGATAGGAGACAAAAATAAGTTAATCTCATTGAAGAAGAATGTTACAGGAACAATGAGGTTTAGAGACAACACAACTGCCAATATAGTTGGCAAGGGTATCTTGAGTTTGGATAGTGGGAAGACCAAGACACAAAATGTGTTGTATGTGGAAGGTTTGAAGCATAACCTACTTAGTGTAAGTCAAATGTGTAATCAAGGACACACAATAACCTTTCATGACATAGGGTGTGAGATAAGGAGAGCCAAATCAAGAAGGATAATTGCCAATGCTAAGAGGACTGAGAACAATCTATATGTCTTTAATGATATCAAGGAGAGATGATTTATGATCATGGTGGATGAAAGTTGGATATGATACAAAAGGTTAGGTCACCTAAACTTTGATAATTCAGTTAAGATAAGCACTAAGAATTATATGAAGAACATGCCTAAGATAACCAAACCTATAAACATACTTTACAAGGCATGTCAACATGATAAGCAAACTAGAAGAAGGTTAAATTTGAAGGAGTAATCTACTACAATACCCTTGTATTTGATACACACTAATCTCTATGAGCTTACAAGAATTCAAAACATTCAAGGAGATAACTACTTCATGTTACTCATAGATGACTACATAATAATTAATTGGGTAGCTTTATTGAAAGAAAAGTTAGAAGATCTTGACAAGTTCAAGGCATTCAAGGCTCTTGTTGAGAATGAGAAGAATGGGAAGGTCAAGTGTATAAGATCTGATAGAGGAGGAGAGTTTTGGTCTAATGAGTTTGATGAATTCTATGAGGTTCATGGAATAAGGAGATAGTTCTTAGAAATTAAGACACCTTAGCATAATGGGGTAGTGTAAAGAAAGAATAGGACAGTTCAAGATATGTCTGGAACTATGATAAATGACTCTATATTATGAATTGTGGAAAGGTAGACTTGTTAATGTGGAATAATTTAGAGTGTTTGGGAGAAAATGTTTCATCAAAATAGATGATGAAGACTTAGGAAAGTTTGATTCCATAAATGATGAAGGTATATTCTTAGGATACTCATCAATTAGATCAGCGTATAGATGTTATAACAATGGTTTATAGAAGATAGTAGAAAGCACCAATGTGAATATTGATGAGACAAGGAAACCACACTCACAATCAAAGGATACTTTAGAGAATATAGAATTCAATAATGAAGAGGAAACTATAGAGTTGATGAGGAAGAATAAGAATTTAAAGAGAGACAGGACTTAAAAGGCCCCTCAAGATAGATTCAAGGAGATCATCTTGAATCTTAAATCATTGGAAACAAGAATGCAGGTATGCAAATAATGAGAAGACTAGTAATTAATTTAAATCAAGAGAATGTTACTCTATTGTATAAGATTGAACTTAAGAATATTATAAAATCAAGAAAAGACAAATTTTGGATAGGAGCTATGAATGAGGAGTTAGACCAAATAGTGAAGAATGAGACTTGGGAATTAGTTCCTAGGCCTAAAGACAAGAATGTTATTGGCACAAAATGGGTGTTTAGAAACAAGTTAAATGAAGATGGAGAAGTCAATAGGAATAAGGATAGATTGGTATGCAAGGGATATGCACAGTTGAAGGGGTAGACTTTGAGGAGACCTTTACAACAGTATTAAGATTGGAGGCAATCATATTATTTTCTAGCATATGCAGGATTCAAATGGTTTAAGATATACTAGATGGATGTCAAATATACCTTTTTAAATGGGAATTTAGAAGAGGTGTACATAGAGAAACCTGAGGGGTTATCACTATCAGGTGATAAGGACTATGTTTGTAGATTAAAAAAGGTTCTTTATGGTCTAAATCAAGCTTCTAGAGATTGGTATGCTAGGTTGGATAGGTATCTATTGGATCAAGGATTCAAAAGAGGAGTTGTAGATAGTAATTTATATATAAAATTAGAAGATGACCATCAATTGATAGTAGTTATCTATGTGGATGCCATCATCTTTGGTGGAAATAATGAGAACATGACCAAGGTATTTTTAGAGGTGATTAAGAAAGAGTTTGAGATGTCCATACTAGGAGAACTATCATTATTTCTTGGGTTGTAAATCATTCAATCTGAAAAAGGTATATTAATTTCATAAGCCAAGTACATAAGAGATATGTTGAATAAGTTTGATATAGAAGATTGTAAGGTAGTTAGTGCACCTATGATCATAGGGTGTAAGTTGAGTAAGGAAGATGAGTCTCCAAAGGTAAATGAGATGTGATATAGGTCAATGATTGGAAGTTATCTATACACCACTACCTCTAACCTGACATCATATAAGCAATAGGTCTTGTGGGAAGGTTTCAAGTAGATCTAAAGGAAAAGTATCTGTAAGCAGTCAAAAGGATACTTAGGTATCTCAAGGGGACTATGGAGTATGGGTTATGGTATCCAATGAGCAAGGAGTTCAATTTGATATCCTATATAGATGCAGACTGGGCAAGAAGTCTAGATGATAGGTAGAGTACTAGTGGAGGAGCTTTCTTCTTAGGTGGGTGCTTAGTTTCATGGATAAGTAAGAAGCAACCATCAATAGCATTATCCACTTGTGAGGCTGAGTACATTGTAATAAATTCATGTTGCACTTAGGTCCTATGGATGAGATAGACTCTAAAAGACTACAAGGTGGAGTATGATGATCCTAGCCCTATCTATTATGATAATAAAAGTGATATAAGCATTTCAAAGAACCCTGTCATGCACTCAAGGACTAAGCACATTCCCATCAGGGATCATTTTATAAGAGAGTAGGTAAGTGATCAAAGTGTTAGAATTGAATATGTTTTTATACATGATCAGAGTGTAGACTTTTTGACCAAACCACTTCCAAAGGTAACATTTGAATACCTAAGATAAGAATTGGTGTAATTCCTACCCTATAATAATTGAAGAATATAATTACTTAGGGGGAGATAATTAGGTGGTTCCTTAGCTCCAAGAGTAGGTGAATTGTTCCCAAAAGGTATGCATGGAGATAAGGGGATCATGTTTTTATTATGACTCATAAACTCATAGTCTTATATGTTGAATATTTTGGTTGCAAGGAGAGTGATCCAAGGAGTTGCAGACATTAATTTGTCATTTATGTCAAAGTGGGATAAAATTCAGAATGAGGGAGAAGTTTCTTATTGAGATAAGTTTCTGAGAGTGGTTGCCATCAATGACAAAATGGGATATTGTTGAAGTATTATCATTGATGTCAATGGTACATCTTGCATAAGGTTGTTGTCATTGAGAGAGTGTGCCTAGTTGGAAGTGTGTTAATGTGACAAAGGGCATTGATGGAGTGTTTTCACTAAAGGAGTTTTTCATAAAATATAATTTAAAGTTAAATAATTCCTTATGGTTGCATGAAGGTACAAGTCTTTGAGTAGCCTAAGCCTAGTCATGGCATGAAAAGACCTTGTAAAAATGTATGAGCATAGTGTCTTAGTGAAATCAATGCACATAAGCATGAGTGATTGGATGAGGTTGCTTGAGCATGTATATAAGGCATTGAAGCACTCATGAGAGTCTCAGGATGAGCTTACAATGGTAGGACCTTCAGACCAAGTATGCTCCTAGACCACTTCTAGACCCTACCTGACCTAATGAGGTATCATGAGATATTGTCAAGGAATATGAAGGATGTATGGTTGTGTTTAAGTTTAATAATGAGAGAGGTTGATTTAGTATGTGAGTGAGGTGTAAAGTACATGGAAAGAAGCATGAAGGTCAATTTTAAGGCCTAATGTGGTTTGCAGGTCAAGGTTTAGAAGAATAAAGAGAGAGAATATGGCCTAATGAGGGGTCATGATTATATTTCAAGGTGTTTGAGCTCATGTAAGAATTTTCAGAGGTGATTCATGTTGTTTCAAGTTTTTTCATGTAGTTTGAGGTCAAGGTTTTCAAGAAAAGGCATGAAAAGTGGTTTTTAGGTCTCTCGAGTGCATAGAATGAAGGGTTCTCAATCCAAGAAGGATTTTATTATGCTCATTATCTCATAAAAAATTTGCATGGGCACCTAAAATATTCATAGTATATGGGGAAGGGTCCTATCTCAAAATTCTAGGCATTAATTTTTGGGTTGAGGGGCTATGCCTTATGAATGATTGTTAAGAATGGAAATAGGTTTAAACCCTCTTAGAACCCTAATAAGGACCTAATGTTGAAGATGTTGATCAAAAGTGCCTAGAATGGATTGGTATGCTCAGGTAAGATACTGGAGGTTGTATTAAACTCTCCTAGACACCTTTTGATGTGATTGAGTTGTTAGGTGCGTGAGTAGATCCTAAGGAAAGTGCTAATTTCTCAAAGATTTATTATAGTAGTCAAAGTTGACCAAGTCAAAGTATGAAAATGGATGGAGGATGAATATTAAGACTCATTTTTTATTTCCATGAAGGTTTATAGACATGTTATAACCCTCAATTTTTCTAAATTGGTCATCCAAGTTAGCCAGTCGTTAACAAGACTAATGGTGTAAATAATGAAAAACCTAGGCAACAGTGAGAAGATGATTAAGAATATGTTATCACGATAGAATGATGAAACAAAGGGTAAAGAGATGTTTTTAAAGACTTTTAAGACATGTTAATGTTATATAAAAGTTTATAAGGTTATTGAATATAGTGAAAAAGTTGCTCACAAGTTGCCCTATCTGGTTTAGATAAGATAGTGAGATATAGGGTCATGAGATTGGTCTGCAAGACTAATATTTACCATTTGAATATATTATATTTATATTTTATAATGATATAATGATATAATATGATCATATACATGAATCAAAATTCATTTAAAATGTATATATAGGTGTTGGATGTCTGAGTCACCATGACTGGTCTTTGAGGAAAATCGACAGTTCTAAGTGAGTGAGTTGCAGAGGTGCTTTTGAGGTTCTATGCCTTGTGTGATGAGATATAATGAAATTGGTGAAGTTTTTTAGGTCTTTTAGGTTATTTTTATGTGATATATTATCATGGTTGTGTGACTAAATAATGTATTATCTTTAGTTATTCAAGATAGACCTTTTGTGTGTGTGAAGGCCTAATGCAAACAATACTAATGGTGTGATTCAAGTAGTTGTTGGAGATAAAAAGTTTAATAGACCTAAGATGAGACAATTATGAGTATATTTTAGTGGTATATGAAGTTTTCCTTCTATATATGGTGTTTTAAAGTGTTCTAATGAGATCAAAGGGTAACGTACACTAATGAAGGCCTTACTGAATTATATCTCCTTAAGGCCTAAAAAAGGTTTTGGAATTTTATTGTATGATCAACCTATTTTAATTATTAATTAATGTATGAAACATATTATAAGACCTATTTTAAGGGTAAACCAAGTGTGAAAGTGTATGTGGCTAACCAAGAGGTGTGTGAGCTAGAGGATTGTGTAATAACAAGGCCTAATAGGCCTAATAGGTAAGATAGTGAGATTGAGAGTGCAAGCAAAGGAAATAACACTTTAAAGAACTAAAGGAGGTCCTATAGACCATAATATGGGTGTAAATAAACTATAATGAATATCTAATAGAGATAATATAGATTAATATCAAGGTCACATGACCTAATCTATCTTGAAGAGACCTAGTTGAGTGAAGAAGCCTAAAAGGCAGCTTGAGAGGGATAAAATAGTGAGAAGAGATAAAAAAGGTGATCATCATCTATGGTGTGAGAAATAAGGTTTTTTAAAGGTGATCAAAAGTTTTAGGTGGTTGAGTTGGTGTTGATTCATCTAGGGGGTTTGTGCCTTCTTGTAAGTTAGTGCTTGTTAAAGCCTAGTTGAGTAGGTACTTGACTAGTTGGGGATGGTGCTCCATGTGGAGTTGGTGCTTAACTAAAATTTGGTTTTTATCTTATAGGAATGCATTCCATTTTTAGAGATCAATGGGTTTTTTACCCTTGAGGGTTTCTTACATATATAATGTGTTTCATGATCTTGTATGGTTGCATATGCTTTGCTAGATGTTCATGATTGTATGAATGGTTCATGTATGCTTAAGTGGAATTGAATGAATGTTTTGAAGACACTGATTCACCCACCCCCACCCCCTACCCCCCCCTCTTAGTTATTGTGCTTCTAACACAATAATCTCTAAAAGTCTCAAGATTAGGATCCAACTCTATTCCAATGTTCTCTTAAATCTTTCTCAAGGGTTCTTGGTATACTTTACTTGATCCACTAGGTAGAGCATCTTGTAGAATGTGCTTGCCTTCCCATTGCAAGATATTTATGTTACATAGTATTTCTTTTTCAACTTGATCTACAATTTGAACTAGTTTTGGTTCAAGTTCCTATTCTGGTTTAAATAATACTTCTAGGTTGATATCTCCATCACTATCACTATACTATGTCAATTACTCTATTATTATATTACATGGCTTAACAAGAGCTTGTTCTTGTTGACTAGCCTTATAATTGTGAAGTGCAAAATTCAAATCATGCGCTACTTCCTGTTGGGATGATGATTCAGCTATAATGGTTAAGTCTTCAACTCATCCATGACATATAAATATTTTGATCTTCTATAGGGCATTTTGTACCACTGGATTATCATCTTCGAACATAAAAGTTTGATTAAAATATTGATGCACTTACACCCAATGCTTGGTCTCTATTCTGTGTTCTTGGTGCAAATACCAAGCCATTGGTAGAGCTACTAATGTATGACTGAAAATGTGTACCCAATATCTTGGATCTAATATGTAAGTATTCCATATATCCACACACTGATGAATATGTAACTCAAGACACTGACCTTATTGAAATAAAGGTCATTTTAAATTCATAGTAACTAGTAACTAGAATCTCACATGTAAAAATTTTCATGCTTCCTCCCAATGAATTTTTTGGGTTTTTGTGCACTACCCACCAAGTTGTACTAGTCCATTTTAGTGCATAACTAAGTGTGATGACTTATTGTTCTACCTCTTGCACATGGTGTTCGATCTTCAATATAAAAGGATTAAGATCATCTATCATAAAGTATTGAGGTATCAGATGTTCAACAATGAACACCATGCACAAAGGCTAGATCTCATGGTCTTTCCAAACCCAGTTCAACATAGGCATATCTGAGTCACCACTTATGGATGATGTCATTTACCAAGGTAGAAAACCTTTTGGAGTAGGCTATGTGTAATCCAATATTATTTCATTTGTATTATATAATAAATATACTTTAGATTTCATGGGAGAGCACATTAATAGAGAAGCACATTCTTCTATCTAAACTTACCTGATTGGAGACTTTTTGATAACATGATTTTACACTAGTCACTCTTTTTGCTACAAAATTTATGATTGTCTAACTTGATACTCTACAAATTAAAAAATAATTTACCTTTCATTTGTGCTAACCTTAAACGAACTATTATTCCCATAGGCACAATGAGACTCTAGTTATTTTGGGATGATATATGGTTTTTTCTCAAATTTATTAAGGGGTATAACTACTATCTTATCCCTTTGATGCGCCTATAGCCAATTATGCAAAGTTTTAATGGTCATTTAGCCATCATAAGCCCATTTATTACTTATTAAGGTAGGATAATGGGTCTCTACTATTTTCATATCAATGACATACAAATTTACACACAAACTGAGCTCTGCTACTTTGATCTCAACATAGCATAGCCTTCTAATGGGTTCCACCCTACCATAATCCACCAATCTAAGAGTAAATAGACTGTATCTTAAGGTAGGTTGACCAATGGCTTCCCAAGTTGATTGCATAATCATATTGACTATGCTACCAAAGTCAAATATTGCATTCAAAATCTCATATTTGGCCATCTCAATGTCCATGTGAGAATCAACATCCCAAGGTTTTTTAGTCTTAACATACCATACTACTTTGTCAATATGTTATTGGCTTTATTATACACACTCTAAAAGATGATACAAGAAATTAGTGATGTTTTTTAAAATACCTTCATTATGTAAGGTGCTAAGTAACTTCAATAGATCTATTAAGGCAATCACCACAACCTCTTTTCTCATGATTATTACAATTTTCTTGTACATTTGAGCACTAATGGCTGCATTATCACCTTTAGAAGCTAGTTATTGTTGGATTTATTATAGAACATGCACAACTTGGTACATTAATTTTTATAGTAATAATATCAAGATATTTATACCACTGTAATTTTTTAATCCCTTAATTTGGTGGCATTTCTAATGGTGGTAACCCTTTTTCTAGTCTTTGTTTCTTGATTATTACTTATAGAAAGACATTCTCCTTTGGTTGTACATTAATCATGTTTACATTATGCACTGTCTTCTCCTTCTTTTGTTGCTTAAGCATTGGATAATATTCTATTTGATGCTAACTTTTAACTCTAAAGTATACATAATGTATTTATCTATGTGGATTAGTAGGGAAATTCCTCGCATAGTGGTTTTATGTTTCATAGATAATATTGCATAGGTGGTCGGGTTTGGTAATTTTCATTATTACAGCCTTATTTATATCCCTTGTGATATATTCCCTTGTAACTTCCCCTTATATCCACCTCTATTTTGTTGGTATCCAAAACTTTGTTTGTTTCCCACCATACCCTCCTTATTGGATTTATTGAGCATCATCCACACCAAATTGGTATTGAGAATAACTTAGATCCTAATTAGATGGTTGTTGCTAAAGGTTTATATTAGTCTAAGGCTATTGATACTAACCATAATATTGATAAGATGGAAATGATGTATTATTCTAACTTTCTAGAGCCTATGATTGATACTGGGGTGATGAAGGCATACATCTAGGGCTACCTTGAGTCACACTTATCATATCCACTTCTAGTCCTAGAATGACCTGCTTCATAGTCAACATTTGTTGTGATGCCACTACAAAGACATTATTATTAATATATTCCTTCAACTCCTATAATGCCTGATAATTTTTTTCATCATGGTTGGTAGACTTAAATAAATTATTAAAAAAACCTTGTGATTTTTGTATGTAGTGTGGTAAGAGACGGCACTTGGAATTTGTATTCCCTACTACACTGCATATCAAAAAAAAATCATTGTTAAGTTTAGGATAATAATTTATATGATGTCATTCATGTCCGCACTCTGTGCACCATAATCTTAGTTTAGGCTTATCTTTCTCATGCATCTCATCCATTCTTCTCATAAATGAATCTATCTTGGCCTCAACCTTATAATTAGATAAGGGAACATCCCTATAATATTTGATTTATTCTAATTCTAAAATAATAGATTGAACATCAACTTTGTTCAGGTACTGGGTTTGCACAATAGCAAATCTAATTCTTGGTTGCAACCATTCTATGAACCAAGAAACCTTATCTTTGTCTTCTAAAATGAATTTAATCCTATTCATGACATCAAAAAATCTTTGATCATATTTTGAAACTGATTCATCAGACTTTTGCCTAATCTCCTTTAAATTTTGAATGGTTTGGCTAGTACATTTCTTTACCTTAAATTCTATTACTAACAAGTTTTTGACTTATGAAAAGTCAAGGCTATTTAAATTTATTTTATAGATTTACTCTAAGGCTCATCCTGATAAATCCCCTTTGAGTTTTCACCTCTTAACATCATCATATGTGACCCTTTTTATAATTTATTTCATGTCGTAAGTCACTAAATACTGCTCAAGATCTATAGACCCATGATATCGCATTAAGTTCACAATCATACCTACATTGAGTGACATAGTTAGTACACTTGTGATTGTTACCATGTTAGGAACCCATGCCCTACCCTTCTATTTGCATTATTAGTGTATTAGTCACTATGGATGCATATGATCTGTAGTCATCCCTTAAGCATATTTGAATTATCCCACATATATGAGAAGTAGTATATGTTAGAATAGATTTAATATTTAAGTAAGTGTTGAAGCCCAATGAAGGCATACACAAATATTATTGTATTGAGCTTGCTCAAAGGAGGTTGGCCCCTCTAAGTGGCCTACAATCTAAAGGTTATTTTGGGTTATTTTTCAAAGTTCATTTATATTCTATAGTTTGTAAAAATTTACAAAAGGGTCCTCACATTTGGTATGAGAGAACTTTCTCGACCTATAGGTAGATTTTGGAGATCTTTTTTTCAGCAGTGGCTTTCTAGGAGCTGTGCCATTTATGAAAATATTTTTCCTTTGCCTCTATTTTATACATATTTAGTGGAGGTTTGGATAAGGGTAAATACCTCTCTACATAATTATGAGAATTACTTAGGCATAAGCCCTACAACTCATTGTGAAGACTATCATAGGAACCTCGAAGTAGCTGGCTGATTCTAGAGGACCTACCATCAAAAAAAATAATGACCCCATCTTGATTGACTAGTTTATACCCATGATGTAAACCAATAGCTGTCACTTAGAGGTAAATCCATGGCCATTTTTTTTAGAGAGCAATACTCATTCAGAAAACATTGGTGACCAAAGAGACTCCTTAAAACCCTTAGGAAGCTAGATAGACTTGGAGCCCATATCCAAAATAATAGTTTTAGAAGACTAACAACAAAGTGATCACAATTGAGAAAATTCAGTAACCACACACTTATAGATAGGATTTTGGTAGGATAAATCAAGAGGCAATCTTTTTTTTCACCATATCTCTCCCTCTATAGCTTTGTTGACTCTCAAAATTTCTTGGAACACCTAAAATTCTGTTCTGTACATATTTTTCCTTGAGGGTCCATATTCAATTTCCACTTTTATTAGCCAAAAATCTCAATTTTTTTTTTAAGGTTTTACCATAAATTCTTTAGTTTTTACCTCTTGATTCAAAAATTTACCACAATTTTCCTTTCCCTTTTCTACTCCTCTATCCCTCTTGGACAATTTTTTTAGTTTTTCCATTATGATTCTAAGATTTCCCTTGCCTTCATTAATCCTAACCAGGAGGTGCCAAAAAATTAGTAAATGTAAATTCACCCCTTCTGATTGAACCCAAATTAATTTTTTTATTTACTGACCATGTCTTAGAATGTGTTTTTATATCCCTTTCTAAAAAAAATACTAGTTATGGTAGCCACCTGTGCAGGCACAAAGATCATGGAGGAATAAATTGTAACATTAAAATCCCTGGTCACCAAGTTAACTAATATGATGCATGGAATGAATAAAAAAAATAACCTTTTGATCAAAAAATTAGAGGAGTATTATTCAAATAATAGTTTATATTCTCCCCACACATCATGTGGGAAGAATCTAGACTTTCCATGATTTAGTGGTATAAATCTTACAAGATGGATCTATCATGTCGAGTAATTCTTCAACCTTCATAATACTTGTTTTGTCAACAAAGTCCCAATTGCTTCCTTCCACTTGGAACAAGGACTCCAATGGTACCATTGGTATCTCAAGTTGAATGATGAACCTGATTGGAAGACCTTTTCATCCTTACTTTTGGGAAGGTTTGGTCCCTCGACATTTGAGGACTTTATAGTAGCTCTCAAAAAACTCTACCAAAAAGGCACAATTCATGATTATCAGATTAAATTTGAAAAAATAGATAATAACACTAAAGGGTTATCATATGAATAATTCAAGAGTTATTTTATTAGTATCCTCAAAGATCTAATCTAATTATAGGTGAAAATGTTTTGGTACAACAACATGATGGGCACCTTGGGTCTGACTAAGTTAGCAGAAGATAAACTCTTAGCGCAACGTTGACCTCCCACTTTCCCCTCATAAAGAACACAATGAACCAACTACCAACCATAACAATACCAGTCAAGTGCCTTACTGAGGAAAATATGTGGAATCATAAGGGGAAAGGATTATGTTATAATTGTGATGAAAAATGGGTTAAGGGTCATAGGTGTGTCACATAAAATCTCTACTTGCTAGATGTGGAATCATCACCAAAGTAGGACAACAAGCTTGATATCTAGGAATTCTAGGATGCTCAAGTAGAACAAAGCCTCTCAGAGGAGTCAATGGCTCAAGAGACTCAACTCAAGATCTCTCTATATTCACTAGTAGGTGTTATCACCCCTTAAACCATAAAGGTCAAGGGGTTCTTTAAATTTATCCCTCTCATAATCCTCATTGACTCTAGTAGCACTCAAAATTTCATCAATCCTTACATTGCTAAGTTGGTAGACTAATTTGTACACCCTTGTTCTATCTTTGAAGTCATGATTTCTAATGGGGGAACATTTCCATGTAAAGGGAGGTGTAATAATGTGCATATCATGATAGGTGATTACACTCTTTGCTCATATATGTTTGCCCTACCCTTAGAAAGATGTGATGTGGTCTTAGGGGTGTAGTGGCTCCACACATTGAGACCTATTCTA
Organism: Torreya grandis; assembly: GCA_037957365.1. Lineage (NCBI taxonomy): Eukaryota > Viridiplantae > Streptophyta > Pinopsida > Cupressales > Taxaceae > Torreya > Torreya grandis. Next base: position 422,551 of record JARHVA010003810.1, on the reverse strand, counting down.
TGGGACTTATCTAAGATTTATATATTATAGTGGATAAAATCACACCTTAAAAGGGTTATTACCTAGATCTACTAACATCATTAATTCCCCATTTACAAAAGATTGAGATTGAGCAGCTAGTACAAGAACTTCTCAAGTCTAGATTTATTTACCCTAGCACCAACCCATACTCATCCACAATGATTTTATTATGCAAAAAAGATGGGTCATGGCACCTCTGCATTGACTTATATGTGCTTAACCACCTCACTAACAAAGATAAATTCCTAATTCTGGTCATCGATGAGCTTCTTGATGAGCTCCATGGGGTAATTTTTCTCTCTAAATTAGATATTTGTTTAGGCTATTAGCAGATCCATATGCATGTTAATGAAATTATAAAGTTATCCTTCCACACTCATGATGGTCAATATGAATTATTGGTCATGCCATTTGGACTTACCAATGCCCCTTCAACATTTCAGGCACTAATGAATAAAATCTTTTAGCATTTCATCCATCAATTTGCTTTAGTTTTCTTTGATGATATTTTGATCTATAGTCGTATATAGGCTAAGCTTATCCAAAATATTAACAAGGCATTACAAATTATAATAGATAATAAATTATGTAACAAATAATATAATTTTTCCTTTGGTCAAGAAGTAGTTGAATATCTAGGTCACATTGTTTCAACCAATGGGGTCCATGTGGATCCATAAAAAATTAGTGTCATGCAACATGGGTCTCAACCAACAACCGTCAAGGGCCTTCATGGATTCCTAGGCCTTACATGATAATAACATAAGTTCATCCAGGATTATGGAAAGATCGTATCTCCCTTGACTTCCTTATTGAATAACGATGCATTCACATGGGATGTCACAGTTGACTAGGCATTTGTGGCACTCAAACAAGTTATGTAGCACACCAATTTTGGCCATGCCAAACTTCACCATAAAAAATGATGCCTTCAACAATGGCATGGGTGTTTATATTCTCCTAGAGGGTCATCTTATTAATTTCACTATTAAAGCCCTTTCTAGATGAAATTTGGCTTTGTCTACATACGAAAAGGAAATGATGGCAATTCAACACGAAGTACAAAAATGGCAGCCATACTTACTTGGGAATCATTTTTGTATCAAAATTGATCACCAAAGTTTGAAATATTTCTTGGAACAACAAGTCTTATCACTGACACAATATAAATGGGTTATTGAAATCATGGGCTATGATTATGAGATCACTTACAATACGGGTAAAGATAATTTCATGGTGGATGTTCTCTCATGCACATTTGAGGACCTGAATTCACTTTATACCATCTCCATGCCTATTCCAAAATAATTAGAATTTGTACAGTAAGGGTATATAAATGATCCCTCCTTACACCACCTCATTCAATAATTAGACACTAACCCCTTTGAAATATGACATTATTCATGGGATGGTTCTTCTCTGTGATACAAGGGTCATCTTATGCTTCCCCATAACACATACCTTTATCAATCCATATTATATGAAATCCATGCTTCTCCATCAATAGGTCACTTAGGATTTATCAAAACATATGAGTGGGTATGTTGAAGCTTATTTTATAAGGGAATGAAATGGGAAATTAAATAGATGGTGGCTAAATGTGATACCTACTAATGCAACAAAGGTGAAATAACAATGATTCCTAGTTTGATCGATCCCTTGACCATACTACTAGGATCTAGACAAATATTTTATCAAATTTCATTGAGGGGATCCCTAAATATGGAGGAAAAATTATGATCATGGTCATGGTAAACCACCTCTCCAAATACAGTCATTTTTATGCCCTTAACAATCCCTATACAAACTCCACGACCACACAAGTTTTCTTGGATAAAATATTTCATCTTCATGGCATCCTTTCTTTAATCATCTTTGATCATGATGCAAATTTCACCAGCCATTTTTAGACATAGCTATTCTAATGCACAAACACATAACTGAAGATGAGCTTCGAGTATCACCCCTAAATAGATGGCCAGACAAAAATTGAGAACAAATGCTTATTAAAAACATTCCTTTATTATTTTTCTTCGAAACAACAATAATAATGGGCAAAGTAGTTCCCCCTCATAGAATGGTGGTACAACACCTCCTACCATACTTATACTAAAATGAATCCATATGAAGTGGTTTATGTTCAAGCATCCCCAACACTTCTTCTATATAACCTCAATAGTTCACTAGTTTAAGTGGGCAACACCATTTTTTGACATTGGGATCAGATTCCTAGCACCCTGTAGGGAAATCTCCATCTAGCATAGAACTAAATGAAGTAGTAGGTTTATTACCTCCAGTCTAAGTGCACCTTTCAACCAAGTGATATGATTTTTATTCATCTACAACTACAAATAATCATCCTTGAAACTAAAAGGGAGTCATAAGCTTGTTCTGATGTTTTATGGGCCATATAAGGTTCTCTAGCAGATTAGGTTTGTTGCTTACAAGTTAAAGATTCCACCTTCCTCTTGAGTTCACCTAGTATTTCTTGTCTCATGTTTGAATAAATTTCTTAGAACCACCATCAAAGTGCAAATAGTTTTACCCAAACTTGATAATTAAGGCTCCATCCTTACCAAATCATAAGAAATCTTAGATAGGCACACCCACCAACTTTGCTCCCACTCAATCATGAAAGTATTAATTTAGTGGAATGATATGCAACTAGAAGATGAAACATGGGAACCATTATTCCAAATTCAATAATGATTCCCACCTCTAAAGCTTTGAGGACAAATATTTTTCTAAGGGGGAGGGGATATTAGGAACCCATGTCCTACCCTTCTCTTTGAATTATTAGCATATTATTCATTATGGATGCATATGATTTTTAAGTCATCCCTTGAGCATATTTGAGTTATCCCACATACATGGGAGTTTAATAGTTATAATAGATTTAGTATTTAAGTAAGTGTTGGGGCCCAATGAAGGCATCCATGAATATTAATGTATTGAGCTTACTCAAAGGAGGTTACCCCCTCAAAGTGGATTGCAATCTAAAGATTATTTTGGGTTATTTTCCAAAGTTCATTTCATTGTTAATTTATTTTCTATAGTTCATAAATCTGTGTAGAAGGATCTCACATATGATGGGTTGATGAACACTGATAACTATGACTGAAGGTAATTGTGCACCTATGACTACAAATTTATGTGACTATGCACTGTTGACTGTGACAATGACCTTCTATGCAATAATATTTTAAAGTGTCTTAAAGATGAATTTTGCTTCTTCTATTTTCTTCCTATCCAATACCTATTTTTTCTTTGCACTTAATTTTCCAGACTTGTTTATAAAGGAATCAAACTAATATGTATCCACTTATTCTCCTGCACTTCTTCATTCTAATAATAATTTGGGCTAGGGGTATGCATACTCTTGAAATGAATGACTTTTAGTTTTATTTTATTATAACTTTGAACTTGAACTTGTGATATTTCTACATTCGAATCTAACTTATTCTTAATAAATTTCCTTCCTAAGTCTAGAAAAAACCCTTTTAGTGACTACGATCTACTTCTACAATCTAATTATTCTACCACTAGCTTATCTTCTTCTTGTTGTACTATCTCCATATCTGCATCATTTCTTTTTTTTTCTTACTCTTCATCAAGTCCTTCTACATATGTTATGTATCCTTTTCTTCCAACATATTTCATAGTATATCTTTGCATCTTTCCCTATCTAGCATCATCTACCCCATCTTTAATCTTATTTACAATTAATTCTAGATCTCTTGATTTATTTCACCATCTCTATTGTCACAGTTCTCTTTCTAGTCCCAAAAATTTATTTTCACTTTGAGTCTTTTCATCTTCCATTTTATAGAATTAGGTTCAAGTTTCTCTTTCTTGGATTCAAATCATTCACTTCATACTGCATGCACCCCCATGTTGCCCAAAGTGACTACTCCATGTTAGTTGGAGTAGGCACCATGGCCATTTTTACAACCAAATTTTTTATCAATATAGGTATTCATCATAAAAAAATTCCCCTTATTCCTTGGAAAAATTAGTCTTATGTATTTTCAAAGGTTATGTATCCTTATACTATGAATTCAGTGATATAACCATCAATATTAGTTCTTTTCCAATAGTCTACTTATCAAGTCCAATTTGTATCCATGTGCAATATTTCTCACTTCTCTTTTATCCAAACTATAAGCTCTATCCTCTTTAGGATGAATCAATAATATTCCACCCTAGATAGCCACATAACTAACAATCCAGGTAACTCACACCAAAATATTTTGTATATTTCCCCATAGATATGCTCTTGGACAATCTCCTTCATAATTTTTCTGACTCTCCTCCCTTATTATTTTGCAAAATTCTTGACTCTTTCATCCAACCATCTCTCTATGTCTCTTCATCCTATTAACCATCTCAACATATTACATCCAAGTGGATCGACACTCACCACACCATTGTTAGCATAGCTTCCTAGAAGACTCCAAAACATGTTAATTATAGGTATAACTTGCATAGATATAAAAATAGAGATAAACATGACATATAATTAATAATTCCATACTACTATTAAAAATACATATGTAATTATTAAAGGAATAATAATAGAAATAATAAATACAAAACAAGCTAACATATACTAAATGAGTAATAGATGTTAAATCAAAATAGAGTAATCAATGCACATAGTATAATGATAAAATATAATTCAAGAGCCATATCATGATTAATCTATTAACCTCTATCACATCGAAACCATCTTTCATTACATCTAAGCAATATATATGGATCATTCTAGAGTGTTGTCTCTTTACATTTTACTCTTTTGATATACTCAAAAGGAAAGCCGCTTCACATTATTATACCATTGATTAAGCTTACAAGGTCAAGTACATGTGAAAGACTATATAAAAGATAAAATCATATATTTTGAACATGTGTCTAGCCAATTATACGCCATAGTTTTGATGGCGTCAATCCATACCCAACAGACATCTTATGTTGATAATTTATGTCTTTTCTATTATATTTCACTCGAGATGACTCCAAAAATCCCATAGACCATATTCAAGATGTGGAAAATCTTTGCACAATCTATAATATCACAGAGCCAAATGTAGCTCTTAAGCTATTTTCCTCTTCTTTTGAAGGAAAAGCCTTATATTGGTTCCCCTGATTGGCTCATCAGTCCATATCTAGTTGAGATGAGCTCGATGGGAAAAAATATTCAAAGAATATGTAGGTGTTTTTTCTCTCATTGAGCAATTGGCCACAATTAAAAGCATTGTTATAGAACACATGGATTATTTTCTCTCATATTTAAGAGGACATAGAAACAATCCTTGTTGAATTTAGGCCTTTACTAAGTAGAACATTTTTTGTACTATCTAAGATCCTTTAATTCTAATATTTCTATTATGATACAAGCTCTAGGTGGGAGAACATGACTTGAGGTATACCAAATTATTGTTACAACTAAGATAAATATTTTATAGATTGGTTTTGTTGCTCCAATGCCTATAACCCCACTTTATTTTGGTTTGTATGATGTTCCCCATTATGAAAAAATATTTGTCATATAAATCCCAATTCCACCCCAACCATCTCAAGGTTAGTCTATAAATGAGATTAGGATCTTTTTCACAAAAGTTTCAAATTAAGTCTTGGATTTCAAGCATAAAATATCCAAGAAAAACTAGCTATCCTAAGTACTCCAATGTATTGCAAAAAAAAATATCCAAGAAAAACTCCCTATTTATTTAAAAAAAAAGAAACATAGGCTTTCAATAATTTTAAAATATTTACAAAAATCTAAAGGCTAAGGTTGGATAAACAATGGCAAATGCCCATGTGTTTTTTTATTATATTAAAGAGGAAGAGCACAATGAGCAAGAATAAGTGTTGGAAGATGATAAGAAGCTGGACCATGCACCTGTAAATAAGGGATTAAATTAATAAGAGGAAGACTTGGAAGAGTTATTAATTACAACATAGAGTGATTATGAGGATGAGTTGTTAATTACAACATAGAGTGATTATGAAGATGAATATTTTCCTCCTCTTGAAAAACTCAAATGATTGAATAAACTTGAGGAATCAATGGAGCTTGATATTAATAATATAGTCTAAGGGACACATTATACTTTTGTTTAGAGGAGGATATCCTTGAATAAAATGTATTTAGTCTATATCTTGAGTCTATTTTTAATGAAGCAATTGAAAATCCTTGTTTATTTTTAAGAATATATGGAAGGGAGGATTTGGAGGATCTATCCTCAATCAATATTTATACATCTTATCTTGATGAATATAATTTGTTTTATTGTGATATGAATATTTGTTTTCTTTTTTATGAGGATGATTTTGTATGCAGCAACGCTAATCAAAATGAGGAATCCACCCTTGGGAAATGTATATAAGCTCTCATGTGAAGGATGGATTCCTTATAAGGTTTCATGATTTTTTTAGAATGTAGAGAGAAAAATGAGCTAGAGTCAACCATTTGTGAGATCATTGGATGTGCACAACAAAAAAAAAGATGAATATTTTAGTGATAAAGAGGTAACATATATATTCATCCCAAAAAATGAAGAACATCCCTTTTTTATATAAGAAGGGGAGGACTACAGGTATACTATTTTCTTGCTCTTCTTTGCATCTATCAAAAATTTATGCTTAATTTCATGGCAAGTCATAATAAAAAAGGGAATATATTTATCCATTCTTGTGAACATATTTTTTTAAGCTAGCTTCCATCATAGGTATTAGAGTAATATTTCCCTTTTCAACATAATAAGATGTCTCTTTCATCGCCCTTCATATTTAATTTGAAATATGTATGTATTTTTTATTTTGTAAATAATTTTTGGGGTGGTTTTTAGAACATAAAAACTTTGAGAGGGAGTTATAGGAGGAAAAAAATTAGGGTTATCATTAAATATCATGTGTAATCAAGAGAATGGATGAATTTTAGAGTATTGATAGGTTAGATGAGGAAGAATTTAACATTTGCAGGTCACCAGATTCATATGTAGAAAGGCACAAACTTAGAATTTGAGTAATTTTTAGAATTAAGAATATTTTTAAAGGGACCATAGGAGTTGAAATTAAAATCTCATATCAATAAAGCTTCAATGGAGGACCAACTTGGAGAATTTTTAGAGCTTGAGAGCAAAAATTGAAGAATAACTCAATGTTCAAATATAGGAAAATGTTTAAAATGGATGTCTTATTTCTTGTGAAAAGGGGTGAGAATACGCTCAATCTTGATTTCCCTTACATCTAATAGTGTGATATTTAAAAAAAAGGATTGATAATGTCACACCTGAAATATGCCTCCATATTTTAGATTATAAAATGATCATCTAAATCCATAGATCTCATACATATTTTATTAAAATATAAAATACTTAAAATAAATTTATGGGCCATGATTTGAAAAGTTAATGACATTTGGTAGCCAAGATATATTCTGATGAAGGTAGGAGTATCTCCATTCATTGGATAAAAATCAAAGAGCACCATTGGCTAAATTGGTAGATCCCATAAATATTCATTCACATGATTTTAATGAGTAAAATATTCTAAGGTAAAAAAAATTGATCCCTTCAAGTTGTTGATTTGCTTGAGATATAATAGTGAGAGATGTTTCTCCCTATACTATTAACATGGTCTCCTGGACATTCCAAATTCTCATTCCCACTTTTTAAAACCCATAAAGCTAAAAAAATTTATGGTTCTCATGTTTCACATCCTCGAGTAGCTTCTTCTCCCATTTGGATATCCTCAGTAAATAGGTATTTCTCTAAGTGATCATGTAACCTACCCGGTGGTGAACTCTCCTTGATAAGACAATGAAGATAAATGCCACTTAATTCTTCCACACTAGTGCCATAGTTTGTTATCCCTTAAAGATATCAAGGATGGATAGGTAGATCTCAAAATGGATGAAATTTCCCAATGAATGTTCTCTCCTAGAATACTTGAGGTCTCACAGAGTCCTCTCACAAATTATCTATAGAAGCTATTTTCCAATAGATGGGTTCCAATTTTTTTTTTGTAGGAAGTTAAAATTGATGGGTTCCTTTTGTAGACTACTCTAAAATGTATTCATTTGGATGCCACCCAATTTTCCACTCTACATGAAGAGGGATGTGGTAACACCAACAACTTAGTTTCATATAAGTTTTCCTCCTTAAATAATTCCATGTGGGAAGACTCATCACACCGAGCTATTAATCTACTTTTTTATATTTATGGCCATCCATTACGCATTCTAAACATTTACACTCCAAATGATGGCCCCGAAAAATATTTTTTATGGTGATATTTGGCTAACAATTTACCCCTTGCCACATGGATTGTGTGTGGAGATTTTAATATAGTTTTAAGTACCAAAGATAAAGTTGGTGATTTTCCCATTATATGGTTCATGGAAGAACATGAAGCATGGTATTATTTAAATAATAGATGGGTTATTTTTTACCCTCTCCTCTAATGTCACTCATTAAATACACACCTTGGTTTACATGGTCTAGCTATCATATTGGCATTGATCGAGTCCTTAAAAGGTTGAACCATCATATGATGTCAAATAAAAATATATTATATTTTTCAAAAACTAACAACCAACCTATCAATATTCATTCTAAATATGTTCTCTCAGACCATGCCCCCATCTCTTATAGAGTGGAATGGATAAAAAATTAGTTTAAAGTGCCACATAATCATTTCATCCTCAACACCTCTCTCTTGAGGCATGAGGAAACCATTTATATCAATGCATGGATTTATAACCTGACACTTCATCTGATTTATGCTTCTAGTTAGACTGATTAGTAGAATGAGGCCATTCTACACACCAACACCTTTCTCTACCACTGTTGGAAGCAAATTACTCATGTCAAAAAGTGGGGTGAAGAGGTTTTGCTTAAATAGTTTTAGAGAGTTCCCTTATTTATTGAACACAATACCTTTGATCACCATTTGAAAAACTTGGTCATTTCTCTCAAATACCAAATCAAGGTCCCAGTTGTCATGTTTCTAGAGGGGCACAATTTCATGCTTGCCTCGACTGGCTCAAAATTAGAGACAAGGCTTTGAATGATTTTTTGAAATCCCTCACAAGGACAAATAAGCTTATGACTAGATCAAGGCTATAAATTTATCTCAATAAAGACCCACTTCTCTTCTTGACATATCCTCTAATTTTTTGGACCATTATAAATTAGTGTTTCAAGCTTAGGAGGAGACAATGGAAAGAACTCAAGCTGTGCAGGCATGCCTCAATATGGTTCTGCATAAGTTGAAACTAGTATCCAAAGGATCTATGATGCACCTTTGAGTCCCCAAGAACTCCCAGAGGATCTTAGCTACATGAGTAATGATAAATCTCCTTGATTGATGGTTTTCTCGATGAATTTTATAAATCCACATGGGATTTCATTGGGCCCAACTTGCTTCAAGTTTATAAATAAGCCTTGAAAAAAAAATATTTGGGTGCCATTATCAATCAATGTAATATTAAATTCATACCTAAAGTGGGTGACCAAGATCTAATTACTAGTTGAAACCCTATCTCTTTATTGAATGTGTTGTATAAAATCTTTGCCAAGGTTATTGCTAATTATATTCATCTCATCCTTCCTACTATTATCTAACTAGATAAAATGTGATTTATTAAAAGTAAGTGTATTCTTGATAAACTTATTATTGTCCAGGAGGGTATGGAATGGTCTAGGGATTCTTGTTAAAGAACCATTTTTATTAAAATGGAATTTGAAAAGGCCCAAAATATAATTGAATGGCCTTTCATCATATTTATGTTATAGGCTCTTAGTTTTGGCCATTTATTTATTTCAGTAGTCCAAACCTTGTTGGTAAATGCTTCTACCTATCTATATTAATGGCCTCCAATCTGAGATTATTTTCCTCCAACACTCCATTCATCAAAGTTTCCCTCTCACCCCAACTTTATATGTTCTCTTTGTAAAATATATTGGTTATATTCTAGCTCACAAGGTTGACCAGGGTCTCATTCGAGGTATTGCTTTTCCTGACCGATCCTCTCAACTAATTAGTGGCCATTTTTTTGATAATTTTATTACTCTTGAAACGTTGGAAAATAATTTCTCAAAATCCATGAAGTGTCTTGACAATTTTTTCCTTAGCTTCTAATTGTATTTTAAAATGGAGTAAAACTCAATGTTTTAGACAAATTTTGATGCCTATGCTAGACTGACTTATTGGCATTCAAATTTAAATGGATTAGTAAAGGAGAATAATTCAAATATATTTTAATTCTCATTACCTTTGACATCTATCCTATAGAGGTGTGACAATATGTCCTAAGCTGACTTGAAATAAGGTAGAATATTGGGTTACCAAACCACTTTATTTAGCATGAAAATTCCAAGTGTGCACTAAAATATTGGCTGCTACTCATGTCTATTACTCTTATTATTGGGATCCCTATAAAGTCTCATATGTTAAGATATATAAAATTATAAAATATTTTATTTGGTCCAATGCCAAGTAAATGAGGGAGTTTCATTGAGTTTCCTAGGACTTCTATTGCCTTCCTCAAGATAAAGTAGGTATGGGAATTTTCAATATTTATAGGCAGAGTATCTATATGTGCCAAGTGGGTATTCAAAGACATTAAAGGAAATGAATCTTGGAAGATTATTTTATTATACTATAAATATTATAGATAACGGTAAAATAAATTTAGTTGAAAAAATAATGGCTTTCACACTCTTTTTATTACCTCTAACCTAGTCAAAATTGAGGGCTCTTTTGTGCAAAAAATCATATGGATGGATTTTGAGGTTGTGAAGCCACATCTGAGGTGAATTTGTGATTATTATGGTATTGGTCTATCTATCAATGTTCACAACATTTGGTGGTCTCCCATTTTGACCAATACTAGTGTCCTATTTGTAAAGCTACCTAGTATAAAAACATTGAGGTTCTTCAAAAAATGGATTCATACCATAATGAATTTGATACCTGCTAGGGAATAAGATCCTTGGCCATATTTGAAAGTAAAATTAAATTTAAATAATATATACTTACCTTTTATTCTTTGTATTCAAGAATTATTTTCAGATTTTATGTTGCATAAACTAGGTTTGCAACTGCCATACTCATGATGGAAGCATTGGAGATGCAATTATGGTACCCACTTTAAAAATTACTTTATAAGACTCCTTTATCAATTAATGAGTCCTTTATCTTCTAATTTTAGAAAACTTAATAGATTTTGGAGTATTAATTCCTCCCCCAAGACTTCACTTTATTAACTTGACCAAATTTGGAAGGCTAATCTTGATCCCAAGCTGGCCCACTTCCTTTGGTACTTATTTTATCAAGGTATTCCACTTGGGGACCTTATCTCCCAAATCGGAATTACTCAACCCAAGTCCCCACTTAAAATCTCCCAAATTATTTCAAACATACCTTTTGGTCATGTCCTAAAGCTCAATCCACTTGAAAATGTATTCATAACCTTTTCCAGCCTTACCACTTTTAGCTTTTCTCATGATGCCTCACCCTCCTAGGGGATTCAAATAATTGGCATGCTATTATTTTTTATGGAATTTATTTAGATTTGTGATTCTTTTCTAATTATGGAAAGCTAAAAATAATGCCTTGTTTAATAATAAAGATTTTTCTTGTATTTTTTCTATTAATGATAAGGTTGTTGTGATATCCTTGACATGTATGCATATACAAGTCCAAAAATAAAATGTTTTTATGGAGGTATTCCATATGTAAGAGCTAATGGATCATGAGGGGATTTATCCTTCCATGGTAGGTCATGTCCCCCCAGATGGCCCACCTCAAGTTCTACCACTACCACCTCCTATGAGACATCAAAGTTATTCCCTCGATCATAATCACTTCTCCCCTCATATACAATAGGGGGATGGAGGTCACCATCACCACATTAAAAATAATGATATAGGTCCCTCCTATATGGGTTCTTCAACTGACCCTTCTGGCACTATTACTCAGCTTTAACACATTTATGGATGGGTGATAGATATGACTTTGGATCCAAACCCTATGGATAGTTAGGTGGCATCAGATCCCACTTTGGTAGAGCATTTTAATTTGAATATTTTAAGACCCAAGGATGATCCTAAACCTCCTCTTTTAGGTGTTATGTCTTGTGCTTAAATCTCTCTTGTGGTTTTTATAGTGTTTTATTGAGTGTCATGTCTTATCTGGCTTTGTTGTCTATTTTGTTTTTAAGTGTTGTGATCTGAGTCAACATTTTATCCTCCATCATGGATTCTAAGCCATGAATACAAACCAATTACATAATATGTAACCTTATATACTTTTATTATTTGTATAATAATATATACTTAGTGATATCATATCTAGTGGTGAGCATGTGCTACTTTGAAAATTAAAGATGACATCATCAACAAACTATCCTCAAGTTATTAGATCAATATCTATTTTTATGATTTATAACTATAAGATCTTATCTAAAAAGGGATTTGAAATAATAAAATATTCAAATGAATGGGCCCACTCTACTAGCTTGAAAATTCAAAAGTTCCCTCCATCTGTTACATTAAAATGAGCATCTCCAACCTTAAATCTTTAAAAAATATTTTATAAATGTAAAAGTGAGTTAAGGATTCAATTGGGATATCATGCCACTAATGTTATTAATAGTGTGATATTTGTTGAAAAAGGATGCTAATGTGATATCTCAAAAACATCCAATCATTTTTTTTATTATTAAAATCCTGGTAAACTTTTTAACGTGACCGGCGGCGCTGGCTAGACACGCCTAATACTGGTACCACGGGGCGGGGGGAGACTAGAACTTGAGACCAGTAGAGCCGCAACGGAAATACTTAGCCAACCAGGCTAGGGCCCCTACCCGAAAACATCCAATCATTGGATAAAGTTCAACCATGATAGTATATACTCGTAAAATCAACTATTATAGATTACAGTGAATAGTTTTCTCATCTAGATTATAACAGAGGAAAAATATTATGTTTTTAGTGTTTTGAGAAAAAAATAAAAATAATATATATATATATATATATATATATATATATATATATATAGGGTTTACCTGAGCTCAAAATGGTGAAAATTTAAGCATTTCAATGCAGCCCTAGGATGTAAAAAAATTAAAAAAACTTGTGTGAAGATGAATTTAGAGGTTCTCGATAAAGAAAAATATAGATAAATATAGGGTTTGATCCATAACTAAGAACTTGAAGTCAAAATGGAAACAAATTAATATTTTTTTATAGTATCCCTAAGGTGGAAAATAAATCAAAAAATTCTTGCATGAATAATAATTTAGAGGTTGTGTATAAAATAATTTGTGCTTGGACCTTGTAAGGGTCACTCCCCCTAATCCCATTGAGCTGGAAATTCTAAGGTCTTCCAACCCCATACCCTAGCTTATGAATTCTAGATATAAAGAAGAAGTTGGTGGGAATACTATGCCAAAAATATCTACCATTTTCTTGAATCCTTGCCCAACGGATGAATAAAATTATGAGTTTGATGCTGAGCAAGCAAAATACCCTTGAGAGTTGCATAAAACTCAACTATTTTTTTGTTTCATTATCCTAGATTAAATGGATCTGTGTGTTTTAGAGAGAGAATTTTATTTAATAAGTGAGCCCACTCACTCATTTAAATTGAAGCTTATTTTAAAAGAGATCATATATTTAAAAATGAAACTAGCTAAAAACAAGAAGTTATATGAGAGGCAAAGAGAGCCAACCATAATTTTATTACTCAAAAAATAAATCCTCTCTTATTTTAATTATATATAAGCAGTCAAAGTCAAATACAATTTAGGCCAAGTATGTAAGGAAGAATGGGTAACATGGGTGAGTTGAAGATATTTATTGAACCACTAAAATGGATAGAGTTAGAATGTAGGGGAAAAATGTATAACTTTATTCAATTCTCATTTAACATTGGTAGTGGGAACCTAAAAATTTATGTTTTTTCCCTCTCTTTTATTTCTTCATTTTCTTATTATAGACACTAAATTTGAATTATGTATCACCTCAATCTGGTAAATGTGGCAAATACTTATCATGGTGTACCATTCATATCTAAGACCTTACCACTACCAAAAGGCTTGTCCTCACTATCTCTGTATGCCTAATGTTAGGGTGTGGAGCTAAAAGCTTCACCAAGGAGCAGACTTAAACAGTTTCGGGTCTACACAGACACCGACATCGGTCAGGAGCGACCGACGTCGGTCAGTTGCAGTTGCAGAGGCGCCGACGTCGACAGTAGGGTCGGCCGGCGACGGTCACAGGCGAACAGGCAGGAAGCGATTTCCGAGGACAGATGCGAGTGTTTGCATGATGAGTTTGAGTTGTAGACTCAAGCTCACGTCTCTATTATTAGCAATGTTATTTTTAGAGCCCTTGTTTAAGAGGCTTAACTGTTTGTTGTAAGAGCATGCTCAAGTTTCCTAATTCTATATGTAGGAAAGATCTTCCTAGCTTAGTGAGTTGAATAGTATGAGTATAACATTGTGAATGTTTGAAGGATAGTACTGAGTTGCATCAATCCAGGTTGTTGGATTTGAGTGTACTTGAGAGAGAGCTCTTGAGGAATAGAGATCTAGTGAGAGATCTTGTGTGCATCTGAGAGAGGTGTGGAAGAACGAATTTTCTTCAATTGTATTCCTATTGTAAAGAGTTTTAATACAAGTTTTCAGGGTGTTTTCTTGTATCTCTTGTTCTGTGCTATTTATCATTCTAGTTACTTATCTATCTAATTTATTTCCACATTTATTGCTTTCACAAGTGTAATCCATTGTTGGTTGATCCCCAACAAGTGGTATCAGAGCTCAGGTTCACTAACAGGTGGTTCAGATCTGTGTAGTGTGTTTGGATTATAGGTTGCTCACAGGGGTTTCTGCAGGGATTTCTGTTTGAGTGGGAGAAGCAATGGCAGAAGAAAGTAAGTTGAGAATGGAAAAGTTTAATGGCAAGAACTATCAACACTAGAGAATGCAGATAGAGGACTATCTGTATCAGAAAGATCTTTACTTACCGTTAGGTGGGATAGCAAAGAAGCCCAAGGACATGGAGGATGAAGAATGGGAAGTTCTTGACAGAAAGGCTTTGGGGTCTATAAGACTGAGTCTTGCATCCACTGTGATATCCAATTTGTCATAGGATAAAACTACGGTAGAGTTAATGACTACGTTAGCAAATTTGTATGAAAAACCCTCAGCTTCTAATAAGGTATATTTAATGAAGCAGCTGTTTAATTTGCATATGCAAGAAGGTGGATCTGTTTCTAATCACCTGAATGATTTCCATGGTATTGTTAACCAATTAAGTTCAGTCAATATTGTATTTGAAGATGAAATAAAAGCTCTTTTAATATTATGTTCTTTGCCTGAAAGCTGGCATGGCTTGGTAATGGCAGTTTCTAATACTGCATCTGCTTCGAATATTTTGAAAGTAGAGGATGTTGTTAGTGTTATTTTGAATGAGGAAATTCGCAGGAAAAGCACAGTAGAGACATCTGGGAATGCTTTAAATCTCGAGAGTAGGGGAAGGCAAAAAGAAAAGAGCAAGAGGAGATCAAGATCTAAATCTAAGGGGAAAGGCAGATCTAAATCCAGAAATGGCAGGAAGCCACAATGCTGGAATTGTGGAAAGATGGGGCACATAAGCAGAGATTGTTGGTCAAAGCCTAAGGAGGACAACCAACACGAAGGAAAGGAAGAAGCCAAGATTTCAGGTATTGCATAGGATGCTTTAATTTTCTCTCTGCATAATAATATAGAATCTTGGGTATTAGATTCTGGTGCATCTTTCCATGCTACCCCTAACAGAGAATATTTCAGTGACTATATCCATGGAGATTTTGGAATAGTGTACTTAGGGGATGATGAGCCTTGTAAGATTACTGGCAAAGGTAAAGTGTAGTTGAAGATGTAGAATGGCAACACATGGGTGTTGAGAGATGTGATGCATATTCCTAGTTTGAAGAGAAATTTGATTTCTGCAGGTAAGCTAGGTGATGAGGGTTGTACAGTAACTCTCACATCAGATTCTTGGAAGGTGACCAAGGGTGCACTTGTTATGGCCAGAGGTAAGAGAGAAGGTACTCTCTATTTTTGTAATTGTGTTACTAACAAATCTCCTTCAATTTTATCTACTTCAGATGTGGATGCTAAACTGTGGCACTCAAGGCTTGGCCACATGAGTGAGAAGGGGATGCCAATTCTTAAGTCTAAAGGTATGCTTTCAGATTTGAAAAGTATGGATCTAGAATTTTGTGAGCATTGTGTATTTGGAAAATAGAAAAGGGTTAGTTTTCTCAAGACTGGGTCTACTAAGAAAAGGCAGAAGTTGCAGCTTGTTCACACATACGTGTGGGGACCAGCTCAGGTAGCCTCTATTGGAGGATCACGGTACTATGTTACATTCATAGATGATGCTACAAGGAAGGTATGGATCTACTGTATTAAAAAGAAATCTAATGTTTTTGAGACTTTTAAGATTTGAAAAGCTATGGTTGAGAATGAAACAGGCAAAAGATTAAAGTGCTTGAGATCCGATAATGGCGGTGAGTTCTGCAGTCTTAAGTTTAACTGGTATTGTTACACTCATGGAATCTGTAGGCAAATGACGGTTCCAAGGCACCTCAGCAGAATGGTATTGCTGAAAGGATGAACAGAACTATCATGGAGTGTGCAAGATGTATGAGATTGCATGCACGGTTGCCCTTAGAGTTTTGGGCAGAAGCAGTTGACACCGCAGTGTACCTGATTAATAGAGAACCCTCTACAGCTCTGGATGGTGGAATTCCAGAAGAGGCATGGACAGGTAAAAAGGTAGATCTCTCATATCTCAAAGTTTTTGGTTGTGAAGCCTTTGTGCACATAGATAAGGAAAATAGAAAGAAGCTTGATGCTAAGTCTATGAGGTGCACGTTTATTGGCTATGGCTCAGATGATTTTGGTTTCAGATTTTGGAATCTAGGAACCAACAAGGTAATTAGGAGCCGTGATGTTATTTTCAATGAAAGAGTGATGTACAGTGATCAGATAAGGAAGCTGGATCAATCTGGGTAGAGCAATGGTGAATTGGACGAAGTTATGGTCCAAAATGAGCTCGCAGGAAAAAGAAATAATCACTTACAGGAAAACACAGAGACCGACGTCGGCAGATTAGGAACCGGCGTCGACAGTACAGAAACCGATGTCGGTCGTACAGAGACCGACGTCGGCAGACCAGGAACCGACGTCAGCCAGGCTAGAACCGGCGTCGGCCAGTAACAGGTCTACAGGTGGCCGAGGTCGGTCACTGTCAGAAAATTTGGGTGGACAACATGTTGAGAACGAGTCTCAGACACCCATCAGGAGGTCAGAAAGGGTGAGTAAGCCTCCAATTAGATATTCTCCTCTTTATATTATTTATTGCTAACTGATGGTGGAGAACCAGAGAGTTTTGAAGAAGCATTACAGGTGGAGTCTAGGAGTAAGTGGGAGCGTGGCATGGTTGAGGAGATGGAGTCCTTAAGAGAGAACCAAACATGGGATTTGGTTGAATTGCCAGCTGGTAAGAGAACACTTAAAAATAGATGGACCTACAGGTTGAAAGAAGGTGAGAATGGACAGATGAGATACAAGGCCAGATTAGTGGTAAAAGGATTTGCACAAAAGCCAGGTATTGACTTTGGTGAGATTTTTTTTCCAGTTGTTAAAATGACTTCAATAAGGGTTTTATTGTCTTTGGTTGCTTTTGAGGATTTGTATCTTGAGCAGCTAGATGTTAAGACAACGTTTCTTCATGGAGATTTGGATGAGAAAATTTATATGGAACAGCCAGAAGGATTCGAGGTCAAGGGTAAGGAGAAGTTTGTGTGTAGGTTGAAGAAAAGCTTGTATGGCCTCAAGCAAGCTCCTAGGCAATGGTACTTAAAATTTGACAGGTTTATGACTGAGCATGGCTACAGTACATGTCAATCAGACCATTGTGTGTATTTCAAGAGATTTGATAATGGTAGATATATTATTCTATTGTTGTATGTAGATGACATGCTGGTTGCAGGGTCTCACATGCAGGATATCTCAGAGCTTAAGGTAAAATTAGCTCAAACATTTGCTATGAAGGATTTGGGAGCAGCAAAGAAATCCTTGGCATGAGCATTAAGAGGGACAGGAAAAATCACAGGTTGATATTGTCTCAAGAGGATTATGTGGATAAGGTGTTGAAACGGTTCAATATGCAGGATGCTAAACCGGTAAGCACAACTTTGGCTAGACATTTTAAGTTAAGTAAAGAACAATGTCCTAATTCACATGATGGGGTAGAGTACATGAGTAAGGTTCCATATTCTTCCGCGGTAGGAAGTTTGATGTATGCAATGGTGTGTACTAGACCGGATATTGCCCAAGCAGTGGGAGTAGTAAGTAAGTATATGGCCAATCCAGGTAAGGAACATTGGAAAGCAGTTCAATAGATCCTTAGATATCTGAGAGGAACCAGCAGTAGGCACTTTTGCTATGGAGGTTCAGATACTTCTCTACATGGCTATGTAGATTCAGATATGGCAGGTGATTTGGATGGCAGAAGGAACACTATAGGTTATGTTTTTACTGTAGGTGGAACGGCGGTTGGCTGGATATCTAAGTTACAGAAGGTTGTTGCCTTGTCAACTACAGAAGCAGAGTATATTGCAGCCACAGAAGCTAGCAAGGAGATGATATGGATGACATGGTTCATGGAAGAGCTTGGAAGGGAGCATGGGAGTTGCAGATTGTATAGTGACAGTCAGAGTGCAATCCATTTGGCTAAGAACTCAGCTTTTCACTCAAGAACCAAGCACATACAGTTAAGGTACCACTTCATACGACAGGTATTGGAAGATGGTGAGTTGAAGCTGGAGAAGATCCATACAGACAAGAATCCTGCTGATATGCTAACCAAGCCGGTTACTAAGGAGAAGTTGAATCTTCATTCAACTTCTATTGGTCTTCATGATTGAGTTGAAGATGGAGGAGCTAGAAGATGTTGCTGTACAGGTACTGGTGCAGCTGGTTTATCTCCAAGTGGGAGATTGTTAGGGTGTGGAGCTAAAAGCTTCACCAAGGAGCAGAATTAAACAGTTTCGGGTCTACACAGACACCGGCATCGGTCAGGAGCGACCGACGTCAGTCAGTTGCAGTTGCAGAGGCGCTGACGTCGGTAGTAGGGTCGGCCGGCGACGGTCACAGGCGAACAGGCAGGAACCGACGTCGGTTACCTGTGTGTCCAGAAAGCGATTTTCGAGGACAGAAGCGAGTATTTGCATGATGAGTTTGAGTTGTAGACTCAAGCTCGCGTCTCTATTATTAGCAATGTTATTTTTAGAGCCCTTGTTTAAGAGGCTTAACTGTTTGTTGTAAGAGCATGCTCAAGTTTCCTAATTCTATATGTAGGAAAGATCTTCCTAGCTTAGTGAGTTGAATAGTATGAGTAGAACATTGTGAATGTTTGAAGGATAGTACTGAGTTGCATCAATCCAGGTTGTTGGATTTGAGTGTACTTGAGAGAGAGCTCTTGAGGAATAGAGATCTAGTGAGAGATCTTGTGTGCATCTGAGAGAGGTGTGGAAGAACGAAGTTTCTTCAATTGTATTCCTATTGTAAAGATTTTTAATACAAGTTTTCAGGGTGTTTTCTTGTATCTCTTGTTCTGTGCTATTTATCATTCTAGTTACTTATCTATCTGATTTATTTTCGCGTTTATTGCTTTCACAAGTGTAATCCATTGTTGGTTGATCCCCAACACCTAAGTTTATTATCTCTTACTTTGATCACATATTACTATAAGGAATAGGCCTTCTGTAATGTGAAAAATGATCTAAACTTGATAATTATCCTTATTTTCCAATTTTGGACTTGTCACTATTTCCTAGCTCCCTAGACACTTGCATCCTCGATAGATGCCTATATCAATGTAGGTGCCCCTTTTTAAATTAAGTGTCTAGTTCCCAAAATTCATCTAATTGCAAATTAAATGTATCCTTATGGTTGGCATAAGTGATTTTGTGTTAGATATTTTCAAAAGGGATTGGTATATATACAAGATCAACCCTCATTCATTCCTCACCTAGAAAATACTGGGAACAAACAATGAAACTTACCAAGAAGCACTCAATCAAGAATTCAAATGAGCAAACCTACCGTATTCATCCCTATTTTCATATAATCCATAGGAGTAGTATCCCCATAGGTATAAATTAATAAAGGAGCATCCCATGATCTATATTTTGCAAGTTACAAGATAGGTCACTATATTTACTTGCTTATCACATATTATATCCTTATGCACACACAAGACAACCTATATGGAATAACTACATAAGTTTGAATACTTATTTAGAGTATTTTCTATGTAAGAAGTTTTGATTAATTTATGGGTCCTTGGGACAACTCAACACTATGTGCCCACTAACCCATTTTTCCCACAATCATTCTAAGGGTGAGGAAGCTAGGGGTTCGATAATTTTATGAAGAATGATAACATATGCGCACAATATGAAGACATCAAAGGAAAGGAGACAAAACATAAAAAGATTCAATTAATCATATCCATATCAAGTCATTATTTTGTACATGACACCTACATCTAGTTTAGACCCCAACATTGATGCAATTGTCTAGATTTGATGCAAATATATGAGGCCACATAATATAAAATTCCAAAATATAACTACTATTACAAGATCTTGAACCAATACACTTCCAACTTATTTCATCCTAGATCTACATATGCATAGTAAACTAGATAATTACTCTTATTTTCAATTCATTAAAATATCAATCAATAGTTTTACTTTATATTTTTGGCATATCTTAGTATTATAAATTTAGAATATTGTTTATCTGAGTTTGAAAATTAATTGGTCTACTATAGATCTGTTTGTCACCCTTATGCTTAACTATTTCTATATTATCCCTAGATAACCCACTAATATCTAAATTTATGGTTAAACATTTGGTGAATATGATGTTTAATCTCAAAAACCTAGCATTGACCTAGGGTTTTCTATTTTTCTGATTGTTGTAATTTATTTCAAATTTTGAGTTTTTCATTTATAAGCAATGGAAAATGTTAATCACAAAACTCATTTTTAAATGGAAGATAAAAATTCATTAATTACTCATCTTAATAAAAAAAAGGGCTTAATGGATGCATTTTTTATATGTTACAATAGATGAAATCATTAAGTATGTTAAGGATAAGTCTTCCTCCTAGTGATGGTGAATCCTTAGGTCATACCCAATTACTAGTTTCAATGTCTATATCAACTCAAACTATGGGTACACCTCCTTTCACAAATTCTCAAACTTCAAACCTTAGAGATCAAAATGTGTAATATTTTATCTGAACTATGAAAATTTTTCAAGCCAAGGTTACAAATATAGAATAAAATTCTATGAAATCACCTTATGATATTGATTCACAAGAGGTTTTATATAACTCTCTTGCACCTAGAATATATTTTTACCCCTTTCTGACTGGTTTTATTACATCTAAGTTCACATTTTATGATGGCAAGGGTGATCCTAAATAACATATTCAATCTTTCTATGCGTCATACCTTGATAATGCATCCAATGATAAAATTTTGTCTAAAATATTTCCAATGAGCCTCAAAGAATATGATCAAAGGTGGTTCTATGATTTACCAATCTAATCAATAAAATAATTCAAACCTCTTGCAAATTAGTTTTTGGCATACTTCTCTATCAACATTACAAAATGGTTTCCCATGCCCAAAATTATAAAGATCAAATAAGGAACCAATGAACCTATCAATGAATATGTATTGAGGTACAAGACAATCATGGATAAAATGAACAATCCAATAGAAGATAAAAATCTTCAAGGCATCTTCAAAAAAAGTTTAATTTCACAATTACATGAGTCCATTATTTAAAAAAAATCAAAATGACTTATGCCATATTATTCATGATTATGTAATGAAACTTATCTCATTGAACAAAATTAAGTATGTAGCAAACAAAATGATTACATCCAATCACAAGTTTACTATCAACCAAGTTATAAGTTAAAAACTATAGAACCTAAAAAGGAAACAATTATTATGGTTAATGTAGTGTCACAACAAACTAATCATCTTGTCTTACATAATGTACCAAGGAGACAATTTTAACATTTACCCAAGTCTTTGACTTAATTATTTTTGAAGCTTGTGGAGTGTCAACTCATATCTCTCCTTCCTCCTATAGAGGTTTATATGAGTCTACCTCTACCCAAAGGATATGATACAAATGCTTATTATGATTATCACCAAGGCCTTGGGCATTATACAAACAAATGTTTTACCTTAAAGCATAAGATTCAAGACCCCATTGATGACCAAAATGTTATATTTGATGATACTCAAAAGAAATCAGGTTAACAACCTGGTGATCATTAAAACTAAAAATATCTAACAAACCTTTGCAAGACCATTCTAATAAGGAATCAAAATTACAAATGGCATATAATTAACATATTTCTCCATCACATTATGGGAAACGATTAGATGGGATTATTGGTACTTATACATGGCATACACCTCTCATGGTTTAGAGACCTTATATTAATTTTGATGACAATAATATTTTTGGATGATGACTCAGATTTTCAATCATTATTTAGTTGAGCATACCCTGATCACCAGCCTATACATAGCATTATGATTGATAATAATGATAGTGAGAATGTTTGCAACATGAAAATACTTATCCATTTGGGTTATATACATGATGATTTACACCCTTATAAAAAATTAGTTAGAGCATTCAATGGCAGATCATAATATGTTCTTGTCAATATTGACGTACCTTTACAAGTGGGTGCATCACATGTAGTTACTACCTTTTTAGTTATACCTTACATGAGCATATTTGATATGTTGTTGGGATGAACTTAGATACATACACTACAATCATTACCTTTTATAATGCATGGATGTGTTAAATACATTTATGCTAATAGGTTAACTATAGTTTCCAAAATTCCATATAAGCATCCATTTAAACAAGAGAAGTTTACACCTAGGCAATTAATTATTAGACTTACTAAGGTTAATATTCTATGAAAGGGTAATAAATAGGCAATCATATTTCCTAGGTGACCAATACTTGAAGGATCATTGCATTAGAGATACATATTGGGTTCATTAGAATCCTCATCTACTACTATACAACATATTCAGTTACATAGAGCAACCAAACATGTTCCTATTTCTGTTATTCCAAAGAAACCATAGATAATTCAATAATGGGTTCCACAAACCCATATTCCTTATATTGTTTGCTCATGACTACAAAGTCCTATTATACATATGTATAACATCATAGATCCTATAATACCATTATTACACCTATACATGCTCCTTATTAGTATACCGATTTATTGCACTAGTTATGAGTAAGGAGATAACTATGAGCATCCATTGGATGATATCATAGGATAGTATTTTATTTTTAAAATGTTCCAAAAATACTAAAAAAATAAAGCATTAAAAAATATTAAGAATTTCCATATCTTATTAGCTTCTTGGCATCTATGTTTTTGGTTCTATGTTAGTAGATAACATATCATTTATTTCTATACACACACATACGTTTCACGCATATTTTGAGTGTGATTCAGGTATACCCAGGCACATGACATATGTAAATATATGTGTTGGGCCTTCCCTCTACTCACATCATCAATATGTTTAGGATATCCAATTCTTTGATCACAATAAAACTAAGTTATATTATTATATGATCATTTCCATTATCATGTTTGGGCTTATGCACTTACACATGCCTTTATCCATGCTAATATATTTCATAGTGTACTTGATATTCTATGTAATTAACATTTTTTGCTAACACATATATCCAGGAACTAGTATGATATGCTTATGCTGGTTGTTTATGATTTCATGCTTTTCTTTTTGCACTTCCTCAAGTGTATTGCCTTGCTTATTGTTGTCTGTTATTGTATTTATTGTTTTAATCATTTGAATATGTTCCTTTGCTTGTGGCCCCTATAATATGCCATTTTTTATTTTATGTAGACATTTGAACATGTCATCCTATGATTTGTGGACATTTGAATAAGTCATATCCCTTTGATTTTTTGGCATTTGAATATGCCCCTTATATGAGGTCTCCCCAAACCATTTCCTTTTGTTTTGATTTTGAGTGTTATTATGTGTGTGCTTTATTACTTGTTGAGATTGTATTGTTACTATATAAATATTACCATGATTCACATCATGCATATTAGAAATTGATGTGATCACATACTATGTACCTCATTTCCATATTTACCTAGACATGCTACTCCTATATGCCACATGATCCATACATAGATTATACAGTTATCTTATCCTTTTTAAATAAAGTAACTACTAGTTTCTACTTACATCACCTTAAAAGAGGAGACATATTAGTTGGGGCATGTCATAAAGTTATGACTTCCATATTTTCATAATTTCATATTAGAGTGGGGGTATGTTATGGAAATATGTTCTCCACACTTAAACTAGTTGTTAGATTTTATAAATTTAGTGGGGGAATGTTGGGAATGTCATGGGAACATGTCCTCCACACTTTCAAAAATTTCAAATTTGGCAAAAATATCAAATTTGGCCAAATTTCACAGTTATACGATTTAGATACATATTTGTGATAACATTCTATACATTGGTACCATTTTTATACCTAAGTTTTATCTTGAGACATATATGAGGTGCATATGCCATGAAAAGGGCACCTAAAATTGCAAAATTAAATTAGTTTCTATATTTTAAATACTACTATGGATTGTTATCATACCCAAGGACTTTTATGATTGTTTATTGAGCTAATATACTGCATTAGTTGGTTCACCTTTTGGTAAGGTTGAGGTGATTAAATCACTCAATATTACCAAGTTTCTAAGTTAGACTTGATTAAATCATCTAGATTTAATGATGGAGTGATTAAAATCATCCATTCTCACCAGATATAGTGTGATTTAATTAGATCACTCACATTTATTAGGTTAAAAGTATGATTGGGTTGGATGATTGAGATAAGATCAATGGCCATATAGTAACTCACCTTTTCACCAAGGTTGGGGGCATGCATAATGCAATACATACATACATACATACATACATACATACATACATAAATATATATATATATATATATATATATATATATATATATATATATATATATATATATATATATATATATATACAATTTTAAGTTTCAAATTTATCCTAATCTCATCTCCAATACTTCATAAAGAAGTACCTCTTTAAATCAAATTGCCAAAAAGTAAGATGGTTAAATCGATACAGAGGTGTACTCCTAACCTTGGTGTCTTTAATTTTAAGCATTTAAAATTATTTCACTTTCATATTTCATACATGATTATATACTATAACATGATATTGGTTGCAAGTCAGTTACTAATGAAGCACTCAAGTGGGGATCATGTAAAGACAAGGTGAGTTATACACACCCAAATACACATTTATTTTCCTTTAAACTAGTAATTTCATTACTAGAATAAAGGGGGAATGTAGAAATTAAATCTAAATTATATATCACCTTAGTATTATACACTTGGAAAATACATATCATGGATGTACCCTTCATATATAAGACCTTCTTGCTACCAAAAGGCTCACATTCACTATCTCTTTGTGCCTAACTTTCATATCTATTTGTCTGACCACATATTATTTTGATGACCAGGATTTCTATACTATACAAAATTCTCTAAATCTAATCATTATCCTTCTTTTTTAGTTTTGGACATGTACCTATTTTATAGGTTCTTAGACACTTGTGTCATAGACAAACACCTACATCAATGCATGTGTCCCTTTTCTAACTGTCTAGTTCCCAAAAGTCATCTAATTTTTAAATGAAACATATCCTTATAGTTGGCATAAGTACTTTAGTGTGAGATATTTTCAAAATGGATTGGTATATATATAAGATCAATGCTCATTTATTCCTCATCTATACAATATTAGAAACTCACAAGGTAACTTACCAAGGAACACTCAATCATGCATTCAAGTGATCAAACCTATCCTCTTCATCCCTATTTCCATATCAATCATAGGAACACTATTTTCATAGGTCTGAAGTATTGAAGGAGCATCTCATGAGTCATATTTTCTAAGTTAAAAGCTAGGTCACTATATGTAATTTATTATCATATATTTCATCTTTATGCACACAAAATCCAATATGTAGGGTAGAACTACATAAGTTTGAGGCCCTCTTCAAAGTATTATTGTCTATGTAGGTAGCACCCATTAACAAAAGAGTCCTTAGGGTATCTCAACACCATGTGCCCAATAATCCATCTTTCCCACAATCATTCTAAGGGTAATAAAGCTAGGGTTTTAATCATTTGATGAAGAATAACAACTTATGTGCATAATCTAAATACATCAGAGGAAAGGTGATAGAAAACCCATAAGGCTCCAGCTGGTCACATCCAAATCTAGTAGTATTCTATATAGGGCACTTGCATCTAGTTTAGATAGAAACTTCAATGTAACTATCTAGATCTAACATAGGTGTTTGAGGCCACAAAATGCAAAATTATAGAATCTAATGACTATTCTAGGATCCTGATCTAGTTCGCTTCTAGCCCATTTCAACCTAGATCTGCATGCACATAATAAACTAGCTAAGTACTCTTGTTTTCAATTCATTAAAATATCAATCAATAATTATACTTTCTATTTTTGGCATATCTTAGTATTATAAATTTAGAATATTATTTATCTAAGTTTGTGAATTAATTGGCCTACTACAGATATATTTATCACCCTTGTGCTTATTAATTTCTATATTATTAACCTTAGATAACCCCTCTTATCAATTTAGGGTTAAACACTTATATATGCAATTTTATCATTTTGAAAAAAAGGTGGATTTCTTGCAATTCTAAGTCTATTGAATTCTAGAATTTAGATCTTAGCCCTTGTCATCTTGTTATGTATAAAAATCCAAAACCCTCAATAGAATAAAATGTGACTATGCATAATTTATGCAAGTGATAAATTTATTATGGCTCCTTTTTTTTTTTGACCGTTAGCTTTTGTCTTTCTATTGCAACTCCATGTTATGGATTGCATATTTCCCCTTTTAATTTATTTATTTGTTGTGTTCATTTATCTTCCTACATACTAATGGAATTATATTTATATAGATAGCAGGTCCTCCCATTTCCTTATAGTGCAACACCATGTCTATTTTATGCATTCTTCTAATATTCCCCCCCTCAAAAATTTCCATTTTATGCAATTAGTTTAGGTAGATTATACTAGTTTAGGAAATATAACCAATTGGATATGTAGGTTTTCTACAAGGATCAGTTCCACACTAAGTAGTTATCCCATGTTATGTTTTAGATATGAGCAAAACCACACATAAATTTCAATGTGTTAATAGTTTGACACAATTGGTGGAACTGGATTTAATTGATCCCCAAAAAAATGCACCATATTCATATATTAATATGATATTTTGGTGAAATTTTCAAATTCATTTTATTTTTGAAGTAAACGTAATCACCTACGACTTTGTTGATCAAGGGAACCCATTTTTAAAAGTGAGTATACCTTGCTTCTACATTCAATATAAAAATTAGGTATTCTTTTAAAAATATAATTTCCTATTTATTATTTTTTTATTACTGTAATGAAATTAGACTATCATGTCTAACCCAAGATCCATTACTTTTGTTTCATTAAATTTTAGGAACCCAACACATTTATAATTTTTAATAGAGATTCCTAGAAAAACCCATCAGAACATGCTATGGACTTTATTGTTTGAGTTTTAGATACATATGTAAACAAACTAGGATATGTAAATCAGATTCATTCATTTCATGCATTCGTAGTGAATATTCATTGAAATGTAGGTTATTAAAATAAAACATACATATTATTTTATATTAATCACACATATTAAAGTAGAATAGAGAAAGGAATGCATAAATAACAATACACAAAAATCTTTCAATGGAGCCATAAAATGGTCTCTATTATCTCAAAATAGGACTCTTTTCCTTTACAACTTTAAAATATTTATAGAGCTTCACAATTATTCAGTCATTTCACATTCCTAGCCTTTTGTTTCTATGCAAAGAGGCCTTTTCATGGTATTATATAATTTTGATATAAAATCAAGTGCTAAATACATACAAAATGACATACATTATATAAAATAATACACATCGTACACTTGTCATTCAAAGTTTACTACTAACACTTTCAAAGTTAACACTTTCAAAGAATTAAATAGTATTTTTGTCCCAAGATAAAGTTGTAGGAAGTGTGTAAAAGTTTAGAGTTGGTGGAGTATTTTTTGCTACACTTAGGGGTTGATCCAAAAATCAATGCTTGTAGTTGTTGCTTAAAGTGTCATTTACATTTTTTCAATATTTGTGCACTACTTAGCCACCCTTTTGGGTTTTCAACTAAGTAATTTACCAATCTACCACCCTTTACAAGTATTTATTATATTGGAGTAACTGAGAGGTTGCCCTTTAAAATTTTTCAACATTTATTCCCTGCTCCTAAGGCTTATGGCCTTCCTTATTTATACATTCTTAAAAATTATAAAATTGAGGACTCACAATACCTACAGAGATGGAGGAGGCATTAAGTGTGTAGCTAGATTTGAATGAGGTTGTGAATATGGTGGTATGACTAGAGCTATTTCAAAATATGTTATCGCTAAATAACATAGTGCTATGGAATTTGTTTCTAATGAAGATGAAGCTATAGAGTCAGAATATGGAAGTGTTTATTACAGTTGAAGTGTTTACTGACCTATTGTCTACTTTTTTAGTTTGTATCTCTTGTGAGAGCTATCTTGGCAGAATGAATTAGTTATCATCAATTATTAATGAAATGGAGTTGTACATATTTGAAAAATCTTGATTGAAATACCTCCAATCCACTAGGGTGTCCCACACCATACTAATAAATGTATGCAAGGGAGCTTAGCTCTACATAATAGTCTGGATGTCTTCATCCTCTATGATAGTAATGATGGCCCTATATTGAGATAACTTGCACTAAATTTCTTGAAACATATCATCCATCATGTTTGTGTATTGTTTCATCTACACACTAATAAATGTGTTACAAAGTATCTCATTTTACCATGTATTCATTTTCTTTATTACATTATCTCTTAAGGCAATAGACTCCTTCAGTGTAGTGTCCATATTATATGGTGTAGACGTTTATCTTCCATAACTACTTTAACTTTATCTAACTTAGACAAATATGGATTCACTTCATTACAAGTGTCTTAAATTTGTTGTTTCCAATCAAGCATGTTACAAGTAATTTATGTGGCTCATTGTATAGTAGTGTTAAGAACTTGGTCATATTCTTTAAGGAGTTTGGAGATTATTTTTGTTTCAATTTTCAAGTACTGACCTTGCACTCAAAACTATTACAATTTTTTTGTATCCACTAAGTCCTTTGTGAGTCAAGAAAGTAAAATTGTGAGTCTTTTTACCTCTGACATTATGTAGTCATCCCAAAATTGAACCAATAACATTGGAAAAGTATCATAAATGATTTGTCAAGCCTTGCTTAGGTGTTCATGTAACTCTACATTTTCTTCCCTTAGCTGGAGGTTTTAATTCTCCATCTCAGTTGCCTTCTACACAATTGAATCTTGAAACATATTATCTCCATGAATTTTATTTTCAATTGGAGTTGGGTCATGTCAAGTGATGCCTCTTTAATTTTTGTGGCTAAAGTCAATGATGCATTAGTTGATGATGGCACTACTTGATGATGAATTTAAGCTACATAAGATATGAATGCCATCTCTTACAAAAGTGGAGCTTGGATGTCCCTCAACCATTGGTTGGTTATTTGTGGTGTATCCTATGATGGCTCTTCTTTTATATCTCCCTATATCATATTTGATCTGTATGATGTGTTATAAAGTAATTGGACTTAAAAAAAAACTTCCTTCTTGGCCTCCTCTATCTGCTACACAACTTATTATTATAGTTTAGCCTTATAGGTCTCAACTATGACTTCAACCTTTTCATTTATTTCTAACTCCTTTGCTTTGTTATTTTCCTCTGCCTGCATCTTTTCCTCTTTTCTATTTTTTCCTTTGTCGTTTGTTCATCTTGTTCTACAACATTCTTTGCTACTTGATTTTCTTGGGCCTTCTTT
Source organism: Torreya grandis (assembly GCA_037957365.1). Taxonomy (NCBI): domain Eukaryota; kingdom Viridiplantae; phylum Streptophyta; class Pinopsida; order Cupressales; family Taxaceae; genus Torreya; species Torreya grandis. Next base: position 392,293 of record JARHVA010003810.1, on the reverse strand, counting down.
TCCAAATCCTCCCCAACTTTATTTTCCTTTGATCATAGGTTATGATCATGCCATACCTTCTAACTATTTTTGTTTATTTCCTACCTCTAATTTTATCTTTACCTATTTTCTTCCATGCGAGTTAAATCCAATAATATTGCTTGTAGTGAGTCCCGATCTCCTAGTCACATTATCAATGTAATTCCCAAACTAGGAATGATGTATTCCATTGGCATCATTACTTCCATGCCATAGATTAGCTAAAAATAAATGAATCCTATCACACATTTGTAGTTGGTATTGTATGCCCTTAGGATCATAGGAATTCGATCATCTCAGTCATCTCTCTACATATTACATATTTTTGTAAGCATCTTCTCAATTTTTTTTTGATGTTTATATCTACCCATTGGCTTAAGGATGATAAATAATTCCTTTATTGTGTGATATCATTAATTATTTAGTTAGAGCCTTGATGGTATTATTTAGGTAGTGTGTTGCTATATCATTGAATAATTTCATAGAACGTCCAAACTTTCTTATGATGGTCTCATATAAAAATTTGGTAGTGACTTTAGCATTGTAACTTGGTGTCATGATAACATTTACCCATTTTTTGAAGTAACCTATCATAATGATTATATATCTAGCATGAATTCACTTACGTAGATTAATGGGACCTATAATATAAATTATCCATTATTCAAATGGTTGCACTACTAGTATTAGGTTTAAATAAATTTCATCCCTTTGGTTTGACCTCCCAACTCATTGACAAATATCATAGTGTTTTGTGACTCTGTGCACATCTTGAAATAAAGTATCCCACCTTAAACCACTTTTTAGTAACTTCCTCACATTAGATTCAATTGTGAAGTGTCCTCCTATGAATCTCTAATGTGCTTCTTCTAACAATTATGGTCTTTCATGATCCAAGGATACTCTATACAATACATCATCCTTACCCTTGTTGTAAAGAATGTAACTTATAATATTGAATGACAATGATATTAAAATTAGCTACCTTTTATATTTCTCCACATAATGCATAGGAAAAACCCCTTGTTCCAAATAATTATCTATGTCTTCCATATTCTGTTGGATTGTAGATACTCTCACAAGATGAGAATCTCATGAATCATCCTATAATTCTTTTGGTTCTTCACCATTTATTATGTGACTAAGATGATCCAGTCCTACATTTTTCCTCTTATCTTAACATTTATATTAAAATGGAAGTATTGAAATAGATCTTGAACTAGAATTATTGAAATAGAATTAACCATATGTATATCTATCCTCCTAGCATGGTCTTGTTCACTAAATATTGTATAACTTGGTAGTCTTTAAATAATTCAAATGGTGTAGCCAAAATATAATACCTAAATTTTTTTTAGCACAAACACCATATCCAGAGCTTCTCATTATGTGGTGGCATAATTATTCTAAGTTACTGAAAGCTTATAACTTGTGAAGTGGATAGGGTGATACAAGCCTCTATCTCAAAGTTGAGCCAACATAGCTCATACTATGATTCTCAAAGAATCTTTAGGAATGTAAATGGGTTTACTCCAGTCTAAAAACACCAATATTAGGGTTGTTAATAATATATTATTTGAATTTATATGAAGGTTGATTGAAATTAAATAGTTAATTTAAACCTTATATCCTTGCACAATAATTTATCCAATGGAGCATAAATATATGCATACCCCCTAATAAAATTTTGATTATATCATTGTGCCCAAAGAATGATCACATTTTAGTGGAAATTATAGGAGGTGAAAATCCCACAATGACTAAAATTTTAGATTAATCAACCAGAATACCATCATTACAAAATACATGTCCTAAGAGAATAACAAAAGGAGTAAATGAAAAACACTTGTTCAAATATAGAGTAATGCACAGAGCTTGACATCTTTTTAACATAAGCCAAAACTTGTAAAAGGTGATCCTTGAATAATGAAAACATTTCCTAATCATATAGATAAACTTATATAAATTCATGGATGAAGTACTTAAACACAGTCACGTTATGCACCCAAAGATTACATAGTGTGACATTTTTGATATGATGTCCAATAATTATGCAGTGATATCCAAACTATGCTCAAGTGGGTTCTCCCTAATGTTATAATCTTATTCTCTCTCAATTATTTTATTGGAAACATATATAATATTTGTGTTGTCCTTATGTCCTTTATTTGATCAGTTTTGAATACAATTCTAGAAGGACAAAACTATCCTCTTTGGTGACAAAACTGCCCTCCATTATAGAATCGCCCTGAAGTTGACAGAACCACCACAATAGTTTCACAAACTGTGTTGATGGAACTATCACAAATGGGGTATTTTTATAATATTATGGGGTGGTTTTATAACTTAAGAGGGTGTTTCTATCACATACAATGGTAGTTTCATAGTTGTCACCTGTAAATAGTGGTTGTTTTGTCATTATTTATTTATGTTTTATTACCAATTTATGAAACTTGAGTTTTTCACATGTTTGCATGTTTCTCTCTACTTTTCTTACATTTTTCCACCTCAAATCCATCTCATTACTACCCAATTCACTCCCACTATTATTTTTATTACTCCCCATCCTTTCTAAGTTTAAATTTATGGTAACCAAAATTTAAACTCACCCTTGTAATCTCCATGATTCTTCTACAAGTATATAAGTTTTAGATGAAATTTATATCTAACATTTTATATTGGAGATAGGTGTTCAAAGATTATTACATCCACAAACTATTTTCCACTGATTTAGAGGTCCATCCTTGATTTTATTCATGTTAGAATACACAATTATAGAGAAGGTTTGGTCATTAAATTATCAACTAGCTCATTGCAATTAGTGTATCAGTCAACCATAGTTAGTTGCTATCTTATTTGGATTTGTGTCCTTCATTTTCATTTTGATATTGTTATTCTACTGTCACCCTGGGTTAGATAGTTCTTATAATATTTTTTGAGTGAAGGAACTAGCACATAGAGGACAAAATTATATCAAATACATCTCTTGCTTCCAGTTGGTCTTACCTTGATCAAGTTGGGGGTTTTTAGTTTTAGTTTCATTTATTTTATCAGTAGATTAGAGAAGTTTACTTTATTTCCATTCATTATATTAGGTTTCATTTCAAAAAGGTAATAGTGAGTAAAATAAATCTCTCTTTATCCCATTCTCTTGCATAAAAAATAATAGTTATTTTCATTATTTGTTTGCATACACACCATACATCTATTGAAATCACATAGTATTACATTCAAGAATTAGGTAAATTTCAAAAAAAAAAATGATCATTATCATATTTGAATCAAATAATTTTATATTTTGAAATAGGATTTTATTCACAAACAATCAAACACACAAGCACATAGAAATCTTATAAGAACCTAGGCAAAGGTGTCATCTTAGCATTGCTTTTATTTATTTGTATGAGATATGAAAATTGTTTTTAGCTTTGAAAATTATAAAATAAGATCTTATATCATCATTATTTATTCATATAAAATATTTCAAACTTAGTGTGCATTCATCCAAAACACTAAAAACTAGTTTTAGCTTGCATATAAAAAAATCTCTAAATAGTTGGTAGTCTTACTACTTAGGATCTAAATCTGATTTTGTATTTACTTACATGTTAGAGAAACCTTAATTTTAATAATATATTCATTCACTCATAGTCATAAAATATTAAAAAAAAATTCATTTAGCTTGCATTTAGGAAATGTGGAAATCAAAATCTACATTAATAGGCTAAATTTTATTTTATTAGCATTGCATGCATTGAAAAAGTAATATAAAACTAAAAAGTATAAGAAATTACATATCTCTTTTAATTTTACTTATAGTTATTCATTTATATTTTCTTTTAGTCATTTATTCCTAGCAAGTAGTTTAACTTACTCTCTTTTAGTTAAAACCTTGCAAAACTAAAAAAACAAACAAACAATCAAAGCCTTATATAAATGACCATGGCCATCAAAATACCTTGATTCTTACATTAAAAAAATCTTATCACATACCATCCTCAAAATATCTCTTGATCATACACATTACATTACTTTTCCTCTTGGATGACTCTTCTAGAGCATCCTTATCTCTATAGAGCAGGGCTTTTTCATAGAGTTAGATCCCTAGGTCCTGGCATCAACATTCAATCTGACAATATCATTGAGCTTAAGAGATAATTTTTTCATTCCACATTTATACCACACCTCATTATTGAATCTCTCAATTATCTATAAGTTCAAGAGTATACCCCTAATCCACCTATCATTGTCCCTCCCTAGAATAGAGGATACCAGTACAATGTCATTTTCTCCTAGTCACCCACTCCCCATTTCCTTTTCTCCTCAAGACTAACCTCATCATATATCATTCATATTTATGTATGAAATTGATAGGGCATAGTCATCCTGATATATTTGACCATATCCCCCAATTAATTTATCTAGAACATTCTCATTTTTATGTTCTTAATATCAATCAAGAGCTTTGCCTCCTTATCATTACCAACATTGAAGGACCTTAGAGTTATATTTATTCCTATGTGGATGATCTCAATGAGAAATGTGACATAGCAAAACTATTTTGGTAATGACTTGAGCATATTTTTCCACTTGTCATTCCAAAGCTCATTCCAATAAATAATCAACCCAATACCTAGTTCCACCCATCATTTACCCCTTACATTGACTACCTCAACTATACCTTAAGAAGTTGAGTGCACAGGATAACATGTGCTTTTCATGTGTATATAAATTGGTTGACCCAATGTGAAAGGCTTGTCCTTTTTATTTTTTCTATTTTTCTTGCCTTCTTTCTCTTTTTTCCATACCTCTACCTTTTACATATTCTATGGGTATCCATATACCACCTGAATATGTTTGTTTAAGATATCTTTGAAAAAATTATAGATATTGACACTTATAGAAGAATATTTTAACCCCAAGGTGAGACTTCGCTCTTTAGCTAGAAAACTAATAACCCCATGAGAAATGTGGATATGACTTATCAAAACCAACATTTAAATTCTCATACTAGATTAGGAGTGTCTATCTAAAAAGTGTGATATTCATCAGAGACTACTATAAACCATCCTAAGTCTAAAAATATGACCCTCACTAGTGGGAACAAGACTAGTCTGTTGATGATTAAAATTGTTACATCAACATATCAACCCTTTCATCTATCACGAAGGTTAAGATGAAATTGTAATAGTATAATAGTTAGGGTCTAAAAGGTCTCAAAGGATCTAAAATATGTGTAAGGGTTTTTTATATTTTTTGGAAATAACAAGTGTGTCAAAGATCAACAATACTTCATTATAATTTTAGAAACCAAATATCTCTTTGAGTCAAATAAAGGAAACAAATTATAAAAATATAATCTAACTTATTTGACAAAGTAAACTTATAGATTAGATAGTCTCTTGAAGGAAATATTTATGTTCTTTATAATATATCTCTTTACAATAAAATTATCTATAATCTTATGATGTTCACTCTTGGCTCAAAATAGATCAAAAGAAAAGAAACATAAATAACTAAAAGATAAATAAAATAGCTAACAATGAAAAACCAAATAATGAAATAGAAATAACAATTAACATATCTAAACTATCAATTACCTTAAAAAAACATCACAATATTGAACACCTAATCAAATAAGAAAGAAGAATAGCAATAAAGACAAAAGTAACTAAAGCAAACTAAACTATTACTAATCTAAGAAAGAAAAACTAAACTAACTAAACTAAATCAGATCTAAGAAAGTAATAGATTAAACAACACTAAAATCTTAGAAGCTAAATAAAGTTATTAATTCTAGACATAAACTATTAAATAAAGATCAAACTAGATTATAAAATCAAATAAACAACTAAGAACTAAAGAAACAACATATAATCTAATAACTAAAAAATAGAGACTTAAATATTTATGAACAATAAATCAACTAAAAGGAAATAAATCCTAATTAAATAAATAAAGAAAAGAATTAACTAATCTAATCTAATTGACAAATAAAATTAGAATAGAAATCAAATTAAAATTAACTTAAACATAAATAAAAATGAAATGCGAGTCTTAAAGAAGAGTCATCTTAGCAAAAGTAAATATTATTTTATCGAGAAACAATATTTCAGTATAAAATTATTTGATATAACAATAAATATATTTTTAATGGATTAATAACATGTCACACGTAGCGAAGTATTCATCATTATTTAGTCCAAGTAGTTTGGATTCTACTCATATGATTACAAATTTGTAATCATCATAACATATTAAACTTAATATCTTTCAAATAATCAATTTATAAACTAAATAATAAATATGGATATACATGTGCTAATTAAGAGTGTCACTTAACCATAAAAGAACATGTTATTATTCAATTTTCAAGAGTTATACCATCTCATAGATGTTGCATAAAAAAGAGTATGTTGATGAACTTTGAAGCAATTCAAAGTCTTCAACAATACTTGTGTAATGTTCCTCCTTTTGATATGTCTCCCTGATCTTCTTATATAATCATCTCCTCAAGAGATAATTGAATAGAAAGTTATAACTAATTTTAGCTAGTTATTATTTAAGTCTATTTGACTTTTAAATAAAGTCAATTAGTTTATAACTTAACTATACTTAATACTTAAATAAGTCTTTAAAGATCAAATATAATATTAATAGATCAAATAAGGACATAATCTAAATGGGTGGGGGGCCTTAGACATTACTATCATTTAAATAATCAAATTATGCTAAACATAAATATGACATAAGCAATTTAAATAAATTAAATACATTTAACACTAAGTCCATATGCATTAATCTATTTTCAATAATATATGATCAAAACCAAAATATATCTATTATTGTAAAATTTTAAATCACTATCAAATATAAAAAATGAATATCATCAATAACTATAGCATTAAAAGTATCTAAAAGTATCAAAATAATAGAATTATAATTCATCCATCCATCTACTCATTATCAGTATTATTTAACATCTCAATTAATGTATGTCCTTTATCCGTTTGATACTCTATATAGTTCATTAACATAGTTGGAAACTTAACCACTTTAGTTCTACCTTTAATGTCTTCATCATCAACCTCCAATTTCACCTTTTTTGCCATTTTGATAATTGTAGTTGATGTTGTAGGATTGAGTTCTCACCTCTTAACTCCTGAAAGTCCTGCTCTCTCTTGCTCAAGCAGATGCAAAGGAAAATTAAAAAGACTCAACTTTGAATAGTATATAGGTGTATTTACAGGTTTAGGAGATGGATTTTTAGTATTCAATGGTATAAGGGTTCATGAATGCAATTATACAGTCAGTTGAAGATCATATTGAGGTGTAAACTCTTGATGCTATGCTAAATTGTGAGGAATGATATATAGATCATATTGCAAATATTTATGCATATGTTAGGAAGAACTACTTGGAGTTCCTCATCTATTAGAATGAGATCTCTAAGAAGACCTTCTCAAACCTTGGTTTTTGTGGGTATTATTAGGATTAAAGGGCAAGGCATTTAGGACATTCCATAAAGTAGAGTCAGATGCATCAAAATGGATTGACATATGAGTGCCTTAGTTATAGGGTTAAGGAGTAGTTCTAATAGTTCTCCTACCCCTAAAATTTTGGCCTTTAATAACAAATATTTGCAGAGGTACATCCTCCCTGTGCCAACCCTGATTATGCCCCCAATTATTATCATGAGAGTTATTGGAGTGAGAAGGAGTCCAACCTGACATTTTACTAAAAAAAATCTTGATTACTATTTGAATTATATACCATATCAAATTTTGATAAACATCCATGCATAAATTTCAATAAGAAATATTGAATTTGAATATATAACTTATATCAACATTCAATACCAATCAAATAGACATGTTCTAATTTGACAATTATAAACTAAAATATGATTATGTCATATTATCTAAAAATTTGACTGCATTCATGTATTATTCAACTGCATCATCACCAAAATAATTGACATAATTTCAAATATAAACATATTATATTTTGTCTAAGACCCAAAAGATTATGCCAACCACAAGAATATATCCATCCAATATACTTTTACTGTAGGTTGTCCCATAATGAATAAACATTTATTCTCAACCATTTATGATAGACTAAATTTATCTATAGATATTTGACTTACATCTAAATCAAAATGTTGGTTGAAAACCTTATAACCCTCAACTAAATCAAAGTGAAGCCATAAAAAAATGTACTAAAAACAACTTAATCTTTCTCAATAAATTTGACATGCATAATTTAGAACCCTTAAGACTTCTATTTGAAATTATAAAAACTTCAAATATTTAAAACAAACATCTTTTGTATAGAATATCAACAAAACCACAAAATGCCATATAACTGATTATCAAATTTATGAACATGATATACCTTTTACTTTACAAACTATATTTTCATAATCTCTGAATGAACAAACAACACTTTGTTTCAAACTGAATCAATAATATTTTATTTAGAAATCAAAAATGACATTAAATCTCAAACATTATACCATTTTACCAAATATCATTCATATAATGAGAAAACGAATATTGATGGATTCTATCAAACCCAAAATGCATTTTAGGTTCAAGAACAAACACAATTTTTTTAATAAAACATTATCATCATAGAATAATAAAAATATATGATGAAGAGATGATAAAGAAAGCCTGAATAAAAGAGTCCATACTTAATTTTAAAACAAGACAAAACATTATAAAGACTGCAATTACTTCCAAAATCATGGGTGAAAATACTAAAAATCATTTCAAACTTAACATAATCTACCAAAACCTAGAATATCTAAATATTTTCACCAAAAATGAACTATTTTATGTGCAAAATATCTGTCAAAATACCAATCATCAACCTAAATTTATTCTACATAGAGAGTCAATACCAAACTTAAAACCAAAATCTATTGAAAATGTTTGTCAATAACATAACCATCCTTATCACATTATTATTAAATCATCTAATATCTTAGAAATCTATTATGTAGACAAATAAACACTTTTGAATGAAGTACCAATTTTCAAAAAACTTAAATGAAATCCAAATAACATCTAACCCAATACACCAAAATATTATACATGCCTAAACTAGTAACAAATGTGTTACTGAGAAAAGACCCATACAAGTACAACTGAAGAACATACCATAAATATAGCTCTGCCATCATGTATACTATATCCACATAGTCTAAATTGAAACTGAGTATCCAAAGTATATCTCAAATAACAAATTAATCAATTTCAAACCTTAAATATGTACATGTGAATCAACTTCCAAATAAGAGTTCATTAAGAGAAACAAATACTGAGTAACAACCCAAACCACATTTAAAGAAACTACATGTGTCAAACTGTGAAATATTACAATTATCAACTATATTCTTGACATGAAATTCACATAACTCAAAATTTTCATATTTTAGATATATAAATAAACCTTAAATCCATTTATTCCTCAAAATGACAAAGTTCTAACACCTTACCTCATCTGCAATTCCTATTCTTTCTCTATTCTTTCCAAGTTCCTTGCATTCATAATATGTCGATTTTGCCCGAAGCTTGTTAAGAATCATAAACAACTGAATGAATTTCACCTCTTGTTTTCTTTCAAGTCTCAATAATTACTTAGTTGGCATGTTCTATTCTAATTGGTTTCAAAATATATTCTAACTTGGCAGCTTAACCAACTTCTTAATCAAATTGCTAACTTTATTTGCTACTAAAACTATTAACAAGTACTACTTTAAAAACTGCTTATCAATGCATGTACATCATATTCAATGTGATCAAATACAAATTGTGTCAAATGGATCTAAAAAAATCTTGCCAAATCACTTAACCAAAATCTCATTAAAAACCAAATATAATTCTGTCAGTTCATCACATGCTTCAAACCAAAGTTTTGACCTAAATTAATTAACGAAGCCACAATTAGGTTTTCAATCACTATATTCCCACCACCTTTAGTATTTTAATTATAAAAATATTCATAGGTCCACTAGACATTAGAACCTTAGATTTTAGGTTTAATAAATATTTAATTTTAGAAATGAGCCAACCTAAATTCAATGCTATAGCTATGTATTTGATTTTAACAATTCAAAACACCCTTGCCACCTTAACATTATATAACATAAATCATTGGCAATATGAATGTTTCATCATATAACCATTTGATCATAAATATTATTTAATTAATCAATTTATGCATCAAAAATCTATTCTTTTGAAAATTAAGACCACTACACATTATCCTTATATTGACAAACATATGATTGGAAGAGTCATAATTTGAGATCAAATCAACTGTTCCAAACAACCTTATATGTCATCCATATATATTATATTTTTATCATTGCATTCGCTCATGATTTTGAAACCACTTAATAATGTCAAGGTAAAAAAATATTAAATGTAGTAATCATACTAATATTCAACATAATAATGAACATTTAAATGAATCAATGAACTAAAACCCCCACACTAGCATTTTAAAATGTTACGATTTAAGTTGTCAATATGACATAACACTTTGGTTCATTTGATTTTTCAAAAAAAGAGGAGGTGACAAAAAGAGGCATAACACTGGAGACCTTGCTAGCTAATATTATTAATAAGATAAGGTAACAAATAATAAATTATCTATTTAAAGACAAATCACTTGAGAGTGCAATCCAGGTTAAATCATTTCTTAGGTAGCTACACGCAAACCCTTTTAATAAGAAATTTTTTTAAGGGATGAAGTGTTCAGTTAGCATGACATGAAGAATAGGATTGATTTATACAAGGAAGTTTTAGATAGATATATATATTTAAATGAAATAGCCTCAAACATAAATTATAAAAACTAGTAATGCTTTCAACTCGTTAATAACCAACTCATGTTAATTTATAAAGAAGTAATCCAAAATAATATCATGATGAATATCTTACTATTATTGTTTACTTATAGTAATATAAAAACCTCCATTTAATTTACCTTCAAAAATATGAATACTTTTCTGATGTTATCACTACGATCCATTTAAAATAAAATAACAACAAAAATAAAATAAGCCAAAATAGACAAACAAACAAAAGAACAAAAAATATAAATAAAACAAGAAAAAAACTACTAATAAAAGAGTTTCAAATGATGTCCATTGATTGAGTAACACAACCAATTTCCATCCATGTATTGCAAGTGGAAATAATATTTCCCAAGTATAGTAGCAATTTTCTATGGTCCCAACCAAATAAAATCAAATTTATGATGTTTTCCTGCATCTTCATGAGATTTATCCCAATAAAGAACTAGATCATCTAACTTAAACATTTTATTAGATATCTTTTTGTCAAAGAATTTCTTAAACTTTTATTTAGATTTTTCTAATTTTTATAATACAATTACCTCAGTTTCATCTAAAGCTAATAATTCATTAAGCTTTTGTTTAATTAAATTTTTATATTCTGATAAACATTGTAAAGCAATTATAGTCGATGAAATCTGTAGTTCAATAGGTAATGTAGCTTCAAAACCATAAGCTAATATAAAAAAAAGAATATCTTGTAACTATTTTAACAATAGTATGTTCAGTCCATACTGCTTCAATTTTTTTAAGATACCACTTTCTTTTTATTATTGTAGACTATCTTCTTCATTATAGAAATCAATTTTTTATTTGTTGATTTGTCTTGTCCATTTTTTTTAGGGTAATATTTTAAAGAATGACTTGATAAAATTGAATAATGTCTTAATAATTCCAAATATTTATTAAAAATTAATTGAGGATCATTATTTAAAATTATCTCATAAGGAACACCAAACCTAGAGAAAATATGATTTTCAAAAAATGACTTCAGAAGTAACAAAACATTTAAGTGCTATAGCTTTAGGCAATTTTCTAAAATAATCTATTATAGTTAGAATAAATTTATGTCTATCTGAAAGTGGATGAATATAAAAAATAAAGTCTATTCCCCATTTGGTGAATGACTTTTCAAGAATAACAAGATTCAAAGGCATTGCTGGTAATCTATCTCTACTAAAAAATAAATGAGAAGGCATGTAATAACGTACCAACTTATAAGCATCTTGAAATAGTGTAGTCCAATAATAACCTACATATAAAATCTTATAAGATATAGTTTTTACTTCAAAGTGATGACCACAACTTCCTTCATGACATCCTCTAAGAACCTTCTGGATTTGATCACGAATCAAACATCTCAATAACACACCATCTCGATTTATATAAAACAAAAAGTTTTCTAATAATTTTTTAAAAAAAGTTTGAACTCTTAAATATATTATTTATTTCTTATCCAAATTATTATGGCAAATTTAATTCTGAAAATAATAAATTAAATCATGATACCAATCATCTTCAACCAACAAACAATCCTAATTTTTCATTTCATGTCCAAACTTAATTTTTATACAAAAATCAACAACCTTCATAGACTAAAAGTGAGGTTTTACATTTAAGGAATCATCAACAAAAAAATCAAGACATTAATGCTAAAAGAAACATTCTCAACTATATGCTTTTCTAAGTCATTTTTTTAGTAGTCTTAGAAGTTTCAAATTCAAGGTCAAATTTTTAGATTCTTAAATCCTCTTCGCTAACCTTCCCTAAATAGTTCCCTACTTAAAAAAAAAAGATAAGACAGGTACATTAGACCATGTTATAACCTTATTTCCCATTAAAAGATAACAAAATTTGATTAAAAAAGAAACTAAAGATAAAACAAATTTATCAATAAGCGGGTACCTTGTTTTTATGTCTTTTAAACAGTGGTTCATATATTCGATTGGCTTTTCATCTTTTTGTGTAATTAAAATATCTATAGCTTTGTCTATTACATTTACATAAATAATAAAAGATTTAGATAAATCAATATTTGAAAGTACATATATATTTATAGTGCCATTTTTAACATTATTAAAAGCAAAATCAGCTCTTGCATCCCACACATATGACTAATTTTTATTTAACAAAATCGACAAAGGATTTGACTTATCATCAAAATTTGATATGAGCTTACACACAAAATATATTTTTCCAAAAAAATACCTAAGACTAGACTGGTCTTTAGGTGGTTACAACTCATTGATTGCTTTAATATGTTCGAGATGAATTGAAATGCCCTCTTTAAAAATGATATGCCTTAATAACTTACCTTCAGTAACACCAAAAATAAACTTTTTAGGGTTGAGAGAAATATCATATTTTCTACATCTTTTAAATACTTCATGAAAATGACCCAAATTCTTTTTTCTCTTTTTAGAATAGATTGTAAGATCATCTAAGTAAACTTGAATGACAATGCCGATTAAATCATCAAAATTTACATGCATAGCTCTTTGAAAACTTGCACCTGCATTCATGAGACTGAAATGCATTATATTAAAATCAAAATTTCCTCTTTGAGTTGTGAAGGTCATCTTATGTCTATCATATATATTAACAAATATCTTATTATAACTTGAAAATCCATCAAGTAAAGACATCATTTTAGATCCTACAACTTATTGCATAATTTGGTCAATAATTATAAGCCTTATTGAGATCTTTAAAGTCTACACAGTTTTATATCACCATTATTTTTATGAATGGGTACTAAATTAGTTACCTATTTAGAATAAATTATATGAAAAATGACACTGTCATCTAACATATTATCAAGCTCTTTGCTAATGGTGTCTTCCAACAAAAAGATTATCCTTCTTATTTTATACCTAATGGGTTTAATACCTGGTTTAATAAGAATATCATATCTTATACAATTAGTATCATACCCTTTAATGTCTTTATAAGATCAGACAAAAATATTAATGAATTATTTAAAAAGTTTAATAGATTTTACCTTTTTGTTAGGCATGCATTATATTCCCAAATAAACAAACTTTGCATTCTCTTTAGTTCCAAGATTTATTGGAATAGTCTCTCCAATAATTCTTCTTGAAGTTTCCTTAATCTATGGTATCTTAAGTTGATCATTTGGAGTAAACATTAATTCTAAACTCACAAGACCAACATGTAACTTATTAGTGTTCCACTGCAAGTAATCTCCATAATTAAGAATAAAATCATCGTTATCAAAGTAATTACTTTGAATAAAAACATTTATATGTTCATCACAATTAAAAATAGGCCAATTTTCATTTAAAAAAAGAATTTTAGGTCTAAAGTTTTCTAAAAATGAAAAATCTACAGCAGGTTCTATTTCACTCAGGGTAAGAATTGAAGTAAAAATAACAAGCTTATCAGCTTGTATATTAAATTTCCTAAGTATGTGAGTGATATTGAAAACTTGAAAGTGTTTAAGTAAGGATAGAACCTTTTGAGTATATTGATGAAGATGAGTCTAATTGGTTTTATAAGCCATCCTTATTTGCCTAATAATCAATTCAAAATCACTAAAGACTTCTAATTGTTTAACATTAATTTTTATAGCCTTTTCTAAAAGTAAACATAAGGCTTCAAATTCTGTTGTATTATTAGTGGTATCAATAGAAAATTTATAAGCATAATGATAAACTTTTCCAACAGGATAAATAAAGCAAACTATTTCACCTTACCAAGTTGTGAATAAGCACCATCAAAGTACAAAGAATAAATTATTATTGAAAAATACATTTTATTGTTGTTGTTTAGGTTTGTCAAGAGTTAATAATTCACACGTACTAATCATAGTTTATACATAGTAAATATTAGGAGGTGAAGTGTCAATCAAATTACTAAACCAATCCTCTCTTCCAATAAAATCAATTTCATTTCTTATTAGAACCCATGTTGTATCTTTTTTGACAAATGCACCAGTCATTTTAGACCAATCTCTGCCTAGAAGCATAACATAATTGCTAGGAGTGTCTAAAATTTGAAAACTAGTCATACATCTAATCCTTTCATCTTGTGAAATTTTGATAACAAGATCTCAAAACTTTCCACAACTTTTCATTTGATGTGAATCAAAACTTTTAAGTTTTCTATTATCTATTTCATAAGAAATGCCTAATTGATCAACGATAAATTTTAGCATATTCTTTGATGCAAAAGTGTTTAAATAGTAATTATATATAATTTTATTTGTAATTTTAATAGATACATAAAAATGAGGTATGTAATCTGTAGGAAGATAATAAATTTGAGTAAAAATAACATAGTGAGATTGATCATGAATTTTATCTTATTCTTAAAAACTTAAAACATCTTTAGAAGTTGGATTTTTATTAAATTCATTGATTTTATCAAGTTGTCTTGGTAAACCAATAACTTGTAATAGTGAAAATCATGCCTTTATAGTGGCCAAATCATCAATAATATTATATGTTCTTACACCTAGATAATGAATATGCATATAATTCTTAGGTTTGCAAGGAGGATAATGAGAATTATTAAATCTAGTGGACATAGGATTATTTTGTGGGGAACTAATTGATACGTGATTCAATGTAGCATTATTATATGTACCTTTCAATTTATCCTATTTTTTAGAAGAAGATTTATTATTAGTTATATCAGAATAATCTTTTTACCTTGTGTTAACAATATAAGCATTTATAGTTTTGATTTAATCTAAAGAATTATAAGTTATACCCATATTTATATTATCAACAAGGTTAATAAAAATACTCTCTTTTCCTTGGATAAACATTTTAAATTTTTTTATAGCTATACACGTGTCAGGATCATGATCTAATCCAAACATGTTTCAATAATGATTTTTTTTCCATTTTACCTTTTTACGTATAAGAAGATTTACCTGATGAAGAGGGTTTATTGTCCAACTACCTTTTAATGATAAATAGATCATTGCTAAGACTAAGAATAGTTTTTAAAATTTATGTATTATCATAATTTAAACTTGTAGTAGATCTATCATTAAACCCAATACATTTTAGCTTCTTCTCATACTTGATACAATTTTTTTTAGTTTCACTATAATCTGTAATATCTTTATCTTCCAAAACCATTTTAAATTTAAAAGGTAAAACATTAAAAAAAGATATTCTAGACAATATTTTAGCAAGTCTAATCTCACAAGGTATTTTTATCACAATTTAGTAAATCTACTAATGAAATGATAAACAAATTCTCCTAGATCTATGGAAATATTAACTAAATCATTAATCAAGTCTAGATCTTATTTTAGTTTCCCAAAACAAAGTTCTAAGCAATATTCAATATCATTATAAGTAGTATTTTGAATGTTTTAAAAGACCTTCAATACTTTGAATTTTTATTTAGGTGGGAATCATAGAATGATCACATTTGTAGTGCCTAGACTTAAGATGGTTCTGATAATACAATACCTATAGTCAACATCAATAACGCTACACGTGACTACTCTTACAGGTATCCATATCCTTTTGGCCTATTGGACAATGTTTTAAAAATGTTAGGATCAACCCCAAATCTTGAAAACAATTTGTCTCCCACCCCCAAAAAATTGGACCCCATTGGATCCAAACCTTTGTGGGCTGACATGGTCAAAGGCTTAGATCTGATGGGCTAGGTCCACTCGAGCCCCTATATATTTTTGATAGTAGCGGACAACAAAACATTCATCTCTATTCTGGAACCCATTATAGAATAAGCCAATGTGGATCTTACCAAATCAATTCTTTCTAGGGTCAATATCTACCACCTAAATATTTATGCTTTTTGTAAATGGGCCAAAGAATGATGGAAACCCAAAGTTCACTTAAGAGTGGTCACTCTAGCCAGGGGCTTCTTCCTTATTAACTTATCTCTTCAAGAAGATTACATTAAGGCTCTCTTAGAAAGCCCCTAGTTCCTGGGGAAGGCAAGTGTTTTGGTTAGAAGATGGAAGGCTTGGTCGAGCCTTAGTAACACAACCATGGATGATGTTCCCATGTGAGTTATTTTGCATGAAATCCCTCTAGAATATTGGAACTTAGAGGTTATAAATGAGATTGCTAAAGCTTTGGGTCAACCCATTAAAATTGACCCAGTCACCCTTTCCCACCAGAGAATGGTGGTTGCCCACATCCACATCTTCCTCCTAGACAATAGGCCCCTCTTTCATGAGATTAAGATTAAGTCCAAATATGGTGTTTGGGTTCAGAACATTGTTTATGAAAATAATGTAATCATTTATCCCAGGTGTGATGTTATAATTCATTCACTCTAAGATTTCCCCAAAAATGGTCAAGACTCAAAAGAATCCACTTAATAGAGGCCTAATATATTTACAATAAAGAAGGATTCATAGATGAATAGACTACTCAGGATTGGCTCCCCTGAGTCCCCCCAAGCGCTAATCTTATTATCACTCACAAGGCTTCACACTCTATCAGCCTAAACAAGGACTCTATTGTGGCCTCTCAACTATGTGTCAAGCCCAATGTGTCTAATATGGGCTCTAGTTATGTCAGCTCCATCAAGCATGATTCCCTCCTACTTTTTCCTCATTCTAATGACTTCAAAGGTATGGAATGTTATAACCCTTTTTACCCTCTTTTTTTGGTGTCTAACTCTGAGCCAGTGTGTGATTTGGGTCCCCTAGGTTCCCCCCACCCTCTCCCCCACCCCTCTCCCCACCCCCCTCTCCTCCCCCTCCCTTTCCTCTCCCCCCAGTAACTCTTCTCCTCTCCCCTATCCCCCTTTCTACCCCCCCAATTTTGATTCCCTCCTTTTTTTGTGCCTCCCCACTTTATCCCTTTACATTCCTCCCTTAAACCCTCTTCCCCCTTCCTTGCCTCCAAGCTCTGAACCTCTTCCTCCCCCTTGGTTCTATCTCATGGAACATCTCACTTATTTTCTCCCTTATGCCACCTCCCCCCCATCCCCCCTCTCACCCCCTCCTATCTCCCTCCCTTGATCTTGAAGTCTACCCAAGCCCTTGACTAGAAGAGCTCCCTTTTTGCTGACCTAATCCCCTCTACCACTCCCCCCTTGCCACCCCCTCTCCCCTCTCTCACATTCCCTACTACTTGGAAAATAAGTGGGGTAATGTTCTGAACTACTCTCTCCCTCCCTTCACCCCCCCCCCCCCCCCCCCCCCCCCCCCACAAGATGATGGGATTGTCACTTTCTCTAAAACCAAAAGACGTAGGAAAAAAATCAATATTGGTGTTGCTCCAAAATTGGTGGGAAGATCCCCAAGAATGATTACTAAAAACTTAGAAATTGTAAAAGATATTGAAAATGGTTCTCAATAAACTCTTAAGGTCTAACAGGATAAAAAATAAAAGTACTCTCTTAGAACATCAGAGGCCTTAACAACCCAAAAAAATAAAAGACTCTCTACAATACTTTAAAAAGGGTTAACCCCTCTATTTTGCTCATACAGGAAACTAGAATATCTGATCCCATCCTTAAAACTAATATACCATGAATCTGGAAAAATGCACATGTTCTTTCCTCAAAATCCATAAGTGCCTCAGGTGGCCTGGCTATCTTTTGGGACCCTATATTTTTGGAAGGTGACTTGATATGGAAATACACTAATCAAATCTCAATCTTATTCAATGACATCGCTAGTAAGGACAAATGGATTCTCACCAATGTCTATGCTCCTAATTCTAAATCTACTAGGAATCTTATTTGGAAAGCATTATCAAATTTTTGTAAGACCTATGTTTATTAGAACTAGATTTTGGTGGGTGATTTCAATACTCCCCTCACCCTAGGTGATAAGAAAGATGGACTCATTGATCTCACAGATAGAATACTAGAATTAAATGACTTTATTTCTAATGCAAGTTTAGTGGATGTGGACCTCAACAACATCCCATTCACATGGTACAATAGAAGACTGGGAAAAAAACTAATCCAAGTCCACCTTGATATATTTTTGATATCTTTAAACTAGGACATTCTCTTTTTTAGAAGACTCTCTTCTCTGCCTAGGATTGGGTCTGACCATAATCCCTTGGTCTTTGAAGCTGAAATTTTTTCCAAACCCAAGTGTAGCCTGTTCAAATTTGAAATCATGTAGATTCATTATCCAAACTTCTCTAACTTCCTTCAAGACTAGTGGAAATAACACTTTTTGGGTTCTTCCATGTTTATTCTCACAAATTTTTTTAACTTTCTTAAAAATAAACTAAAAATTTGGAACAAGGAACTTTTTAGGGATATCTTTCTACAAAAAAAGGCCCTTAAAGTGGAAATCTCAATTATTGAAGAGATCAATGCCTTTGAGAATTACAATGAGCATGAGGCTTCTAAGGAAAAGGACCTCCTATGCAAATTTCATAACTTGGAAGCAAAAGAAGAGGCTTTCTCAAAGGAAAAATATAGATGCCTATGACTAAAGAAGGGGGATAAAAACATAAATTTTTTCCATCATTCAACTTCAAGACACAGAATATCAATAAAATCACCCAACTACAATTGGAAAATGGGACCTGCAACAGGGATGAAGATGACATCTCTTGACATTTTATAATTTTTTTTAAGAATCTTCTCTCAGAGGATGGAGAAACTGAGGCCTCTCTTGTCTCTTTCACCCTATCTAATTTTGACAAGGTCTTCTCAGTAGTAGAAAATACATATCTCACAAAGATCCCCTCTAATGAGGAAATTAAAAGTGTTATCTTTTCCATGGAAGGCCTCAAGGCTCCCAGACTAGATGGGTTCTCCCCCTTTTTCTTCCAAAAGTTTTGGGACATTATTTATTTGCAAGTTGAAGAAGCTGGTAAAGAATTCTTTCATTCCAAATCTATTTTTAAAAAAATCAACAATACCTTTTTGGATCTAATACCAAAATACAAGGCACCACTAATGCCCAAGACTTTTATCCTATAAGCTTATGTAATACTACTTACAAAATATGCTCTTCCATTCTAGTTAAATACATGCAATCTCTTCTTGATCTTGTCATTAAAGAGCAACATGGGGATTTTGTGATAGACAAAAAGATCAAAAATGACATTATCCTAACTCATGAAGCTATGCATTCCGTCTCCAAATCCACAAGGCAAGGCATGCTTCTCAAACTGGACATGTCAAAGGTTTATGACCAAGTTTCTTAGCACATCCTAATGCATATTTTAGAAAAGTTTGGGCTAAATCACGACACCAAGAAAATTGTCTAGAACTGTATTACCACTCCTAATTTACCATTATTATAAATGGGATCCCAAAAGGCTTCTTTCTAGCTTCAAGAGGCTTAAGACAGGGAGATCCCCTTTCCCCATATCTCTTCATCATCTTTGATAGAAACCTTGGGGAGAAGATTGAGGAGTGCCTACAGTTAGGGTCTAATAAAAGGGTATTTTAGTGGCCCAAAATATAGATCCTCTTACTTAGTAGTAGTTCGTTGATGACACTATTATCTTGGGAGATTATTTTATTGAGGAAGCCAAACATCTTAAATAAATTATAAATTGTTATGAAAATGTGTCCAACCAATGCATCAACTTCTAAAATAGTTTCCTTTTCTTCATCAACACTCCACCCTTTCAACAAAGAAAAATCGCCAAGATCCTTCAATTTCAAGTGGAAAAATTATTAGTAACTCACTTAGGTATCCCCCTTTTCATCAAAAAAATAGACTCCCAACTTTGGAATCACTTAATTGATCATATTCAAAGGAAATTAACAGGCTAGAAAGGACATCTCCTCACCCAGGTAGGGAAATACTAGCTACTCAAGGCTTTTATTCAGAGCATCCCAATATATCAAATGTCTATCTTTAAAATGCCATCTAATATTGCATCCAAAATTGAACAAATTAAAAAAAAAATTCTATGGAGAGGCACTGAAGAAAGATTTAGATTCAACTTGGTTGCATGGGAAAAAGTCTGTCTCTCAAAAGCTAATAGAGGCCTTGGCCTGAGAAGCATAAAATCCATAAACAGTCCTATTGACAAAAATGGTTTGGCACCTGATGAAGGAGAATGGTGAATAGAAAAGAATCCTAAAGGCTACATAACTAAAAAGAGTGGAAGAGGATGAATTTATGTAGAAAGAAGGCCCTATTAATGAATCAATCTTCTAGAAAGCCATTTCTAGCTATAAAGATCCTCTGAATAATAACATCTTATGGAAAGTTAACAGGGGTGAGAAATTTGTTTTTTGGGAAGATGATTTAATATCCCCCACCGCCATCTTTTCCCAAAGGACTTGGGATGGGTGGTATAGGTAACTTAAGCAAAGACGGGGCTCCAAGTTAAAGGATTACTAGGAAATCAAGGAAGGAACAAAGTGTTATAAAGTCTTCCCTAATGAAAATATAACACTGGAAGAATCTCAGGCCATTCAAAACCTCAACCTAGCTCTAAGATAGGTCCACATCCCTTCCATTAAAAAAAAGATCATTTTTTTTGGTGGGTGGAAGATAATGGTTCCTACTCGGTGGCCTCAGGTCATGCCATTGACCTCAATTTGGAAAATAACTGGAACCTCTATAAAAATTATTGGGTAAAACACCTAACTCCTAAAATTAATTTCTTCTTCTTGATAGAGGTGTAGAATAAAATTTTGACTATAGATAACTTAGCCAAAAGGGGAGTGATTGTCCCCAATAGGTGCCCAATCTACAAAAGTATGAAAGATTCTGTTCACCACCTATTTTTGGAATGTCCCTTTAGTCTGACCCTATTTAATTGGTTATTAAATCATCTCATCATGACCTAGGTCAAACCAAACAACATCTTGAACCTCATTTTGTAATGGATTCCCTCTTGGAATTTACCTTCCCTAGTCTTCCTTTAGCACCTTGCCCTCCCTCATTGGTTTTGGTGCATATGGAAAATTCATAGTGATGGCCTTTTTCTCAATAAAAGGAACCATCTAAATGGTGTCTTCTCCCATCTCTGCCAGGACATCTCATATAAGTAGAAAGATTTCTTACATAAATATAAAGAACTTACCCCCTAACCCTTCTCATTCTCAAAAACTAGGATCTCCAATAGGTCTTACAATCTCCCTCAAAATAATTAATCCACAAGCACACCAAATGGAAGGCTCCTCCAGATGGCTGGGTGAAATTGAATTTTGATGGTGCCTCTAAAGGCAACTTGGGTCCTATACGGGGAGGTGACATTATAATTAATTCTAAAGGGAAGATATTGGTGGCGTATGTAGGACCCATGGGCTTTCAAAAAAACCATCTAGCTAAGGCCAAGGTAACCCTCTGGGGCATATAGTTAGTGATAAACATCAACCATAATAAGATCATTATTGAGGGAGACTTGTTGAACATCTTTAATGATTTAGAAGGTAAAACTACTCCCTTTCACATTGTTAAGGCTATAATTGATGATGTGAAGCACCTCCTAAAAGGTATACCTCATTTATAACTCATACACACATACAGGGAAGGAAATAGGGTGGATGACCTCCTCACCAACATTGGGGTCGATCTCCACCTTTTAATAAACTATCATGATGTAGGCAGCATCCCCTCTAATATTTTTGATGTCATCCATAATAAAAGTACTAATGTAGATTAAAAAATCCATCCCTTCACATGTGAATGATATCACTATGATGGGGTAGATCTTAATCAAGAAGATATGTGATCATTTCAAAAAGAGGGGCCTTAATTATTTTCACAAGCTCCTGGTGGGACTTCCAACCCATTTTTGTCTTACTCACCTCTACTCCATCTAGAAACTTCATCTGTCCTGATTTGACTCTTCTTTCTCAGTCCCCATGGGGGGAAATAGGGATTGACTAGAACTAACATCATGCAAGGAGGTCCATGAGAAAAGGAAAGTTTGGAATAAGCTTAAAAAGGGGGTCCTCATAGAATTTATGAAATAGGTCACTGAGCATAACGTAGAGATTACTCAAGATTTCATTGTGGCTTGGACAAAGCAAAAAGTTTCCATGCGTGACATTACCATCAATGTCTTAGAGGAGCTCATCAAAGATGCCACCAACATGTCATACATAGGTGCAAAGGAATTTAAAGACCAATATAAAAAGTAAGATTCCATGTAATGGTATTTCTAATCAAATGACTGTGTAGATGGATAAGAAAGGGTTCCCACAAGTTGACCTCTGAGGTTACTGGCCAAAAAATTGCCTTCATATCATGCGATATATAACACTAAAAGGTAAATATACATTAATCTTCTCCCACCATTTCCTATTTATAAATCATTTCATTGGGAATAAGATCAATCTGCCCTATTTCTTGCTTAAGTCTCTTGAGAACACTGTTATTCTTCACCAAGTTAATGATACCAATCCCATCTTACATCAAGGCTTGATCTACCTCCTTTTTAAGCATAGATAAGCCATATTAGTCTAGGAGGTTCCCTTCAGAGGTTCTTCCTCTAGGGAAAACTCCCAAGAGGACCCCCTTGAGGAGGATCCTATCAAGGGATCCCACCTACCTTCTATTCTTACCCCCTAGAATAGCTTATCATAGTCCCCCTTGGATGACCTCCCTCTCAAATTGCCTTTCATCCCCAAACCAAAACTAATTAAAATAGGGACCCCTATAAAATTTTCTTAGAAAGGGAAGGCCATGGTTATGGAGGAGTTGGAAAGTAACAAAAAGTTGTTGGAAAATTTTAACTCTAAGGTGCAACAAACTAGTTTTAGCCTAGCCAAACTTATCTAGGATTGGAATGCATTACATAAATAGGATAAAGGAACTATCCAAACCTTTATTCACTTTGATCATCCCCTTAGAGCCATGTTATGACCTCTCTTAAGGTTTTGTAATCCCCTAGGCTCCCCCAAAGGAGTCCTTACCAAACAGTCTCCTTTGTAGGTAAAAGGTAAAAATATCCCAGAATGATCCTCCTTGGTGAAGCGGCTGAAGGTCCTGGAAACTATACTTAGGCCAAAGTTTCAAAGGACAAATCGACCATCCTAGAAAAGAAAAATAATTAAGTTGAAGACCCTCAGGATGGACCTTCCTCCTAGTTTTGTTGTTTTCCCTTGTTTTACTCCCATTTTAAGTATTGCTTTTTGTTTTTTGGCTTCTTAGTCTTATTTGGCCTGTTTAAACTTTTGTAATGTACTTTTGTGGTTTCAGGTCCCTATAAAACCTAGATTTTACCATATCAAATAAAAAATATCATTCCAAGTATTAATCACACCAAAAGGAAGACTGATAAAAGATTGATATGCTTTTCCCTCTAACATTTGAGAAAAACTCTAAAGGAAAATTTTTCATTAACAATACTTAAGGTTGTGAAATTTAAATTAAAAACATCTAGATGATCTTCCCATGACTCACCAAGATTTTCTAAAAACTTAAGGATATTAAGACCTTTAAAATAAGGGAGTTTACCTAGATGAACACCAATATTGATATGATTTCTATGAATCGAAGGATTCATTAAAGGTTGTTCATCATCAAAATCTAGTTCATTATCTATTACTTTGGCTTGATTTATATTGGCTTGAAGACCTTGAATCAAATCCTGAGCCTAACATTGATTTCACTGAACTAATGGATTCTCATCCTCCATTTGAAAAATGAATAGATTTAACCACTGAACCCAACTGATTTAGTTTTTGAGTTGTAGTAGGATTAGTAGGATAAATATTATCTTCAAGATGAAAATAATCTGAAATAAAATGAACCTTTGGCTGAGGATTAATAATAAAAACTTACTCTCTTTCCTGTCTAATTCACTGATTATCTTCTTGAATATGATCTTGTGTCTCACATGAAATATTTACTATTATTTCATTTATATTTGCTTCTTCTACTTCCTCGTTGATGAATTCAATAATATAAGGTATATCATAAGGTTTATTATACTATGAAAAACAATTTAGATTGAAAGAAATATCAACTTAGTCACCAACAATATCAATCAGGGGTTGGATAATAGGTGGAGGATCTCCAATGATCATGGAAAAAATAAAAATAAAAAAACAAGATAAGATTTATGAAAAACTCCCTAGTGGAGTCACCAAATTTGTTTACGATTAAAATTATTACATCAATGAATCAACCCTTTCACCTATTGTGAAGGTTAAGATAAAATCGTACCAACCTAATAGTTAAGGTCTAAAAGGTCTCAAAGGATCTAAAAGATGTGCAAAGGGTTTTTATATATTCTAAAAAATAACAAATGTGTCAAAGATCAACAATACTTCACTATAATTTAAGAAACCAAGTATTTCTTTGAGTCAAATGAAATAAATAGATTATAAAAATATAATTTAACTTATCCAATAGAGAAAAACTATATATTAGATAGTCTCTTGAAGGAAATATTTATGTTCCTTATAATATATCTATGTTTAATCAAATTATCTATAATATTATGATGTTCACGCTTCACTCAAAATAGATCAAAAGGAAAAAAACAAAAAAAACAAAAGATAAATAAAACAACTGACAACAAAAACCAAAAAATAAAATAGAAATAATAATTAACATGGTTAAACTAGTAATTACCTTAAAGAAAGATCACAATACTGAACATCTAATCAAATAATAAATAAAAATATCAATAAAGACAAAATTAACTAAAGAAAACTAAACTATTACTAATTTAAGAAAGAAACACTAAACTAAAACAAATCTAAGAAAGCAATAAATTAAATAACACTAAAATATTGCAGTAATGAATATTTTTTCTTTTTTACCTTTTTATGTGAAAGAAGATTTACCTAATGAAGAGGGTTTATCGTCCAACTACCTTTTAATGGCAACCAAATCATTGCTAAGACTATGAATGGTTTTTAGATTTTATGTATTATCAGAATTTAAACATGTAGTAGATCTATCATTAAAACCAATACATTTTAGCCTCTTCTCATACTTGACACAATTTTTTTCAGTTTCATTGTAATCTATAATATCTTTATGTTCCAAAACCATTTTAAATTTCAAAGGTAAAGCATTAAAAAAATATAGTCTAGATAATCTTTTAGTAGGTCTAATCTCATGAGATATATTTTATCATAATTTAGTAAATCTACTAATGAAGTGATAAATAGTTTCTCCTAGATCTATGGAAATATTAACTAAATCATTAATCAAGTTTAAATCTTATTTTAATTTCTCAAAACAAAGTTATAGCCAATATTCAATATCATTCCAAGTATTAATCACACTAGAAAGAAGACCGATAAAACCTTGATATGCTTTTCCCTCTAAGATTTGAGAAAAACTCTAAAGGAAAATTTTTCATTAATAATACTTAAGGTTGCAAAAATCAATTTAAAAGTGTCTAGATGATCTTCCCATGATTTACCAAGATTTTCTAAAAACTTAGGGATACTAAGACCTTTAAAATAAGTGAGTTTACTTGGATGAGCACCAATATTGATAGGATTTATATGAATCCAAAGATTCATTAAAGGTTGATCATCATCATAATCTAGTTAATTATCTATTACTTTGGCTTGATTTCTATTATCTTGAAGACCTTGAATCAAATACTGAGTCTAACATTGATTTCACTGAAATAATGGATTCTTATCTTCTATTTGAAAAATTAATAGATTTAACTACTAAACCAAACTAATTTAGCTTTTGAGTTGTATTAGGGTCATTAGGATAAATATTATCTTCAAAATGAAAATAATCTGAAAGAAAAAAAACCTTTGGTTAAGGATTAATAATAAAAACTTACTCTCTTTCCTATCTAATTCGATGATTGTCTTCTTGAATATAATCTTGTGTCTCACATGAAAGATTTAATTTTACTTCATTGATTCCTCATTGATGACTTAAAGACTATAAGGTAAATCATAAGGTTTATTATACCATGAAAAACAAGCTATATTGAAAGCAACGTCAACTTGGTTGCCAATAATATCAATCGGGGGTTGGATAATAGGAGGAGGACCTCCACTGATCATGGACAAAAGAAAAATAGATAAATAAGATAAGATTTATGAAAAACTCCCTAACAAAGTCACCAAATTTATTGATGATTAAAATTATTATGCCAATGAATCAACCCTTTCGCCTATTGTGAAGGTTAAAATAGAATCATACTAGCCTAATAGTTAAGGTCTAAGAGGTCTCAAAGGATCTAAAATATGTGAAAGGGTTTTTTATATATTCTAGAAAATAAAAAGTGTGTTAAAGATCAATAATAATTCATTATAAATGAATAAACCAAGTATCTCTTTGAGTCAAATGAAGAAAATAGATTATAAAAATATAATCTAACCTATTTGACAAAGAAAACTTATATATTAGATAGTCTCTTGAAGGAAAGATTTATGTTCCTTATAGTATATCTCTATTTAATAAAATTGTCTATAATCTTATTATTTTCATGATTCAATAAAAATAGATTAAAATAAAATAAACAAAAAAAACCAAAAGATAAATAAAATAACTTACAATGAAAACCAAAAAATAAAATAGAAATAACAATTAACATAGCTAAACTAGAAATTACCTTAAATAAAGATCACAATATTGAACACCTAATCAAATAAGAAATAAAAATATCAATAAAGACAAAATTAACTAAATCAAACTCAACTATTAATAATATAAGAAATAAACACTAAACTAAAACAAATCTAAGAAAGTAATAAATTAAATAACACTAAACCCTAAGAAGATTAGTCTCTTTGGCTTGACTTCTTCATCATCTGTGTGGTCAATAATCTGAGTTGATAATGAATATTATTGATTGGATTTCATATATGAAGTATGATCTACCATAACAAACAGTCCACTTGGGATTGTAGACTGATAATGACTTAGCTTTACTGTCTTTGGTTTCCACACATGCATTTGCCTTTTCTCTTGTACTCTAAGGGCTTAAAACCTCTTGTTTTGACTTGATGGACTTATAACTCTATTAGGATAGAATCTTACAATGTGTCCCACATTATGATAACTGTAAAAAACAACCCCATTGATACCTTTTGAATGATGATTCCTTTCATAACTCCATGCATATTCATTTTGAGAGGGTCTTCTACACTCTCTTGATCTATGACCAAACTGATTGCATACAAAATAGTAACATTGAATGAATTAGCATACCTCATAGCATTAGGTTGTCTAATTGGTATTTTCATGTTGACCTTCTTATATTCATTAGCCTTCTCATTTACTTAAGCTACCTCTTTTGGTCTTCTTTGAAACCAAGACCTATCTTATCATTTGCAGACTTCTGACTACTCAAAATGTTATCTAGAACATTAGTACTCTTTTCTAATTTCATAAAGGTCTTTAATTTGCTATATGCTTAATATTAATCAATTTTTAAGGATTCCATTTGAATTCCATACTATGTGCATTCTTCCTATTTAGATTTTAAGCTAGTAGTGACTATCTCCATCTGTGATTCAATCTGATTGATGATCTCATAATATTCGTTGGATGTGTTACTCAGTCTCTCCTCAAAAAAATCAATCTACTATTATAGTCCTTAACTAACGACTTCAATTTATGATTATTCCTTCTTTAAAACTTCAACTCCTCTAGAGCACTCACCAATTCTACCTCAAGGTTCACTTCAGCCTCTTCTTCATCTAATTATTCATCATCCATAATGCCTTTCCTTTTTGAGTGACCATCATTGTATATTTATATAGACATGAATAAGGTTTCATTATTGTCATATTCATGTCATTAATATCATCATCACTATCAAAAGTTCTTGTGTCACTTACATAAGATAAATTATTATCTTCTTTGGTATAGAAACTTATCTTGTTCTTGAATGACCCTTTCTTACCTTCATACTTCCTAAAATATTTCTTGTTTTTGTCAAACTTATAGACCTTCATGTCATCTTCATGATGCTCATCATGTTCTTCATCATGATCAGTTCTATCCTTATTAGGACACTTAAATGCAAAGTGACCAATCTTACCATAGTTGAAACATTTGAAAGACAACTTACCCTTTTACTTACCAGATCCAAGCCTCAATTTCCTAGAAAACATGGATATTAGTTAATCATAATCAACATATAAACATAACTCATCCTTGACCTTCTTGAATTATCAAATTTCAATGATGTTTCCTTCTTGGGAGGTCTTCCTTCATTTGTTCTCATCTCATAGGTAGTCAAGATGCCATGAAACCCATCCATCTCCAACTTGTCCAAATCTCGCATCTCTTCTACTATAAACACCTTAGAATCAAACTTAGGAGTTAGTGATATCAATAAGTTTTGAACAACTGTAGTCTCTTTCATTTTTTATCTTAATCCTCTAATGACATTGACCACTTCATCAACCCTTAACATGTAGGATGCAGTACTTTAATCTTATTTCATACTCAAAATTTCAAACTACCTTATATGAGTCTATAACTTGACCATTTTCACCTTAGTGTCTCCCTCATAGATAGTATTTAAATT
The DNA here is from genome assembly GCA_037957365.1 of Torreya grandis. Taxonomy (NCBI): domain Eukaryota; kingdom Viridiplantae; phylum Streptophyta; class Pinopsida; order Cupressales; family Taxaceae; genus Torreya; species Torreya grandis. The sequence continues at coordinate 363,031 of JARHVA010003810.1, read as the reverse complement.
GTCCCATATTACCTTAGTTGACTCATAATGCATCACCTTCACAAACTCTACCTCTGATAGGCCACATAGAATGACATTCATTGCCTTTGAATTGCTTTCAATTTCCTTCTTGCTTACTATAATAGTTGGTGGTGTAAGAGGTGGAGTGTATCCATATAAATTAACTACCATATGTCATGTCCCATTAAAATTAGATATGTATTCATTCTGATTCTCTAAAAATCATAATTAGTCCCATTGAAGAATGAAGCCTTACTAGTATAAAAATTAGCTTGAGCTTGTTGACTATCCATCCTTACTTCTAGGATTTATTTTAGGTTGTTAGACATAATTCAAAGGACTTGATCTGATACCAAATGTTGGAAGAAAAATTACTGAGGGGTGAATTAGTCTCTTAAAACTATCTTTCAATTCTTCTTTATCATACATGAACCATCACATCAACATATAGATCAAGTAATGCATAAACAATCAATTATACAAGTATGAAATAATATAACACATCATATAAGTGGAAAAACCTCAAGGGGAAGAAATATAAATGAGCCCTAAAAATTTACTATAGTTATATAAGTCAAAATATCACAATTTAGTGAAGTACCAACTTCACATGGAGCACCAACCCTAACTAGCTCAGCACCAACCTAACTAGGTTTTAGCAAGTACCAAATTACAAGGAGGCACCAACCCCCTAGATGAATCAACACCAAATTAACTATCTAAATTATTTTATCACCTTAATAAAACCTTATTTATCAACCAATTAATGATGACCACATCTTCAGTTCTTCACATTTTTATCCCTCTCAAACTGCCTTCTAGGCCTCTTCGTTCAATTAGGTCTCTTCAAAATTGATTAGGTCATATAATATTGATTTCATATGTAGAAACACTTTTATATATTCATTATAGATAATATACACTCCTCTAATGGTCTATAATACCTCGTTATGCTCAACAAATATGTTATTTCATTCACATACTCTCTACCCTCACAAATAGGCCTAAAATTGCCTTGTATATATACAAGCCTCTTGATCATATACCTATTGATTAGACACATATAATTGCAAACTTATATTATAATTAAAATATGTCTTATAAAAAATTTCATAAATGAATCAATCATTACAATAGGTCATCCTCAACTTAAAATACCAAAACCTCTTTTAGGTCTTAAGGATACCTAATTCAATTAGGTCTTCATTAGTACATGTTACCCTTTAATCTCCTTGGAACACTTTAAAAATCCAAAAATGGTATAAATAATTCATATACCACTCAAATATACCCCCACTAATCTCATATTAAGTCCATGACTCTTTCTAGCTTCAATCACCCCTTGAAGCACACCATTAGTACTATTTACATTAGGCTTTCATATACACAAAAAGTTTTTCTTGAACTACTGAAGATTAAACACAAATTAGATAAAAAAAATATGGAAAAATATCATATGTAAAAAAACTACATGACTTCAGGGTCATTACCATATAATTTATACTTCACAACCCAAGGCAAAAGGACTCAAACTCTTCTCTACAAAGAACCCACTCATAACTGCTAGAACACTCCAAAACCTAGTCATGAACAACTTGATATTAAACACATAAAATAACACTTAAAAAGAAAAATAATACTTTAAAATGATCATTTTAAATGTATATAACACTTTGAAATACCAAACTCATAAGGTCTAATGTCAAATATTGGTCTTGTAGATCCATCTTTTGACCTCACTACCCACAATCAAACTAGACAAGCCATTTTGGATTAAACATTTTAAATAATTTCATTGATTATAAAACCTTATAAAAATAATGGATAGGACATAAAAGTCAAAAAAAAAAACACAATATAAATTATATACTTTAAATATGGGAATAGAGATTCAAACTCATTACTATAACTTGCTTACCCAGAACTACCAATTTACCTTAAAGCACAGTCATGATGACATTGACTTTCAATACTTGTATGACCAATTTAAAAGAATTAAAATGTATTAATATTATATTATGAGATAAATATAAAATTTTTGGATATAAATATAATATATTCAAATGGAAAATATTGGTCTTGCAGACCAATCTCATGACCTTATATCTCATTGTCTCATCTGAACTAGATAAATCAACTTGTGAAATTTTTTTTCACTATATTCACTAATCTCAAAAAATTATACCAAATATGAATAGTAAATAATAGTACAATTTTTTTTCCATGTAATTGGTTTTATCACTCTATCATGATAACACATCCTTAGTCATCTTCTCACAGTTGCTTGGGTTTCTCACTATTTGCATCATTAGGCTTGTTAACGACTAGCTAAATTAGATGAAAATTTTAGCATACTTTAGGGAATGAAATTATCTAAAAACTATAATGGACATGAAACATGAGTATCAATATTCATCCTCCATCTATTTGGTTTTCTTGACCAATGTAAATTTGACTGCTATAGCAAATTCTTCAAAAATAAGCCTATATCTATGTATTTTCTCTCTCATTTGACTAACCACCACCACCTAGAGGTACCTGGGAGAGTTTAATACATGAAAAAATAGTTTTTATAGTAGTTTGAGATTATTATATGCTATTTTGAATAAGATATTTTATATTGGGTCCTTGTTAGCTTTTTAGAGAGGTTGAACATAGGTTTTGGTGTTTAACGATTGTTCATAAAGGATTGCCTCTTAAATCCAAAACCAATACCTATAGTTATTATATAGTAACCTTACCCATCTCTCCTTAATATCTAAAGATTCCATGTAGAGGTTACATGTGCCAATGAACACTTTAAATTCATTCTTAGGTTTGCATGCCTTCATTCTTTGTAGTTGAGAGACCTCAAAACCACTTTTCATGCCTTTTGTTACAAAACATGACCCCAAAATTTGTGAACATGATTTAAACAACATATTATACCTATGTCCATTCTCACATATTAAAACTTATCTTGAACACTAATATTCATGTCTCATTATGCCAAGTAGGGTTTTTAAGTGGTCTAGATGCAAATTTGATCTGAAGGTCCTACCCCTATAGGCTCACCCTGAGACTCTCATGAGTGATCCAATTCCTCACATACATGTTAAAGAAAACTCATACATCTCATGCCTCTATGCATTCATATTACAAAGTCACCATCTCATACCTTCTCATAAGGACTTTGTATGACATGACTAGTGCCATGTCTAGGCTTCTCAAGCACTTGAAACTTGACAACAGACCTTGAAACACTTCTAAAATTACATATATTTTATTTTTATGATCACATAATTCCAAACAACCTCTCATAATATTTTGATTACTTACTTCACCAAACTTCAATTATGCACACCTTCTCACAGAGTCTAGATGAGGCTTTTCAAGACACGTTATACTCAAGAACTAGTACTAAAAAATGTTTACCTTAATGATATTAAAAAAAACACTCTTTAGACAAAAATATCACACCACTAAAACAAATTCTTTCTAATAAACATGCTTCAATGCTCACTTGACCATCATACCTCTTTATGACAACACTAATAACTTTAAGCTGACCTAAAATTTGACATCAACCAATAAAAGAGACATTAGGTTGCCTTAAAATTATCTCTCAATAGATGAGACATTAGGTTGCCTTAAAATTCTCTCATGTCACATGGCTTCCTTATCACATCAAACACACAAGCTCATACCTCAAAGACTAATCACCATGCATCTTCATCAAATGCACCTTGACATTAATGATAACACTTTTCAATATGATGATTCCTCTAAGAAATCCTAGGAGGATTTTACATAACTTGAGATGAATGAGACATGATAATGAGGTTTATATCGTGGCCAAATCTATTAGAATAGTGTAAAAGTTGGTCAGAAGGGGCTGTGTATTATTAATGGTTAGCCCAATTGATGAACTATCTATGCAAACACATCCAAATAGGCATTTTAAGGATATAATAGATATTTTTTGATCTCAATTGGGCCTCAAAAGTGAAGGTTGTAGTTGATCAGAGGCATCCCTTAAGAGAATCCACTCATCCCTGAGTTGTAAAATGAGCAAACTTCTATTTTGCATTGTAAGATAAATGTGAGGGATAGAGATAAAACATTAGCTCCTACACATGCATGGATGAGTCCTCTAAGAAATTCCAGGAGGATTTTATCTAACTTGAGATGGAAGAGATGCAGAAATGAGGTTTCTCTTATGGACAAATATCTCAGTTCGAGCCAAAAGTTAGTCAGTAAGGGCTGTATATTCTACCTTGATATCCTAATCAATGAACCATCAATACAAACACATCTACATAAGAATTTTAAGGCTAAAACAACCATTATTCAATCTTGATTGGGCCCTAGGAGTTAAGGTTACAGTTGACCAGATGCATCCCTTAAGAGAATCCACTCATCTCAGAGTGAACAAAATGAGTGAACTTTTATCATGCATTGCAGGAGAACTATGAGAGATAGAGATAAATAGTAAGCTCTTACACGTATAAAAATGAGTTCTCTAAGAAAATACCAAGAGTATTATATCTATCTTGATCCTAGTGAGACATGGAAATGAGGTTTCTCTTGCAACTAAATCTTTCAAAATAGGCTAAAATTTGGTCAATGGGGGCCTATATTCTGGGTCTTTAGACCAATAAAAAAATTATCTACATAGAAATGTATAGATAATAATTTTAAAGCTAGAACAACCATATAATAGTCTTGTTTGGACTAAGGAAGTGAAGGTTATAGTTAATCAAACATATCCTTTAAGAAAATCCATTTGTCTTGAAGTGTGCAAAATGAGTGAACTTTCATTGCACGTTGTAGGATAACCATGAGGGCTAGAGATGAATTTTTATCTATTACACATACACATATGAGTTCTCTAAGAGAGATTATGAGGATTATCTCTAACTCAATCTGAGTGAGATGTGGTTATGAGGTTTCTCTTAAAACCATATCTCTAAGAACAAGCCAAATATTGGTTAGTGAGGGTTGTATATTTTGACTTGTTAGCCCATTCGATGAACAATCTATGTGGACAAATTTGAATATCCATTTTAAGGCTAGAACAATAATTTTAAGGTCTCAGTCAGGACCTAGAAGTGAAGGTTAAAATGGTTCAGAAGCATCCCTTAAGAGAATCCACTTGTCCTTAAGTGTGCAAAATGAGAAAACTTTCATTGTACATTGCAAGAGAACTGTGAGGGCTAGAGGTAAACCATCAACTCCTACACATACATATATGAGTTATCTAAGATATTCCAAGAACATTTTTTCTAACTTGAGATGGATGAGATGTGATAATGAGATTTTTATCATGACCAAATCTCTCAAAATAGGCTATAAGTTGGTCAGTGGGGGTTGTATATTCTGACTTGTTAGCCCAATCAATGAACCATATGCATGAACATAAATGGATATGAATTTTAAGGCTAGAATGAATATTATTTGGTCTTGGTCAGGCCCTAAGAGTGAAGGTTACAATTGATTGGACATATCCCTTAAGAGAATCCACTCACCCCTAAGTGTGCAAAATGAGCAAACTTTGATCACATATTACAGGAAAACCATGAGGGATAGAGATGAACTGTCATCTCCTACATGTGCATGAACGAGTCATATAAGAGAGTTTGAGAGGATTCTCTCTAACTCAAAACCATAATTAAGGCATAAATAAGACTATTTTAATGCTTTATTGAAAGGACAAGCAAAGAGAAGGTGAAAACTAGTTTGCTTAAGGTAGATAACATTTATATGAATTATTTTTGGCTTCTCTTCATTTCAAGAAGATAATATTATATACTCATATCACCAACCATGTAAAGGTGGAAGCTCATCTAGTGCCATTAACCTACATTAAAATTGTTAGTAAAATTTTTATAAAAAATAAACACATAATGATGAAATAATTGAAAATGAAAATACATTATTTCAAATAACTTTACTATATTAATTTGAAACACTAGATAAACTTACCAATTAAATATAACGTACCTTCAATATCAACTTTATTTTCAATTGTTTCAAGAATTTCTTCATGCCAAATTCACACACTTTTCACAAAGTTATTTTTTGAGTCTTTTCATGATATTTGATCATTTGAATATTTGTAGCAATAACTAGATTGAAATATTGAAGCACCACCGTATGTGTTTCAAAGTCCTCAAATAACAATTGTTCTATTTTTTTATGATAGTACCTATGAAGCTAGGTTATGGTAATCCCTATGGATTCAGTGAGATAAATTAGCTCTTCTCCATCCATAACATTTGTGGTTAATTTTTTTGCCTCTACACAATGACATAAGTAGTAGTCTATTCCCTCATCATTGTCCTTAGGTGAAATGATTGCAAAAACATGCCTTGCATTTAAAGTATAATCAAATTGTAAGCGCATCTAGTAAAAAATAAAGATATCACTAATATCTAACCAAGGTTGTATATTTAATTAAATAATAAATTTTATCTAGTTGCACAAGATCTAAGATATGGTCAAAGTCAAATGATAATACCATTTTATGATCCATCAATTGTTGGAGTGAATGGTTACTCTCTACAGGTGATATGGGTCTACAATACCATTTGTCAACCCATTCCTTTGACTCAAATTCATTCCAATTAAATTCTATACATGGGGAACAAAAACATGCCATATCCCTAGTATAAATAGTCCATAAACTTTAATTTGAGCTTTGAATGGAGTGGAAAACATTCTATCTAGGTAATATACTAAAATCTTCATACTTTGCCTTATGTTATTCCTCTATTAACCAAAATAATCTTTGCACATGAGAATTTTATCCAACCCATCACAAATATTTTCATTACACCGAGTCACAATACTACAACATTGATCAAATTATCACCATCCTTGTGCTTTGCCTGCTTTCTTTTAAGGGCTCTTTTTACACATGCACCTGCACCATCATGTTCACCTTTTCCATGCCCAGCCTCAAATAAGCTCCAAAAATGTTGAACACCATTCTTTTTTTGCATTCTACTTAACCAATAAAACATTTGAGAATTCTTAAACTTCCCTGCACAATTGTCTAACCAAATGTAGTGTGTATCAAACATGATTTTTCTTGCATTCATATTTATATAAAACATCTCAAAAAAACCCTATACAAACTCTAGAGCCCTCAAAATATTTTTATTTTCATCTATGATATCAAGTGCATGTCTGAATGTAATATGAATAAAAATTCCAACTTGAATTGAATTATAGTATTGGGATTGAACCTCGTTTTATGGTTGTAGTGTTTAGTTCTCACTAAAGTCCACAACCAAAATAATGGTGCCAATTGGGAAGTTGTATTGCATACCTTGAATTTATTATCTAACCATTTTTATTTGTGTGTGTGTCTTGCATATTGGTAGATAATATTATTATTGAATTCAAACATGAAATCAGATACAAATTTTTTGGTGATAACCAATTCATATCTTGATGAATCTTTTCCATCTTTTAACACATACTTTACAAATTTATACTTCTTATAATCAACTAGTTGTTCTTAAAATTCATGTGAAAATTATTTATGTATACAACTCATAAAATTTGACAAACCACATGAATTGTTACATGTTTCATCTAAACATTATTTGGCAAAAAAACCATCCCTCAGGTCTTTGATAGAAAATACCTTGGATTAATTTTTCTTGATGTCTTAGGTGGGGAAGACACCATACATTCCTGTAAAATCTCATCAGTATGTAAAGTACAATGTATATGATAAAAAATATCAAAATGCATAGAAAATTCAACATATACCCTACAACAATATGTGGTGCATGCTTGATTGATTTTAACATAGAAAAGCTTGCACATATCAAATAACCTTTGGCTAATTATCAATTGGCTATTAAATTTTTCAATATTTTTTTTATAAAATTCCATTTGGATAATTTATAAGAAATGTTTTGCATGTGGCTCATGGGTTTTTGAGAATTTTCTTATTTTAACAACATATTTTACATTAGATGAGACCTTTGTGTTGTCATGCCAAAATTTTTAAATTAAATGTCTTGTTCCTTTAACTAATACCTTATCTTTTTGTGGGAGTCTACCACTAAACACCCAACAATCCATGAGTAAAGGGTCATCAAGCCTTGTTATTCTTTTTATGACATTTATTAGAGTTTTTATATTTAAGTTCAAGGATTTACTTATTTCACTAAGAATTCAAGCTTTAGATGTTGCCTTAATCACCATACATGCCATTATTACTCATCTTTTCACATTACTATCTCTTTTTTGACTTTTATTGCCTATTATCATAAATGCATTAAATAAATTATTTACTATTGTACTATTTGTTCCTTCCATGTTGAAAGTTATTAACCCTAAACTATGCATCACAAGGTGCATTTTTTACATTTTCATTAATTGAACAAATAGTTGACATCATTTTGTATGGGTTTTATTCTCAAATGCATAATCCCATACACGTTGAGCATAACATTGAATTGATCTTTTTGACATTTTACCTTCCATAGGATTTATTATTTTCTCATCTATTTCAACCAAATACCTTGGTGTTCATCTTATTATCCTTGGAGGTGTGGGTGTAGGAGCTATATTTTGTATTAAATTAGGTGGTGTCACTGCTTCAACCATAGGAGGGATATTACAGGGTTGACTATCTACATTGGACCTCACAGACAAATTAAATTTCCCTTCATTAGGAGACACATGATTTGGGGTCATTACTTGATGTTGATTATCATTATACTCAAAAATTTCATTGTGAATGGATGTTTCATTATATTGTGTTTGTTCATATTTTTCATCACTCATTATAAATTTATTAATTACATGCTCTAAATTTTGAATTTCATCATGAAATAAATATTGATTGAGTTCTCTTATCTCATTTTAAGACATATCTAAAATAAATTCTATGGAATTGGGCATGTTATTTTCATTTGAAATATTACCTAGTATGGAGGAAGAACCTTCACCTTGCCTAAAAACCCTTATGGATACTCTCCTATCTACTTGTATTTTTCTTTCTTTTTCTCTTTTCTCTTCAATTTACTCCTTTGTTAGTTTTTTGATTGGTCTTTTGTGATGAATTCTTGAACCATTATTTATCTTAACCAAAATAAGACAATTGTAGATTTAAACTTGAATAATTTATAGTGATTCAAATAAAGTAAATGGATAATTTACCAAATTTTCATAGTTACAATAGAAAAACTAGTTTATAATTTGTAAAAAGTAAAATAAATGAGCGAATTTCATGGGAAAGCTAAGAGAAATTTATGAATCACAAAGGGTATGTGTGCTTTTGAAATCATGCATGCCCTTTGTGATCCATAAAAATAAGCAAAAATAATTAATGTGAAAAAAGTTGGTTTATATAGGGCGTATTCCCTTTGCAAAGGACATACACCCTTTGCAAGTTTACATTTTTTTTGCCACTTTCCCTCCAAAATTACCTTGATTTTAGGCTCGGGGAGTCCCAAACCTGATCCAAACTCTATCATGAACCAACTAAGGAGATTTATAATAAATTTAAGGGTTTTTTAATCTTTATCGACATGTCTGATCAGATAGATTTTATTATTAAAAAAAAATTATATGGGTTTATAGAGAGAAAAGCGTAGTTTAAAAAAAAAAAAATAACGTTAGAATATTATTTATAATTATTACTTAATTTCTACATAACATACCTCATATGGACTATATACATATCTTTACAAATTTCCTTATAAATTTTTGAATATTAATAAAAAGTTTATAAAACTTATATCTCAACAATCTACATATTGTCAACTATGTTTAAAAAAATGATTTTCATGAAGTTAAGGTCAAAAATTTATGTTTGTACACTTTCAGTTTCAAAATTTTAACTGTCTTAACTTGTAAAATTATTCAAAATATATATATATATATATATATATATATATATATATAATAAAATTTAATAAAAAATATTCTCAACAATCTTTGACATTTCACCTATCCATATATGAAGTTACATACAAAAATTCATTTTTTACTCAAAAAAGTGTGTTCATACACATGCAATTTCCTAATCTTTTCACAAAAAATGACCAATCTATTATTAGAAATTCATCTATTTCACACACTTTTATCATCTTGGTATTAAAATATATATATATATATATATATATATATATATATATATATATATATAAACTACATTCAGAATTCCACAATTCATGTTATTATGTCATTGTCAAATTCCTTTTCAAAGTGTCTCTAAAATTCTATCCAAGTTCAACTATTATTATTTTCAGAAAAAAAATGTCACTTTATACCCCCATTTTGTCCCCCATTATCTTGCATATACCCCATACAGACATGTTAGGGTTATATCTTTCACTAGTTGATCATCACCTTATTTTACATAAAGATGCAAAACCAATCAAATAGAAACTCATAAAAATGCATTTAATGGTGACATTACTCATAAAAGAAGAGTTGAAAAAAATAGTTAGAGGCTTCATATAATCGATAGACAACTGAAAGTGGATATCCAATATAGTACCAATATCTAAAAAATTAGTAGGGATCAGATTCTACGTAGATTTTAGGGATATCAATAAATCATGTCCTAAATATGAATTCCTTTTATTAAACATAAACATGATTATTGATTTCATGGTAGTTCATGAGATGTTATCCTTAATGGATGGTTTTTTGGGGTACAATCAAATAAAAATAGCCCCTGAAGACCAACATAAGACAACATTTTTAACACCTTGGGGCACATTTTATTATTAAGTAATTCCCTTTGGCCATTAGTGTAGGTTTTTATTTTTCCCTATTATTTAATTAGGGAATATTATATATTTGTGCATACATGGAGTTTTCCTACATTCGTGGGATAGGCTAGCTTATGTCGAGATGTGTGTCATAGATGTGTCATAGGTGTCATAAGAATGTCATAAGTAACTCCTTTGACCAGCTATTCCGGGTATGGGAGTTACTTCTCTATTCTTAGCACCTTGTCACCACCTTTCATGGAGGAGTTACAGTCTATTCTTGGCGTGCTTTGACCACCTTTTGTGGAGGAGTTACAGTTTATTCTTGGGGTGCTTTGACCACCATTTGTGGAGGAGTTACTAGCTCTCCTATATGTATTCTTCATTATGGCCATCTCATGTTAATAGAATATTGACTTTTCTCCAAATTGTCTATGCAATTGTCTCTTGTTTGACTTCATTTACTTTAGCATTTTGTGGTATTCACTTGCTTTGTCTCGTGCAACCACGACTCATGCATCCTTGTTATTCGGACCTTGGTGAATCCTTCGATATGGTATCAGAGCCACACCAGTAACTGGTTGTTTATTTTGCTATTGCTTTCATTGAAATCTAGAGCTTTGTTAATGCATTTTTTTTGTGAATTTTAAAAATTTCTGGGAGATATTGCTAGTTCTCTGTGCTATTGTTCCTTCCATGGCTTGTTTGGTCTCTCCATATACATGCAGGCCTGTGATCATGATCCTCTCAGCATGGTGTTGAAACTCTCATGGTGTTCAAGATCTGCATAAGAGTTTGTCTCAGACCCGAGTGTAGAAGTGTGGAGTTACAGCCATGACGTTCCAAAACAAGTGAGAAATCTGAGCACATAAAGGCTGAGTTTGTGCAGGAAGAAGGAAAGAACATGGTTGGGTTCGTAGATAAGTCACTTGCTAATGATAAAATGCCAATCTTGGAGCTTTCAAAAAAGGCGTGATGGTAAAATGCAGTCCTACGTCCACCTTGGCGCACTTTCCTTGGAACTTTTCAATCTAGCTCTATGCCCTTTTCTCCTTCTCCCGTAAGTCATTTGCTGTGGTATGCTTTCAAGACAAAGTCATTAAATTCAAGCCTTTCTTGGACCTGTAATCTGCTTCGAATTCAGTGTCTCTGCTGTCTTTTTTGCCCAACAAATTTAAATCTGCTCTTTCCTCAAACTTTGGCGCCCCTCTCCTTGTTTGGCGTCCCATGTGGGGCCTTAAATACTTGGCAATCCATTAAATTCTATCTTTTAATTTAATTTTTTAGTTAAAATTGACTTGTCCAAAAAAAAATCAGTCAATTTGACTGAGTATTGAGTATTTTAGACAATTTTTAAGTTTTGATAATTTGGGGGTTTAAATTTAAACTTGTATCTTCGCCTGTCGAAGACGAAGGGTGAGACCCGAGTTGGTAGGAGGCCAATTACCCCTCAAAAATACCTCCTTTATATTTATCATTTTGTGCTGAGTCCAATGAGTAGTTGGAAGGCCACTTTCTCTCTCAAAACAAGTATTTTTTAATGTTTTAGTGCTATTTTTTTGCAAAAATACTAGTTTACGAGAAATTGAATCTTTAATATCTTTCAAACGATAGCTCAGATTCGGGTGCCATTTTTTGAAAAAGTGTTTGTATTTAAATTATCCATAGTGTAGGATTTTTATTTGTTAAAAATGCACTAGTTTATAAAGTGCCTAAATTTTGGGTCTCCTGGGACGCATTTTCGGCTGAGTCCGACGTCCTATTTGCTTAAAGTCTTGCACTGATTGCTCTAAGATGCATTTTAGGTTGATCCCGACCTATTTTGAGTATGCACTTGAATATTTGGGGGGGGGCTCAACATTTCAGGGGGGGTGTGATTGCTTTTTAGCACTTGCAATCTTTGCTTTCATTCTCCTTTTTGCATAATTTCACAACTTGCAATCAACACAACTTCACCTATATTAAGATTAAAATGGTTTATTTTCAACTTAAACTCCTAACACCCTTCAACTATCATGAATGAAAGGTTAAAATATTAATCATTCTTAGAAGTAAAGGGTTGTATAGGATCACCATGGGTACTGAAGTAGAACCCAACACTGATGCTGAAAAGGTCAAGTGGTACAACCATAGTGATGAAGCCTATGGATTATTGAGCTTGTTCATGTCTCTAAAACTTCTCTTCCATTTATAAACCTCTAAGACTCCCAAAGACATATGGGACACCGTAGAAACCTTATTTGGGAAGCTTGATGAAATGAGAGGTCATGAGCTCGAAAATGAACTCATAAGTCTAAGTCCTAGCAACTTTGACACCCTACATGACTTATTCACTAAGTTTAAGGCCCTTAGATTGCAATTGAAAGAATGCGGGATAAATAAGAAATATGATCAACTCATCTTTTCTATTCTCGCAAAGTTAGGTCCAAGCTATTCAGTCTTTGTCTCCACTTTCCATGCCACAAAAAGTGCCCTTGGAACTACATGGAAAATGCCTTCTTTGGATTCCTTCATTGCTGACTTGAATAGGGAACAAGATAAGCTTATTCAAATGGGCACAATGAATTCTACTCAACCCCAAGCTTTGATAGCTGGAAATGGTAAGGATAAAACTTCAACAAAAGAGAAGAAGAAAAAGAACAAGGACCAGGAGAAGAAGAAAGAAAACAACAATCCTGCCAAAAACAACACTGAGTCTTCCTCCTCCAATGATAAACCTAAGAAGGAGAAGGTTAAGTGTGCATATTGTAAAAAGATAGGGCATGATGAACATAAATGCATGAAGAAACAAATAGATCACCTAACTCATCTTTTAGAGAAGCACAACATAGGTGTCTCTGAGTCCATCAAGCAAAATTCATCTACCCAAGATTCTACTAAGGCAAAAGGCAAGGGTAAGGAGAAAGAAAAGGGAAAGGCCCTTGTAGCTAAAATAGCTTCTACATCTTCATGGGTCATTGACTCAGGTGCTTCTCACCACATGGGCTCTTCCCTAGTTGAGTTTTTATCTTTTGAGCCTTGTAGCATGACTTTAATTAGTTTGGGTGATGACACATCAGTTTCCATTGCAGGGAGAGGGTCAGTTGAAATGGAAGGAGGAGCATTCAATAATTTTCTAAGTGTTCCTTCTCTTTCAATGAATCTCCTATCAGTGTACCAAATCACTCACATTGGTCGGGGCATGAGAGTTGAGTTTTCACTAGATTCAGTGGCTATCAGGGAGTTGCATAGTGATACTATAGTGGCAGTGGGTAAGAAAGATCACCAAGCAAGGTTATAAATCTTCTCACATTTTACACCTGATTCTTCTCCAACATCATTTTTGACTCATTCAAATGGAGTTAATAAATTATGGCATGAGCGGTTTGGCCACCTTAACTACCACTACCTTGAGCAAATTTGTAAATATGACATGGTCATTGGCTTGCCTCATGTCCAATTCTCAAAAGGACTTTGCAAGGGGTGCTCCCTTGGGAAGCATCCCGAAGCAAAATTTGACAAAGGCAAAGCTTGGAAGGCTTCACAACCTTTGGAGTTAGTCCACTGTGATGTATCGGGACCCTTTCCCAAACCATCTTTCAAAAGGGCCAAGTACATCCTCACTTTCATTGATGATTTCTCTAGGTACACTTGGATATATTTTCTCAAACAAAAGTCTGAAGTGTTTGAAAATTTTCTAGACTTTAAGGCTCTTGTTGAGAAATAGAGTGAGAAATCCATCAAGGTTATTCAAACTAATAATGGAGGGGAGTATGTTAGCAACAGGTTTGAGCAGTTTTGCACCATAGAGGGGATTGATTTATAGCACACAGTCACTTACAGTCCTTAACAAAATGGGGTTGCAGAATTCAAAAATAGGTTCTTGAAAGAGATGAGCTATATGATTCACTCCAAATCTTTAGCACCACAGTACTGGGCCGAAGCCATCAATTGTGCTTGCTACATTCAAAATAGGGTTCCTCATAAAGCTTTGAAAGGGATAACACCCTTTGAAGCTTGGCATAAAAGGAAACTTGATGTTGAGCACCTTAGGGTTTTTAGATCCCCAGCCATGGCCCGCATACTAAAGAAGAAATGCAAAGCTATGGAACATTATTCCAAGCCTTGCATCTTTGTAGGATATATGGATGGTGTTAAGGGGTATCGCCTTCTAGATCCAATCAGTCATGATTTGTTCATCGAGAGAAGTGTCCATTTTTAGGAGAGTCCTAGAGACTCAACACTTGGCACTTATTCTCCATCATCAGATCTACTTCATGATGATTCCTCATCAGATTCAAATCAGCCATAGCAGGTTCTTGAGCCAGAGACATCTTCTTCTTTTTTGAGTTCAGACAGTGAGGATAGTGATGTAGAGTCATCCACCTCTAGTCAGTCAGAGGATGAGGAGTTAGTACTTGACTCGCCCACTTTTGGGCTACTTTGGGCCAGACATACACTTGAGAGTGCTGGCACTTGGGTAGGAGATCTTGCAGATGACAGATGAAATAGGTATGATTTTTAGAGAGATCCACATGCCTTCTTTGCTTCAGTTTTGGATCCATAGACTTTCGAGAGGCATCGGGGGTACTTTAGTGGGATAGTGCTATGGAGAAGAATATTCTTCCTTAATCAAAAATCACACTTGGGATTTGACTTCACTTCTTAAGGGAAGAAAAATGGTTTGATGTAGGTGGATTTATCGGACCAAGTTTGTAGTAGATGGGTAGGTTGATAAGTACAAGGCACAATTGATTGCCAAGGGTTTCTCATAGGTGGCAGGCATTGAATACTCAAATACCTTTGCACCTATTGCAAAGATGACTTCTATCTGACTCACCTTAGCTATTGCCACAACACATGGTTGGGATGTGCACCAGATGGATGTGAAGAGTGCCTTTCTTCACAAAGACCTAGAGGAGGAGATCTACATGGAACAACCGCCAGGATTTGTTCAGGATTCTTCCTTAGTATGCATACTTAGGAAATCTATCTACGGCCTCAAACATGCCCCTCAGGCATCATACGCCAAGATGGATTCCTTCCTTCTCACAATAGGTTTCACTAGGTGCCATTCTGATCCTAATGTCTACTTTTTATGGCAGGATGATTTGCTCCTAATTTTGGTTCTATATGTTGATGACCTTTTGATCACCGAGAGTTCTTCATCAGCTATTGCAGTGGTGAAGGCATCTCTCTAGGATAGATTTGACATGACAGACTTGGGTTTGTTTCACTACTTCCTTGACATCGAGATCTCACAGTCAGATTCAGGGATTTCTCTTGCACAACCTAAGTATGCTCTTGATTTATTGTCTCAATTTCACATGGTTGATTGCAAGCCATCTCTAACTCCCTTTATATCAGGAGTCAAGCTTGAGGCTAACTGTTATTCACCATTAGTTGATGCCACTCAGTATTGACAACTTGTTGGTAGTCTCATCTACTTGACTCACACCAGGCCTGACATATCATATCCAGTGGGACTTGTCTCCAGATTTATGCAGGAACCTCATGAGCTACATTGGAAAGCAGCTAAGAGGATCTTGCATTACATATAGGGTTTACATAGATATGGGATTCATTACAAATTTGGCATAAAGGCTGACTTGATTGGGTATATAGTTTCAGACTAGGCTAGCGATTCATAGACTCGCAAGTCCACTTTTGGTTACAGTTTCTCTCTAGGTTCTGGTCCTATCAGTTGGTCTAGCAAGAAGCAAAATGCTATTGCTATATCATCCATAGAGGCAAACTACAAGAGAGCTATTAATGTAGCTACTGAGGCTATTTAGCTTCAAGGGATACTTTTTGAGTTTGGCATTCCTATTTGGTAGCCCACCATAATTTATTATGACAACCAGAGTACCATTCAGATTTGTAGGAATTTGGTTCAGCACCAGTGGACCAAGAACATAGAGATTCACATGCATTTCATTCAAGAGCTTATTCATAGTCAGGTCATTAACTTGATATTTTGCCAGTCTTTAGAGCAGGTTGCAGACATCTTCACCAAACCTTTCACTGAGAGCAAGTTCATTCATCTATGAGCTCTTCTTGGGGTGCGGTCCACATCTACAGTAGCATCATCTTCGGGGGGGCCCACTAGCCTCTTCATTTCTTTTATGTCTCTCTTTTTGGGGGAGTTTTTTCCTATGGGTTTTCTCCTTTTCTCTATCTTATGGGAGATTGCATTTGTACATGGGTACCTCATCAGGCCTAGTTGCCAGGATCCATTTTATATTTCCACACTGCCCACCTAAGCTACGCTTATAGGGGATGTTAGTGTAAGTTTTTGTTTTTCCCTATTATTTAATTAGAGGGAATATTATATATTTGTATATACATGGAGTTTTCCTACATTTGTGGGATAGGCTAGCTTATGTGGAGATGTGTGTCATAGATGTGTCATAGGTGTCATAAGAATGTCATAAGTAACTCCTTTGATCGGATATTCTGGGTATGGGAGTTAATTCTCTATTCTTAGCACCTTGTCACCACCTTTCATGGAGGAGTTACAATCTATTCTTGGGGTGCTTTGACCACCTTTTGTGGAGGAGTTATAGTCTATTCTTGGGGTGCTTTGACCACCATTTGTGGAGGATTTACTTACTAGCTCTCCTATATGTATTCGTCATTATGGCCATCTCATGTTAATGGAATATTGGCTTTTCTCCAAATTTTATATGCAATTGTATCTTGTTTGATTTCATTTACTTTATCATTTTGTGGTATTCACTTGCTTCATCTTGTGCAACCACGACTCGTGCATCCTCGTTATTTAAACCTTGGTGAATCCTCCGATATCAATAATATTGGATCCAATTATAAATGTGTAATAATAGTTATCTTTCATAATATACTCCATGATATCATGAAAGACTATGTAGATGACATTTTGGCAAAATAAAAAACTAGAGTATATCATCCTATAACATTACATAAATTTTTAATGGTTGAGAGAATTCAAGGTTCGTCTCAATCTAAACAAGTGTGTGTTTGGGGTTACTTTAAGTAATCTTTTAGGCTTCATTATATAAAAAAGAGGTATAGACATGGATATTACAAAGGTCATAGCTCTCATGTAAATTAATCCACCAATAAATCTCAAGTAGATTCATAGTTTGTAAGGTAAAATTCAATCCATGTGTAGATTCATATCACAACTTATAGACATGTCATCCTTTCACATTTATTCTAAAAATGAATATTGCTTTTCATTGGAATGGAAAATGCAAATAAGTTTTTGAAAATATTAAAATCTATCTAGAAAATCCACCAATCTTAATGCCACCAAATCCAAGGAAACCTCTCCCACTATGAATTAGGGATATTTTTAGCAAAATATGATGAATATGGAATTGAGAAAATAATGCATTATCTAAGTATAACCTTGGTATCATATGAACTAAAGTATTTTTCCATCAAGAAAGCATGTATATGAGTTTTTTTTGCTTCCCAAAAGATTCACCTTTACATGATCAATAATCAAACCAAAATCATTATCAAAGTTGATCCACTTAAGTATATTCTTTCTAAATCAGCTTTAACAGGAAGAATGGATAAGTGGGTCATGCTCCTAAGTGAGTTTGATATAGAGTATGTCAATCAAAAGGCTATCAAAGGAAAAGTACTTGAAGATACCTAGGTAAAAGCACCTTTAACATATATCATACCTATAATCAGGGATTTTAGAGATGAAGCTATCATATCCTTGAATGAATCATTATAATGGCAATTATACTTTGATGGGTCTTTCACCAGTAATGGTTTGAGGGTAGGTATTTTGTTCGTCACTCCACATGGTGATCTCATTAAAAAATAATTTTGGATAGGATTCCCTTGTATCAATAATATAGTAGAACATGAAGATATTGTTTTTGGTCTCAATATTATAATTCATTGGAACATACATCATCTCCTAGTTTTTGGAGATTCATGGTTCATCATCAAATAAATAACTGATGAGGACCAAGCTAAAGATGATAAACTAATTCCTTATAAATGGATGTTGGATAGTATTAAATAGTGATTTTAATATATAAAATTTGAGCAAGTCCCTCAAATAAATAATAGGGTAGTTGATGTCATTTCCATAATTGGTTCATTCCTCAACATGCATCCAGATGATAGTCACAGTCAGTTCTTTGTTGAGAAATTGATATGTCTAGTGTATAACATTCACAAATATGAAATGGTCTATGAGGTTATTGGTCCTACTTCCATTTGGTACTAAAATATATACACATACCTACATGATAATACCATCCCTCCTAATTTACCCCAAAATCACAAGAAATTCTTCATCCAATATGATTCTCATTTTACCATCCTTCAAAAAACATTATACCATAAGGGTTATGATGGAACTTTATGGTGTTTAAAATATGAAGAGGTAGCCTTAGTCATTAAGGAAGTTCACAATGGTGTTTTTTGTGTTCATAATAGTGGTATGGTCCTTGTAAAAAAATTTCTATGTATTAGGTATTATTGGCCAATGATGGAATCTGATTCATGCCAATATGTCAAGAAATGTCTCTCATGTCAAAAACAAGGTAACCTAATCCATAGTCCATCATAAAATTTTCAGCCCATTACCACTCCATGGCCTTTATCCATATAGCTATTATACCTTATTATAAATATTAATCCTAATTCTTCATATGGTCATAAGCATATAATCATTGCCACTGATTACTTTACTAAGTGGGTCAAAGCCATTCCACTAACCTATGTTACTGGCAAAAAAAATTATATGTTTATCCTAAACCATATTATTTATCATTATAGTATCCCTTATATCATTATATTTGATAATGGTAAGTCTTTTAAAAATAAATATATCAAGAGCCTTTTCTTAACATACCATATCAATCACAAATGGTCCACACCATACTATCCCTAAGGCAACAGTCAAGTAGAGGCATCAAACAAAAATATACTAAAAATCCCAAAACACATTGTTAATGTTGTTTGTCATGATTGGAATTAAAAAAATCACCCTATTTTGTGGTCTTACTATACTAGCATTCACATGCCCATGAGGGAAACCACATATTCCCTTATTTATGGCACTGAGTCCATCTTACCTATTTAAATTGAGCTTCCATCATTATAAATATCTTTAAAAAACCTTATTGATGAAGAAACATATCGAATATAAAGGATACATGAGCTCGATCTCTTGGATGAGAAATATCATAATGCCCTTAATCATTTACAATCCTATCAAAACCATATCCATCATATCTATAACAATAAAATCAGAGCTAGAAATTTTGAAATGAGACCTTATTCTAAAATAAAAGCAACAAAACACCAACATCAATCACAAAAAAGGGCAAGTTAAAACCTAATTGGTTATATCCATACATTTTCATTCCAAAATATGTATCATGTGCTTAAAAAATAGCAACATAAGGGGAAGAGCTTGATGAGCCTATGAAAATCATGCACCTCAAGTGCTCCCATTCCTAAACATCTTTAGTGTTATTATATATATGTATATATAAAATTAAAAAAATTAAAAATAAAAAAAGAGAAGGAAAAAAAATCTGACCAAAATTGAAAACCATTCTTATGACACTTAGGAAAAGTAACATGATGAAAACTACTTTCTAGCACCATCCATATACCATTGTATATATACAACCTAGTTACTTGGGGGAATCCCATAAGATTATTCATTAGTACATTATTAAATTAAATTTATGTATATACCATATTTTTAGTTGCCTATGACATTTTAGTTTAAGGTTTGATATTCATAGTTACGTAGCTACACCTTTGCTCATGTTTTAGTAGACTATTGTACATAATCATTAGATCAATTAATCATCTATACACCAAAAAAAAACTTATCCATGATGAAACCCCATCATATATAATAATTTATTAGGATGGTACCTTTCATATAATCATCATCATCTTACCTAATATCATCATTTTCGATTTCTTCCCTTATTAGGATAAGTACAGTAGCTTAAGGTCTAAATAGACTATGTAGGCAATGCTTATTTACATGGGGTATTTAAGGTCAGATCGGATACCACCATCATCATCCATAAAATTTAAAAATAACTTAAAAACTTCTTGTCCTAAGTTACATACCCTAGTTATCCTTTACATGGATTACCCATTGGATGGTTAACATTGTAAAAGATCTCATACCTCAAAGGGTTTTAATCTAGCCAAGGACAAAATAAAGTATATTTGTTTACTTTTTTGTACTATTTACTTGATTTTTTATTTGTAAAAATTGTGTGTTATGTTTACTTAATTGTATAGTTTTTTGTTTACTTTATTTTTTGTTTTCCTTGGTTTCATTATTGCAAACACTTTTTATCTTATTTTCATTATTTCTCTTTTTTTATTCTAGATCACTATGTGCATTAAAAATTGTGTAATTATGATCATGATGAATTAAGTCTTTCACATGTGACTCTATCAATCCTTACACATATAACATAATAGATATCATGGTTTTTCCATACCATTGATGCATATTGTCTTGTGCCACATAAAAATAAAGGTTGTTCAATTCATGTCAAAACATAATGTTTGAAATCCAATAAAAGCCTATCAAAAGTATATTCCCCCCTAATAATTTTCATTACCTCATATACAAACATTCATAACATCCCTAACACATGCCATCCCATTTAAACACTAGCTATCCAACTTCACCATATACCCCATAATCACCTCTATCTACCAACAATAAATCAAATCCATGTTATCCAATCATCTAATCAATAATAATTAATACATGCAATGGATTAACTTATTGGATTATTCTTATTCATCAATCAACTAAATCAAACCATTCACTTAATCACTTCCCTAATATTTCCATTCAATCTCCTGCACCTGTCGATAGGGAACTAATAAATCATGACATCCATATTTTTCCCCTTATAAATCAAATCGATCAATTAAATCCAAGCTCATATTTTTTTAATAAATATATCATTCACACATCCATCCTCTTATATATATGATTTCTTAGGGCACATCGAATTCTAAAACTTATCTTGGGATATATCATTCCCAATCTGATCCTTATATATATCATTGATTGGGGCCAATCAATCCATAATTAAATCCAATCAAAATGTGTAAGAACTAATTAAAGCGGCTCAATTACATCCATGGATTCAACCCATTCAACAATAGCATACATACCCTCACCATACAACCAAATAATTAGATTATTAAACATCTTTATTTTTAGATTAAAAATCAATGTAGTAAATTTTATCGCTCATCCTTAGAAAATTTATCTCTCATTTTTTGGTCCGTAACTTATCAATGAGATTTATCATTACCACATCTATTCCAATGTACCAATAATTCATGGGGCATAATCTAAGTGTGAAAATTACAAACAAGAAAATTTACATATGCCTATAGTCATTCAAACATTTTATTTAGATTCATAATTTCATTAAATGGTGGTATTAAATACATCATTTATCCATATATATGTATATCGTTCATTTCGAGTATTTGTCTACACTCATTTTTTTCACATGAACACTTGAGGGGGAATCATTCACTCATTCACAAGCTATCTATGACTATTTATTTCACTTTATTTCCACTCTAATTTTTATTTATTCTTTGAAATGACATTGTTTATTTTAGTCACAACACCTTTTCAAAGAGGGACAAATGTAGACACCTAAATTCCACCACATTTAGCATTGTAATTAATTTTTTTTAATATAGACACACTAACTCAACTACCACCCTACATTCGAATTTCATCCTAACATCACTTCCCTCCCTTTTTCAAATAATTAATTAATCCATATTAATTAATCAAATCATGCACACATATTCTATAAAACCAATTAAAACCCATAATTTCCACCTCATCCAGACATCTTCCACACTTCTCTCAACCAAGTGTTGAGTCATATAACCACTTTCTTAACTTTTTCAACCAATTGTTGAGTCATCATCAAAAATTTCAATTATCATGGTGAGTTACTCAACTACCTTGACCCATTTATGATGAGTCATTCAACTACCAACTCTTCCCTCACACACACATGAAAATTAGTCATCATCCATTGAGATGAGGACTCAAATCCAACTGTGGATAATTATCATTATCAAATAAATCTAGATTATTCTCAATTGCTCATCTTGCTATCCACAAGTCTATAAGATCAAATAGTGCATAGAGAAACAACCAAATAAGCACAACACAAGAGAACATAAAATATTATGTGGGAAACCATATTGGGGAATAAAAATCACTAAACCATTCACATGTAATACTATCTTATAATGACAAGATTCAATTTATACCATCACCAACTGATCAAGGAGCACCCACCCCTCAATTTAGTCAAGCACCCACTTGACCTTTAATTAACACCAACTAGCAAGGATGCTACAACCCCCTTGATGATAAAGAACCAACTGAATCACCTCAAAAATTATCTCTACATCTGATATGATGTTTGACACACCTGATGATGGAATTATTTTTATTTCACTCTTCACCATTCAATCTCTCTCAAATAGCCTCTAAGGCTCACTTGCTCAATATGCCTCTTATAGGCTCATTAGGTCTAATGACTTGTATGTTCACTTGAATCACCTTGATTAGATATGAATGAATGATATTATTCACCTTTTAATGGTCCTAAATTAACTACTCCTTCTTTTTAAAAGGTTCTCTCCTTGATTCTATCCACACACACTCAACTCATCTAAATAGGCCAATTAGACCTTGCCTTTATACCACATACTTCATCTAATCCATATTGGTAGGCCAAGATACTCTGCACATTTTAATAACACCTATAATAGGTCCAAAAACATGCTACATGGGTGAGAAAACCACTCCATAGGTCGACCATAGTCCTTAAGACTCAAATCCTCCATTAGGCCTTAATGAGACCTAAAGCAATTACGTCTATTCATGCACACACTACAACTTGGACCTCTTAGACCAACTTCATCCTTTACCAATGGATGAAAAATATTAAAAATACCTAAAATATACCATTTCTCACTCTAAAATAGGTTCATACCACCTGGAACTTCAACTCACTACTTGAACCTAGTAATTAGGTCTTCTCACTACTAGGCCTTTACATACAAAAAAGTCTATCTTCTAGAAATGAGGCATATAGTTGATTTTAAAAAAAAAAAAAATTGAAATAAAAACATTAATAGAAAATAAATTACCTAAAAAAAATCACAAAATCCATTTGGATTTACAAAATAGGCCAACAGAGCTCAAACCAATTCTCTCAAAATGACCACGTATACTGCCTGTAGCCTTCAAAAGTATAGTCATGCAAATTTTCATGTTTGACACTTTTAAGAGTGATTAAAAGATATATAATTCACATGTATAGGTAATATTAGTATTATATATAAACCTCCTATAGTTATGTCTCTTTTTCTATCATCATTCATTAGTCTAACAGACCACTTCCTCAGACCACTCTCTCACAAACTCATCAGAGCTAGGTAAGCTTTTTTATATTGCATGGTTAACACACTTAAACTATATATTAATCTCATAAAAATATTATAAAATTAATTTATGTGTTGAAAAACATCAATATTTCCATTTAATGCATCACCATTTTTCATAAGACCTCAAACACTTCACTTTCCCTATCACAACTAGAGCAATTAATCTAGCTCAAAACATAGTCATGTTGAGCATGACTAGTCATACATAAGAAAACACTTCAAATATATTATAATGAATTTTTAAGGTCATAATACCTTATTATATAGTCCTAAAACATAAAATTCATATGCTTTAATGGCAAATTTTCTCCTACAGATCATTCTCACTATCTTGGGTTCCACTATCTTGTTTTACATAGACAAGTCACTTTGTGAGCACCTTCAAGCCTATGTATAGGAATAAAAAAAACTTAAAATACAAGGGAATATGAGTAATAGGTATTAAAAAAGACACAAAACTATTGTATTCATCCCTACTCACCTGAAACTCTTCCCTAAACACATATTCATTTTGACTAGCTTTTTCTCATTATTTCCACTATTTGGCAGATTAGCAATAGGTCAAATTGAATGACCAAAATGATTGACATAGTGAATATTTATTTACAAACCAAATCCATGTAACTTAATAAAATTTCTTTACCTTAAAGTTCCATCAACTTGCATGTTTTGAACTGGTCAAATTTTCTTGTGGCATCAAATTCTTTAAAAATAAGCACTTTTTTGTACCTTCTACTAACTACCCTAACAAACCAAAATCACCTGGGGATGAATATAAGAGTCCTATACATCATAAAACATAAAAATTTACTTAATAATCCATTATGGGTCCTTTATATCAATTTATTTATAATTGGGTCTCTATAAGGGTTTATAGGAGGGTTTTGACTAATTTACATTCTTAACGAATGTTCATAAAGCTCTGTACCTAAAACCAATGCAAAATGATCAGAAAAAATTATTAGGTACATATTTCATCTCTTCTAAAGGATCAAGTAACCATGCAAAGTATACACATTCCAAAAATCATCAAAACTTTCTTCTCGAGCTCTCATCTCTTCGTTTTGCATACATATGAGACCTTCTAACATTGTTTCTTGCCTTGTCTTCCACATTAGGACTTGAAACTTGATCAAAACCTTTGAACTAACTATTTCACCTAAATCCATGCTTACATGTGCTCTATCATATTGAAAACTCACCTTGATCTTCCATTTGGACCTCACTAAGTCTCTATGCATATTAGGTCTAGAATTGTGGACCATACCTTGATCAAGAAACCACCTCAAAACCTCTTCAAATACTCTCAAATCCTTAGAAATATATCATTCACATTCATTCCATGCTCCAAATCTATCATCATTATACTCCCTAGCCTTAACCTGCTCAACACACTAGGCTACCAAGCCTATACCACTACATAAGATCTATGAGAAGACCACTAGACCACTATTCACATACTTTATCTTCTCTCCTTGAATTGAAACAACATAAATATGATAGAAACAACATGAAAAATTTCAATCAATGCTCACCTTAGCTCAAATTCATCCAAACATCAATCACCACTTTGTCATTATCTTTGACATCAATGACAATACTTGCCAACAATTTTTCCTATGAATCCATTGATAAATCAAGCTTATGAACCCATATGCTACCCACTTTAACTTTGTTTGGAGAATGTATTAAGCACCCACATTTAAATAAGTAATAAAAACTCATGAGTTATAATGGATAAGGTGGAGATGTATTATACATACATATTTTTTGTAAGTAATTAGATTTTTTAAATTGTATTAGCTCTATCAAAGGTTAAGTTTAGATTTAGAATAGGAAGTTTGCATTAGTTTCATTTATTAGTTTTGCTTACATTCTAAATTTTAGATATCACACATGGTATTCCATATGAACACCACCTCTAACCAAAGGTTATTATTTATACATGGAAGATATTAGCTGAGCAACCTAAAAGGTTTAACCCACTTAAAGATTTCAAAAACAAGTGGTTGAATTTTTGATGAGACCTATCATTGAAAATTGACTTAATCAGTGATTTGTCATAGATTTTAGAGAAAAAACCTCTAATCCAACATGACCTAGAATAGTATCAAAAATCATTAAGAATTTTCCACAAAGAACACCAACGTATTGTTTTTACATTCCATGATGGGTTCCAAAGAGTCATAGAGTTCATCATGCTAAACAACATATGCAACATGCTATAAATTATCATCATGATAGTGGCACTTATGTTATAGAGTTATAAAATGTTTTAGGTTTCAAGATAATACCAATTACTCCATAGTGTCATGATACTTTCCATTCGTGAGAGGTTGTTTTTCCTGTGCTAAATACAAGACCTATTTATTGTGAGGTTATTGTAGAAGTCATTGATTAGTATGCTCATATATTTAAATATACATACATACAAACACACACATATACATATACATATACATATACATATACATATACATATACATATACATATACATATACATATACATATACATACATATGTACACACACACACATGCATATGTATACACAAACACAAATATATATAAATATATATGCATATATTATGTATATATATATATATGTATGTATGTATGTATACATACATACATGCATACATACATACATATATATCAAAACAATTAAATATACATACATACATGCATACATACATACATACATACATATATATCAAAACAATTAAATACTAGGACCTATGCATGCTATGTCTAGTTCATTTACATCAATTGATTTTGTGCTTAGCATTAAAATATTTCTCTATATTTATATATACATTAAATATTCTTCATAAGTATACTTGAGTGAGTTTTATAACTTAGAGGTTGTCATTCCCAAATGTAGTTTTAGGTGGTGATACTGTCTTAGACCAAGAGACTTTACACAAGAAAAGTCACACTAACCTAGATAGTCAAACACTACACTCTTGTTTTATTCCAATGGACTTGTCCCAATGAACACATGTTCTAATTTTTAAAATTATAGATAGACACATACTTTCTACATCTTGTCTACGTCACATCAAGTTCAACGTGGGGAATGCTCTTACACAGGTTTTATCATTCTATGATTATCTGTATTATTCCTATTTCATTACATTATATTGGGTGATTATTGGCTCACTTACTTTCACATTGTTATATTACTAGATACCTGAGTTTTTGGATATACTAATGTTACAATTTTCCTATGGAGATAAACTTCACTTATTCAAGCATGTTTTTCTTGTTTGCTTTCTTTCTTTATGTCTTATGTATTTATCTTGTGGACATTTGAACATGTCCTTATTTTTATGTCTAAGCCTTATTATATGATTCTATATTTATGTGACATTTAAACAAGTCATTTTTATGTGGCCCTTGCCCTTATATTGTGTGCTTTGTGTTGTTTTACATGTACTCTTTTTGTGTGTGTTTCATAGGCATGCCTCTTGTTTTCTTAATTTGTTAATTTTTTGATGTCATGATGTACATCATGCATCTTATAAGCCTTTTCAATGCCATGATCCACATCATTCATCTTCCTTGAGTTGTTCTATTTAGTTCAAAATACTCAATATATGATCATTGTTCACTGAGTATCTCATTACTAACATCTATCTAAGCATGGCACTATATATGCTAGGATATACATTTATCATACATTACAATGTTTCTTAGATTATTAATATAATGCCATGATATCTAATATTATCACTATTAATTCATATTTAAATCTTTTTTATAACATCATTCACTTAAAATTTTATTTTGAGATAAGTTATTGAGCAGGATTCACATCTCACCTCAAAATGGGGGGCATACATAGTTGATTGTCTTAGATACTAAGTTGAAACATTACACTGCATGGATAGAAAATTGTAGGTATTGCTCATTTGATCATAATTCATACCCAAATTTTGATTATAAATCACTTTCAAATAACTATGCTCTATTTAGACAAGGCAATAGGTCAATCATGTCCAAAAATAGTGTGTTGTCATCCCAATCATTAGAAAATAGTTTTTTCTATAATTTCTTAGAATCATAGTCAGTGATAAAGACAATTTACAATAGGTACTTATAATAATTTAAGATGAATACTTAAGTTTTGTCTCATATTTTGCTCATATTGGGGGCATCATGTGAAACATATGTTATAGGTTATCACACAAGTTTTTATCAAAAAATCACTAGATATTACTCAATTATAAAATCTATATACATCCAGATATCAGATTGGGGGCATATGCATGGAACATGGTCACTTTATTGCTTAGTTATGTAATATTTTCCACATAAGGAATGGAAAATCATTTCATTATCTATGTTTTATACATTATCCTCATATCATACCAATTTTCACCAATTTTTTACTAGAAAAGAAACTGTTTATGTCTATAGTTGTTGATTCTCCTCTTTGCACCAGATAAATATTTTACAATTCATACAAAAATTCCAAGATATTATACTACCTTAGGTATGCAATGATAGGGTCAAGCACACCTTGATTTCTTAAGCACACTGTCCTTCTAATCAGGATGGGGCATGCATAGTCTAATCCAATGTATTTCAACATATAAATTTGTAAAGGTCTTACCCTCTATTGTCACCAGGTTTTTACCAAAAAAACACATCGATTCATGTACCCAAACAAGTGTATTCATTCCTTGTTATTTGGTCTATAAGTTTTCTTGTCGTGATTTTCAAATTTCCATCCTAAGTAAGGATTAATTTATACATGTTTCATTACATGTTTGTGTGAAGTAAATTCTAATGTGTGGTATACATCCAAGCTTGCACAACACATGTAATCTTAGGTATAACTCTCTTTATTTTACTCTAGTACTTTCACTTGAGTGCATTAATAGAATAAAATGGAGGGAAATTTAGTCACTAAAATTAACATTTAATGTTGATGCATTTGTGATGATCCTTTTATACACACTTAGTTCATGCCAAATTCCATAATCATAAACTATTATTTCTCTACTTTTATGCGAGTGACCCTTACCTTTTAAGTAGAATTTGATTCTGAATATTCCTATTCACCATTTCAAATATCCTAAGTTCATACTTTGATTGATTCACACTTGTATATTAGTTGTCTATGCTTCTTGGACAAGAAATGATCCTTTAAGACTATCCCATTCCTAGTAATATCTAATTATGTTAGTCTTATCCTCCTACTAAATAATGGCTATTTTATCAAATTTAAATCCACCTAATGGGTCATTCTACATGTTTAATAAGTCTCATTTCAGTAATTTCCTAAAAAATCATTATATAGCTATATTTTATAAACCATTGTTCACTAGAGGTTCATATGATTAAAAAACATTAGAATATCTAACTATACATTAAGAGAAAAAAAACTATTCTTCCTAATTATGAGGCCACATATACCTAATATTCATGAGTTAAGTTTGAATGCACCTCCAAGGTCATAGGTCATTGTTGAATCACATAATTAAACTAGGATTGCACTAGGATATAGAATTACACTAGTATTTCACACACACCACCATAGCATGGGAGAAATACATAGAGTTTGATCCCTATTTAAAGTACTGGTATGTAGGCATCACTAAACATAGGGGGTGTTGAGGTCAAATAAAATTATTTAGGTGCATGATCACTAGGAAGTTCATCTTTGTACATATTGGTCTTAAGTAGTCTTATAAGGTCTTAAAAAATTCTAGTGATTCATATGTGGTCAATAAGAAGTTTTTATATGCTTCATTTTATACTAAACTGGGTATGTTTACTGTTTAAGGTCTTTTAAGGTCCTTTATGAGGTTTTAAAATCATGAGCTTTGTAGGAATTGGTCATTTGAGCTAGTTTACTTTTTTTCCCACTAAAATTGTAATTCAAATATTTGAATTTATAACTTGGTGTTTCTATGAGTTTTTATCATATTGTAAGTGGTTTGTATGGTATTGATCCTATGATAAATGGGTAATTAAGGTCTTATGTGTGTTCCAAGTGTTATTATGCCCTTAATCATATTTATCCATGTTTAAATCAACCTAAAGTCAAATTCTAAGAAAGGTTAGGTGTTTGTTAACACGTTGGAGATAAAGAAGATACATATAATCTAGAAGAGACTAAGAAAATACATTAGGTAGAAGATGATAAGGCTAAAATAATGAATAAAGGAGATAAATAAATTTAAAAATAATTAAAATGAAACAAATAAGGTTCAAAGGTGGAAAGGAAGGATCCAAGGATATGCTAGGTAGTGGCTCTAAGATAGAAGGTTGAGAGATTGTTGTAATAAGTTTTGATGGTCATCAAATGAAATAAGGTTAAATGGGATTCATGTGTGAATATAAGATTTGATTTATTTCTAAGTAAGTTTTTTTTAATTCATTTAATCATATTTAGGATTTTATAAGTGTTTATGAATGCGGAAATAAGTAAAACATAGAATAGGGGTATGTGACAGTCTAATAAGGTGATATTTTATCAGTCTTTTGGATTGTTTAAGCACTAAAGATAATTAAATGGGTAAGAGGAAAGTATGTAGGTGTTATAATTTTTTTAAAAACTCATTTAAAATTTTTAAAACTTGAGTTTTCATTTAATTTTTTGATCATAGTTAGAAAACACAGTACACGTAGGGTTTTGTGATTTGCCAGTTAAGAAATTGCATTTTATCATATTTGCAAGGTTATTTATGAATGGAGTGTGATATAATAAGGAATATATTTGTGTAGATATTATATAAAGTCTAAAATTAGTCAAAAATAAATGATAAAACTTGAGTATTCCCTTCCTTTGTGCTCTTGGGTCTGTAATAGACCTTAAACCTTAAACTAGGGTTTAAAGTCACAAAAACCTCTATAACTTGGAAAGTATCCTTGGAAAGATAATGAAATTTTTTATAATGGTTTAATATAATGTTTTTGATATATATATATATATATATATATATATTTTTAATCTATTTATAATATGTAAAAATGAATTTATTTATAAAATATATTGTTTAGGCCTGCAAGAAGGCATGCAAAAACCCTGTTTTAAAAGGTGCATAGCTCCATAACAAATTATCCAAATGATATGAAATTTTTAATAATGTTTAATAGTATTGTTATGACTTTTAAAATTTTATTTAAAGGGTTTTATGCTCCTTGTGAGGAAGTTATTGAATAATCTTAGACCTATAAATTTTATAATTAAGCCTAGAAAAGTTTGATTTTTAGTCCACTAAAAGTTTCATAGATATAAAGTTAACAAAGAAAATTCCATAATTTTTTTTAGATTGATGAATTAAGGTGAAATTAAAGTATTAAAGTTGGTATCATGATTTTTTAGTGCTTTTAGCTCAATTTATCCTAAAAATTTAGGTCTATAGTCATTACAAGGGAGACCTAAAATACACTATTTACATTTTCTTGGGGTATGTGCACTAAGTTAGGGTACAACTCAATGGAAAATTTTCATAATATGATCACATAATATCAATAACACAATCACACTATTTACATTACATGATTTTTTTATTTGAATTATGGCTCAATAATGATTGATCCATAATGTGATCACATTAATACATAATACAATCATGTTATTGGAAAAACAATAACGTGATCGCATTCCTTGTGTCATTTATAAAAAATGAAAAATTTCCTAATTTTGCATTTGGGTTCGCTCATTATCCTCATTCTCCTCCACTCTAAGATTTTGTTTTTCCCTAGTGAGGTGAAACCTTACTAGAATTCATCCCAAAATTTTTGACACATCGATTAATTGACAATGCTTCCATGTAGAAGAGCTAAGGGATAAAAATATACACTTGTTAACCCTAAATTTTTGTTATTTTCATTATTTGATTGGTAATTTATTTTTTTTTGAATAGTTCATCCTACTAATTCTCTTATTCCTTATCCTAACCCTCCTCCTAAACATCATATTCCTCAGCCTAACTCTCTTCCTAGCCCTCTTATTCCTTAGCCTAACCCTCCTCTTAACCCTCCACCTAACCCTCCTATAGTTACACAAAATTACCTAAGCATTTAGGAGAATATATTTGCCAACATTTTAGAACATAAAATTGAAATTGAGGAATTAATTAGGATAATGAGGGATCCCACTTCCACTAACACCCACCACATCGATCTAGTCAATTCTATAGAGTCATTATTAGGTCAAGTTGACTCTATAATGATTCAAATTGATAGATAGGCTTCATATCAGGATATTTATTATGCTAACATATTATCATCACTTTAGGTTAAGAATAAAGACATATAAAAATCCACCATTTGTGCCTTATTCATTGACCCAACCACAATGCACCATTTCTAGTAATTGTTAATGTTTACTAATCCATCACTATCAATATTTACTAATCCATCACTATCAACACAATTTAATTAGAGCCAATTTCTAGGATCGATGGTGGATGGTGTTTGATTATCCACCATGTAAAAACCACAAGGTCCCAATTTTTTTTGAGGAAACTCTATTGTGAGTTTTTCCTCAATGAGATTGTGAACTATATTGATTTTAGTGAGTTTTAGGGCCAAGGGAATGGCTCTGCACAAGATCGACTAGGTGCATGTTATGCACCTAATTAGCCTATAAGGATCCATATCTAAAAGCATCTTCAACTTGAGACCCACTATATAATTTAGGAGGTCATGGATAATGACACTCTACATGCACTTTGTGAACTAACTGATACACTCATTCAACATATGAATAGGCTCTTAGAGACCAATGCTAAAGATATGCCATCTAGTGTGCATACTTGACCCCACCCTTATAGATATTATGGATATATATGTATTATAAATTTTAATTATGAAATTTATGGTGGTTCAGAGGGCTTGGATGATATACTTATGAGTGACAATTTTTTGGCATGCACATTTGGTGTGCAAACATCAACCACTATATAGATGCATGCATATTTTATATAAATGTCATGTTAAATTTAAGTGATATTTGAAAATTTAATTTAGCTAAGAAATAATTTACATATAAATTAAATAATATATATGTAATTTTTATGTTTTAGGAGGAGACAGTGCCTTCATCATCATAGTCCACATTTATAAGATTTGATTTTATGCAACCATTGCTTACATATATAGACCCAGCTACTGGACCATCTACTACTACATCTATCTATGTTAGGATGACACCTTTTACTTATACATAGGTAAAATTTTCATTTAATCTTATGATTTATGTATATTTAGTCTATGTATATTTGCCTTATACTTAAATTAAATTTATTTATAAAGGTTATAAAAATTCAATTATAGTGTTATTAAATACATTCTTGCTTTAATAAAGGATAAGAAATTTCCATATATATCTTTGATACTTTATAGAAAAGTAAGTGAGACCTTGTTTACATTTAGTTGATAGATCAAGTAGATACTCCTCCATCACTATGAATCAAGATAGACATATGAATTACTACTATAATGTCATCCGCATAGGCATTCATAGAGTTATATATTAACTTATAATTTTGAATTGTAAAAATATATTTGTTTTAATAATTTTACTACATACTTGGGGCAAATATAACTTATGTGAATGTATTATGTATGAAAGGTTATCCCATTACATTTGATAGTCTTATGATTATTAAGGCAACTTCTCATGTTTATTACCTATTTTAGATGCCTATTCATACAGTTGTGCCCGCCACTGAATCTTTTGAGCATAAAAAGTAAAATGGGCATGAACACGAGCTTCTAGTAAGTGCATGTTTAATTTTTTTTTAATTCAAGTTTAAAATTAATTTATTAACTTGGTTGAATTTATTTTATGTTAATTTTGTAATAATACTTGTATTTGAACAAGTTCAACTATAAGCGAATTATGAACGTAGGACTAGTAGTTGGACCTTGGATCAATCCAAGGCATTTAAGAGATCTCCATCTACCAGTAGGTCATCCGAGGGAGAGTCTTATCTAAATAAGGCAAAGAGAGGGAGGATATTTTATGATTATGATGTTTTACATGAGATGTGATTTTTTATATGCTTATATGGCAATGTATGCATTTTTGGCTTTGTATATGTGTATATGACATTCATCTAACATTAGATATTATGTTCGTAGATGATGTAATTTTTGTTATGCCTATCATGACAATTTATGTATTATTAACATTGTACATGTACATATATGATTTTTTTAATTTTTCTTATGAATTATGTTAATCCATCTAATTTATATTTAGTTTTAATTTAAAATGTTATCATATAGTGTTCTTTTGATATTCCAAAATATTATCTTTCAGATCTCATATTTAATGTTGTACAAAAATGAGGATTAAAAAATTATTCTTTTTAATGCTATAAATATTTGATGTCTCATTTTTTTTAAATGAAAATTTCAATTTGATTGTGTGTAGTGGAAATAACTGATGACAATCTTATTTATTTTGCATTTGTCATCACCCATTTATAACTTTTCAACTGATCATTAACATAATTTGATTTCACTTAAGGCCCATACCTAATCATGTTCATACTTATATAATGTAGAGACATAAAATCATTCATAAATCCCTAAAAATTTCCCACTCTGATACCTATACTTGTAAACCTGATCATTAACCTTCACCTGGCTCTACTGCCTTTTTGGCTTACTTTTATTAAAACTAGGCCAACTACTTGTATGGCCTCTATGATTATTGTTCCTTTATATTTTCCCTCACCTATCAAGTAATCTCTATCAATACTTATTCTGCACTCAACTCCTTTAATATCCTCTAACCTACCCCTTTTATCATTCACTCTTCACACACTCTCACTATACATTCCCTAGGCTTGGTTATGCCTAGATGCCTTCCTCTTATTTAATAATTTAAAGAACACTTCCTCTAGCTCTTATATCCACCTATCTAACCTTAATTCAAACCACTCAATTTACTTTCAAAGTCCTCCACACTCCTTTACACTTTCTTGCACTTTTTCCCTTCAAAGCATATTTGGCCTAATATGCATAATGCATATTCTTATGACTGGTTTTTGACCCTTCAACACCTCATTCCTAATGCACTTAAACTACCCATTAAGGTATATAGACCCAAATAAATTCCCATTAATAGTTATATTGATTTATAGGCTTTTCCCTTAAGGGTGTGAGGCCTCCTACAATTGATCTTTGACAATATATTTTATCACAAACTTATTCTAGCCTCCAAATCATCTTGAACACTTAAATTACACTTTCATGCAGGAGAGAGAGAGAGAGAGAGAGAGAGAGAGAGAGAGAGAGAGAGAGAGAGAGAGAGAGAGAGAGAGAGAGAGAGAGAGAGAGAGAGAGAGAGAGAGAGAGAGAGAGAGAGAGAGTTTCATGGAGGTGTGTGGTTTATGAGATTATGGGTAAGCAGTATGAGTTAGTAGAATAGGTTGGAGGTTCAGGAAAGAGGGATAGATGGATCAAGAAGATGGAAAACTATGTTGTTCATGAGGATAAAGATATGTCATTGGATCATATGACATAAATATTTATGAAGATCAATAAAATATGTGTTATATAGTGAAAGAAACTACTTATCATTGTGTTTTTAATGTAGTTAAATGAAATTTGATGTTTGATAATGTCATCAAAGCCTAAAGATAACATCCCAAGTTAAGTTGCAAGTGTGTGGAGGATTGAGTGGTTACAGGGAGATAGAGGGGTAGTTTCACACTAAATTAAAGGTGGTTTGAGGAATATAAATCATGGAAAAAGTTACTAAACTATGTGATTAGTTTATGATAGTATTTCAAGGCACTTTTGTCATGTTTAGTGTTCATTTAAGCCAAGATAGGAGTTCTCAGTCTGAGTAGGGAGATACAGTTTACTACATTCCTATGGA
Organism: Torreya grandis; assembly: GCA_037957365.1. NCBI lineage: Eukaryota > Viridiplantae > Streptophyta > Pinopsida > Cupressales > Taxaceae > Torreya > Torreya grandis. The sequence continues at coordinate 326,969 of JARHVA010003810.1, read as the reverse complement.
AAGAGTTTGATTGAGTTTTTGGAGTTCATAAGGGTCCTTGGTAGGTGTTTAATATTTTATGGGTGTGTTTTATTGCTTTAAAATTCTCAAGATAACCTTTGAAGGTATAAGTCTAATCTAAACCTTGATATCGTGCATACAATCTTGTTTCAGAGAATAAAGGAAATGCTTGAAGAGTTATAACTTACAGATTGTGCTATTGGATTAGGTGTGTCAAAGGATTCAATTAATCAAGTGTATTTCCATATAATCCTTAGAGAGAGGAAAATAACTTGGAACCATGTATTAGGTCTATGAGCCTAGAGAAGATTGACAAGTTTGGAAGAGACGAGGATGAAGTTATGAAAATTGTATAAGGAAAGGATGGTGTTTATGTGAGAGGAGTGAATGATTTAGTAGGTGAAGGGTGTTGGACAATAGAGAAGAAGACTATATTCATGAGAGAGGCTTACTAAGGTTGTTACAGGAGCACACACTCAAGGCTTAAGAAAATTCAAAACTTTTATAGATACTTATAATTAGTAAATTAAATCTTATACCCACATATTCCTTACATCATTCAAAAATAAATAATTAATTTCCATTCAACCATACAAGGATTAACAATAAGTGCAAGTAAAAAATATTAGTTTGAAGTAAAGTGTCAATATGCAAAAACTTCATCCTAACCAAAAATTGGCATTACCAATACCTTTGAGGGGGAAGATAACATCTAGGACTAGTTTCATGGCCTTCCATCATGCCCAATTGACAAACCCACCACCCATTACAGCCTCAAGAATACCCTTCCCAATATAATAAAAATGTAATTTTTTAGCCTAAGTTAAAACACACATAAAATGAAACTTGTAAGTCATTTCCATGAATCATCATATCCTTCCCCTACCTCTTGAAGCCCTTTAATCTCACCCTAGATCACTCAGGTGAAACCTTAGAGAGAAATTCATGGCATAAGTTGTAGTGATGGGTCCTAAAATTCAATTTTTTGGCATTGAATAGATAACTTCTTGAGCTCTAACTATCATTTCTACCTCTAGGACCTCTAGTTGAGAAAGTATCACTTTGCTCTCATATAGATAGGAAAATTACTGGCTATCCCATATAGACATTTGGTATTGAATGATCAATTTAAATAGAGGGTCTCTATAGGGGGTCTATGCTCACACCACCACAACATTCAAATCCACTTGGAAATACATTTTCACTACCATTTAGGAGTGCAAAAACATTAATAATAAATGTTATCAAAGTTAAATTTGTGGTTCTATAACTTTGATTCTAATGCTTCCTGACCAAAAAATGGAACTAATAACACATAAAAGAGATAGATAACATCTAGGAATAGGTTTTTTTCCTCCCATCATGTTTGATTGACAAACCCATCACACAATATGGCCATAAGAACACCCTTCCTAATATAAGAAAAATACAATTTTTAGCCTAAGTTTAAATATGCATAAAATGAAACCTATAAGTAATTTATACAAACTATTAGGTCCTTACCATGATTATTGAATCCCTCTAATCACACCTAAGATAATTTAGGTGGAACCTTCAAGAGCAATCTATGGCGTAAGTTGTAGTGATAGGTCTTAAAATATAACTTTCTGGCATTGAATAGATAACTTCTTGAGCTCCAACGATCATTTCTACCTCCAGGACCTCTAGTTGAGAATATATAAATTTGATCACATCTAGATAGGAAAATTACACATTATCATACTACCATGACATTAAAATCCACCCAAAATTACATTTTCACTACCGTTCAGGAGTACGAAAACATTAACAACAAATACTATCAAAGTTGAAGTCATGGTCATAAAACTCTAATTTTGATGCTTCTTGAAAAAAAATGGCACTACCAACATGTTTTTTGGGGGTGGATAATTTTTAGGAATAGGTTATTTACCTCCCATCATGCCTGATCGACAAACTCACTACCCATTCTAGCCTCAAGAACACCCTTCCCAATACAAAAAAAAATGTAGTTTTTAACCTAAGTTTAAACACACATAGAATGCAACCTATAAGTCATTTAAATGAAATATTAGATCCCTCCCATAAATAATTTAATCCATCTAATCACAACTTGGATCACTCAAGTGGAACCTTTGAGAGCAATCCATGGCACAAGTTGCAGTGACGAGTCTTAAAATGTAACTTTTTGGCATTAAATAGATAACTTCTTGGGATCCAACTATCATTTCTACCTCAGGGACATCCATTTGAGAACATATCACTTTAATCACATATATATAGTAAAATTACAAATTCTCACATTTATACAACATTCAAATCCACCTGAAAGTACATTTTCATTACCGTTCAGGAGCACGAAAATACTAACAAATATTATCAAAGTTGATGCTATGGTGGCATAAATCCAATTTTAATGCTTCTTGACCAAAAATTGAAACTTATAAAATGTTTTTGGGGAAAGATAACATATATTAATAGGTTATTTTCCTCCTATCATGCTCTATTGACACACCCACCACCCATTTTGGCCTTAAGAACACCCTTCCCAATACAAGAAAAATACAAATTTTTAGCCTAAGTTCAAACACATGTAAAAAAAGTTGTACATTATTTCCATAAACTATCAAATACCTCCCCTAACTCTTTAATGCCTATAATTTCACCCCAAATAAATTAGGTGGAACATTCAAGATAAATATGTGGCACAAGTTGCATTGATGGGTCCTAAAATGCAATGTTTTGGCATTGAATAAATAAATTCTTGAGCTCCAACCATCATTTATAAATTTAGGACCTCCAATTTAGAATATATCACTTTGATCATGTTTATATAGGAAAATTACACATTAACACACCATTATGACATTCAAATATATCTATAAGTAAATTTTCACTACTGTCCAAGAGTGCAAAAACATTGACAATATATGTTGTCAAAGTTGAAAATGTGGCTATGAAACTCTGATCATAATGTTTCCTAAATAATAATTGGCACTAAAAACATGTTTTTGGTGGTGGATAATGTCAATTACTAGGTTTTTGACCTCCCATCATACTTGATTGACAAACCCACCACCCCACCACCCATTCTGACCTCAAGAACACCCTTCCCAATACAAGAAAATGCAAATTTTTAGCCTAAGTTCAAAAATGCATTAAAAAACTTGTAAATAAGTTTAAAAAACCATTAGATCCATCCACTAACTATAAAATACATCTAATATCACCCTAGATCACTTAGGTGAAACTTTCAATATCAATTCGTGGCACAAGTTGTAGTGACAGGTCCTAAAATGCAAATTTTTGGCATTGAATAAACAACTTCTTGAGCTCTAAATATCATTTCTACCTCTGGGACCTCCAATTAAAAATATATCACTTAGATTACATCTATATAGGAAATTTACACATTCTCACAAAACCACAACATTCAAATCCACTTGAAATTACATTTTCACTATCGTTTAGGAGCATGGAAACATTGACAATAAATGTTATCAAAGTTGAAGATGTGGTTGCAGAACTCTGATTATAATGCTTCTTGACTAAAAAATAGCACTTCCAACATGTTCAAGGTGGGGGGTTGAATAATGTCTAGGACCAGGTTCTTTTCCTCCCATCATGCTCGATCGGCAAACCCACTGTATACACTCCTTTTTCGCCACTTACATGTCTAAATAGATATCAAAATAACTTCTTGCAAACAATGTAAGTTAAGCCTATAAATCACTAGAATGATCTAATTCATCAATGCACATTAATTACATCTTATAAAATGTGTCAATTTATCCCTAACTAGGGAAATACACTATACACAATCATCATCTTACTTTAATTCATCTCCGGTCAAGTTATGACCTAACAAATTAACCTTTTCGACCATGTGTGAGGGACAACTTATCAAAATTCAAAAATGGTAATTAATTTGATCAGGATTGCTTAATTAGTTAAACCCAACTAAATGTATAGGTGAAAATCCCATGGATAATTAATTGGTGAATTTTTATTTTTTGGAATTTTCATAAATCTAGATTGATGACATCATCATAACATCACACAAATATTTGAAATGATGACATCATCATGACATCATCTTTTATGAGTTGTCAAGCATTCACAAAATATCAAACAAATATCTATATTTGTGAGCTATGCTGATTGATTTAAAATATTAATGGCTTTCCCCTCCCAAACCTAACCATAGTTAACTCTAACCTAACTACACTTGGGTTAGAGTTAGTTTTGGAGGCTATAAATACAAGGTTCACCCATTGCTCAATAAGATTTTTGTGTAATGTTATTATGCCAAAATACCTCTAATAATCTTCTTTTGTGTAGTATTATAATTCTAAAATGTTTTCAAGAAGCTCATTGTTATAGTGTTACCATGCCCATTTGTTAAGCCAAGCCCAAGCCAACTCAACATTACCAAGGTGATAAGGAGAGGTTGAACAAGGAGCTTCATTGACAAATATTTCTTGATCACACAACCAAGCACATCAACTCATTGCCAACACACAACACTTGCTCTCATGGAAGGCAAAATCTCTTGTTTTGCTTTCATTTTTTAGTTACTTGTGTAGTTCACTAGCTCCTTGAGTTTCTAGGCTAGAGGTTTAAGCTTTTTAGTGTTTTTTTTTTTTTTAAATTTCATATTAACACAATACTAATTTCTCCCCTATGTATTCCTTGATCACATATTGACATTCCCAATGGGATGCACACCCCATAAAGTTCTTTTTATGGCTTTTTAGAACCTATTGCTAACATTTTTCATGCTAAATTTGAGATTTAATGACTAAAAAAGTGAAAAATTGAAGCTTACAATTGAGACACAAGAATATGCAATTTTTCACCTATGAGATATGGTATTCCTATATAGAGTTACAGTATTACACATGCAATATTATATGAGACATGCATTTTTACACTACATAAGTGTAGTTTTACTACCTAGCCTTTGAGAAGCAGTTTTGTAACTAGTAAATGCATTATTGCCTTCATAATCAACGGTATTGGATTCAAAATATGTAGTTTTTCACTAACTAGATCTATTTTGTGGGGAAAAATGTGGGTTTGACTAGGACATGTGGTGTTACCATAGTGATATGTGATTTTGCACTGATAAAGTACAATATTATATTAATAGTTTGTGTTGTAGGTGAAATGCAGTTTTGAAGGGTAAATACATTATTATACTCTAAATATACGGTATTAAAATATGTAAATATGGTTTTTCACTAATAGTCTATTTTGTCTGCTAAAATGTAGTTTTGAACTAACAAGTGTGGTTTTATAAACTTGTGATATTGCACTATGGATAAGGAGTATTGCACTATGTGAAAAAGAAAAGAAACCCAAGAGATAAAATTTAGTTGTTATTTTCTCATTTGCTTTTTATATTCTAAGCAAGAAAACCCGCTAACAATTTTTGAAGGACCCAAAATCCAAGGAAAGAAGTTTTAACACTTTAAATCTTTAAATCACATTTACATTTGGTGCTTAAAAATCATCTTAATCACTTTATTTTTATTTTTCAAAGTCAATAAATGCAAACAAGGCCAAGGGGCTAAATTTCACATCACACTTAGACTAAGTGATCTTAAGAGTTTTAAAATGAACACAAAATTAGACTAAGTGATCTTAAGAGTTTTATTCTTTATCATTTTTTTATTTGTTTTGTTTTTGCAAACCAGACCTTACACGTATGCTCTCCCCCATCCCCTTTAAGGAACTCAAGTGACCAAAATCACTTCATCAATTGACTTTGTTGCTTAGTCTAAGATTAGAAGGAAAGTTGTCTATGCTCTCCCCAAGTTCACATAACTTGGGTGATCCAAAAAATGACCTTTAAAGTCCTTTTAAATTTTATTTATTTTATGCAGTTTGGCTTATGTACAAGATTTCATCACCTCCCCATAAGTTATTTAGGTAAGCGTTGACCCGATAATTCATCTTTAGACATTATTTCAACCCCACTCCACAATGGGTTATACAAATTGAGTCGGTGAATTGCTAGGACATTAGTTTGAGTGGTTAAAATAACTCCGTTAGTGACTACTATCCTAAAAATAATGGCCTAATCTAGACATCGCACTACATTGATTAATTAATAGATGTATTGGTTATAAAAAAGACAAGACCTTTTTACAACAAGCTAATTAGCTTGGATCCACATGACGTGTTGTACCCCAATGTTAACCACACATACAATACCATTTAGAACATGCAAAAATTATAGTTTTTAGATAAACCCCACTTGCAATGGAAATATTGTTAACTGTAAGTGAGTATCCTAAAATTCTATGTCATTGTACAAATTCTTGAGAGAAGAGGGGGCTCTAAAAACCCTAATTTTCTTGCACATATAATTTTTTTGGATGAATAAATTATTTCCTCTCAAGGAGTATATAAATAGAGTTTGATAATACAAAACAACCCTGTCAATTATTAGGAATAAGATGATACACTTAGGTGATGTTGTGTCTTTTCCTTTTACTTACATTATTTTAAGTCTAAAACCGTTTTGTGCACCAAAAATAAGTCATGTCTAAAGAGGTGTTATGCCATCCATTTAATACCACACTTTGCCCTAAATGTTTCAAAAATATTTGTGTGTGTATCACTTGTTTGAAAGGGGCATCGTTACACTACCCATCTCATCCCAAGTTTTTGCCTTGGAGTTTTGAAACAAAAACCATTGTCATACCTTTTGACTGAGATAGCATCGTTACACTATTCATATTGTTTCAAAACCTTTGCCTTATGTCAAATTGAGTTTGAAATAACATATTCCTTTTTGGTCTATGGTTGATATTGTTATGACATACATTTTGGCTTAAAATATTATCTATTTACGAAACCAAGTCTTCTAAACCAAGTTCAAAATTTTATCTTGTGAAGTTCAGATTCAAACATTGATTGGTTTATGCCTATGCCTCACTTAATTTTAGATTATATGTTTACCTCTCAATTTTGGATTATGTAACTTGGAATAATTCCTTACTTGATTTGACAATCTTTTTATGCCTATATTTTTAAAGTGGTCTTTTTCATGTGCCTCACATCTATTTTGTTGCTTAAAACTAAGGTCGAAACTCTCTTTCCAAGTACAAACTTAATCATGGTTATTTTACATTTGAGTCTTGTTCATCAATTAGGCTTGAATGTTTTACTCCTCATTCTTATTTTTGCCTACTTAGAATTTATTTTCCTAATTAGTTTTATGAATATGCCTAAGATCCAATGTCTTTTACCAATGGTAAAGTTTCATTTTTAGACCTAGTTTTTTTAAATTCTAGCTTTGTGTCATATTCCCAAAGAGCTAGCATTTTACCTTTTGTTTTTAAGACGTAGTTGTTTTCAAGTCTAGCTTTGTGCCTTGTTTCTAAAGACCCAACATTTATCTTTCATTTTTCAGACATAGTTTTTTTAAAGTCTAGCTTTGTGCCTTGTTTCTAAAAACCTAGCATTTACCTTTTAGTTCTTAGACCTACTTATTTTCAAGTATAGATTTGTACCTTGTTTATAAATACCTAGCACCATTTTTTGTTCCTAGACCTAGATTAGATTTTATTTTAAACACTTTTCCAAGATCAACATATAGATTTGTCTTTCATTTGATCATATGTGTGCAAGACGTTCGACCTAGGAAATATATTTGAGATGAAGCTTATCATTGATGATTTTGGAGAAGAGATCCATTCTAGGACAAGTTTAAAACATTTGCATAAATAGACAAAAGACCTATCCTAAACTAATGCCACTTTCAAACTTATACTTAGACCCAAACCATTTTCATAAACCAAGATTACCCTCTTTGGGCTAATTGCTAAACCTAGCCATGTTGATTATCATATGTCATAATCACCATTATTTGGGCTAATTAAAATACCAAGTTATCCTTTTAAATGATAATGTTACTCAATCTCCTACCTATGCCATTAATCCTCCTTTGGTCTGCACTAGCAACCAAGCTTTGTAGTGCCATTTATTACCATTCCAAGCCCCTATCCTTAATAATGCACTAGAAACCACTATTTGCATCACCCATTTATTACTATTTTAGGCCCTCATATTTTTTCCTATGTTAGCAACCAAAATTTGTAGAACCCTTTCATTTCCATTCTAGGCCCTCATCCTTTGACTTGTGTTAGTAACCAAGCTTCACAGTGCCCAAGGGTTACCATTATAGGCACTTATCCTTTGACCTATGTTATCAACCAAGCTTCACAGTGCCCATTCATTATCATTCCAAGCCCTTCCAAATTTGGTAGTTTATCATCCCAACAAAGTTTCATAATTATGAATAGACGGATTACAGTTATTATCCTAGACCCACAACTAGCCTTTGTTGATCCCATCTTAGATGAGCCTATTTACAAATGGCTCATTATTTAATCACATGAAATTATTCATCCAATGTAAAACTTACCTCAATTTAGAAAATCCAATCCTATCTTTGAGTCATATTAGAGCCAGCCTTTACCTCTCCAAGAGCGATCATTTAAAGACCAAGATGTGTTCAAAACTGATATTTTGTAACCAACTAAAAACCAAGGCCAAAAGAACCAACCAATCTATGATGTTTTTGTTGAAACACATATTTTTGATGAGTTAACCTATGTTCAATCACCCTTTGACTATTTCCCTATTTTAAAGGATCCTCACTTTGACAAGCTAATCTCTATGGAGTTCCATGCTGACATTTTATCTTTGGTTGAGGAGTCTCACTCTGACAAGCCTGTATTTTTTGAGTCACCCCCTAATGATTATAACTACATTTGGGAAAATCCTTATCTTGACCATTGCCCTATTTTTAAGGAACCTCACTTGGATGAGCCAATCTCTATGGAGTCCTTCTTAGCCAATCCTATTTCTAAAGAGCCCATTATTCAACCCCAAGCCATTACTCATCCAATACCAAACATTCAACATAACATATTTACTACAACATTAGATGAAGAATCAACATTAAATTTAGGTTATATTTTTGAACCAATATTAGATTTAACATCAAAATTAGAATTAATGTTAATTTCATCATTGAATTTAGAGTCCCTGGAGTTAGACTTAGGTTTAGAATCAGAATACATTCATGGCTATTAAAAAATTGGTTACACATGCCTTGAAAATCAATTTGAATATATTTATGATCCTTCCATGGTTTTTGAGGACGATTAATTTAGCATAGACACACATTATCCTAGTATCTTCTATGAGGATTATGTTGCCTCTTCCCATTCTATTATTGTTCCACATGTCATTAACACCACCTAACATAGCCATTATATTTACAATCCACCTCCCACAAGTGTTGATTGGGACTGATATAATCAAACCTTGTTGAACTGCATCCATGGAAACATATCAATTGAAGAATATCAAGGGGACCAAGACCACATTCATGCATAAGAAGAATAATCTCCTAGTGAAAACTTTTAGGTGTTATGGGGAAATCAAAGTCCAAACTCAACATCTTCTAGTGAAACCTTGTTTGAGGTGATAGAAGACAATTAAAGTCAAAATTATTCATTCCTTAGTGAAACCTTCTTAGAGGTGTTATGGGATAATTAATACAATTTTATTGGTGAAAACCTCTTCAAGGTGCCAATAGTTGAGCACAACAGTTCTTCATTGCTTGATGAAGACATTGTTAAAGATAACATCAATACAACTTCCATTATACAACATAATTAGATGGTAGCATCTTTTAGGCCCAAATAACAACAAAATTTGGTCTTATCAAGAATATATTTAGCAGTGTTTGGTCCTACCATAACCAAAATTATGTCAAGACCTAAATCAACAATATTATGTGTGCTTGAAAATATTGATCTTCATTTATTTCCCAACCATTATACATTCCATTATAATTCATTTATTTATTTAAGACATATAATACATTACCAAATTAGACCTATCAGCCAATATTTATCCTTATTTACCATTCTTAGCCACACTTTCCTTTACCAAGGCTATAAAGATGTCTCAAAGTTTGGAGTAAATAGAATCAATGACCAACGAAGATCACAACAACATTATTGAAGCCCAAATTAGTAGTATGTTTTTGATAGAGCATATATTCAGAAGAGGTATGGGATAAAAATTTAAACATTTGACCATTTTGGTTATATCATATGCTAATCATGATGTGCATCTCCACATAAATAGGAAAAATAGAATCATTCCATGGCCTTACCTTTCCCTTTGCCTCACCTTACCATCCTTTCATAGTTTGCCATATCATTTGAACTATATTGACTTGAGGTCATTTGGGACTATGTAGGTAGATCTCAATTTACATTGAGGTCATATCAATCACCCCTTTTTTCATAACATCACCTTACTTTTACCATACCATATATCATTCTTTCCATACCTTTTGTATTGATTGAAGTTGTTTTACCCTCCATTTTAAACCTTGTTTCTGATCCATTGGTTCTTTGGGCACCTTTAGTGAGGAGATTCAGATTAAGTTTCAATAGTTGATTCAATATTTCACATAGAGGCAATATCTTATACTAGTATGACAATGGTTTGGTAATTTCATTCTTCATTATTGTCATGTTTTATTTCCTTCTTGGTGCTACTACTTATAACTACCTTTAGGAAAATTAGTATCATTAGCCTATGATATTATTTCCTAATTATAACCACATGTGGGTAAATTAGGAGCAACACCTTTACCATGGATTGTCACATCACCTTCCCATTACTATTACTATACTGTGCTATTTGCCTAATTCATGAACTGATTGCTACCTAATTAAATTCTTCTATTATAAGGCAGAACTATAGTGATTTGAGGTTTCATTCTAGGAATATGTAGGTAATGCTCAATTTACATTGAATTCATCTCAGTCATCCTTTTCCAATTCTCTTTCCATTTTTCAAGAAATTTCATTAACTACTCTTATCATTTTATGAGTAACCTAATCCATGCTCTCACCATTTTATGAACAATCTAAGTTTGAATGCTCTCGTTGTTTTGTGATAAACTTAAGCTAATGCTCTTTCCATTTTGCAAGAAGTATATTGTCTATATATAATGAGTTAAGATACCCTAAAAATTCTAATAATATTCAAAAAAATTTCAAAATAATAAAAATTAGAAAATTGACTTACAATCTCTTAGAGAGATATAAAGCTTCAAAATCCAAAAATATTTGTCCTATCCAAACCTAGTCATCCATCCTCAATCTACACTACTAGGGAAAAATACGTTGTTGGTTCCAATTCATTCCATATCCATCAGGGGTGTGAATTTCCCTTTGCATGTATCTTTGTGTAGGGGCACCATCTAATTCACACCTTTTAGAAGCTCACAACTTTCATCCTATTAGGGCAACATTGAAGCATGCAATTTATACCAAGATATATTATCCCATATCGTTCCCTTAAAAAAAGCTTTTCTCGGGGCACTACCTATTTATCATTTTATTAAGCCTTCACACTTAGGTATTGACTTGGTTAAATGAGAGGATGATTTTTTTTGTATTTTTTTTTAATCTTTTTGTGTGTTTGTTTGCTTAGTTGTTTGTTTGTTTTCATTGTTGTACCTTAACCTAGTATATATGCATTCATTAGGTGATTCCTTATGCATTCTACTTGAGTCCATCCATATTCATACATCAACATTATCACCATGTTTTTTTAATCATTAGTGTATTATTTTCAATTATTTATTATATTGTGAGTCATTCCTTATGCACATTATGGTTAGGTCATCATGGTGTTTTATATCATGGTGCATATTGTCACATGCTATAAAAAATCAGATCTATGGAAATCACAATAAATGGTGCCATAGAAAATTCTCTTTGTTGACCTTGGAAAATCCTCCCACCCTCCTTGATCAAATCAAACCTTTGAACATTTTAGTTGTATCAATGCTAATAAGGATGAGAATCTCTACATTGGTAGGTACAACTAAATCATTCAAATTGATCAATTCTTATTCTCTTATTCCTCCTTCCATTTTCTCCCATTTCTAGGTTAACTACATTGGCATGAGGCCTATTTAGACTATGTAGGTAGTTCTTAGATACATGACATATCTCAGGTCAGTTTGGTCACCTTTTTTCTTCCAATTATCTCTTTCATCACTTTGTGCATCCTTATGTGCCTAGTTTTTGTGACTTATTCAATCATTATACCATCATATCTACATTTAAACCCATTCATATTTTATCTATATGATAGGTTATCTCCTTGAGTTTATTTTTTCCAACCCACCCTACTGGGGCACAACCAATTTATCATGATCAAATCTGCCCTACTTGGGAAATATAATTATTTAATCAAGGTCATCAAAATGATTATAACCACCTTTGGGAAAATAATTAGTTTAATCCATCCATACTATTATGGAATTATTGTCACCAAATAGTTCACCCTAGAGTTGGTTTTTCAATCCCAATCTAATACTTTGGCAACATTGGATTACCTCTAGCCCTGTGAGTTGCCTATAGCAGAGGTACACCTCTAGGTTTAAGGACTAGCTCCCCAGATTACCCTCTGCTTACTTCTCACCTATACTAACTGTTTGATTAGATGAAAAAGGGATAGAATTAATATGATGATTAAGATACTATAATTAGGTGATAAACCCAAAATATCTCCACTAGGCTACCATACACTTGCACTAAGAAACATGACTCACAACACTAGTTTCAAAATCCTGAATTGATCTAATATTAGTATTTCAAACATAGAGGTGATATGCATGGAACTAATCAAGGTGGGTGAAATAGAGTTCATATTTGATACAATAAGGATGATTTTTACACTTAAATATAGACCAATGCACTTGATAACACTTCATGTGACCTGTTAGAGTGGAAACTACTTGCATCAAACATGGAAGAGTTGAGAGAAAGCAAGGATAGATACTAATCACTTGACCTTTCACTATGCACCACTTCACACACTTAGAAAAGATATATTGTGAACTCAATACCAGATTTAAACTTTATTTAAAATACAAAATATAGTATCAGATAATTAGGGATTCATCATACTAGGTGTGGATTTTTTTACAAAAGCCAAAGTGGCTTGCATTTATAGAGCATGTGAGAAGAGAGATAAGAAAGTGAAGCTCCAAAGTCAAAATAAAAAATGTCAAGTTGATAGGGCCAATTAAATTTTAGGATAATTAAGTGTGAAATAGACCATGAAGGTCTTCTTGGACAATTATCCATATGAACCATGAAAAACTCCTCAAACTAGCATAGGGTCCTCAAATAGCCTTCTTGAAAACTGCCTTCATGATGAGGCATCTCTTGAGCACTTGAAACTAGACTAGGGAGATTTTAAACATATGAAATATCTTAGGGATTTTGGAAACATGTTATGATAGTCATCAGATTCTTCCCTAACTGATATACATATTCTAGACACTTGTACTCACCATCTACAGTCACTCATAAGTCCTCTAGGCTTTCTTCTTCACATTTATCATCAAGATGACCTTTATTTTCTCAACCAAATCCATGGAAGATGTGTTAGGACACATTTATAGAGTCTCTTTTCATTCCACTCCATTAGGCAAACCTTAAAAATATCCAAAATTAGACTTCTCACTTGGGTGTCACTTTGTCTTTTCACTACTGAAGACTACCTATAGTGAACTATGTAGCAGATATGTTTCTATGATTTTAAATTAAGAGATATCAATATAGGTAACTATAATAAGTCATTATTAAACTCATCTAATGGTTCTCATCTAGCAATTTCATTTTGTACCTACAAAACAATAAAAAACCTATAAAACCCCTAATTTTATCTTATCTATATAAGTAGGGTACAAAAAAATTAGGTGGAAAGGAGCATGGGAGAGTATTAAACAAGTAAAAAATAGTTCTCAAGACATATTACCCACTTTTAGTGCATATACATTTTTATTTCCTCCATCAAGTCTTAGACAAGGGTTTATGAGGGTTGTATAAGGTTTTGACTGTTAGCAATTGTTCATAAAAAATAGACATTGAAACTCCCAACAAATCCCATTGTGTTTGATCTCAGGAACCTCCTAAAATATCCCTTACTCCCTAAGTCACCATGTGATGATTCTGTATAGGTATGAACATTTGAAGATAGCCTATCGAGCTCTTTAATGCATTTTAGGTACCCTTATCATGTTTTAAGGCAAAAAATGACCCCTCTGTGTAGTCTCCTAAAAATTGATGTTTGTGACTCCTCTTAAATTATCCCTTTAAGGTCCTCAATTTTATTGGAGAGATATTTTGGTCATATAAATGAAACTAGACACCTGAAGGACTTAGGTCTAGATCTAGGCCTAATAGGCCTAACTATGCTTGATCACCTCATACCACATCTAAGTGATTTATTAAGACTATAGGGCCTGCTCTATGATTTTTCACTCTCAAAAAACATCCCAAACCATTATTAAACATCCTAAGACTCCTCATTTTATCCTTCTACCTTATACTCACCAAGCTTGCAGTCATGTCTTGACTGGGAGTGCCCTCTATCTGAGATAAAATAGAGGGAATCTCCCCTATTTACTTAGGTAAAATGAGACCATGAAGTGTTAGAATAGGTATTGATGACCTTATGTACCAAATTACAAGGCTATATCACTTATTCAAGGTCATCAACATTTTAATTCTCTTAGACTGACTTATATGAGAAGTGTCTGTGTACGATTTTTCGATTGACTTTGGGTTGAGAGTTAAAACCCTCTTTGTTACACCTCTTCTCTCTAAGAATAATGTGATATGTATATCACCATTGTGAGAATGGTAATAAACATGTTCAACCATCATATACTCATGCTAACCTTCAAACCTTACATCCTCCATTTGCATGAGTTAGTCTGTCTATTGTAGTAGAATGTAGGTGTTTATATTAGTAGAGATTGGGGTTTCCTGTAGGTGAAGGATCATGTTTTAAACACTAATATTCATGCATTAGGTCCTTCATGAAGTCATATAATATCATTTCACAATTTTTTTAACTCAAATCTTATCTTAAGGCTATGCTCAATGTTCAAACTACCTTTTCCTTATGCATTATCAGTCTATTATTAGACTGTAGGTGACATTTTGAGAGAAAAAGGGACTCTTATAGGTGGTGACCTAAGTAAAACCATTGTTTGTCAACTCCCCCAATTTACCCTTGGGTTACTAGTGTCATTATCTTAAATGGAGTCACTTTGTCATTGAATCCTACAACTAATGTGTCATGTTGCATTATAAGGCCATTTGAGCTTAAAGCACTGTAGATTACTGAAGGTTTCTAGTGTGAATTGGATTGGGTTGAAACCACTTCAATTATGATCTTGTTTTGATAAAAAACCTTATCTTCATGTCAAGACAATATTACTAGGCATGGGATACATGAGTGAAATAATTGGACCTATCTAGACTTTAATAAACTCCACCAAGAGGTGACTTCTTATGAGGTAAGATTCCCTTTTCAGAAAGATTAATGTAACCTATCTCAACTGAAACCTTTCAAACTATGGACATGGACTTAGGTCTATTTTTCATATTATGACTTTACCACTATCACAATGGTACTATTAATTCCTTAAAACCTCAATGAGGTTTCAAACAATTTTAAACATCTTTATTAAACTTTGCTCAGTCCTCTGTTGGAGCTGCCTATAGGTGTTACTGCATGATATAAGACAATGTGTATGGAATTGGTAACTTGTCACTACTCTATAACTTCTTGGATAGATAAAACATATTGTTTCCACCTTATGATAATTATCAACACCTAATCTCACCAAATTGTGGGTGAGTGTTAAACGAAATTGATTATGTGTGTATGTTTTAGTCCTTTTAATCCATCAAGGACACTTTTGAGACTCAATATTTAAGGAATAAATTATCCCATGATATGATAAGTTAAAAAAAACATATCACCTTTGATTTTAAGGCCTTTATAGGAAGATAAGTTCTACAATTTGATGATACACATTCTTCAAACTAGCAATGGGGTATCTCACTAGTAAAGGAGATGGTCTGCTTACTTTTTGACCTCCACATGTAGAAACTAGACAAATAAACTTATGATAAGAAATATCATGACCTTCCATAACACTTATAGTAACTGGTTTTCAAAGACCAATCCAGACATAGAAGAAACTTAAAGGCTATGGGGATGTGCAGGTAGAAAAGAGGAACATACCTTCTTAACCATGGTTTATGAATAAAAAGAAACCAAACTTGAAAATATTTACATGAATTTTAATTACACAAATATTATTATCATCCCTCAAAATCACTTATTCCAACTCATCTCCTGTTGTTCGTACCAGACTGAAATTGGTTGACCAGTTTTGCTTACAAAGGAGAGTGATAGGGAAAATATAACCATTTTTGCCATTTTCAAGTCTATCAAATATGAAAAAGTGTGGAATTGGACTATAGGAATCCTAAGATACACTAAAAAATTCACCACATGTGCCACACATATACAGGTTTTACAACTACTTAAAATTGCCTAAACTATTTGATCTTCTTACTTTCAATGTTGAATCTATAATTATCAGTCCAAGACTACCATATCTGACATGAATCTAACATATAGGACATCATATGACTCTTTTTAAGACCATGGGATACACTTTACACCCTAGGGGACCCTATGACAAGTTTAAACTACATAGGGTGTTGAACTAATTTGACTTGTGGTTAAATTATTCAACATGCACATGCCTATGCCACTGATTATAACTTCCTTTGGGAAATTCAGTGTCTTAACCTTTATCACTGATTATAATCACCTTTGGGAAAATTAGTAATTTTAAATCAATGTGTGCAAGTATTATATTGATTGGATTAATCTCATCCATGGGTTAATTTCATTCTTTTTCTTGCTTCTTTTCAAAGGACCATCCATCAATCGTATGTGTTAGCCACTCCCTCAGGGGGGCATCACAGGCTTCCCAAACTTTGTTTGGAGCATCATTCCTTAATCATTATTTTTTTTCCTTCTTAATCCCTTTTTCATTCTTTGAAAATATGTTACTATGGTTACGTATCGTAATGCCTTCTCAAATAGGGGAAAACTATCGACACTCCTTTTTAGACACTTCCATGTCTAAACAAACATCAAAGTGACTTCTTGAAAATAATGCAAGTTAAGCCTAGATATCATTGGAATGCTCTGATTCATCAGTGCATATCATGTGCATCTTATAAACTACATCAATGTATCCCTAGCTAGGGTAATACACTGTACACAATTATCATCTTTATC
Source organism: Torreya grandis (assembly GCA_037957365.1). Lineage (NCBI taxonomy): Eukaryota > Viridiplantae > Streptophyta > Pinopsida > Cupressales > Taxaceae > Torreya > Torreya grandis. The sequence goes on along the minus strand of JARHVA010003810.1, from coordinate 309,752 downwards.
TAACTCATCTATGGTCAAGTTGTGACCTAACAAATTGACCTTTTCAACCATGTGTGAGGGATAACTTGTCAAAATTTAGAAATGGTAATTAACTTGATCAAGATTACTTAAATGGTTAAAACTAATTAAATTCATAGGTGAAAATCCCATGGCTAAGTAATTGGTGAATTTATATTTTTAAAAATTTCATAAATATAGATTGATAACATCATCATGACATCACATAAATATTTGAAATGATGACATCATCATGACATCACATAAATATTTGAAATGATGACATCACATAAATATCTGAAATGATGACATCATATTTTGTGAGTTTTTAAGCACTCACAAAATATCAAATAAATATCTAGATTTGTGAGCCATGCTTATTAATTAAAAACATTAATGGCTTGTCCCCTCCCAAACCTAACTACGGTTAACTCTAACCTAACTACACTTGGGATGGAGTTAGTTTTAGAGGCTATAAATACAAAACTTCAACCAATATTCAATAATATTTTTTGTGTAATGTTATTATGATAAAATACCTCCAAGAAGATTCTTTTATGTAGTGTTATAATGCTAAAATGTCTTCAAGAATCAGATTGTTACAATGTTACCATGCCTATTTGCTAAGCCAAGCCTAAGCAGACTCAACATTACCAAGGTGACAAGGAGAGCTGGAGAAAGGAGATTCATTAAAACTATTTATTGATCACACAACTGAGCACATCAACTCATTTCCAATAGGCAACACATGCTCTCATGGAAAGTAAAATCTCTTGTTTTCATTTGTTAGTTACTTGTGTAGTTCACTAGCTCCTTGAGTGTCTAGGCTAGAGGTATAAGATTTTTAGTGTGTTTTGTTTGATTTTATTTTATACTAACAATATAATAATCTACCCTCTATGTATTCCTTGATCATATTTGTTATCACATAGGATTTCACCTGTCTTAATTCTGTAGTTTGTTATGCAAGTGCCTAATGAAACAATGGAAAACCCTCCAAAGTCGTAGGACCTTGGCAATTTTAGGTTAATCTAATGCAAACTAATAAAATACCATTTTTTTGGAAATCTCGCTCTTTAGTGCTTTTGAATTATAAACTATGGTTTTGACAAGAAAAAGGGTTGGAAAATTGAAATATGGAGAAAATTGAAAATATGATGATTGCACCAAATATTGTATAGTGGATCTATATGCTTATTTGAAAAACACAATAGAATAGAAAATAGATTAAATTTATTTTAAGCATAGACTCATGCAAATTTGGAGATCAGAGGTAGTATTTTAGATATTCTTCAAAAAATGAAAAGGATCTTTATTCCAAATAATATTATCAAGAGGGTAACGTACCATAGATGAATTTTCTTGGGATTGAAATAAAAGACAAAACTTCCACAAATAATAAAATAACTTGCACAACATAGAGATTCTAATGACAAGAAAGGCAAAAAATTCAATTTTATTTCTCTCTAAAGGTTATAGCTTGTATTAAATACATTCAAAATGTAGAAAAATATAACTAACAATAAAAAAGATATATTGGGGCACATGGTCTACCCATATTTATACAAAATGTGTCTTAGAAGACATGTAGTTGTTGGAACTTGAACACTCAGTTCAGAAAATCATGTAGATCTAAAAATACCCATATAAAAGAGGTGAACTCTTCCATTTTTGGCATCTTGGAGTTGTGAAATAGCTAGAACATATCATGTACGAGCTAGGCATGATCCTAGGTGTAGCATGGCATGGCTGGAATTAAAGATCTTCATGCAAGGCTCCTTATTTGATGTTGGCTGAAAATAACTCCCTTTGCAAGAAGTGGTGCCCAAAATAGAACTTGGCTTTTCTAAATAAAAGATAACATTGAAAATCAATTTCAAGTTTCTTTTCATGCAAAGCCTAGTGTATAAAATCTAAAGTGAAAATTTTACAACATCTAAGTCTTTATCACTTTTTGTCAAAAAAGAACCATGCAATTTACACTTTATGACTTTACACCTTTTAACATTTCACATTTATCAAAATAGAAAGTGTAATTTGCACTTGTGCTTTTTTCAACTTTCACATTCAAAAAATATAAAGTGTAAAAATATGTCTTTCTCATTTTCAAAAGAGTTATAAAAAATAAAGATGTACTTTTTAAATTACAATTTACAGTGTCTTTAAAATGAAATTAAAAATGATAGAAACATTTGAAAGAGATGGAAAATTAATTGATGTCCAAAATATCTTTAGCTTTCTTATCATTCTCTATCACAGCTTCTCTGTGTATGTATCGAAGGCCTTGAATATTTCCTATATTCATTCTACATCTGGACCATAAGAATAAATGTTGGAGGCTGCACAATCTACCTATATATAAAATAAATCTCTTTTGAAGGTCCTAATGCCCTATATTTCAATTCTCATCTAATCAATTGCCTTCTCATATTTGATGAAACTATGAATTGAACTTAAGACAAAGATCATGTCTTTTTTAGACTCCTCAACTATTACATTAAAATGACTCTAAACCTATTCTACCAGAAGGAGATTATTGGCATCATCCATTGGTTGGAATGACATTAAATTCATCATGCCATTAATCTTGTATAACACATCAATAGCCTTATCATGAGCCTCCTTGGCTCACTCCATAGATTCTATCAATACTCTTATCCAAATCTGGGTAGACCTACGTAGTTCCTCATGCTCAACATCATCCTTCAATACTTTCTCCATAATGAGGGTATTTATGTCAATTTATTTTTTGGTTGTTAACTTGGGACAATACATATTTAGGAGCTAAATTTACTTTCATATTTGTTAATCTATTCCCTCAAAATTTATTTCCTCTCCATGATGACTCCATAATGCTCCATCATGGCTGAAAAAATTCTCTTACATTTTATGATTAGTTTCTTATACTATTAGTTTGTATCCTTTCCTATGTTAGTAATATTTCACACAGAATCAATTGGTTGCATTGCCTGAGGTTGTTGTGATGTTTTATCAATCTTTATGAACTAGTTGAGTGCTTTGGTCAATTGATCAATCTTCCTTTTAAGCTCATCCTTGGTGACTTTGTCATGGTTAATTCTCTGAAAGAGAGAGTTTATTCCTAATTGCACATAATGCTTGAGTCCCTCTCTTGTCTACCAACCAAGGTGTATGTGAAAAACTTGATAATCTACTACCACAAGATCTTATTTTGATTTGTCCGATGGGGGAACTCCAATCTCAACATATCTCTCTCCTTTATCATTAGTGAATGTTCTTGACAGGGTCTTGGGAGTGGGCTTTGTTTTATTCTTAAATTTTGATATGCTAAAGTCTAAATCACTAGGATCAATCATTGTTTTCCTCTTTTTACTCACTGATTGGGCTAACAAACTAAGGTTAGCCTTTTATTGATCTGGAAAGGTCACCAAAGAATCTATAGCTGATGTAGCTACACTAATTAATATTGTGACTAAGGAAGACTCCTGTGAAGATGATAGTAGTGGCTACTTGAGAGGTGCCTATGAGGGTTCAACCTCAACAATAGTTTGTAATCCAATATCTACACCAAGTGTTTGGGTTGCTCCAACCTCAACTGATGGTATGGATGAAACAATGGAAATGGGGGAAGAGGAAGCAATGGAAGTAGTTGTGCTTGATAGGAGAGTGGAGGATGAAATGGACATAGAGGTTATGAATTTAGGAACTAGTGGACGGGTGGAATCCAAATCACTAAATGTGTTAATTTGGTGTGTAGGACCACTTAGGGTTGGTGAGGTGAAAATAATGGGTTTGGATGAAGGGGAAACAATACTTATCCTAGGGGTTGAGGTGGCCTATGAAACTATAGTCAAGATGATTGACTCTAAGGCAATATACTACTGGATGGTGTTGGGAATTAATGGTGATGGAAAGGAAGGAATTGAAAATGGGATGGAAAGCTAGGGTGGATCAAATAGGGAAGGTGAGGTGGGAAGATGGGAAAATTAAGTGGAAACTTAAATTCCACTATAGGGAGACCCTAAGTGTCCACTTGACTCATTTGTGTTGATTGCAATGGGTTTATTAAGGTGGGTAGAGTGGAAGATGAAGTGGGGACAAGTGAAGGGGTTGACACTAGAGGTGGAGGAACTAAAATGTATGAAGCAATGGGGACTTGAGATGATTGTGGCGTAGAGACATCTGGTGGAGGTGTTGGAACCTCCTGTACAGTATGTGTAGGAGAAGGGGGAAAAGTGGAAATAGGAGCCAATGATATGGGATCTGAAGTTGTAGATCTATATGCTACCACTGCTATCTCTTTTGTTGAAAGGTCAATAGGTTCATTTGAAGTTTCTCCTTATTTTTTAGATTCCCCCATCTTGACTTTGTCTTTGTATTCTTCTTCTTCTTAGGTTCCTCCAAAATTTCTCTAGGACCCTCCTCTGATGAAGCAAGACCTTCTACCTTGAGCTTCAAGAGCTTCTCCTTAACCCCTATTTTTTCTTATGATTTTTACTCCTTTACTCCTTAGCCAATTTATATTTATATTAATCACTAGGGATGTTCTATCAAATAGTGAGAAAGATTCAAGAACTAACCAACTTATTGGTGGTAGAGGTCTAGCAATGATCTATGTGAAGTAAATTGGATCTACCCTAGAGTTGTCATCCACCAAGTCATCAAGGACTAGTGTTACATCATAGTCCTTTATTTTTGTAGGGACATTCTAGAATAGTCCCTCATTTTGAACATCTATTCATCATCACATTATTCTTATAAATCCTTATAATATGGCACATGTTCATATGTTGCCATATCTAGTGCACTAGTGACCTTATCATATGGGTCAAAGTAAGGTCTGGATTCTAGGATCCTTAACGTTACTTGGAACATCTCTACCTCTACATTTGTGGTCTTCAAAAGAGATTGACATATATAATGGCCAATAAAAATAGGGAATCATATCCCTAATTTGTTTCTATCTAAAATGAGCTTATGTGTATCCACTAACTACCTAATAAAATCCAATAATATCCATTTGTCACTTAAATACCAAGGAAGTGTGTAAGGATAACCACTTAATCCAATTGCCCAAATGTAGGAATAAGTGGGGAACTATATAAATAAGGATCCCCATTTGGTAATCTCATCTTTTTCCACTTGGGAGAACCTTAACTTCCCAAGATCTTGATCAAACATGATGATGATGTTTTAAATAAAAGCATCATTAACTCTCCTAAATTGTTGTTTACTAGCCTATAATGTGAGATCAAGGTAGTAGTTATAGAATCTATTTATCTCTTCAATAGTTGTATTTAGGATTGGGAACAATCTTCCTTTGGCCAAGATATAGATGATGTATGATATCATGTAAAATTTATTAGTCATTTTCACCTCTACTAACTGGTTATAAAGGGAATCACTTATTAGTTAAGCCCAATGTATCTATTTCTTATTATCTTTGATGATCTAGATATACTGGTACATCCACTCCTAATAACACTTGGCATCAGGACTGCTAGTGACTTTATGTAGTAGTGTTATGATATCTCCGACCTCCTCTATAAAATCAGAGTTATACATAGTCTTGGGCAATCTGGTGGAGGAATGCTTTAGATTCTTGAGCCATTATTTGTTGATAATATTCTGGCATCCATCTTTCTTATCCTTATAAAACTGTGTAGGTGTCTTTGGAGTTATATATAAATAACTCTCAAACTCAAGGATGACAAACACCATGTCAATAAAGTCGAGATCAAGATCCAAAACTTTCTCCCCTTTTTTAGTGAAGACTTGTCTCCTATCAGGGTCATAATGTTGAGCCATTGTGAGGATCAACTCAGGGTTTTGCATAGAAAGAGGAAAGGCTTCATCTTATGGTAAACTAGAGTCATAAATACTCTAGATCGAGTTACTTTTGAAGTCTACACCTATCCTAGCCCAAAATTCTCCTAGGTCAATGTGACCTAAATCCAAATCTATTATTTCCTCTATATTATACTCCAAATAAGAATTCACTATGAGGCCATTATATTTGAACTTCATTTCCTTGAGAGGCATGGAAACTAAAGTTACTATTGTCAAGAAACTAACTGTGAAAGTTGGTAGAACCTATAGGCATCTGGAGCACTTGTGTCCTCTAGTAGAACTTTGAGGTTATAAAATCATGTCCATTATCTATGGTGCTTGAGGGCTTTGAAATATCTTGTGGAGGTGGGACATACTTGGAATAGGTCTACTCTCGATAGTGCACTAAAAGTTGGTGCGGTTTGACTGTGATTGAGGCATGAGAGATTTGTAGTGGAAGTGGGAGGTACTTGGAGCACGTCCATTTTCCACAGTGCTAAAAACATTTTGTGGGATTCTCAAGTGTTTGAGGTAGGTCCAGTGTCTATGGGGATGCTGGGGAATTTATATGGAATATTCATTAGTGTCTTGAATGTTTGGAATATTCACTTGGGGGAAACCTTGGTTTTGAAATGTGAAAAGCTTTGAGGGGAAAACAAGGGTTTTTCTTTTATAAATGACCTTTTGGGGAACAAAAATGTGAACCCTAGAAAGAATCTTAAAGACTTGACTGTAAACCTATTGATAAGAAACAAAGTATCCCAGGTAGTCCTAGAGACAATGCTATAAAAAGTAATGATATTTTTATGCAAGATTGAAACTATTAAGGAAAAGGAAAATAATTCAAAAACATTTCTAACTCAAAGGAATCTATGTGTGAAACTCAAGGGAAATACCATGTAAATGATGTGGTAATTGGAACATAGACATGGCTTGGTATTTGGTCCAATGTGGATTGAGGTTTGGAGTAACAACATGAATGGTTGGAGCTTGAAGATCACAATTATCAAATAAAAATGATAATGAACAAACCCTAATCACTTAGATTTTATAGAAAAAATATTATAATAAATGTGAGCTCAGGTGGTTGGTGGCAGAGGATGGAGCTACTTGAAGTAATTCCACTCTTTGTAGGGGGAATTAGACTTGACAAGAAGCAGGACTTGATGTGCACTTTGCACATTTGAAAAAGTGCAATATGCACTTCATGTTCCTCATTTCGTGGGAGAAGACATAGTGAGTTAGCAGAAGTTAGACCTACTTGAAGCAGGTCCACTCTCCATGATTGAGATGTTAGGTTTTGGTGGAAGGCAAAATTGATGGGGCACTTTGTTGTTTAGAATGTGAAAAGTGAACTTGATGTTCTACATCCCATGGTGTTATGAATTGGTAAGTGTTGGTAGAACATATAGACCATGGTGCACTTTGCACATTTGTAAACATGCAATGTGCACTTCAAATCCTGCATTCTATGGAAGGGGTTATCAAAGGCTTGGTGGGATCAAGAGCCTATCATGCACTTTACACATTATAAAAATGTGTAAAGTGCATGCCAAGTTTTGGATTCTATCAGATTGGGTGTATGGTAGGATCTGGAGCCTACCATGCATTTTGCATGTTCAAGAATGTGTAAGTGTATGGTAAGTTATGAATTTTGTAGTTTTGGATATTGGTGATTTGTGGGACCTTAAAATTGTGAATCTATTTGCACAGGTGAAAATTTCATCTAGAGTTATAGATTCTACAAGGTAAAGGTAAAGATGGGTTTTTTAGAGGATTCAGGGCTTTTCCTAAAAAACAAAGGGGGTCTATCGTAGGGTGTTAGATGTAATGAGATTTTTGGGACAAAAATCTCAACATTTTTAGTAACCTCTGTAGGATGATTCCCTGCTAATCATTTTCAATCAAGTAGCCTTTCAAGACATTGGGCATGGAGTCAACTTTGCTCTGACAAAAAAATCTAACTGAGAAAAGAACAAACTAGGATTTGCCTAGACACGAACAAAGTAGATATATGAAATAGGAAAAACAACCTAAAGAAATAACTCCTAATGAGTCTGACCTATACAAAAGCACTTACTTAAAAAACACAACTAACCCTATTATTTACAAAATTTAATATTTTTAGAACAAGTTCCTTACCTCAAAAACAAGCTTTGAGGTATATCCCATTAACTGGGATTGGCAGTTCTGCTCCATCAAGCTTGGAGAGCTAGAATGCATTGGCTCCTTTGCACTGAGTGATGATAAATGGACCACTCCATATCACATAAAATTTGGTTTGCATGCCTAGTTTTAATTTATTTGCATCCCACTTTAGGACCATGTCTCCTTCATTAAATCTTCTTGTAGTTTCCTTTTTTATCAAAAGTCTTCTTGATTTGTGCCTGATTTGCTTCTAAGACTTTCATTGATTGATGCCTAGTTTCTTCAAGCTCTATGAGTTTAGCTAGCCTCACCATCATTTCATCATTTTTGATTAGGTCCAATTGGTGATTAAGCTCTAAATATGAAATCTCAATTGAAAATGGTACTCATGCTTCTCTTCCATATACTAGCATGAAAGATGAATTATCGATGGCTCTTTTCGGTGTAATTTTATCAGCCCATAGTGCTAATTTTAGTTTTTTATGTCATGTTCTATGGTTATTTTCCATAGTTTATTTGATAATTCTAATCAAGTTCTTGTTGGTGACTCAACTAGGCCATTACCCTAGGGGTAATAATTTGAAGAAGTGCTTAGGTATACATTATGCTTGATAACCCATTCACTAACAAAATAGATGTTCTAGTGGTATTTTTTAGAGAAACCACTTCAATCTATCATGTAAAATAATCTCTTGCTGTGAGAACCCACTTATGACCAACACTTGATGATGGATTGATCATGCCAATAAAATCCAACCCCCATTGGGAAAATGGTTGATCTGCTTGAATTGGTCTGAGAGGAAGTATACTAGTCTTTACTTACTAGTGAAGTAAGCACACTATTCATAACTTCTTACCTACTTATGGGTATCCTTGGATAATTCAAGCCAATATTAGCCTCCTCTCATTACCTTGATGGCCGTAGTCCTTGTAGAAAAATATCCTTTTGACGGTCCATCATGAAATTACTCAAGCTCTTTGGGAGCTTTCTCATACTCAATACATCTTAATAAGACTCCATTAATGTCTTTCTGAAATAAAATTTCATCAATAAGAACATAGGGAATTTATTGGAGTCAAAAATACCTTTTATTTGACTAATAGAAGTCATAAGGGTATTCACCAATCTATAGGAAATGAGTCATGTCTTGAATTTAGTTATTGAAAGAAGGTGAATTGTCTAGCTAAGGTATGGTTTGAGCATACACAATGTGGGATACTGGTTTAGCAGTCTTGATATCGGTAGCCAGTTGTTCACACAACCCTTTTCCTCTTACCATCTTTGTGATCATGATATCAATGTCATACTCTATAACCTTAGTGATCCATCCTACTCTTTTTTTGTTTATCTCCCTACTTAGTATAAATTCTTTGATGATTTGATGACTCACCATTAGATGTACCTTGTTGTTGGAGAGCATATGCCTAAATTTATTGAGTGTTTTTATTACTTGTTTTTTCACAAAACTATAATTATATTCATAACCTCTCAAAGATTGGATTAAGAAAGATATTGGTTGCTTTAAATCTTCTTGATTATGTCAAGTCAGAATTGTTAAGATACTTCCCTCCCCTCCAAATGCATAGAGGATAAAATCCTTCTCACAATTTGGGTTAACTAGGGTAGGGGCTTGGGAGATGGCCTATTTGATAGCTTCAAAGCTTTCTTTTCCCTCCTACATCTAGTTGAAAATAATTTATTTCTTTAGTATTGCAGTAAGGGGCTTCACCAAAAATGTGAAATTCAGTACAAATCTTCTCATGAAGTTGATTTTCCCAAGAAATATTTATATGCCCTTTTGTAACTCAGCAATGGTAATGTAGATAGGGATTTAAATCATTCAAGGTCTATTACAAGACCCTCTTTTGACACTATGTGTACTAGTATCTTACCCTCATGTACTGTGAACACACACTTCTTAAGGTTAAGGGAAACATCAAATTCTTAACATCTCTCAAAAATCTTTCTCAGGTGGTCTAGATGTGCACTAGCATGCTTTGAGTAGACTGTAATATCATCTAGATATACTAAAATTATATCATTTATCAGATCCTTAAATTCCATATCCATGGCTTTGTGAAAAGTCATGCCTACATTTATCATACCAAATTACATCTTCTTGTATGCATACATGCCCTATTTGGTGCTAAAGGTGGTTTTAAATTGATCTAATTCTTGTACCAGGATTTGGTTATAGCTTGAATAACTATCTAGAAGAGAGAATCATTCGGATCTTGATATTGTCTATAAAATTTGTTCCATAGGGGGAAGAGGATAGTGATCTTTCAATGATGCCTTATTTGGGTCTCTAAAATCCATGCACAACCAGTTTTCACCAGTTTTCTTTCTGACAAGGACCATCTTTGTTACCCAAGATGAGTGTTTGATCAAAAATATTATATTATCCTCTATTAACTTAGAGAGCTCATTTTTCATCAAGGGTTTAATCTTAGGATTGATGGGTCTTTTTTTTTGCCTGACAAGTTTCATGTTTAGATCCATTTTTATAGGGTGTTGTGTTAAACTTGGATCAAATCCTCTTAAATCATGATAACTCCAAGCAAATTTATCATCAAAATATTGGCATAATTAAAGAAAAACATGCTTCTTTGAAATATTACATACCTTGCCTATCTTGAGAGACTTGCCTTCTAAGATGGTGATGAGTTCACAATCGTCTTCATTGACGGTAATATTCTTCTTCTCACTTTTCAGTTGGTCATCTGAATTGAAGATAATTTTTGGTATAACAAGACCCATGGGTAGCTTATTCATTTTTAGTTGAATAATTTGATCACAATATTAGTCTTGTAGCCTTGGCTGGTTCTTCTCTAAAAACTTGACCTCTTCTCTCAAAAAAATTACAATTTGCTTGTCACTATTGAAGACTTGCCAATTAGTTGCATTATCGAGGACATAAGGCTTTATGATTAGCCTCACATGATGACTATTATTCTTCTTTATTTTAATTTTTAGGTTATACTGGGACTGCATCAAGGCCATGTGATCAACATATTTATTTTATACCCTTGGTACCACTTAAATGTTTAAAGTGGTGAAATATTCTAACAGGTCCCAAAACCTGTGTTTATAAGACCTTACCAAAAAAATTTGGTTACACTTTTTGATCTAACTTGGTGAAAAATGAGCTCACTATCACCAAATATCTATAAAAGCTTGATCCCTTTATCTTTAGCCAATTTAAGGCCTTGAATCAGGGATTTGTACTCAATTACATTATTAGTATAGCTAAATTAAAGTTTGAATGAGTAGAAGTAGCTATTTTTCTATGGGGAGATCAACATAATTCCCACACCTGCACCATTTCTACTATAGAGCCATCAAAAAATAACTACCATATCCCTTGAAGATCTTCGATTAGCTTGACTAAATTTAGGATAATTGTGTCTTTCTCATTAATGAAATATGTCCTTAATCTTATTTCCTGTACAAAGTACATAAGGATCAAATTTCAAGGCTGATCCCCATTCATCCAAATGAGTTATGGAATATCTTATATAAGTGTTGCATTTTCTTGATCCATTTCTTCCTCTTCTTGATCTTGCAATGTATAGTTCATTTATATGGGAGGAATTGGATTATATGGTTTTATATGATCTTTTTTAATTGGCTCAGATCTTATTTTTACTCTAGTTATATATCTTGTTCTAAGTAGCATGTGAGACCAATCTGCAAATATATATCCTCCCATCTTTGTAGTGAAATCTCTTGAAAGATAGATGACGAAGTAGGGGGGAAGATATATGATTGAAATGTCTTGAGTAATTGATAGGGAAAGCATGAATAGTGAAGTTTAGTCCCTTTATGGTCCTTACTATTTGGACAATAGTCCCATCTAGTTTCACTACCCATTTATTAACAAGCTTATATTTTATTCCCAATGAATCAACTATTTTCTTGGGAATTACAAAACTACTAGCCCTTAAGTCCACCATGTAATTATATATCATATGCTTCCCTATTATAAGTGAAAGATAGAAGGGAAGAGGTTTACCATTTTTTACTATTTTACTATTAGCTTGAGGTTGACATAAATTTATTGTAGGTGTAGACCCTTTGGCTATGTTGGGTGAATATTTTGTCACCAACGTACTGATGAGCAAAATAGGTCTGATCATCCACAACAAGGGAGATTGGTAGTCCAAAGTTGTAGGTTTACCACATCTAAAGGGGACAAATCTCTCCTCTCATCAAGGGGAGGTTCCCTATAGGTATAAAGGGGCCATATACTATAGATATAAGCAAAAAATAACACTCAAGGGTAGGATATCACCATCCATCTCTCTTTTTTTAGAGATGATGCTCACAGACAAAGGAGAAATATTGGTGAAGACGCTGAAGGCACTTCTCTTCTTTCAAAGTAGTCTTACAGGGAACAATAAGAGTTCTTTCAGGTAGTGACAAGTGACTAGTAATAGAGTACAGTAACTAGTAGAATGAAATGTAGCCCAAAGTCTCCACTTTAGCTACCCAAAGAGTGAGATACAAAGAATAATGAGGGCAAAAAGTCATCCCAAGGTCCTTTACATAGAAAATAGAAAAAGACAAACACACTAAAGGCAACTGTATGCAACACAAAGTCTTCTTACAGTTGGCTTCAGGACACCTTCTTGATTACCTCCACTAGTTCTACTTATTAGATCAAATAAAAAAGAATGATCCTAAGAAACAGACATAAGAATAATTTCCTAAAATAGCACAAGCTATAACAACACAAATTCTGTAAGTAACTTGCTTTCTCATTCAATCAAAGAAATATGAACAACAATATGAGCTCAAAGTCTCAGTAATGCCTTTCAATTTGGGCAGAGTTTTTTGCTTCTGGTAATGGGAAGATCTCTCTTGCATCAAATCATAGATTACATTATATAACAGCCAAGAAAGGCCTGGCACTTTGTTCCATGGAATGGCCCATGTTGCATTCAATGCATTTTCAGTTTTGTCAAAGAGGGCCATGCTAGAAAAGGGTGGCTACCTTAACTATGGCGTGCTAATTCATCTAATATGTCTCTTCCTTAGTATGGACTATCTGGTCCTTTTCCTGGTGTCTGCAAAGCTATCCTTTTGCCTTTACTTCATGGAAGAAAAATAGGCTGCGTCCTTGATTTGGCGTGCTCAAAAGTCTGCTTGATCCACTGTTTCACCTACTGGAAATAACTCCCCTATAGATATTTTTGATCTTTTGTATGATTTTCTCTTCCCTACAAAAATTAGGGCTCTCAAGCTCTCTTTTCAGTCGGTTGCTTGTTTTACTTTTTCAAATTTTGTGCCATATTCAAATATTAATGGATATTCCATCACCTTAAATTTGACATCCATGGGGACATCACTAGTCACCTAAACCATGTTGAACCTTTGATCTTTGAAGGCTCCTTTTCATCTAAGTCTTTCAAAGCTTCTTTCTGTATCTTTATCAAGCCTTTGAAACACTCCAAAGGGAAGGTGTCGCTTTGGGCTTTATAAACGGTCCTTTTTTTTTAGTGTCAAGTGCCTCCCATAAGGGTACCTACCCTTCATGCTTAACCAAGTGGCCTTTGGGCTTTTGTTTCTTCGGTAGAATTTATCCTTTATTTCTTTCAGACAAAATGTCCAAAGGAATTCCTTTGAATAATTTGTTTGAAAGAAATCTTCCTTGGCTTTGGCCACTTCAAAAGGGGAACGGGGACAAGTGGCACTTTCCACTGATCTTAACAAGTGACACGTGGTGGCTTCCAGCCTTAACAAGTGAGGACACTTGGCAACATCCACTTAAATTATAGAAGCTTTAGCTACCTTTTGAGAGTCCTGCAGAAGATGACACATGGTGGCTTCTGCTAAGTTTTTAGAAATAGTTTAGAAACATTTAGGACTCATTTGGATTCACGTGGATGTAGACACTTGGCACGTTCCACTTGTTTTTGTGACTTACCTAGGGCTCACCACAGTCCTTACTCAATAGCTTCAGATGTTGACACTTGGTGGCTTCCATCGAGTTTTACCAGGGACACGTAGCAACTTCCATAGCTTCTTAGAAACAAATTACAAACTTTTTGTTATTGCCACTTAGCGCTTTCCATAGGATTCTATGAGAAGCTTATTTAAAGAAGCTTTGAAACTTATAAGAATCTTGAAATGTGGATGTCGACACTTGTCGTGATCTTCTGAGTTATAATGGGACACGTGGCATGTTCCACATAATTTAACAATCACATAGATGATGACACTTGGAACGCTCCACTTACTTTTAGCCACTTGCTTTGGGCCCACCACAGTCCTTAATCAATAATGAAAAAGAAAGAATCTACAGATGATGACACTTGTCAACTTCTTCTGAGCTTTATAAGGGACACGTGGCTCATTCTACTGCTTCTTGAAATAAACTATAAAGTGTCCCAATAGACGACACTTGGTAGCTTCCACTCTTGGGATTTTTCCTTTCGGGCACTCCTTTGAAATGTTGAACTGTGAAGCAGTTGAACTTGATGAATTTTGACAAAGCACCTAACTCTTTGAAGCTTGTCGATGATGTTGAACCTTGATCCTACTAGCCCCTTTACTGAAAAAGCTTTAAAAATAAGGAATTTGAAAGCTCAGAACAAATTTCAAGGGAAGAGATTATTTTGGTATGTTGAACCAAAATAGCTCACATGTTGTCCCAAAAATGAGAAGTCAACTTTTGGGGACAACAGCTGGCTCCAGTTGGGGAACTTCCTTCTGATGAAAAATTAGAATAGCCAATGGGAGTAGAAACAAGAATCTCCAGTGCCTTGAAGTATGCCATTGGGCTATGGAGTCATGCTACCCAAAAAGAAAGGTTCCAAAAAATGAAAATGAACAACACACAATAGAAACAAAGGCTATACAAATATACATATGTACAGGTGAACTTATCTAATACTTCAAGAATTGAAGTGCTTCAGATGCTACCCATTGTGAGGTAGAGAAAAGGGCGTGCCATCTTGATACTTCAACAGGAAGCTATTTTCACCATTGAGCTCATGGATAGTAAAAGGGCCCCTCCATAGGGAATCAAGCTTTCCATGCATTCCCTTTGGCTCTTTCCTCTTATCCCACAAGAGGACTTAATCTCCAATCTAGAAATTGTGGTCTTTTGCTTTTTGGTTGAAGATTTTCTTCACTAGACTTTGATGGGTGGCAATTCAGTCCACCACCATAGTTCTCTACTCATCCAGCTTAGTCAAGCACATGATCCTCTTATCAATGGAGCTTTCATAAGTTTGATCCTCAATTGCCTTGGCCAATTTCAATGCTGGCAATTCCAGGGTGATTGGTATCTCAACATTGAGACCATAAAGAAGTTGGAAAGGAGACATACCAATTGCCCTTTTTGGAGTAATTCTATTTGCCCACAAAGCATCAACTAGTGCTTTATGCCATGTCCTTTGGTTGTCATCTACCAGCTTCTTGATGATAGTCACCAGGTTCTTATTTCTTGATTTAGCTTGTCCATTTCCTTGTGGAAAGTAATCAGAAGAATAGGAGAGGGTGATCCCATAGTAAAAATAGAACTGAGTAATCTCTTGGGAAGTGAAACAAGCTGTGTTATCTGTGACAATTTCGACTAGGACCCCAAACCTAGAAATGATGTTCTCCTTGAGGAAATTACACACTACTTCTAAAGTAGCATGTTTGGTTGGGATAACTTCCACCCACTTGGTGAAGTAATTTGTGGCTGTGAGGCCATAATCATGTCCAACACTTGAAGATGGGTTTACAACACCAATGAAATCGATGCCCCATTACTAAAATGGCTCTTTTATGACCACTGCTTTGAGAGGCAGAGCAGCTAACTTGGGTCTTCCAATGAATTGTTGGCATAGTTCACATTTCCTTACCCATTTATATGCATCTTGAAAGAGAGTTGGCCAGTAATATCTAGCCCAAAAAATTTTATGGGTAGTTATAGGAGCAAAAAAATGTCCCCCATAGGCCAAATTATGGAAAGACTTTAGAAGTTGATTATGCTACTCTTTATCCATGCAACGAAGGAGCACTCCATCAAGGCTCCTCTTGTACAGGCCGTTGTCCCAGAGGATAAAATTGGCATCTTTAAACTTGATGGTCCTCCTTTCTTTATAAGATAGGTGAGCAGGACACTCACCATAAGTAAGGAAATGAGCAATACCTGAATACCACTCATTCGTAGCTAGAGACAAAGAGGACTGTTGGTGAGTCTTCTTCTCCTGATTCTTCATGCTCTATTTCCTCTGGCTTATTATCATTAATCAATTGGCATAGGCCCTTTCCATGCACTAGCTTTGTTGGTTTGATGGCTAGATCAAAATCTTGGATTTTTGCAATCTAATTGCCTCTTTTGGTTCCAAACTCTTGTTGAGTTAATATAGATTTAACCATGGTATCAGGAACCAAGGCAGTAACATGTGAGTTCAGGATGTAGAAGTAGAAATGCTTCACTACCTTTACCACTGCATATGCATGCTTCTCCATGTTTGAGTATTTTAGCTCATGAGATTTGGGAGGATAGCTCATGAAAGAAATGGGAGATTCCACACCTTCTTGGTTCTATTGAACCAGAATTACTAAAAGTGTGTGTTCATAAGCATATCTATATATGGTGAATTCCTTGTTATAGTCTGGACAAACCATAATTGGGGCATGGGCAATAGCTATCTTGATATCCCAGAATGCCAATTTGCCTTCTTCAGTCTAGCTAAAGATGGCCTTCCCCTTCATCATGTTTATAATATGTCGAGTCTTCTCAACAAACTCAGGGATGAACCTTCTTAAGAAATTCACCTTTCCAAAGAAAGAGTGAACTGTAGTCTTACTTATGGGCAAAATAAGTTCTTGGATGGACTTGACTCTCACTGAGTCAATCTTTATGCCTTCTTGAGAAATAATGTATTCGAGAAGTTTCCCTTCTGTTACCCCAAAAATAGATTTCTTAGGGTTTAAAGAAATGCCATTCTAACAGTAGCATTCCAGCACTTGTTGCAAGTGGCTCACATGATCCAGGTGATGTTTAGAAAAGACATTCAAGTCATCAAAATAAACTACAATGAACTTACCCATTTCATCCTTGAAATCAAGGTCCATTGCTCTTTGGAAAGTGGCACCAGCATTAATCAAGCCAAAAGGCATCCTTCTATATGCAAACATGCCCCAAGGTGTGGTAAAAGTAGTCTTGTGCTGGTCTGCTTCACCAACTTCAACTTGATTGTATCTTGAGAAGTTGTCTAGCATTGATAACATCTCTAAACTAGTCACTATTTAAAGCACTTGATCCATGATAAGTAAAGGATAGTTATCCTTTAGGGATGACTGATTCGAGTTCTTGAAATCCACACAGAGGCAAATTTCGCCATTCTTCTTCCTTACAGGTATTATATTGGCAATCTATGTGGAATGATGGATTAGGAAAATGATCTTGGCATTTAGCATTTTTTGTATTTTAGAGAAAATGGTACCTGATATCTTCAGATTATACTGCCTAGATTTTTGCTTGTAAGGCACCAAGTCAGCCTTGAGAAGAATGTCATGGCAAGTTTCATCAGTTCTGAGTGACTTCAAGTCATCATAGGAGTATGCCAGGACATCCTTGTATTGGCAGAGTAGATCAGTGAACTTGGATCTCTCCTCAGGAGTGCAACACTTCCCAATGTTTACCATCTTGGGATCTCCCTTGGTACCTAGATTTACTTGATCAACCTCCTGAGAGGAGCTTGAATCTGTTTGCTGCTATTTGATAAATCTATCATGTTTATCAAACAACTTTTCAAGGGAAACCAGGCCTTTTAGGATTTTATTCCCTTTGATTTTTAGGAACTCTTCACCTGTATTTGCAATTGATTTAGGGGTTGGTTCAAGCTTTTAAGGTTCACTGCCTTCAAAATGCAGTCGTTCAAAGCTATCCTTTTGCTCTAGGAAGGTAATGATTTGGCTATCATTGTTAAACACTTGACAATGACTGGAATTATTAGGTACACTTAGTCAAAATACCAATTTAATAGTGTACCTATCTCTTTTGAAGTTAGGGTGAGGAACCAAAAGAGTGGTTGAAACACCCAAAGCATCAGCTCTATCATTGAATTCCCTGGGAACTATAGAGATGCTGAAAGCATCAAAGTTTTCAATTTAGTCTCATACTAGATTACGGTAGTGGTGCAATCTATCATTCTTGGTTTGATATAGGTTTCTCACCTGACAAACCACCAGTTCAACATCTCCTTTGGCATGAAGGAGTTTGATGTCTTTTTCCCTAGCAGCCTTCAATCTGAGTAAGAGAGATTCATACTCAGCTATGTTATTGGTGTTTCTAAACTATAACTTGTATGATGAAGGAAAAATATCTCTTTGAGGAGATATTAGCACAATCTCAGCTCCTAAATTGGTAGAGGAGTAGCTGCCATCAAATTCTAGAATCCATACCTCTTCAGACACTAGTTTTTCTTTGGATTTTCCTTCGTTTGGAGGGGGAGATTATTTTGTACTTGCACTACATTCCACTAATTCTTCTATTGTTATAGCTAAATGTATTTATAGGTTGACACCTTCGAGAGCTTCATCAGATGCCTCATGAACTTAATCTATGAATAGAACGTAGTTACCCATGCTTGAAGACTGAAATAGAATTTGAGCTTCAAGTGTCGAGGTGTGGGTAACCACATATTTTGCTTCCTTCTCAAGGAGCAGCCTCTTCATAACACTCTTGATTGGAATATTTGCTTCAGATAGGTCCATGCTCGATTCACCTCTAATATCTTTGCAAAATTTTCATCTAAGAAGGATGTCATATGAAGCTAGGAGGTTAGCCACCAGAATATTTATCTTGATCCTTTTGTCTGGAAAGGCTGCAAATGCAAATTAGGCATCTTTGATTTGTCCCAGTAGTGGTACTTATTTGTTTTCCATGGATAAACATCTCCCAAATGTTTTGGTCAGTGTAAGGCCAAGGGATTGATCCACTTTGGTAGGCATAACATTATCTGAGTCACCAGAATCAATGATGTAGTTGTTTAGCTGATGTCCATTTATCAGCAATGAGACATAAAAAGGTTAAGTCCTACCAGGAGCAGTAGGAGGAGTAATGACAAGGTTGTTCTTGGTGGGTGCATTCTCAGGGGAATAACGAGTCACCTTGGGAATTACTTGTCCTTCAGGGACATTTTGGTTCCTCACACTCTGAACCAGTTTATCTAATTGCTCAGGATGGGACTACAAAAATTCAAATTAAGACATTTGAATTTTGGTTTTCTTTATATGGTCAATTATATCAAATGTCTGGAATGAGCTAGGAGCAGAGGATGGGAGTTCATCCTTTTGATTTTTGGGAGGGGGAGGACTTGACTGCAAATTTGAAGTAGAAGGCATAGGAATATTTGGTGTACTTACCTTTCTTGCAATCATCGGGTCCTTTGGCTAGAAAGGTAGAGTGGTTCCCTGCTTAGAAATTGAAACTACTAGATGCAGATGATCCTCTATCTTTTATTTATTATCTTGCTGGGCTGACTTGTTCTTAGACCAGGTGAACACATCATATGATCCCTTAGCTACATTACCTTAACCTTTGGGTTCATCCTGATAATTCAAAAAACTAATGTTGGAGTCGCTAGCTAATTCTTCTTCTTCTTCAGTGAAGAGATTAGTGTCATCTTCAGGATTCAACTCAGTCTGGAATGAGAAATCTGATTCAGCTTCAACATATCCAACTGTTGAGTTGGTTGGAGGTGCTTCAAGGGCAAGGTTCCTCTATGGAGGAGGAAGGCAATTTGATTGTCCTTGGTTTCTAGCAGCATTGCCTTGGTATGACTGATTAGGGAATGTCCTCCTTGGTGCATCTCTATAAGAAGGAATAGAGGACATCCCTTGTGCCATTTATTTCTTGAGAGCCAATAATTCATTTGCTAACTTCTGCACCATTGAGTCAGTGGTGATTATAGGTGAGTATTTAGAATATGATGAGGATTTATCTCTATTAGGATCTCTCCTTATCTTTCTTGCCAAGATAAGGTCATCTTCTACCTTAGTAGCCAAATCCTAAGTGGCAACAAGGTCTATGTGGCTAGCCTATCTCAACAAAAAAATCACTTTAGGTAGCTGTGATTTGATGAAGAAACACTTGAGATTCTCAGGTGTCGACTGAGCAATCATGGGAATCATGTTCCTTAGCTTATCGAAATTGGAAATAAAGTCCCTCATAGGTTCATGAGGTTCTTTCTTCATCTGTGTGATCTGGGCCAACAAGGCATGTGCATCTTCTGTAGGCTTGAAATTGGCTTCAAATTTAGCTTTAAGAGTATCCCAATCATTCACTGACCTAGCCTAAAGATGGTAGAACCAGTCTACAGTAGCACCTTGTAGTGTTTCCACTAATAACTTGACCGTTATGTCTTCATACTCCACTCTAATCAAACCTTCCTCTATGCTAAAGGCAGCAATATGTTCATCAGAATGAACTTTCCCATCACCAAAGAATTTGGGGAGATTCTTTCTTGAACTATGTGGAAGCTCATGTAGAGGTGGGGTCACATTTTGGTGATCCAAAAGAGTTACCCTAGGGGCCTTGAGCCATGATTGGATTATGAAAGAGGGGGATAACAAATATGGGTGGTGTATGTATGGGTAATGTTTTGCTAATAGCATAAAAATAAGCTCTACCTTATATTGGTGACCTGTTACAGATGGGAGGAACACTCCTAGATTGTTGAACTTGAGGTTGTAGAGGAAGCAAATCAAAATTTCCTTGCTACACCAACTCAAAGACATTTTCAATAACAACTTGAGCTTTTTAACTTCTGGTATAACATGGAGTTGCCAGATTGTAGGACAAAATTGGAAAAGATCAGAGCCTACTTCAGCTTGAAGCTTGAGACTTCAAACTGTTGTTCCTCTTCAGTGGACCTAGTCTGTGAAAGTAGATTATATAATGGGAATGGATAAGGCTATAAGTGGATAATGGGTAAGACCCAAATTAGAGTTGCCAGAGTATATAATGGATAAGGATAGGAACTGCTTCAATCTAAAACTTGAGGCTTTAGACTACACATAACATCCCCAACGGAGTCACCAAAAAGACTGTTGGGTGAATATTTTGTCACCAGCGTACTGATGAGCAAAATAGGTTTGATCATCCATAGCAAGGGATATTGGTCATCTAAAGTTGCAGGTTTACCACATCCAAAGGGGACAAATCTCTCCTCTCATCAAGGGGAGGTTCCCTATAGGTATAAAGGGGCCATATACTATAGATATAAGTAGAAAATAACACTCAGGGGTAGGATATCACCCTCCATCTCTCTTTTTTTAGAGATGATGCTCACAAACAAAGGAGAAATCTTGGTGAAGATGCTAAAGGCACTTCTCTTCTTTCAAAAGTAGTCTTACAGGGAACAACAAGAGTTATTTCAGGTAGTGACAAGTGATTGGTACCAGAGTACAGTAACTAGCAGAATGAAATGTAGCCCAAAGTCTCCACTTCAGCTGCCCAAAGAGTGAGACACGAAGAACAATGAGGGTATAAAGTCATCCCAAGGTCCTTTACATAGAAAATATAAAAATACAAACACACTAAAGGCAACTGTAGGCATCATAAAGTCTTCTTACAGTTGGCTTCAGGACACCTTCCTGATTACCTCCACTAGTTCTACTTATTAGATCAAATAAACAATAATGTTCCTAGGAAATAGACATAAGAAAAATTTCCTAAAATATCACAAGCTATAACAACACAAAGTTTGTAAGTAACTTGCTTTCTCATTCAATCAAATAAATATGAACAACAATCTGAGCTTAAAGTCTCAGTAATGCCTTTCAATTTGGGCAGAGTTTTTTGCTTTTGGTAAGGAGAAGATCTCTCTTGTATCAAATTAGAGATTACATTATATAGCAGCCAAGAAAGGCCTAGCGCTTTGTTCCATGGAATAGCCCATGCTGCATTCAATGCCTTGAATGCATTTTTAGTTTTGTCAAGGAGGGCCATGCTGGAACAGGATGGCTGCCTTAACTATGGCATGCCAATTCATCTAATATGTCTTTTCCTTAGTATGGACTGTTTGGTCCTTTTCTTGGTGTCTACACAGTTGTATTTTTGCCTTTACTTCATGGAAGAAAAATAGGCTGCATCCTTGATTTAGCGTGCTTAGAATTCTACTTGATCCACTATTTCACCTACTAAAAATAACTCTCTTGTAGATATTCCTGATCTTTTGTATGGTTTTCTCTTCCCTGCATCAATTAGGGCTCTCAGGCTCTCTTTTCAGTTGGTTGCTTATTTTAATTTTTAAATTCCATGCCATATTTAAATATTAACAGATATTCCATCACCTTAAATTTGACATCCGTAGAGACGTCACTGGTCACTTGAACCATGTTGAACCTTTGATCTTTGAAGGCTCCTTTTCATCTATGTCTTTCAAAGCTTCTTTATGTGTCTTTATCAAGCCTTTGGAACACTCTGACAGGAAGGTGTCTCTTCAGGATTTATAAACGGTCCTTTTTTTTTAGTGTCAAGTGCCTCCCGCAAGGGTACCTACCCTTTGGGCTTATTCGGGTGGCCTTCGGGCTTTTGTTTCTTCGGCAGACTTTATCCTTTATTTCTTTTAGACAAAATGTCTAAAGGAATTCCTTCAGACAATTTGTCTGAAGGAAATCTTCCTTAGCTTTGGCCGCTTCAAAAGGAGAATGGGGATAGGTGGCACTTTCTACTAATCTCAACAAGTGAGACGTGGCAGCTTCTACCCTTAATAGGTGAGGACACTTGGCAGCATCCACTTAAACTACAAAAGCTTTAGCTACCTTTTGAGAGTCCTGTAGAAGATGACACATGGTGGCTTCTGCTGAGTTTTTAGAAAAAGTGTAGAAACATTCAGGACTTATTTGGATTCACATGGATGCAGACACTTGGTGCATTTTGCTTATTTTTATGACTTATTCGTGGCTCACCACAGTCCTTACTTAATAATTGTGGATGTCGACACTTGGCAGCTTCTGTTGAGTTTTACCAGGGACACATAGCAACTTCCGTAGCTTCTTAAAAACAAATTACAAACTTTCCACTATTGCCACTTGGCACTTTTCATAGGATTCTGTGAGAAGCTTATTGAAAGAAGCTTTGAAACTTATAAGAAGCCTGAAATGTAGACATCGACACTTGTCACACTCCACTGAGTTATAATGGGACACATGGCATGTTCCACATAATTTAGCAATTACACAGATGATGACACTTGGAGTGCTTTGCTTACTTTTAGCCACTTGCTCGGGGCCCACCACAGTCCTTACTCAATAACAAAAAAGAAAGAAACTGTGGATCATGACACTTGTCAACTTCTATTGAGCTTTATAAGGGACATGTGGCTCATTCTACTACTTCTTGGAAATAAACTATAAAGTGTCATGGCAGACAACACTTGGCAGCTTCCGCTCTCAGGATTTTTCCTTTTGGGCACTCCTTTGAACCATTGAACCATGAAGCGGTTGAACTTGATGAATTTTGACAAAGCGCCTGACTCTTTGAAGCTTGCCGATGGCTTTGAACCTTGATCCTACTAGCCCCTTTATTGAAAAAGCTTGAAAAATGAGGAATTTAAAAGCTCAGAACAAATTTTGAGAAGGGAAGAGATTATTTTGGTCTGTTGAACCAAAATAGCTCACATGTTGTCCCAAAAATGAGAAGTCAGCTTTTGGGGACAATAGGCTGGATCTTTTTCTGATATATAGAATTTCTTCAGAGCCTCTTGTAGCAAGTCCCTTTGTGATGGTATAGATAGTATTTCCCACATGGTGATGTTCAGATTAGTATCTTATTTTGATCAACTATGATAAAAGGGATATTACCAACATTTTCCTATGCTTTTGTAGGGGTTGCATCCTCTTTTATAATATTTGGAGTGGGCACCTTTACTTTGAATTGATTTATAGGTAATTAGGGTGACATTTGCACTGTGTTGATCTTTGTTGGTTCTACTACCAATTTAGAAGTTGAAGCTTGGTCTACCCTAGGGGACTGATCAGATTCTATTGCTCTTTTCTTGGAACATGTATTAGCCACTGCAAGTCCTTCACTATTAAAAAATGCTTCATCTTGGCTTATCCCACCAAAATCATCCTCCTATTAGTTTAGAAGAGTTGCTTCACTTTGAGCAGGTTCTTGTGTGTCTACTTGTTGGGAAGTAGATTATTCCTATTGTACTTACATATTTTATATACCTTGCACCATCAAGGCTTGATTAATTACAACAGTGGGGCAAGTGTTCTAATTATGGGGCTGATTGCAAGGATAACACCACTCGTACTCTTGAGCCAAATTATTTTGAATAGGGACAATGGCTTTAGAATCTCTTAGCACTGGTAAAGCATAGGTGTTTGGAGGTATTGGCTATGAATTTTTTCCTTATTTCTAGTTGTTACCTTGGTGTGGTTGCCTATTCCTTTGGTATGCAGGGTTAGGTGGCTGAAAGGGTTTATAGTTTTGGGATTGTTGCCTCTTCATCACCACTAACTCATTTCCAAAACTCTTGAGTAATGATTTGACCTCATACAAATCATTCGTAAGTTTAGGAGTCAAAGTAGGTGCCTTGCTTGTAGTGGGAATTGGAACAAGTGTAGGTGGGGGAATAGGGGAATAAAGGCATTGGCAGTCTTAGTGTAATTTTTCCAACTTGGATTAAATAATTTTTTTCCCTTATTACAATATCTTAAGCTACATTAAGTGTGGTGCCACCTATTGACTAAATCATTATAGTTATATCACTATTGAGGGTCTTCAGGGAATATAATAAAACATTATTTGTAGTAGGTTTAACCAAGATTAGGATCCTATTTCAGGTCTTCTAGAAATGGTAATTAAAGTTAGTCATTTGCTCATTATTTTTAATGAGTTTAACCAAGATTAGGATCCTAAGTGGTCACTCTTATCCTTAAAATGGGTGCACAATGTAGAGCCTAACTCATCCCAAACTTGGATTGAGGTGGAAGCAAGGCCTCTGTATCATTATAAAGCTTTCCCCTTAAAAGAGGAGACTAAGAGTCTGATTACAACATTATCTTGGACCACGTTATGGATGGAACAGAGATTAGAAAAATCTTGTATGTGTTCTAAATTAGTTGTAGAGGTTTCACCAATAAAATATGGTAGGATTTTTAAGGCTGAGATTGGCATATCATCATGTTGGGCTAAAATGAGTAGACTACTTATATTGAAAGCTATGAAAATTTGATATTTAGCCATTGTGAGAGGTATAACATTGATAGGAGTGACCAAAAGGGATGGGAATAAAATTGTATGATATACCTTAGGTTGAAGGGTATCTACTTTTGATCTCTTTTTAGATAGAAATGACAATTCTAAAAAATCAACCCTCTTACCTTTGGTAGATGATCTTGTTTGTTTGCTTGGCATACGTCACATTGAAATTGTGAGTTTTTAAGTTAGTGGAGTCACCAGGTAATTTGATATTTTCATGAAACTCATACAATGCTTGCTGAGAATAACACCAATCTCTATGTAATTTTTGGGTCCCATCGAGCATGCCAAAAAGTGTTATCACATAGGATTGTACCTATATTGATTTTTTAGCTTGTTGTACAAGTGCCTAATGAAACAATGGGAAAAACTCCAAAGTCATGGGGCCTTGGCAATTTGAGGTTAATCTCCAGAGAAGGCTAATTTCCTTTCACTAAATTTGATGCACATTGATAAAATACCAGTTTTGTGGAAATCTTGCTCTTTAGTGATTTTGAATCCTAAACTATGGTTTTGATCAAGAAAAATGGTTGGAGAATTGAAATTTTTAGAAAACTAAAGATATGATGATTGTACAAAATATTGTGTAGTAGATCTAGATGCTTACTTGAAAAACATAATAAAGCAGAAGATAGATTAAATTTATTTTAAGCATAGACTCATGCAAATTTGTAGATCAGAGGCAGTATTTTAGCTATTCTTCAGAAAAGGGAAAGGATCTTTATTCCAAACAATATTATCAAGAGGGTAAAGTAACAAAGATGAATTTTCTTGATATTGAAATAAAAGACAAAAAATTCACAAAGAATCAAATAACTTGCACAACACAGAGATTTAAAAGATAAGAAAGGAAAAAACTTCAACTTCATTTCTCTCCAAAGGTTATAGCTTGTAGTAAATACATTAAAAATGAAAAAAATATATCTAACAATAAAAAAGATAGATTGGGCCATGGGGTCTGCCCATATTTATACAAAATGTGTCATAGAAGACATGTAGTTGTTGGAACTTGAACATTTAGTTTAGAAAATCATCCAGATCTGAAAATACCCATACAAAAAGAGGTGAAATATTCTATTTTTGGAATCTTGGATTTGTGAAATAGTTGAAATGTAGCATGAACGAGCTAGGCATGATCCTAGGTGTAGCATGACATGGATGGAATTAAAGATCTTCATGCAAGGCTCCTTATCTGATGTTGGTTAAAAATAGCTCCCCATGCAAGAAGCGGTGCCCAAAATAGAACTTGGATTTTATAGATAAAAGATAACATTGAAAATAAATTTCAAGTTTCTTTTCATGTAAAACCTAGTGTGCAAGATCTAAAGTGAGACTTGTACAACATCTAAGTCTTTATCACCTTTTGCCAAAAAATAACCATGCAATTTACACTTTATGACTTTGCACCTTTTTAAAATTTCACATTTGTCAAAATAGAAAGTGTAATTTTCACTTGTGATTTTTGCAACTTCCACATTCAAAAAGTATAAAGTGTAAAAATATGTCTTTCTCTTTCTCAAAAGAGTTATAAAAAATAAAGATGTACTTTTGTGATTATAATTACAGTGTCTTTGAAATGAAATTACACATGATAGCAACATTTGAAAATATTCAAAAGAGAGGGAAAATTAATTGATGTCCAAAATCTTTTTATCTTTCTTATCATTCTCTACCCACAACTTCTTTGTGTATGTATTAAAGGCCTTGAATATTTCCTATATACATTCTACATCTGGCCCATAAGAATAAATGTTGGAGGCTACACAATCTGCCTGTACATCAAATAAATCTCTTATAAAGGTCATAATGCCCTATATTTTAGTCTCATCTGATTAGTTACCTTCTCATATTTGATGAACCTGTGAAATGAACTTAAGACAAAGATAATGTCTTTTATCGAGTCCTCAACTATTTCCTTAAAATGATTTTGAACCTATTCTACATGAAGGAGATTATTGGAATCATCAATTAGTTGACATGAAATTAAATTAATCATTCCATCAATCTTGTATAACACATCAATAGCCTTATCATGAGCCTCCTTAGCTTGCTCCATATATTTTGTCAATACTCTTATCTAAAATTGTGCAGACCTATGTAGTTCCTCATGTTTGATATCATCCTTCAATATTTTCTCTACAATGAGGGTATTCATGTCAATTGATTTTATAGATTTTAACTTGGGATAATACATATTTATGAGATAAATTTCTCCTTCATAGTTGTTAATCTATTCACTCAAAATTTCTTTCCTCTCCATGATGACTCCATAATGCTCCTCATGGCTACAAGAATTTTGTTACATTTTGTGATTAGTTTCTCAGACCATTATTTTTTATCCCTTCCCATGTTATTAATCTCTCATATAGAATCAATTGTAGCTTGATCTAGACTGATTATCTATACTACCTATGGCTATTGTGATGTTTCACCAAGCTTTATGAAATGGGTGAGTGCTTTGATCAACTAATCAACCTTCCTTTTAAGCTTATCCTTGGTGGATTTGTCATGGTCAATTCTCTAAAAGAGAGAGTTGATGCCCGACTACACATTATGCTTGAGTCCCTCTCTTGTCTACCAACCAAGGTGTATGTGAGAAACTTGATAATCTGATACCACAAGATCTTTTTTTGATTTGTCTGATGGGGGAACTGCAATCTCAACATATCTCTCTCCGTTATCATCAATGAATGTTATTGAGAGGGTCCTGGGAGTGGGATTTGACTTTTTCTTGAATTCTAAAATGCTAAAGTCTAAAGTACTATGATCAATCATTATTTTCCTCTTTTTACTCACTAATTGGGATAAACAACTAGGGGTAGCCTTCTATTGATCTGACAAGGTCACCAAATAATCTATAGCTGATGTAGTTGCACTAATTGATACTATGACCAAGGAAGACTCCTGGGAAGATGATACTTGTGGTTGTTTAGGAGGTGCCTATGAGGGTTCAACCTCACCAATAATTTGTAATCCAATATCTGCACCAAGTGTTTGGGCTAATCTAACCTCAACTGATGGTATGGATGAATTAGTGGAAACGGGGGAAGTAGAAGCAATGGAACAAATTGTGCTTGCTAGGGGAGTGGAGGATGGAATAGATATAAAGGTTGTGAATTTATGAAACAGTGAAAGGGTGCAAGCCAAAGCAATGAATGTGTCAATTTGGTGTGTAAGACCACTTAGGGTTGATGAGGTGAAAATAATGGCTTGGGATGAAGGGGAAATAGTAATTATCCTAGGCATTGAGGTGGCCTACAGAACAATAGTCAAGATGATTGACTTCAAGGCAATGTATTATTGGGTGGTGCTAAGAATTAATGATGATGAAAAAGAAGGAATTGTAAATGGGATGGAAAGTAGGAGTGGATCAAATGGAGAAGGTGAGGTGGGAGGAAAGGAAAATGAAGTGGTAACTTGAAATTCCATTGTAGGGGGACCTTGAGTGTCCACTTGACTCATTTGTGTTGATTAAAATTGGCCTATTGAGGTGGGTGGATTGGTAGATGAAATGGGGACAAGTGGAGGGGTTAACACTAGAGGTGGAGGAATTAAAACCTGGGAATCAATGGGGACATGATATGATTGAGGGGTAGAGACATCTAGTGGAGGTGTTGGAACCTCCTATATAATATGCATAGAAAAAAGGGGAATAGTGGAAATAGCATCCAGTGATATAGGATCTGAAGTTGTACATCTGTATGCTACCATTTTTGTCTCTTCTATTGAAAGGTCAATATATTCATTTATAGCTTCTCCTTATCTATATGAATCCCCCTTTCTTACCTTTGCCTTTGTCTTCTTCTTAGGTTCCTCTAAAGTTTATTTGAGACCCTCCTTTGATAAAGTAAGACCTTTTGCCTTGAGCTTCAGGAGCTTTTCCTTAACCCCTATGGTTTTTCTTATGATTTTCACTCCTTTGCTCCTTATCCAATTGATATTTTTGTTAATCACTAGGGATGTTCTATCATATAGTGAGAAATATTCAAGAATTGACCACCTTATTAGTGGTAGAGGTCTGGTAATGATTTGTGTTGGGTAAATTAGATCTAATCTAGAGTTGTCATTCACCAATTCATTAGGGACTAGTGCCAGATCATAGTCATTTATTTGTTGTAGGGATATTCTAGAATAGTCCTTCATTCTTACCATCTCTTCATCATCACATTCTTCCCAAAAATCCTCATAATATGGCACATGTTCATATGTTTCCATCTCTAGTGCAGTAGTGACCTTACCATATGGGTCAAAGTAAGGTCTAGATTCTAGGGTCCTCAACATTACTTGGCACATCTCTACCTCTATATTTCTAGCCTTTAAAAGAGACTAGCATGTATAATGGCCATTAGAAATAGGGAATTGTATCCTTGCCTTGTGTCTATTTGAAAGGAGCTTATGTGTATCCACCAGTTGCTTAACCAAATCCAATAATACCCATTTATCACTTACATACTAGGGAAGTGTGTAAGGACAACCACTGAATCTAGTTGCCTGGATGTAGGAATAAGTAGGGAAATATATAAAGAGGGAGCCCCATTTGGTAATCTCATATTTCACCATTTGGGAGAACCTTATCTTCCTAAGATCTTGATCAAACATGATGATGATGCTATAAATGAAATAATCATTAACTCCCCTAGATTTTTGTTTATTAGCCTATAACATGAGATTAGGATCGTAGTTATAAACTCTATTTAGCTCTTTAAGAATTGTATTTAGGCCCAAGAAAAATCTTCCTTTGGCCAAGATATAGATGATGTATGATTTCATGTAAAATTTATTATTTGTTACCACATCCACCAAATGGTTAAGGAGGGAATCACTTATTAGTTGATCCCAATGTATCTACTACTTATTCTATCTGATGATCTAGATATATTGGTACATTTACTCCTAATAACACTTAGCATCAAGACTGCTAGTGACTGTATGCAATAGTGTTATGATATCTCCCACCTCCTCTATAAAATTAGACCTATACATCATCTTGGACAATATGGTGGAGTGCTTGGGAGTTTGGAGCCATTATTTGTTGATAATATTATGGCATCCATCTTTCTTCTCCTCATATAATTATGTATATGTCTCTAGATTTATATCTAAATAACTCTCAAACTCAGGGATGGTAAACACTGTGTCGATGAAGTTAGGATCAAGATCCAAAATTGTCTCCCCTTTCTTAGTGAAGACTTGTCTCCCATCAGGGTCATAATGTTGAGCCATTGTGAGGATTAACTTAGGGCTTTGCATAGAAAGAGGAAAGGCTATAGCTTGTTCTAAACTAGAGTCATAAATACTCTAGATCCAGTCACTTTTGAAGTCTACACTTATCCTAACCCAAAAATATCCTAGGTTAATGTGACCTAAATCTATATCTATTACTTCCTCTATATTAGACTTTAAATGAGAATTCACTTTGAGGCCCTTAGATTTGAACTTCATTTCCTTGGGAGGCATGGAAATTGAAGTTACTATTATTGAAAAACCAACTGTGAAAGTTGGTAGAACCTATAGGTGTTTGGAGTACTTATGTATTCTAGTAGAACTTTGGGGTATTCAAAGCACGTCCAGTGTCCACAATGCTTGAGGGCTTTGAAATCTCTAGTGGAGGTGGGATGTGCTTTGAGCAGGTCCACTCTTTGTGGTGCACTAGAAGTTGGTGGGGTTCGAAGGTGCTTAAGGCATGGGAGATCTCCAGTGGAAGTGGGAGGCGCTTGGAACATGTCCACTTTCCATGGTGCTAAATATTTTTTGTGAGCTTCTCAAGTGTCTGAGGCAGGCCCAGTGTCTGTAGGGATGCTGGGGAATTTATATGGAATATTTGTTGGTGTTTTGAATGTTTGAAATATTTACTTGGGGGAAAAATTGGTTTTGAAATGTGAAAATCTTTGAGGGGAAAACAAGGGTTTTTCTTCTAGAAATGAGCTTTTGGGGAATAAAAATGTCAACCCTAGAATTAACCCTAAAGACATTAAACCTGTTAATAAGCAACAAAGTATCATAGGTATTGCTAGAGAAACACTATGAAAAGTAATGAAATTTTATGTAAGACTAAAACTTTTAAAGAAAAGGAAAACAATTTGAAAACATTTCAAACTCAAAAGAATCTATGTGCAAAACTCAAAGGAAATACCATGGAAATGATGTGGTAACTATAACGTAGACATGGCTTGGTATTTGGTCCAATGTGGCTTGAGGTTTGAAGCCATGACGTGATTGGTTGGAGATCAAAGATCATAATTAACAAATAATAATGATAATGAACAAACCCTAATCACTTAGATTTTATAGAAAAATCCAATAATAAATGTGAGCTCAGGTGGTTGGTGGTAGAGGTTGGACCTGATTGAAGTAGGTCCACTCTTCATGGGGGAAATTAGACTCAGTAGGAAATGGGACTTGACATGCACTTTGCATGTTTGAAAACATGCAATGTCCACTTTAGGTTCTGCATTTCATAAGAGGAGACATAGTGAGTTGGTATAAGCTAAACCTGTTTGAAGTAGGTCCACTCTCCACGGTCAAGATGGTAGGTTTTGGCAGAAGGTGGAACCCATAGGGTGCCTTGCAAATTTAAAACATGCAAAGTGTATTCAAGGTTCTACATCCTATGGTGTTATGAATTGGTAAGTATTGGCATAACATAGAGACTGTGGTGGACTTTGCATGTTTACACATTTATGTGCATTTCAAGTCCTGTATTCCATGGAAGGGGTTATCAAAGGCTTGGTAGGGTCAAGACCCTGTCATGCACTTTACGTGTTGTGAAAACATGCAAAGTACATGCCAATTTTTGAATTCCATCAGATTGGGTACATGGTGAAATCTAAATCCCACCATGTATTTTTCATGTTTGATAACATGAAAAGTGCATGGTGAGTTCTATATTTCATGGTTTTGGATTTTGGTGCTTTACGGGACCTAGAACCCATGAAGCAATTTGCACAGGTACAAATTGCATCTAGAGTTTTGAATTTTACAAGGTAAAGGGAAAGATGGGTTTTTAGAGGATTCAAGGTTTTTAATAAAAAATAAAGGGGTTCTACCTTAAGGTGTTATATGTAATGATATTTTTGGGACAAAAATCTCAACAACACCTACCACACATTTTGGCCTTAAGAACATCCTTCCCAATATAATACAAATGCAATTTTTTAGCCTAAGTTCAAACACTCATAAAATGAAACTTGTATATCATTTCTATATACTTTTAGATCCATACCCTACTTGTTAAATCCCTCTAATCACACCCTAGATCATTTAAGTGGTACCTTTAATAGCAATCTATGGCACAATTTGTAGTGATGGGTCCTAAAATGCAACTTTTTGGCATTGAATAGATAACTTCTTGAGCTCCAATTGCCATTTATTCCTCTAGGACATCTAATTGAGAATCTATCATTTTGATCATGTCTATATAGGCAAATTATATGTGATATAACTACCACAACATTAAAATCCACCTGAAAGTGTATTTTCATTACCATTCAAGAGCACAAAAACATTAAGTACTTAAAAAGTTAGCTTCTCTTAGCTTGAAGAATATGGAATTATTTACTAATAGTGCCAACCACGTGAAGGTGGAAGCTTATTTGGCACCACTAACCTAAAAAAAATTGTTAGTAAGTAATTAAAAAATAAATTCATATGTACTACCTAAAAATTTAAAAAAATTGGTAAAATCAATTACATCTACATTTGAAAATTCAACATACGTGTGTATTTCAATCCAATGAACCACTAGGATATTATCTAACCTTGATGTTATCAAGAATAGCTTCATGTTATGACTCCTAAACTTTCCATAGATTCCTATTTAATGGCCTCCCATGATATTTTTACAATTGAATATTCATTACAAGAATCAAATTTAAATAATGCAGTATCTTCTTGTGCATTTCAAACTCTTCAAACAACCATTGCTATGATTTTTTTTATAGAATATCATTGAAACCAAGTTTTAGTGACTACCACTGACCTAGTGGGATAGTTAATGTTTTCTACATCTATAACTAGGGAAGTCAATTTTTTCTCTCTACACATTGACATAAGTAGTAATATGTGACCTATTCATTATCCTCATTTGAAATAACTACAAAAACATGCCCTATATCACAAAAAACTATTTTAGTGACACTATGAAGATATATAATGAGAATAGATTGTATATAATGAAAAATATTATACCTAATTGCACTAGATTAGATACATGGTCAAAGTCATATGATAATGTCATATTTGTGAGTTTTAATGCTATTAGATCATGATATGTGTTGATTGGAATTAGAGGTTTATAACTCTAGTCATCCACCCACTCTTATGAATCACACTCATTCCAAATAGAGTCCATGCACGTAGAATAGAAACATGCCAAGTATCTCGTATGAATAGTCCAAGAACTTGAATTTGAACTATGAAATGAGTGGAGCTCACTTGAACCCATTAAAGTCATATAATCCTCATACTTTATCAAGTGTTCTTCCTCCATTTACATAAAATGTTTATGAACAGTAGAATTTGGTTGAGCACCATGACACATGTTCTTATTACACCATTCAACCATAAGTTTTACATCTATCAAATCAACACCCTCTTCAAATTTCAACTCTTCCCTTGCAATGGATCTTTTTACACATGTTATAGCACCATCATGCTCCCCTTTTACATGGATAGCCTCAGTGAAAATCCAAATGTGTTCTACACCAATGGTAACATGCATCTTGCTCAATCAAGAAAACATCCTTGAATTTTTTAATTGTGAGGCATAATTGTCTGACAAAATGTAATGTTGATTGAAAACTTATGAAAATAACCTTATACATACTCTAAACAATGTGACTAGTCATCATTGATATATAAATGGTATTATTTTCATATTTTTTGCTGTTGATCTGTACTATCAAGTGCATGCATGAATGTTATATGCACAAATATGGCAACCTATGATGAGTTATAATAATGTGATTAAACATACATTTGTGGTTTGAATGTGTAATTTTTAGCAAATTCAACTAGTAAAACAATCAAACCAAGTGGGAATGTATCCTTTCTTATCTTGAAATGTTCATCTGACCATCTATCCCTGTGTGTGTGCCTTGCATACTCATAAACAATTTTCTCCCTGAATTTGACCAAAAATTAAAAAACAAGTATCTTTTTTATAATAAACTCACACATTTTAGATTCTTTTCCATATTTTACTTGATAAGTCACTAATTTATATTTGCTTAAACCAACTAATTTTTGCCTAGTTTCACTTATACTTTCCTCATGGATACAAATTTTTAATTTTGGCAATCCACCATAAATGTTGCAATTTCTATCTAAACATGATTTGTTATAAAATAATTATCCATCTGGTCTTTTGAAAAAAATATATGGAATAAATTACCTAGATATTTTTTGTGGAACTTTAATGCCACAATCCTATAAAAATGTTGTTAGTATGCAAATTACAATGAATATGGCAAAAAATATCATAGTGCGTTAAAAATTCAACATGTTGCCTACAACAACAAGTGGTGCATGTGTGATTTATTTTTACATAAAAAGGTTTGACCATCTCAAAATATATTTGACTAATAGAAAATTGTGGATTTTTCCCCAAAAACTTAGAGTATAATCTTGTTTAAGTCATATCCAATAAATGTTTTGGATGCGGTTCACGATTACAAGAACCAACTCTTCTTTTCATTACATTTCTTGCATTGGAAGAAACTCTTGTATTGTTTTTACAAAATTGAGCAAGTAACTCTTTGAGAGCATTAACTATAACCCTATCTTTTCATGAAAGTCTACCAAAGAATGCCAGAGCTAATTGGTATTAGGTTCATTTAGTCTTTCAGGTCTTTTAATTGTTTCATTAATATTTTTTATGTTTATATTAAGTGATATGATTATTTTTAAAAGAATTCATTTTTTCCCTATTTGGACAATTATTGCACAAGTTGTAAGTATATGTTGGGTAAAATTATAATATTTGGTGCATGGTTTTTTAGCCTAAAATATGATATACATCATGTAGATTTTCAAAAATTTCATTATTTTCATCATCCATGTTAGATGTTCTTAGTCTTAACGTGTACATTATAGTTCTCATCTTAATCAATTTTATCAATTAAACAAATAATTAACATCTTTGACTATCATAATCCTAATTATGAAAGAAATTATCCCAAATTTGTTGAGCAAGTCTTCTTGAATGAAGATTAGACATTTTGTTATGCATTGGTCGTAAAATATTTTTATCAACTTCAATTAAGTATTTGATTTCTCTATGCACAATTATTGGAGGTGTTGTTAATGGTGGAATTTATTGAGAGGGTGTTTCAAAATTGTTATTATGTTCATTATTTAGTGGTGAGATGACATTTTATTCATTGTTTATTTCTTAATTATATGTTTCCATGAAATTTTCTTGATTGTTAATTTCATCATTATTTGTTTCCATCAAATTTTCTTCATTCATGGGGGGATAAAGCATCATACATAGAATCATCATCAACAAAATCAAAAAATTCAAACTTTGAATGTACACTTCCAATATTATCTAATTCATTATTATCAATTTCATCATTATTCATTTCATTATTATTAATTCTATCATTATTCAATTCATTATTTTTAATTTGCTCATTATCTATGGCATTTGGTTCATCAAGATTAGGGTTTATACCTTTTCTTAAATGAAGTTTTTTGCATTCATATATTGTGTTTCTCTCTCAGCTCTTCTAATTCCTCTAGTGTTTATTCTTCAACTTCTTCCTCTTCCTCAAACATGATTTGTCACCCATTATATAATTGATAGCTTTTCAAAGGTGGGGTCAAAATATGTACACAAGTCCCATAGGTCCTGTATAAGTATGCAAATCATGTTTGTGGGGATAGAATTCTTGATTTGGGTTAAAAATAGATGTTGAAAAGTGAGTTTTGTATATATTAAAAATATCTCAGTCATGCTATTCTAATATAGATTAGAGATCAGGGATTAGGGATTAGGGATTAGGGCATTATGACATATGTATTATAATTTATGTTTTAGGGTTTAAAGATTAGGGCATATGGCATAGGGTTTAGGTTTAAGGGTGCATATAAGGTATAATCACTTTATGTCATGTGAACCTAATTCTTACTACAAAGGATGTTAATTGGGGTTAAATTGATTGGTAAATAGGGAACTTATGGTTCACAATTTAGGCTATAGTGTTTATGGTTTATGGTTTAGGGTTTAGGGTTTAATATATATATGGTTTAGGGTGTACATAGGGTCCAATGTGTTTTTGGGCTCAATTATCCCCCACATCATCACATATTGAGCCAATTAGTCAATTGGGATAATGATTAATGTGATTTATGCCAAATTAAGTAATGTCTACCTAATTATTACTATAAATTATTGTAATTAGTGTTAAATTAATTGGTTTAGCGTTTAAAATATAGGATACAAGTTTAACAATTTTGGGCTTGGGGTTTAAGACCTATAAGCTTTAGGGTTTGGGATACACATGGTCTAATCACAAGGATAATTGAGGATAATTTAAATCACTTGGACCTATTTGTGACTATAAAATGTGTTTTTAGGTTGTCATTATACCCCATGTCATCATTCAGATTGATTGAATTAGTCAAATAGGGAAATCATTCATGTGATTTAGGCCAAATTGAGCCATGTGAACTTAATTTTTAGTCTAAATGAGATTAATTTAGGCTAAAATGATTGGTTTAAGCTTTAAAGAGTTTATATTTATGGTTTACAGTTTAGGGATTAGGAACTTTAGGGATTAGGGTATATAAGGTACAAACGTGAAGGCAACTGAATAAAATTTGATCTTCTTGAACCTAGATCTATGAGTAAAGAATGTGATTTTGGGCTCAATTATCACCCACATCATCACAAATTGAGATAATTAGTCAATTATAGTAATGAGTGATGTGATTTTAACCAAGTTGATCCCTGTGAACCTAATTCTTACTATAAAGGATGTTAATTGGGGATAAATTGATTAGCTTAAAGTTTAGGGTCTACAATTTAAAGGGTTTTGGGTTTAGGGATTATAGATTAGGGTTTAAGGTAAATGGTATAGGGTTTAAGGTATAGGATATATGGTCTAATTGCTAAGGTAATTAAAGAAAATTTAAGTTGCTTAAACCTATTTATGATAATTGCCTTCATGTTTGCATTTCTAATTAAAGTAGGGTCAATTAGGCCATACATGTTGCATACATTATACAATTGATTGAGCCATACATTTGGTTTAGGGGCTCAATTTTTCCCAAATCATGCCCCTAATTACATAAATTGACTAAT
Source organism: Torreya grandis (assembly GCA_037957365.1). Taxonomy (NCBI): domain Eukaryota; kingdom Viridiplantae; phylum Streptophyta; class Pinopsida; order Cupressales; family Taxaceae; genus Torreya; species Torreya grandis. Next base: position 272,267 of record JARHVA010003810.1, on the reverse strand, counting down.
TGGATCAATTCATGATAGAATCAAACTTAATTTTTCCCCAAATCATATCTTGCTCTTAAAAGGGTTCAAATTGGCCTCAAATACCTCCTCGATTAAATGAATCAACTCTTTGGTTAATTATATATGACATGAAATTAGGGTTAATTTCACTCCAAATCAAATCATATACAATTTAAAATAGGTTCATGTGGTTTATTTTAACCATAATTACCTCCATAATTGAACTAATCGACATTTGCATTCATAAGCCAATGACATTCAAGTTTATTAAACTCAAAACCACATTCTATACATGTAAAACTTGTATTTAAATAGTGTTTATTTGATTCAATCAAGTTGATGAAATTGGAGCTAATCAACCCCCAAATCCCATTTTACAGTCATGTAGTTAGGTTGAAGGGGCTCTAAATAGCCCTAATTTACTTCAGATGCACAACTAGATTGGTACTCCAAAGGCTAAGTTTTGGCCATAGGTTTAAAAGTGCATTTTATGACCTCTCATGATAAAATCAATTATATCATAAAATGAATAATTTGTTACACTTAAAACCAAGTAAACACAAATAGTTAAGTCAACATATTAAAATGATCATACATTTTTTGAAGTCTAATGTAATACCATGACATCTTAATTCACTATCCAAGGTTGGGGACATTTCCCATTTCACATGAAATAACACCAATATTAGGGAGTTCAAGAACATATATGAAATTCAATCTCAAGAGCAAATTTGTATTTTTGGGTGTTATGAAGATATCACATGATCATGTTATTAACATGATGACATTACTAACATGATTGAATTATTAACATGATCCCACTATTTGAATTTGAATTTAAACACCAAGCCTTTTGGATTGATAATGGCTTGGATTCCTAAGCCAAAGTGTTGGACCTGTCAATTTACAGCCAAGTCTGACAATTTTGATAGAAAACAACACAATTCAACTTTGATCACCAAAAACACTCCAAATTTTAATGGTAAAATTCAAAAACTTAATATCATCATGATTAACACACTCTCCTATTTCCAAAAATATGATTTTTTATAATTTTTGGACTAATTTAAGGTTTCAAGCTATGTTGATTTCAAACTATACCTTTTTTAGACCACTACATACTACAAACATACATGCCTATACATGTTCATGTAATTTTTTTTTGTTGATCCAAGTGAAAAATAAGTTATGTGGTCACATAATAGACATAATTATACACATGTTGAAAAAAATTGATTTTGTTTTTTTAGGTATTTAGGCGGGGTCGCATGATCGATTTTCCATTTTTTGTCAATTTTTAGGATCTATTTACTTGAAAAATTCATAAAAAAACTATTTATTGAAAAAATATAAAACAATATAGGTCATAAAATATAAGAAATTATCTAAATATTCACCAAAAGGTTTCAAACAATATTAAATGTTGTTTAAAAAATGGTGGGCCACATGGCCATCTATCTACTCTATTTTCTTAAAAAATAAGAGTTCTTCAAATTTTAGATGTTTGACCTAGTTACACTAAACAATTTTTTTAAAAAATAATGTTTTGGAAACTAGACTTGAAATGATACATTTAATATTCTTACACCATATTCAAATTTTGATTGTAAATATCTCAAATTATCTACAAAAGTTTAGATTTCTGAAATTTCAAGAAAATCATGTACACAGGTAAGCCCCTTTTATTTGCCAACTTTGTGCACTTACACCTCATAAGAATTATATTTGGAGAGTGTGTGTAGCCTATTTGTTGAGTTAATTTACCCCAAAGAATAAAATACCATTAGAACTCATATGCAGTCTATGATGTAAGCCAAATGTTCATCAAGAAGGAGATTAACCTATTTAACAAGAACAAGGCCCTATTGACAAAGCTTAGAAAGAGATTATTTTTCTATTTTATGTAAAAAATAGATATAAGAAAGGTTCAAGATCAGTGTGTTGATTTATAAATCATTATTAAATAACCCTAATAAATATTCAAGTGTCTAAATTTAGATAAAATATTTAATTTATAAGTCCATAAATCCTAAGCAAGAATAAATACCTAATGAAACTGAGTTATAAGAAGACCTTGAAAAACCCTATTTATATTAGTTTGGTATCAGAGATGGAGCAAGAGTTTTGTGGTCTCATCATAAAACTTTAGTCACTAACCCATTTTTCCCATTTATTCTATTTTTTAATCATGGTTTATTGAGCTAGGGTTCTAAGTGAAGAAGAAGGCATATAACATATTTCAAAGTGAATAAAATAGATCTAATCATGCACACAAGACCTACAAGTAAAAACACACTTATCTACTTTTACACAAGAAGCCAAAACCATATTGAATGTTAACACGCCCTTTAGATGTTAATGTAAATCGACCTCATCTAAATAGTATGGCCTTATTTTTGGTAGATGGGAATCCTTGTTCCTAATTCACAATGACCTCATATAGCCACATAATTAGTTTCATAGTTAGAGTCATAGTCTTGCATACCTGATCCAACTAAGTTATTTATTTTTATGTATTTTCATTTTTTTTCATATTTCTATATTTATCAAGTTGAAAAATCCATTTGTGTGATTTATGCCATATTTTATGTAGTATAATTTTTTATAGTAGTTTGTCACAATTAGGACTTAATATCTATTTATCATAATTTTGGATAAAACAAGCTACACCATATATTATAAAGTGCCACTAGGGCCAATGGGAGATTCATGTGCTGACAAGTCTACTCAGGGTAAATATGCCTATTCATAATCTCTTTCCTCTATTTAATTTGGTAGATAGATATATTATACATATTTTTAGTGTAGCATGTTTGGTTTTAATTCTCTCCTCACTTAAATTATCCCAATGTAAGTTATCCAAACATGTCGATACAATCATAATTAGATATACTTTATCCATGTTTAGGTTAGTTTTTTATAATTTTGTATGAAACTATAACCCTTATATCCATTTTTCATTTATATCTTGTTACTTTAGATTATACCATTTTGGATTTAAGTCTCCCTTATTTTTTAATTCCTTGAATTTATTTTCTTCATTATATCCTTGATACCCCTTACAAACAAAACTTGATTCTATCCTCCACCCCACTTTACGAAGTAACTTATTGTATGTATTAAGTCCTAGTATGTTTTTCTCTCTTTACTATATTGTAGGATATTTATATTAGATCATATTTTCCCAACATACAAAAATCATCTATAACTGACATAAGAACTTATATAGACTCACCCAAGGTCACAAAATTTTATTAAGACCATCATGACTTAAATTATTATAGAGATATAAGAAAAGATAAAGATGACATAAAATAGATGCACCACGATCAACTTATAATACCACAGTGTATGAATAGATTGGATTCCATTATGAGTAACCCAAAACACATACGTTAACTTTGAGTAGGAGATAAACTATAATCTTTAGTCTATAAAGATATAATCATGATGTTTATTAAGTCATGACCATATTACATCAAAGATTAATCTAATATTATACCTAGTAAATCACACATTACATTAAGCATGTGGCACATTTGTCACATTTGGCATGTCATATTCTTTGTTCTGTAAACTCTCCCCTATATTAATCCTTGGCAAACCATTTGTCCCACAATTTTTCTTCCCAATATTAATTACACTGAAAACTAGATTTCATAAAACAAAAAAACCCACCTTTAGATTCTCCCATGTAAAATTAGCTTATTGACCAAATATTTGAATGCCTCATGATCCATTGAAATCTAATTAATAGCAATACACCATGTTTTATGTGGAAAAGCATTAACACCTCACCACCTTATAGTTATTACCCATTGCCATGCATTCAAGTCACCGATATTTATGTTATTTTAAGTTGACTTTCTCACACCTTCATCCCCATCAGGACATCACATTGCATGTGCACTATATTGAAGGGAAGAGGAGATGGAGGGTTTGGGAGATGAGATGATGGGAAGAGAAACAACCGCTATATGACTGTTTGTCATCAGTTTCCATTGTTTCATATAGGTGATGTTTTTATACCTCACTAAGGTTATGATCCAAATAATTAAAAAAAAAATATTATGTATTTGAATGTTTTTAAAAAATAAAATAATTCTATTTTTTTTCTTGCCATCATTCCTCACATTCCTAAACTGTAGTTAATTTTAGTGTAGTCAATTTGTGAATCATTATAATGAGACAAGAGACCAACAAATTTTAATGGTAATGTAAGGTTTTATTGTGTAGTATACCCCCACTAAATATTCAATTAATATCACTATAACCCCACAAAATATTTATAAAATAGATTGCATTCCATGGAATGAATACACCTAGTTCGAGGTAACAAAGCATTGACACCTCACCACCCTATAGTTAATATTCACCACCTCACTTTCAATTAGCCCATCCTCACACGATTTGATTTTGACATTCTCACAGCTATGTACCTATTGTGTCATCACATTGCATGCACATTATTATTTAGGGTAAGAGGAGATGGAGGGTTTAGGATAAGAGATGATGGGAAGAGTAGTAATAGCTACATGAGCGCTTACCATCAATTGCCATTGTTATGTACAAGTGAGGTTTTTTATACCTCTCTAAGGTTTGTGAGATAAATCATTTAAAAAATGTTAACATGGATTCAAATGTTTATTGAAAAATAAAAATAAATTTTTTTCTCACATGTCATCATTCCTTGCATTCTTAACCTGTAATTAAATTTAGTGTAGTCTATCTATGAATTGTTTGTAATACATGTGTGTTGCTATTTAAGGGAAGAGCATATGAAGGGTTTTTGTGAATAGAGAGATTTACCTACTTTTTAAGTGGTATTTACTTCCATCATTTCTAATTTTAATTTTCCTTCTCACTTTATTTCAAAGTTCTATTTGCCTACTCTCTTTGCTTTTAAGTTCTCTTTGCCTACTCTCTTTGCTTACACCATTTTATGTGTTATTTACCTATTCTCTTTGCTTCAACCATTTTTAATTTCTATTTACCTATTCTATTTGTATATTCTCTATGTTTTTGCCATTTTAAGTGTTATTTACCTACTCTATTTGGCTTCTCTTTTTTTTGTTTGTAGGTGATGTTTTTTATATGTCATTAAGGATATAAACCAAATGGTTAAACAATTGTGAATATGGCTTGGAATGTTTGTTAAAAAAGAAGTAATTTTATTGATTTGTGTGAATCTTTATTTTAATTCTGATACCTATTATAAATTTAATTTAATTTAGTGTAGTCTATCTATGAATAATATGAAACGAGTGGGTTTTACTTTATATCTACCATATGCAGAATGAAAGCTATGGTTTTTTGTTTTTAGTATTCTAGGTTTATTTATTTTGACTATATGATAATATGGTATAAGAAAAATTAATATCTATTTTAAGTTAACTTATATAATAAGTAGCTAATATGATTTGGGTTATGTAATTATAATCCCTTTATTATCACTAAATAGGTTTACAATGAATAATAATAATAATAATAATAATAATAATAATAATAATAATAATAATAACAATAATAATAATAATAATAAAAAATTGCATGAATGAAATTCACATAAATAAACAATTGATTTATTTGTATGAATTGCATTCATACAAAAATCTTCTTGTCATATAAACCTCTATGTTGGGAATGTATTCATAGCATGGGTTGAGTGATATTAATTGAAGTTTTGATGACACACTTTTGACATCCACTTAAATTTATGCAATTATTTTTTGGGCTTGGGGAAATTCACTATGAGAATAATTTTGTGTTGACTATAATAATCAATTAAAGTCACCCTATAATAAAGTGAATGCAACATTGGCTAAATGGAAGGTACTAAATCATATTCCTGCTTATAATAATTCCAAAATTCTACAGAGACTTAATACTAAATGGAATCCCTTGAAGCCTAACTGGATGAAACTTAACTTTGATGGGGCCTCCAAGTCTGATGGTAAAGCCAGTGGGGGAGGGATTATAAGAAATGACAAAGGGTGGATGATTGTTGTCTATGTTGGTGGAATAGGCTACCAGAGTAATAACTATGCTGAAGAAAATGCTCTCTTATGGGGGATAAAATTGGCTATATCCCTAGGTATAAGGAATTTGAGTATCCAGGGGGACTCTAAAATGGTTATCGATGTAGTTAACAAAGCATTGAATGTGGGCATTAAGTTAAAAGATATCATTAGGGATATTCAATTTCTTCTACAAAAGCTTACCAAAGTTGATATTTCACATATTTATAGAGAGGGAAATAGTGTTGCTGATGCCTGTGCCAATCTCGGCCAACAATTTTCAAATTGGTGATGTTGGTGCCAAATAGATCATATCCCTTTAAATATTAGGGATCTTATCCAAAAGGAAACAATTTTTTAAGGATGAGTCAGACATATTGGAAGGATAGCTCTATTAGTCAATCCCTTTGGAGGGTGTCAATGTGGATCTCAGAGTTCGGAGCCTATTGTACTCTTTTGATAATCATTTTTGATTTATTGTACCAATTTGTTAAGGTGATCAGACTTCATTATGGAGATCTCTGAGAAATGATGTTTAAGCATGGGAGGAGTAAATTTCATCTCGACATGATACTCTAAATTATATGCTATCACATTATCATTATGCATATTTGGGAGCAAGGGCTTGAAGATACTTCAACTACAAAGGTAAAAATTGGGAATTCTCCTGGTATATTTTGTAAATCCAAAATGGGGGGTGACAGAATTTGAATGGAACTAGTCTCTTACTGTGAGTTCAAAGACAACTCGGTGGTCTGGCACTACTAAAAAGAGGGCAGGATTAGCCCCTACATAGAGAGGCTCAATGGGTTTGATGAAAACTTGTCTAAATAATTTGTGAGGTCTTGGCTAAACCAGTGAGTCACTGTTGGAGGAATTAGCTTTGAGATTTATGAAAAAGTGATAACTATGGCTACAGGCATGTCCACGTAGGGGATGAAGCTATAATGGAAAACAAAAATCATAAACCTATCCAGCTAAAAGCTATTTCTGGGAGAAGGCGAAGAACTTGCTAAATTGCCTGAGCTATGGGACAGAATGTGCTTCATCCTCTTGAAGTATTTCACACACGAAGGATGTTTCACCAGGTTATATAATTATCATCTCCCCCTTTTAAATCATTTTAGGTGTAATGCTCTCATTAGTTTTCCTTTTTATTTGCTCTCTTCCCTAGAACATTATGTCCTTAGGGTGAGAGCAAAATTGGCAAAAAAACTTGATATGAATCCTATCCCCTTCCATTAGGGCCTCATTTTCTATTTGTATAATTTCCACCGGGCCCTTGAGCCATCCAAGACTATTAGAATTGATAGTGGGGAAATTTCTTCTAATGACTTTTCTAGTGATGCTATTGAAAAGCCCTATCCTTCCCCTATCTCTACCAAAACTAAAGAAGTTTCCTTTTTTACTCCTGAGGAGACCCTCGTAGACACCCCTGGCTCCTTTGTGAGTAAGAAGGGCAAGAAGAGGAAGTGTTATGCTGGTGAAGAGGGTATTGGGGGGACCACTATGGGTACCCCTAAAAATCATTTTAGGACCATTAGGGGTCAAGGTAGTAAATCCCATTTGTCCACTAAGGTTAGTAAGGAGGGCCTCTTCTCAGGAGTTTGACGGTCAGGGTGGATTGCAGGCAAACCCACTCCCAAGGCTAGGCTTATTGACTACTCAGAGAGCACCTCAGAGGAAGCCACCCAAGAGGAGAAGAAAAAGGAATTAGAAGTTCAAGAAATCTTTGAGGATACTGAAGGTAAGCAGGAGACAAGAGAATTTGAGGCTACTGCGGAGGATGTTGCTAACATTGTGGAAAATGATGACAAAGAGGGAAAGATGTATGTGGAGGAATCTGATGAGGAAACTAAAACTGGGATTGGTTTGAAAGATAAAATTGTTACCCTAAAGGGTCGCATCCATAAATTGGAGCAGAACTTTACCACTGGGCTCTGGAATTCTATTCTCCTGAACATGTCTATGCTACAGGACTTGGGTACTACTACTTTTACTGTCAATGTAGAGAACACTAAGAAATTGAATGACCTCATCAAAGCTATGTTTATGTAAGGAGAGATTTCTCTATCTCTCATTTTTTCCTATTCTTGATTTATTTTAGTTTGTTGTGTCTATTGGTTCACTGATCGTGTCATTCATGTTGTAAGGCATCATTTATGTTGATTGCCTTTGTGGTTCTCTGCTTCTATAAGGGTTCGGCCCTTGGTCTATCACCTTATATAATCAAAAAAATTATCATGTTAAATATAAGAAGCATTCAAAGTCAACCTATAATGAAGGAATTTGTAATAAAATACACTACTAAAGGGTGACTTTCAATCTTCCTAATAGCAAATGAAAACTATTAGGGATTCCACCAACAAACTGCCTCTATTCTTCCCCTCAACATAATACACATTCAGGTGACAATTATTATGAATTTCATCTTTTATTAAAATTTTCATTAATTTGAGTTTATAGTTTATAATTATATGTATTTTATCAATTATATGGCTCTTCATTTGTCATTTTTCCATTTGATGCTAACTATGGATTTACAGGTGAGGTTTTTGAACCTCACTAAGGTCATGAGCCAAAGTGTCTTAATGTTTGTAGTTAATTATTTTAGTTTTTCAATTAATTTTTTTTATTTCAATTAACCATTAATAATATTTTAAGAACAATCATTTTCATGAATGTAATTCTTACAAAAATATGTTTTCATTTATTTGTATGAATTATTTATTTTCGTTAATTATCTATAAATTTAATAAAAATAATTTTATGTCAATGTGAATCATAAAAGTATTAGTAGGTGTCAAATGTGAGACATTTAAACTTAAGTTAGTAGTGCTCATTCCATGTTATGCATGCACCCTATTCAATATGCCAAAGCAATATGCTATTTTTTTTATCACGGCCTTAATATCTAGATTTGCACTAGTTTTCAAGCATGATTAATCCTTGGATTATTTTATGGTAAAATATTTATTATGAATTGAATTCATGCAAGTGATTTTTGTTACAATATTATTCATGCCATATATTACACAAGTTAACCTTAAATGGTTGGTAATTTTTTGTAATCCATAATTATTCATTCTGAATGATTCATAGCTTGACTACATTGAATGAAACTATAGTTACTATAGGTTATTAGCTTTAGTGAGGTATAAAAAACATCACCTATGAGAAATGATGTTTAAAAATATTTGAGGATTAATCATATTAGAAAACACTAGTGCAAATTTAGATTGCTCCCCTAAAATCTCTATTTGATTTGTCCTACAGAATCTCTGTGTTTGCCAAGCCCAAGATCTACACCCAATTCACCATTCTATAAAAGTCAAAATAAATAAACCTAGAATACTAAAAAAAAAAATCTTTCACTCCAAGGGTAATATAATATCAATAATTATCCCTAAACCATTAATTTAATTAAACTACACTTTTTACAGTTTAAAAAATCATAAAATGATTTATATACTGATAAAATTGTTTATTTTTTTAAGAAACATTGGAAGCCATATTTATATTTTCATAATAAAAAATTGGGTAAAAATATGTTTGCAATTAGGGTAAAATCAAAATTAAAATAAGACTATGGATATTAGTTTTATAGTAGAAGTTATTATTTAACCGTTTTGAATATGAATTTAATATTTTGGTGAGCCTTACATGTTTTAATCAATCATGTAGGGACTTATATTGGACCGGTAATGAAATTCCAAGGAAAATGAAATAGAAGATAAAGTGGAAGTATAGTTGGACATAGAATATTGTAAAAATGATAAGTTATTTTAGAAGTATGCACATGTTTTTGTATATTTGATAGGATTGTGACCGATGATAGTAAATGAAAGGACATATTGTATTTAACAAGTAATATAAAATGTATGTTATTGAACGCAATATTTGAATTTATTCATGAAAATATTAAATTGAGATATCTATAATTAAAATATTATGTACTAATAATAGTACAATATATTATGTACATGTTAAATATTTTTTATGAATCTGTTCCAAATATTAATGTTCAAGTATTGGGTACAAATGTGTTTATAATTAATGTATAATGAATCTAATTTTAATAAAAAAATATGTTCTATATTTGGGCCCCATACCCTCAAATACCCTCTCAACTATTAGACCTTGCTCAGTATTGGGTCCTATCCCTAATAGATTAAATTTTAGATTCAAAGATTTGTAATCATAAATGTCAATATCATTTTAGGTTATTTTATGGTGGTCACATATATTTGTTATTACAACCTTAATCTAAAATATTATGGAGGCCTCACATATATTTATATATGCTTCACAAGGGCCTCACAGATCATATAAGTGAAAATTGATCATAACCAAGTCTTATGCCAATGGACTCAAATGTGGACTTAATGAGTTTACATTTGATAGAGTAGGATAAGGAAAAGGAAGGATAGACATATAGATGCTTGTGTTTGTATGTGAAGCATTTTGATCCTAATTTGAAACTACGATTGTAATTTTTATCTTTGAATCATTAAATAAATTGGTTTTATCTATTTTTCAGTCTTGTGTCTTTGAGAGTGAGAGAGTGAGTGAGGATAATTTTTGGGGAATGACACAACCATTAGTTTGGACACCTATATTCCCACTTTCATGAAAAACCAAGGCCCTAATTAGGATAGATCAAAGAAATGAAAGTTGATGAAGTGTTATGTGCATACAATTGAACCCTAGTTATTATATGATGTTTCTAAGGTCGCCCTAAGGATTATATCAAAGAATGAAGGAAGTTCATGAGTACACGCCCAAATCCATAAATCCCCAAATGGGATAATGTACACATCACCAAATATTCCAATGTGCATATTCCTTATATGTTTTATTATGTGTGCATATCCCTAAATTGACCTTTATTACATTGATCACTCCAAATTAATACCTTAGTTTTTAAAATTTAATAAAAGAATACTCTATAAACATATAATAATGAAAAAATGGGTGATCATTCCAAATTTACATTCATTACTATGATTTAACCTAATAGGGGCCTTTAAAAAAAATGGTCTAATAATAATGTACAAAAGTCCTAAATAATGAAAATCATAGGTTAATTTTATGCACATATCCCAAAATAAACCTTCATTTATTTAATTACTTATTATTATGTCCTTGGTTAATTAATTTTGGTCTAATAACAACCTTCAAATATTTAATAATGATAAAAAGTGTCATTTTTAATATAACCCCAAATTAGCTTTCATTTTTTTATCACTCCTGATTAGATCCTTGGTTTTTCATTTCAACAATATAATTATCTATGAGCATAAAATAATAACAAAATAATCCCAATTATGTGTGAAAATCCTAAAATTGACCTTCATTCTTTCGTTTATACCTATTTGGGGGCTAAGATTGTTAAATTTAGTTTAAGGGTAATCCAAGAATACCGAATAACTAAAAATAGGGGTCACATTGTGCCCATATCCCCAATTAGCCTTCGTAACTCTAGAATATCCTAATTAGAGCCTTAGTTTTTTAAAATTTATATATTAACCACCTATTAACACTAAATAATGACAAAAAGGGTGAACCATGTGCACATATTCCCAAATCTTCCTGCATTACTATGATCACTCATTATTAGGCCTTAGTTTTTTTTGTTTTTTTTTAATTTAATGATTTAAAAACATAAAACAATGGAAAATATGGGAAATTTATGTGTATGTAATTATAAATGAACCTCCATTACTTTGATCACCATATTTTACCTGATTTTGGATTTAACAATGCAAATATTTGTCTAATAGATGTAAAATTTGAGAAATATCAAAATATTAAAGATGAACAATTATTAGCAATTCTGATTTTTTAAATTGATAAATATGGAAAATTTCTAACTTTGGAAAACACTAAGAAGAGATGTACTTAGCTCAAATCAAACTTTTTATTGAATATTTTAGATATCTAAAATTAGAAATAAATAAAAGATTAGACTATGCATGCTTAGAATTAGGAACAAAATCTAAAACTATCTCTAGATAGGTTCATACTCCCTAGAAAATAATACAAGTCATTTATGTCCATTGAATGTGGACTTGTCCTAGTTCACTGTGATTGATAATTGATGAGAAAAGACAAAAAAAAAATAGAACTGCAATAGTGCAAGACCAATAGCAAAATTTGAGAATATTCTTGAACATGACTATTCTACCTTGACAGTAGCATAGGCAATTCATGTCCATTGACTGTGAAAAAAAAAGACTGATTCACCTTCTAAGCATGTCTTTTTTATTGGGATGAGATAGTTAAATTTAGGTTATGTCATGCAAATGTTATTATTTCCTTCTTATTTTATTTTTTAAAATACTAGAGCCTTTGTGAGAGTTAAAACCTTCAAAAAGAGAGGGGTTTTATTAAATTATACCTATGTATCTAGATAATCTGAAGAGAAAATCAATCCACATGTAGATCTTCAACCTACATTGATTATGTAATTGTGATCCTTGACTACATGTATGTAGCCATAAATATGGATTTGATACTTGATAATGATAACTCTTGACTTGATTTAATATGCTTTATACATAGCTAATGGTTAGTCCTTATGAATGATGTTTAATTTGGAAAGAATAAGAAATGTTTTATCAATGTGCAAAAGTGTATGTGTTCAATAAATAATGCCAAACTAAGAACTGAGTGGGGAGAATGAATGACCATTGATGTGTATTTATAAGAATTATTTTTGATAATTTCATTTAGCCTACCTTATGATACATGTAGGAAGATCCAAAATAATAAATTAAATTTTGTAAATTATTCATTATTTGGCACAAGGTGTGGTTGATCTATGTGGACAAGTCCATGAAAACAAACTTGTTTACCTAGAGTGGCCAAGTCTTATGCCAAATAATGACTAGTTTTCAAAATTTAAGTTATTATTTTGGGTCTTCCTACATGTATCATAAAATAAGCTAAAGGAAATTATCAAAAGGTTTTACTATAAATACACATCAATGGTCATTCATTATCCTCATTTGTTTCCTAGATTTACACTATCTACTAAGCACTTATACACATTGATAAAATATGCCCTATTCTTCCTAAATTCAATAAAACAACTTATCTACCTATAATGGCCATGTCTCGTGCCAAATAAAAACTAGTTTTCAAAATTTGAGTTATTATTTTGGGTCTTCCCACATGTATCATAGGGTAGGATAAAAGAAATAATATATTTTTTCCTATAAATAAACATCAATGGTAATTAATTGTCTATACTTGGTTCTTAGCTTGGCACTATCTACTAAGAACTTATACACTTTTGCACATTGAGAAAATATACCCTATTCTTCCCAAATTCAAGATCATTCACAAGGATCAGCTATGAGCCAAGTCTAAATCATCTTAAAAAATTCAAGAGTGATCATTATCAAGTATAAAATCCATATTTATCTACCTAATGTGGACTTGTCTCAAAAAATCAAGGACAACTATCTTGAGCTATAGATAGTCAAAGGGTGACATAAATCAATTTGAGCATTCAACTTTGAAAATTTTATGTAGTAATGATAGAAAATAGAGGGCCAATACAAAATATAGATAAATGGATTATAATAATGGTGAATAAAAGTTATGTATTTTTTACTATGAATGGTTTAGGATGTGTCAAGAATTAACATTGCCAAGTACTTGTGGCTAGATTTAGGTATCTACATTTCACCACCTTTTATTATAGTAATGAGATTTCTAAATTAAATGAGAAATAATTAAACCTGAGTATGATCAACACACTTTGTATTTGAGAGGATAATTTAAATTTTTAGGGACATCTAATTTAGTAAACCCTGTAAAAACACATGAAGAAATCATTTGTCCATATTTTGAAATTTTAAAAAGCAAAAGTTTGAAAATTAAAAAATTAAAAGGAGAGAAAGGAAGGAGTACCTCTACACCTATAAGAAGAATAAACCATATTTTTGGGCATCTTATAAAATTTATAGAGAACTATTCCCCCTTGTTGAATCATTATAGAAATGGAGAATGTTAAATCAATGATGAATTGAGAGGGATTAAGTTCAAATTTTTAACAACTACTTAAGCCCTTGAGTTGGAAAGATGCATATTATAACTCTCATTAATGGGGAAAATTACCCAATGCACTAATCCAAAAAAATGTGGAACCATGATGGATTTTATAGGAGTGATACCAAAGACATTAAGTATCACTAGAATCAAAATTACATCACTTAAAATAGACTCGAATGTACATTACCCATAATAGATCAAATCACACTGTTGAAGATAGATCTAAATTCTATTTTACATGATCAAAAGAGAATAAAGAGTATTCGTGCCCCCATTATAACCCCGATTACAAATAGATTTGAATTGAAATAACAACCATTTTACTTTAAAATTTTAACTTTGAACTTTAAAAGTGTTCATGAACAAGTATCATGCCCTTGAATCTATGATAAATGATATATAATGCCATGCACCTATATGTTCAATTTTAAGTGTATGTGAAACATGTAAATTTTGTTCTTTTAATTGTTTTACATATGCCCATGCATATACATTCAAGTGTATGATTTTTTACTTGAGTTTTTGAAAAGTGAGTGTATATGTATGTCATATGCCCCCATAATTTTCACCAATGTGTCAATATTTTTTATGTGTTTAATTTTTGAATTACTTTGAATATTTGAACCCTATAATTTATCAAAGATTATGATTTCCCATTACTTTGAATCTTTAAAATTTCTATATTGAATCTTTAACACTTGTATTATGAATCTTTGGAACATGTACTCTATCCCTCCCTTTTTTTTTGTAGAGGGTTAGATATCTAAGACAAACCCATTGTGATGCCCCCTTTTTGACATGAGGGATGTAGCTTACAAGTCACTCATCTCAAAATAAGAGTTAATTGCATCATGAAACATTATGTCATCATGTGGAGATTATGTCATAATAATAATCTAATTGTCATTGAAGTGTGTATGTAGCATATTGAATGCAAGGAATACAAGTGTCATGTCTTTATAAATATAGCAATGAATCATGTAATAAAGTAACTATTATTAGATTTTAACTATTTATTAAAAGTGCATGATATGTATTGTGGCACCACTAATCAAGCTTAATAATTAAAAAAAAAACACCACATATAAATTCAGTAAATGTCACACAATGTCATGAAATAAGGCTAAGGGCCACATATAATGGACATGACTATGTTGTAACAACAAAGCCAAGGGTCACACACAAAGGATAAATAATGTCACAAAAAAGGGACATGTTCAAATGTTACACACAACATAAAGATGAGGGACTCAAAAAATGGACATGTTAAAATGTTTCACATAACAAGAACAAATCTCATAGATATTTTCAAGTAATTATTTCACACAAGGGCCAAGGACCACACATAATAATAAAGTACAAACTAGTTTATTCCATCCATATTTTAAGTCACATCATAGAAAACTAACATATCGATGTAGCATAATTTAAGATATGAGAAAATAGAATGATATTTTCAAAAATGTAGTTCAATAATGTAGAGAGGTCATAGAAAGATATGTTTATAATTTACTTTATAGAATAATATTCCCCTAGCATAAGCACACCTACTACGTAGAAGGAAAATCTAAAATGTAATAATCTATGTATAAATGTATGTCCTACATCACACTCATATGCCTTTTGAAATGCATGTGTATAGAAAATAATATGATATCTATTATAAGTGACAAATAACATATTTAAATAATTAAACTATAAGTATATGCATGTTCAAAGCCTAATTTTTTTTTTGAACATATTTTTAATGTTTTTGTATTTATTTTATATTTTTGACATTTTTAAAGGAAAACGAGCCTATGATTCCATCAATGAGAGGACCATAGTGTGTGTCTATATCATAGAGTTTTACAATGAATTTTCATGGATGAAAAGTGATACATGGAGATGAGTTAGAATACAAAAAGTAATCAGGTGTTGTAATGAAATAATATTGATCACTACTCATGGTATCCTTTATAATATATGTAACTCGAGAAGGTGCAAGACTTGGTGGAATTTGTTGTATAGTAGGATAATCTCTCATTACCTATGTTCACTATGGAACTTGTTGAACTTTCTTGGGTAATACCTTGGGATGCACTATAGAATATTTATTTTTATTTTTACTTTGAGTAACTCTTTGATATAAAGCTTATTGTTTATGAGGGTATACCATTTTCATATAAACTAACCATATAATAAGATTTTGTATAGGTGAAACAATTGAATCTAAACTATGCTCTTGAATGGGTGATTTAATATATTTTTATTATGTTTTTAAATATGTACCATATCAATACTTATAATGTGCTCTTGAATAGGTGAAACAACTAGCTATGATGGTGGTGGGGGCATAGGAGGAGATACCACTAGCTGAAGAGGGTATTCATATTGAATGCTTGAAATTTTGACCACTTGAATAAAATTTATATATTTAAGGCATCAATGTAATGTATATGGTACTGCATGGAGATCATGTATCCAATGTCATCCCAATAACATATTAAATACCCTTGTGTTTAGTAAGACTAGAAATGGAGTGCCTAATGTTGTTGAACCAACCTAAAGAGGTAGCACTATATGCCCAAGAGTATTTTGCATATGTATATTGAATGCTTTTACCACTTTTGATGTAGTTTATAAATCATGTTCTATATACCCAAGAGTATGAAGAAGTGTCATTGTACATGAATTTTCACTTGACCCATTATTGATCATAATATCAGTTGTATTTTGATATAAGCTTGAATAAAAAGTTCATGCATATTTGAATCATCACCATCAATTTCATTTTCATTGAATGTAATAATAGGACATGGTGTTCATGTGGCTATAAATGTACTAATAATTCCATCTATTATATGGCCATATGTCAAAGGAAGAGGACACACATTGTACTCATGATACCTCTAAAGTGTCTATATTTTATTTAGTACCATGGTTTGGAAATGGATTAATGAAAATTTTAAACTTTTCATTGTCATTTTTTTATGGTTCAGCTTCATCTATGGGTGTGCTTAACTCAACAGTATTATCATTAGTAAGATCTTGTATATTATGTCTTGGCATGAAACACTTGTTTGTATAATGTTTGATACATCTATGGTAATGAAAATATGCATTAATATTGAATCCTTTGTGTTGAGGCTTGGTCATATCAAGCTCTAATTATGGAGGTATATATATGAGATTTCAATCAATTAATTTATATAATAAGACATGAGGAGGTCATGGTAACCTTAAAAATTTACTTAGTGGATCTATCAAATGAATCTTATTTTTTGGTTGTGATACTATATTGACTAGTATTTTTACTTCACTCTTTATTTTAGTAGATTTGAATTTGTAGCTTGGTTTTATTTAAAATTTGACATTTGAAGTAGGACCATTTGGTGCATACTTGAGTTTGTTTAAAGCCATGAGCTTGACTCCACATTAGTTGATTGTATAGCATAACTCATCAAAATATTTTAATTTTTTGTACATGATAGACTCAAGGATTAGTACTAGAAAACTCTATGTAGATATCTTTTAAATTATTTTCTTCCATATAATTTCTCATCTTAGCTAGCACATTTTTGTACCGAAAAACACATTCACTGATTGGTTCATTTTACCCTTACTTGAATTTTACATTTTGTGTGTAAGATAGTTTTACACCAATGTTGATAGAAAAGTGTTCTAGAATATAATATGCTAAATGGTTTAATGATTTAATTGATTATGATGGAATATCATATAACCATCACAAAAAATAGTCTTTTAGGATTTGTGGAAAGAGCTTGGTTAATAATTTATCATTGTAAGCATAATCCAAGCATGTTGCATGTAATGATTGTATATATTGTTCAAGATCACCTTTACCTTAATATAATGGTAGCTGAGGGGATAAAAAGCCAGATAGTAGCGAGTAAGATGATATCTCATAATTTAAATGATGGTATATCAAAGTATGAGAATCCATTAAGTGATTGGCTTTAAAGACACATTGATCTAGTTGTAACAATTTAGCACGTAAGACTATAATATTTTTCTCAAGAGAGTATGCATTAGGTGAGGTTGGTAGTGGACCATTCATATAAATCAAAGGAGGTGTGCATGATTCCATTATATAAATAGGCAAACAAATCTGTTGAAATCCTTGTCATGCCCTCATATTGAGGGGTGATGTCACATATGAAACTTGAGGTGTTGATATAATAAAAGTAATAATATGAATTAGAACACGTGAATTAGAAGTAAATACTTGAGCCGATTGAATTTTTAATCTCTTACAATGTATAGTAATGCATCAATCTTATGTGGGTTGGCATTAATATATTCATTGAATTATTTATCTTTAACTTCGTCCACTTATTATAGATTAAATTTATTAGTTTCAATGGTAATGGTAATTCCATAAATAAGGTGTGTAGTATGAATTATAACATTATGAATGTATAATTGTTCTTTTTCCCAAGTCATACTTGATTTGAAAAAAAATTGACTTAATGGTGTTTTCATTATAGGAGCCTTTTTGTGAAAACATGATTTATGTAAGGCTTTAGATTGCACATTATTTATTTCTAACTTTTTATGATATATGGATTTTATTAATACCCATATATAATGAATTCAAATAAATCTTTCAAAAGTAAAATATAACGTAATGATGAACCTTAAAAGATGTAAATAAAATTCATTCATTATTGCCTTGATTTTGATTTTGAAAATTTGAAATTACAAATAAGATTAAAGATGTAACTAGTCAAGGTGTGTTTGATTCGTAGGATCTTAGATATAATAATCCTAGTCATGAATAGTGAATATTCTTAAATGGGCATTCAATATAGAGGATTCCACTATCTCATAGTTACACTATCATATCTATAAGGGTATGTTGAGAGTAACTTCTTAGGGATAACCACTTATCGATGCACTATAATAATAGGTCAAAGGCTTCCTATGGATAAAAATAAATTCTAGACATTTATGATATATCGTGAGGTACATGAAAAATAAAATCTATAATGATAGATCCTAAGACTGCTTTGCCCACATTGACAAATCCTATGATTTTTAAAAATTCTAGAACATAGTTTTTAGGAAAGCAATAAATAAATAAAAAGAAATTAAAATTTTAATTGAAATTGAAAACCCAATTAGAAAAGAAAAATCTCAAAAATGTATGGGTTCACCAATATGCTTTACCCTATTTTGGATTTAACAATGCAAATGTTTGTCTAATAGGTGTAAAATTTGAGAAATATTAGAATGTTAAAGATGCATGATTATTAACAGTTTTTATTTTTTAAATTGATAAATATGGAAAATTTTAATTTTTGGAAAACATTAAGAATAAATGTACTTATATCAAATTAGACTTTGTGTTGACTATTTCAGATATCAAAAAGTGGGAATCAATAAAATATTGGATTATGCATGCTCACAATCAAGAACAAAATCTAAAACTATTTTTAGGTAGGTCCATGCTCCCTGAATAATAGCATAAGCCACTAATGGCTATTGATTATAGACTTGTCCTAATTGACTGTAATTAGTGACTGATAGGAAAATATTATAAAAAAAAAACACAACCGTGATAATTTAAGATTAAAAATAAGATTTGAGAATATTCCTAGATATCACCCCTCTCCCTAGACAACAACACATGCCACTTATGTCCATTGACTACAATTTTTTTGTGTTGACCATGAAGAAAATTAGACTGATTCTTCTTTCCTATGTCTTTTTATTGGACTGAGATAGTCAAATTTAGGTTACGCCATTTGGATGTTACTATTTTATTATTATTTTATTTTTTAAACCCTAGGGCCTTCATGAGAGATAAAACCTATAAAAATAAAGGGGAGTGTAATGGTTGAACTTAACCCAATCACCCCCTTGATGATTGAATGTTACCTACATATTTAGATACTATGAAGAGGGAATCAAGCCACATATAATTCTCCAAACTAGAGTGACTGTGAAATTGTGCTCCTTAACTATATGTATGTAACTAGAAATATGGCTTTGGTATTTGACAATGATATCTCTTACTTTCTATAATATGTTTTAGACTTGCATCATAGATTCTCCTTTTGAATGATCTTGAATTTGGGAAGAATAAGGCATATTTTATCAATGTATATAAGTGTATAAGTGATTAATAAATAGTGCCAAGCCATAAACCAAGTGGGGATAATGAATAATCTTTTATATTTATTTATAGGAAAATATTTTGATAATTTATTTTAGTGAACCTTGTGAAACATGTGGGAAGACCCAAAAGAATAATTCAAATTTTAAAAACTAGCCATCATTTGTCACAAGATGTGGCCTCTATACATGGACAAGTCTATGGAAGTGGACCTATCTATCTAGCGTGTACCTATCTCTAAACATTAGGAATAAATTTCCTAAGTTGGAGATAGTCTGAGGGTAGTATAAATGAATTTGAGCAATTGAATTTGAAATTTATATGTAGTATTGATGGAAAATAGAGGGTTAAAGCTATATATAGATAAATTACTTAGAGGAATATCAAATAAGAGGTGTGTATTTGAGTGCAATTCAAATGGTTTAGGATGTGTTAAGAATTAGCCTTATCAGGTACATGTGACCAGATTTAGGTATCTACACATCCTTAAAAGGGGCCTTGCTTTGTCAATGTTTTCTAATCATAACCTAAAAATAATATATAATGAGAAACATGGGTTAATTATGTCCATGAATTCTCAAATTATTCTTCATTTCTCTAATTGATCCTAATTATGACCTTGGTTTGTCAAATTTAGTCCAATAATGATCTAAGAACAATAAAAATAAACAAGAGTTAGATTATGTGTATAACCCTAAATAGACATTCATTTCCATGATTGCACTTATGGCTTTCCTTTGTCCAATTTAGTATAATAACAACATAGGAATAATAAATAATGAAAAATAAGGGTTAATTATGTGTGTATACCCCAAAATCTACCTTCACTATTCCAATTTTTCTTAATAAGTGCATTGGGTTTTCAAAATTGGTCTAAAAGAGACCTAAAAACACTTAAAAATGAAAATATTAGGTCTATTGTGTGTGTATATTTCCAAATTGACCTTCATTTATTTAATCGCCACTAATAATGGCCTTATTATTTCAATTTTATTATAACATTAGTCAATGAACATGAAATAATTAAAATTAGGGTCCATTATGTTTAGCCCTAAATCAACCTTCATTTTTTTATCACACCAAATTAGGGCCTTGGTTTATAAAATTAAATCTAATAATAACCTATAAACAAATAATAATAACACATGGTTGCAAATTATGAGTGCACACCCCTAAATCAACATTTATTATATTGATCTCTCCTAATTAGGGCATTGGTTTATTAATTTAATTTTAATTAAAATTTACAAACATACAATACTTAAAAAATGAGTAATTTTTTGTGTATAAACCCAAATATACCTTCATTTAATTTTAATCACACTTAATTAGGGCCTTAGATTGTTAAATTTAGTGTAATAATGACCTATAAACATTGAATAGTGACAAACATGGGTCAATTATGTGCATCTAAACCAAAATTATCCTTTGTTTCTCTAATTTATCCTATTTAGGGCTTTTGTTTATCAAATTTAGTGTAATAATGACCCATAAACACCAATAATGACAAATAAAGATCAATATGTGTGCATAACCCAAAATTGACCTTCATTTTTCTGAAAATTATACCCATATGACTCAAATTAGTCATAATTAGTCCTAATTAGTGAAAATATTGGTTGATTTGGGGATAATAATGTTCTTCATCAACCTTAAATAATTTTTATTGATTGTAACTATCCCTTGTTAATACAATAGTTGGTTGATATGGTGTTAGTTTCATCATATAGACTATAATTGATCATTACTGATAACAATTAGACTTTTTTAGTAGAGAATGTGATAAATTAGGAGGTAATGAGGTAATCACACCCTCAATTGACCTTAATTTTACCTAATTGGTCATAATTCGCCCTTGTTTTATAAGACTTAAATGATCTAGGGATAATCTCACCTAATTGCTTTTAACTAGTCATTACTAGTAAAAATTATCCCTTCTTAATGTAAAGTTTATTTGGTTTGAGACTAATAGAATATTTTTGACTTTGAATTCACCTTTAATTAACCTTACTCAATCATAATTAACCTTTATTGGTATAATATTGCTTAATTTGTAGATAATTACACCTTTGATTGACCTTAATTTGATGAAATTAACCCTAGTTAGTACAAAATTAGGAGATTTGGAGATGAAACCATCCAATTGACTATACTTGGTTGTTATTATTGTAATTTTAAGGCCAATAATCAATTTGAAAGGCCCCAAAACCTAATAAATGACCATTGATTCACACAAAATAGATATCGAGTGCAAATGTTTACCTTGAAAATCTTAGGTTCAATATTAAAATCCTCAAACTGACCAAGTACTAACCATATATTATTTTAAAATACTATCATAAATAATAATTCCTTGAACTTTGAGACCACTTTTAGAAGATGCATAATGACCCCAATTTATTATATTTATTAAAATAATTTTAAATTACTTAACATTTATTTTAATAAATATTTTCTCTACATAATCATTGACGTAGAGAAATATCAAAACAATAAGGAACACTTATGAATGTATGTACACCTTATACCATTTGTGTTAAGAATATAAATCTAATATACAAAAAAAATAGGTCTTAGGATTGTAAATAATACGTATTTTCAATCCTAAAGTTTGAACATATAAAGATAACATAATCAATAGTAGCTACTTATTCTAACAAAAATCATTCTTCTACCATGAAAACCATCACACGTTACCTCAACTCGTTTCATGAAAATATTATAAACATGTTGACTTAGGATTTTACTTTCTTAAAATATAAATTTTATACCTCAAAACATGGTTAAAAATTTATTATTTAACTATTAATATCATGTCTAATCACACCAAAAAAATTATAGATTTTTTATTTTATGTGTTCCTTAATTTGTTCAAGGAATATTGAAAAAAATTATACATGGACAAGTTAGGCCTAGTTCTTTACACATTCACTTTTTTTTTAAAAAATTGTTAATTTTTAAAGAAAATTGGTGGATGGGGAGCACTTTCAAACATTCTTTTTCAAGGGTATGTTCACTTAATAAATAAATTAAAAATAATAATTAGTAAAAAATACAAAAAAATTTAGTTATAAGTGTGGTAATGTTTTTTAAATTTCCACAAAATCATTTAAAAAAATACTTAACAAAGCTCAAAAATAAAAGGGATCATGACTTCTTATCTATTATATTTTTCAAAACACATGCACTTATTTGAAAATCACTCATTTGGCACTCTTAAACTCCACATTTTTAAAATTAAATAGTAGTTTAAAAACTAAACTCGAAATGCTACATTTCTTGTTCTTCAAATATTTTTAAATTTTGATTATAGGTATCTCAAATTTTCTGTTCATACTCATGTATCTTTGTTTTAAAAAAAATTGTCATATTTGATTACCCCCTCACTCACACCTCCTTTTCCACCATCTTGATTCATTTACCCATGATTAGAGTCATGGAGAGCATAAAAACACATAAGCATAATGAAAATGATAAAGATAATGGATAACAAAGACATGAACATAATGAACATGTACATAAAAATTATCATAATAAAAATCATTTACAATTTTGGAACATATGAGGCATGTGTATAAATCATGTGATAAATAACATCATAGAAAACATTGTATCATAACAATGGTAATTTCCTTGAATAGTGATAAAACTACATCATATGTAAAGTTTTTAAAATAATAATTATTAAAATATGATATCTAAAATTAAAGGAAAGAATAATTTGTATAAGAATAAATATAAAATAAAGTGGTAACATGAAAAAAAAAGTAAATTATTTTGAATGGGTACTTTAAAGGCTTGCCTTCTAAGATAGAAATGAAATATTCCCCCATGTTTAAGTGGAGATTTCCCTTCCCATTATAAAACTACAATAATGATCCTATGACCTACTGAATATTATACCCTTATATTTCAAATCACATCAATACCATATATAGAGTGATATTGTATGTTTATATATTATGAATGTGAAAGTGTGTGTTATATAATTAAAAAAAACAAATAATCATTAAGACAACATTATAGGAGATAAATCATGATAAATAAATGAAAAAATAATTTAACTCATAACGTATTACTTTTAGAACAATATTGATATGATCTCATAACATGGAATGGAATAGTATCGATAAGGAATGCATTATTTATGAATCATTACTTCTAATAACATTTGTAATCATAAATATAATATAAATTAATTTTTGAAAATTAATTGAGGTATAAGGAAGAAAGTTTAAATCATCATAAATGAAAGAATAAATACCATAGAGACGGGAGGTACAATGTAAAAATTTAAATAACATGAAACCATATTTAAAAACAATGCAATAAGAAAACTATGATACATACAAACTAAATTTATGAAGCGTTAAATGATCTAAGAAATAAATATAATTCAAATCAATTTGGAAGTAATATTGGAACATTAAATAAGCAAAGGAATACATTAAATAATATTGAAAGCATTAAAAAAATAAAATCAAATTATGTAATAAACATAATCAGGTAATCAATAGTTATATCTAATAGTAAAGACGAGATAATTTAAAAAAAATAATAAGCTTTCAAGATGACCAAGAATCAATTCATGATAAATCATTCATAAAAAGTCATCTTTTAAGAGATTATCTTTTTCTATGTTACTCCATGTAGAATTATCAATTTCACATTCTATTGAGTTTTCAGTATTTTTGAGTTTACATATGTTTATTCAGTTTTGAGACCAACACATTATCTTTAGAATGGATTTATGAATTTTCACCTTGTTCATTTTTTATTTGAATACTAGCCTTAAATTTTTTATTTTTGGTTTTTTTTGTAGAGTAGTTTATTGTTATTTTTATTTTGCAAACTCTTTGTCTCTATGAATTTTAATTACTTATCCTCCATGTCCAAATATTATACATTGATACACAATTGTTGAAATTTATTTTATTTTATGTATCCAAGGTCACTTAAATAACATGTTTTTATGATTCATTGTTAGATAATATATGTAATTAATTTTTAAATATATTTGGAATGAACTTGATAAGACATATGATACAACCTAAATGTTATTTCTCCATACCATTATATACTTTGATACTTTTTTCTACATAGATTATATCTTCTTCACAAATTGGAATTCATCAGTATATAAATTCAAACCTAAACATTGTCTTCCATGATTCCATCCCTTTATTTACCATTTATGAATAATCAAATAGAAAAAGGACTATTGTATGAACTATCAATCATAATTCCATTGATGATTTAAATTAAAGCTCCTGTTATTTTTTTAATTCAATCATAATAAAAAAATAATTATTAAATGAGATCTATAATCAAAGAAAAAAATTGCAGCTCCTTTTTTTTCCAAAAACCATATGGACATTTTCATTATTACCATGTTATTGGATATGGTTTGGAAGATTATTTGTATAAATATTTAAATGTTGGTTTGAAGGAGTTATAAATCAATTGACATCATTATTTTTTCCTTTTATTTGAATTTGGTTATTGTCAATAAGATATGAGATCTTATGCTTCAATTCAATAAATATATTTAGTGAATGTACTTAAAATCTATCATAATTATAAAATGAATTTGGATAATAATTTATAATAAATTTATTAAAAGGATTTGGTTCTCTTAGTTGAAATAAAGTGATTATGTTGCAATGAAGTTGATTCTTCAATAATTGTTGTATTGGACTCTCACTAAGCCTAGTAAATTTTATTATTTTTGTTTGTGGAATCAAGAAAACCTTATAATATGGTTATCTTATGGCA
Organism: Torreya grandis; assembly: GCA_037957365.1. Lineage (NCBI taxonomy): Eukaryota > Viridiplantae > Streptophyta > Pinopsida > Cupressales > Taxaceae > Torreya > Torreya grandis. Next base: position 246,293 of record JARHVA010003810.1, on the reverse strand, counting down.
TGAAATACATTCTTAGGATCATTTTTTAATCATAAAACCATTATCATTTACTCTATTCTTAAAGTTTGATTTATTTATAGATTTTGAAGTATTGGAATAATAAGACACCTTGGAAGAATATTTAATAAAATTGGCATCCAAAATATTAACTTTAAATTATCTAACATACATGGAAAACTTATCAAAAAGGATAAGAATTTTAAATGGAATTATTATTAATAATTATATAGGTAAGTTATCAATAAAAATGATTTTAATTTCATTATATTGTGGCTCATAACTCATTTTAGTATTCATAGTTTAGAATATAAACATGTGATTGCTAATGTGTCCATTGGATCATGATTTAATTTGAGAAAATTTAAATTTTTATCCAATGTTAATTTGAAATTGATTCATTAAGTTATTCATAAGGATGGTAAAATAATGAAAAAACCCGTATGAGATGGCATAAAATCAATCAAGAGAATAATATTTCAAAGTCATATGGAAGAGCCTAGTCAACAACTTATCATGCTATGCCCTTAACCTTTAGTATATCTAGGGATATGTATGGCTAGCTTGTGACTTACATACCTCTTTTATATGCTTATTATATTTCTCTATGTTCTTAGTTAGGTCGGCTTATAGAATAACCATGGCTAAATAGACTATATATAGGAAGTAGTGGTTAGTCTTTGACCATGATATGAAGTATTTTGCTCTTATTTCATTGTTTTAGAGATTGCCCTCTCAAAGTGGCTTTCTTATATTATCTATTATTTTACTTTGTTATCAATTATTATTATGTGATCTCTCATATTTGCTTATTATGTGAGATATATAATCATTTTGTATGAACATGTAAGTAATTTCATTACAAGTGGTATTAGAGCTTCAATTTGGGCAAGTTTTCCATGGTGTTATTTTTTTGGATCTGGCAAGGTGCGACTTCTACGAGAGGAAAGAGCAAAAAAAATAACTTATAGCCTGAGAAGAATTAATTTTTTCTGTCAATGCAGTATTATTTGAAACGGTTTTTTAAAAAAAATCTAAAAAAAAGGTTTGGAATTTTTTTTCCCTTTACACATTTACAATCATTAGATTTATCTTGATGAGATGATCATAATGATATATTTAGCTGGTACACTTTTTTGGTGCTAGATGTTTTTACCCTAGTGTGCAAAAGTAATCATTAGATTCATCTTATCAAGAAGATTGCAATGGTACCATCTCCTGGTACACTTTTTTGAGGCAAAAACCCTCCTAGGGTTTGTATATGGTAGGTATTGGTACTCGAGGAAGAAAAGGGGGGAAAGACACTCTTAAGACTCCTATCAGTGACATGGAATTTGGAACTTTAGATCCATTGATTTCTCAACTTTAGGCTGACATAAAAGGCTTGGTACGGCATGATGACTTTATTGTAGTTTTAATTGATGTTTTAGGGATGCATAGAGAGATTAATGGGGTTCACACTCAATTGAATTAGATCATTATATAATTGGCTACCCTTTCATCTTAGTTAGAGTCAAATAACCCTCCACTTCATCATTTGGGTAATCCTCCTCTCAACACTAACAACTCCAATTTTGGTGTGAAACTGATGTTTTCAAAAGTGGGCATGCGTAATTTTGATGGTATAGATTCTCTCACTTAAATTACCTAAATTGAAAATTTATTTGATCTACATCAAACTCCTAGTTCTCAGAAGGTGATAGTGGCATCTTGTATCTAGAACCTGAGTAGTTCATTTGGTACTATTGGTTGTGTGCTCAAAAGAAAAAGAATGGTGATCCTATTATATTGTCTATTTTCACTAATGAGTTGTTGGCTCATTATTGGAATAATGTCTCTGAAAACTAATTCATCTAGTTAGCCAAACTATGGTAGATAGGAAATGTGAAGGATTATATTCATTAATTTTAGAATCTATCTTTATGGGTGGAAGACATCACTAAGAAAAACTTGACTGATATTTTTTTGGGTGGCCTCAAATATAGCATCCAATTTGAGGTTCAGATGTTTAACCCAACATCTGTATCAGAAGCTATTCTAAGGGCATGCATGGTAGAAGAAAAAGATATGGTCAAATGAAAAAAATTCACTACTGGTTATGATCACACCTTCCCAACACCATCATTTCCTCAACCCACCAAATTGGCACCTCGCTAAATTAAGGAGAATCGAGCCAAAGGGTTGTGTTTTGGTTGTGACAACAAATGGAGAAAAGACCATCACTATGCTGAAAAGAAGTTGTTTTACATCCAATGTGCTAATGAGGATGAAGAAAGTCATGAGGAGGAATCTGAAGACTCTCAACCTAATATATCCTATCATGCCCTTTTTGGTATTAATACTTCCCAAACTCTTAAGGTGGTGGGTTTTCTTAAGAAACAGAAGGTCACTATATCGATTGATTTTAGGAGCACACACAACTTCATCAATAGTAAGTTGGCTGCTCAATTAAACTATTTCATTTATCCAGCTCCAAAATTTTAGGTCATGATTACAGATGGTGGTACTATTAGTTATTTAGGAAAATTCCATAGTATTAAGTTGGCCATGGGAGACTACTTGTTGGATTCTCCTATGTTTGATATTCCCATGGGAGGAGCTAACATTGTTCTAGGAGTATAGTGGCTCACCACTTTGGGCACTATTGAGATGAATCTCCAAGAATTATTCATGTACTTTAATTTTGAGGGAAGGACATTTGAGCTAAGGGGATTAAGGGATAAATATCCATAACTCATTATCTCCCATCAAATGATAAAGATTATCTATAAGGGTGTTGAGGGATTTGTAGCTCACTTGTTTTCCATGGAAGTTTAGCCAACTCAACCATCTACACCTCCTAATCTGCAACAAGTGATTGATGGCTATTTGATTTTTTTTGGTGACATGTTGAAAGGACTTCCACCTAGCCACACACATGATCATGTTATCAAACTTATTCCTAGTAGTACACAACCCAACATCAGGCCATACAAGTATCCCTATACCCATAAAAGTGAAATTGAAAATCCGGTATAGGAGATGTTAGATGTAGGAATCATTCACCATAGCCAAAGCAAATATTATTTGCTAGTTATCATGGTGAGAAATAAAGATGACACTTAAGAGGATGTTCCCTAACTATAGAGAACTCAACAAGTACACTATCAAAGAGAAGTTTCCTATCCCTGTCATTGATTATTTGTTATATGAATTAAATGGTGCTCTTTATTTTACCAAGTTATATCTACATTTTAGGTATTATCAAATTCAAATCCATGATGAAGACATACCCAAAATAGCTTTCGGGACTCATAAGGGCCATTATGAGTTTTTAGTTATGCCTTTTGGTCTAAAAAATGCACCATCCACCTTTTAGAGTTTGATGAATACTATTTTAAGGCCATTTTTGAGGAAATTTATTTTGGTATTTTTTTATGATATCCTCATTTATAGTAAAAATTGGGAAGACCATTTGCACCACGTGAAACAAGGACTCTCAATTATAGAATAACATCAGTTATATGCCAAACCTTCTAAATGTACTTTTAGAGCTTGTGAGGTTGAGTATTTGGCTCATCTAGTTTTACATGGAGTGAAAGTGGATCCTAAAAAAATCCAAGCAATAGTGAACTGGCCAATTCCTAAGACACTCAAAGAAACTAAGGGGATTTCTAGGGTTAACTAGTTATTATTGTAGGTTTGTCAAAAATTATGGTAGCATTGCAACCCAACTCACCTCCTTGTTGAAGAAACACTCCTTTCAATGGACTAATACAACTACTAGGGCATTTGAACAATTAAAATTAGCTATGTGTACCACTCCAGTATTGGCCACTCCTAATTTTTCTAAGATTTTTGTGGTTGAATGTGATGCATCAGGGTATGGTATGGGTGTTGTACTCATGCAAGAAGGCATACACTTGCATTTGAAAGTCATCAAATGAAGGGTAAAAATTATGACAAGCCCATCTATGAGAAGGAAATGATGTCCATTTTGCATGTAGTCAAACAATGGAGACCTTATCTGATGGGTCATCACCTTTAGGTAAAGACTGATCATGATAGTCTCAAATATTTTTTGGAACAATGGTCATCATCTGAAGAATAATAAAAATGGGTAATTAAGATGTTAGGCTATGATTTTGAAATAGTTTACAAGAAAGGCAAGGAAAATGTAGTGGTAGATGCACTATCTAGGATGGATAAACTAGTTGAGGCATTGTTATGTGCTATGACCATTCTATAGGTAGATTGGCTAGAGGAAGCACGATCAAAATGGAAAAATAATAGTGATACCCATGATTTAATTTAGAATATTTAGAAAGGTTTAGGTGGATTTTAAAAATTCACATGGAAGGGTGATGCATTATGGTATAAAGATAGATTATACCTATGTAAGAATTTTCTTAAATAAAAACTCCTTTAGGAACTTCATGCAACTCCAATTGGGGGTCATTCAGGATTTTTGAAAACCTATCATAAAAACAAGCAAGATTTTTTTGGTAAGGACTCATGGGGGATGTCTATAAATATGTGACTGGATGTATGATCTATCAACAAAATAAAAGAGAAACCATCAAAACCCTAGGTCTGTTGCAGCCTTTATCCATCTCTAGCCAATGTTGGGAAGAGGTGTCTATAGATTTCATTACAGGGTTACCAAGATCTAATGGTCAAAATGTTATCATGGTTTTGGTGGATCATCTCAATAATTATGCTCATTTTTATTCTTTATCACAACCATTTGTTTCTAATACAATAGCTTCTGCTTTTCTCAATACAATTTAAAAATTGTATGGTACCCCTAAAATCATTATCAATGATAGAGATCTCATTTTCACTAGAAATTTTTAGACTGAGTTGTTTTCATGTTTGGGCACCCAATTGGCTCATAGCTCATCCTATCATCCTCAATCAAATGAACAAACTAAGGTAGTCAACAAAAGTCTAGAAGGATATCTCCATTGTTTTGTTTATGATAAATAGGATAAATGGGTTCATTGGTTGCCACTTGCTAAATGGTGGTATAATACTTCTATTTATAGTTCTTCCAAAATGTCTCCTTTTTTGACATTATATGGATAGCACCCTCCATCCATCATTTCAACCTTGAAGGTCTAGCCTAAGGTTCATGTAGTTGAAGATCATATTCACCATCAATAGGAAGTCCTTGTCAGTTTGCATGAAAATTTAACCATGGCCTAAAATCACATGAAGCAATAGGAAAATCAACACAAGAGTGACAGGAATTTTGAAATTAGTGATTGGGTCTTTGTTTTCTTGTAGCCATATAAGCAGATGTCCTTGAATCAATAGAAAAATGATAGCAATCTCTCCCCTAAGTATTATGGACCTTATCAGATCTTTCAAAAAAATGGTAATGTGGCCTACGAGTTAGAGTTTCCTTCTTCCACTTGCATACATCCAGTATTTCATGTATCATGCCTGAATAAATTCATTGGACATAGAGTTGCTACTCAAACTGAGTTATCAGAATTGGATGAGGAAGGAAGATTTATTCTTGATCTTGAGGCAATCCTTCAAATTCACACTAAGCAACTGTGGTCTAGAATGATTAAGGAGTACCTAATCAAATGAAAGAATCTACCTTGTGAAGATACCACTTGGGAGGATGAATCCTTTATACAACAACATCTAGAGTTGATTCAACATTGAGGGCAACATTATTTTGAATGGGAGGGGCATGCTACGCCCTTAACCTTTGGCATGTCTAGGGATATGTGTGGCTGACTTGTGGCTTACATACCTCTTTTATATGCTTATTACATTTCTCTATGCTCTTAGTTAGGTCAACCTATGGAATAACCATGGCTAAATAGACTATATGAGGTAGTGGTTAGTCTTTGATCATGATATGAAGTATTCTGCTCTTATTGCATTATTTTGGAGGTTTCCCCCTCAAAGTGGCTTTGTTATATTATCCAGTATTTTGCTTTGCTATCAATTATTATTGTGTGATCTCTCATATTTGCTTATTCTGTGTGATATATAATCATTTTATGATTACATCTAAGTAATTTCATTACATATCATTATGGGAAAAATAAGTAAAAAAAATAAAAGGATATATATATATATATATATATATATATATATGAAAATAATGTGTGTCTCCTTTTCAATTGTATAATTCAAATTATGGAGCAAACAAATTATTGGAAAAGGGCGATAAATTATTTCATAGGCTAAATGATTTAGAAAAAAATTTATTAGAAGTGACACTATTATTTGAATTTTAAAATTATTGAGTGAATAACATGATTTTATTTCACATACTTTGAAAATCATGTATTATAGTGACCATTTTATAATTTTGAATTAAAGGGGATGAATAAGGAGCAAAATTAATAGGTGAAGAAGTAGTACATGTTATTGCATATTTTGGAGGTAAAGAGGCATGTCATTGGTTTTGGGGATGATTAGTGTGGTATTCAATAGGTGGAGTGGGAGAGTGTTTAGAAATAAGAGGATTTTATTAGATTGGATAGGAAATTGATTTTTTTTTTAAGAAATGAGAGAAAAAACTGAAGGGTTTTCAGATGACCAAGAAATTAATAAGATTTTAAATGAAACTTATTTAAAAATATTCACCATAATTATAAACTCTTGATGATTATCTATTGGTCCAACTTCATAAATCTTGTACCAAGAGGCTCTTTTGAGGTATCTTTGGATACAAATGGTTGACTAGCCTAAACACTTGTTGGCCTTGGGATTTCAAAAATGCATCAAGATAAAATGATCAAAATATAAATGAAAATAATTCACATTCACATCATTTTAAAAATAAACATTTATTTTTAAAGCATTAGTCAAACTTTTTGATCCATAAACTAGGTGGATATTCCACTCTCAGCTTTACTAGCTTAGATCATATGACTTATAGCTTAACAATTATTGGAATATGACAATTCTAGGTTATTAACCATACTAAAACATAGATAAATAAATGATGTAAATTAAATGAATATTCTATTTATTTTGAACATGAATAATAATAATGAGTAAATCACATAGTAAACACAAAAAATATCTTAGAGAAACTTGTTGTGGGAAAAATTCTAGTGGGGCAGGCAATTGCACTCCCCTTCTACTATGTAATGTAATAAATATATAAGGTACTATCAAACATGGCCTTCATGGACATAATTAAAACTATATCTCTATCTAAAACTTTTACACAAGGATTTTTTTCACTTATTAGACATTTCTCTGAGCTTTAACACCATTGGAACAACCATCTATAGATAGGAAACAATGAGACAATAAGAGCAGAGACTCAAACTTTAAAATTCCAAGTTGAATCCAACATCAAGGATTCTCACTATATTTTTTGACACCTTATGCCTTACCAATAATTTTATTTATGTTATCTCAACCTTCGAGCCAACCAATAATCTCAAACAAACTACTATTGAGAAGAAGAAATATTTCAACTATTCAAATTTAGGTGTCAATGTATGTAGATCGGTATTTTCAAAACTATCAAGGTAGTTACTCAATCAACACTCACATGTTAGTTATTATGCAATTTATAGGTTAGTTTCATAATTACCACCCTATAAATAGTAATGGTTTTGCTATGTATGAAAAAACCCTCCATTTCAAGAGCTAAAACTTACTTACTCATCACCGTGTAGATTTTTATATTACCCCATACTGACTCTGACACTATAACATATTTGATATGATGTTTTGAATATTAAATGTCTTATAATAGTGTCTTACCAACATGAATTACATATAATTGGTCATAGTGGAAACAACTAGGATACATGACTATTAAATTAGGATCTAAATTTAGATCCTACCTCCCAAACTTGAGGCTTTTAAGTCCCTAAAATATTTAGAATTTTTCAAGTGAGGCAATTTATTTCCCACATATTCTCTATAATACCATTTTGATTTTTTTTGGTAGGTGATCTATTAACCCAACCAAATAATTTTATTTCACTCCTCTTTGTGTTGTCCTTTCATTTTTCTGCATTAAAACATCCTCTTCCAATACCAACTATCTAGAGATAGGTATTCAATTGAAGGTAGCATCAACTCTTCTTCTTCATTGTCTAACATATAAGGATAAAAAATATGTAAGTTATCAACATTGAAAACTAAATAAATAATCATAAAAGGAGGCAAATCTAGTATAACATATTTCTTTACCACTTGTTCCATAATTTAAACTAGACCATACCTAAGATGCTTAATCTTCTTAGACTTACCTTGGAGCTTTTCTCTACTCAAGTACAACTATACCTTGGAGCTTTTCTCTACTCAAGTAAAACTATACCTTGTCTCCAACAAGGAAACTATGTTCATTCCAATAGTGATCATACTTGGATTGAGACTCCTCCAATCTCTCTTGCACTTAGAGGTTTATTTTTTAACATTCTCAATTAATTACTTAGATTTATGGACCCAAGTGTCCATTTTCCTGTTACCTTTGTATGGTTATCTCAAATTAACATCAAATGCACATGAAGCTAAGTATTCAATATAATTTTCAAAAGGATATTTACTAGTATAATAATGCACTACCATGTTATATAAATGTTTAATATACACTAAATTGTCATCCTAAGACTTAGGATTTTTCATATTATACCCTTTCAAATTTGTACCAATGTTAAGTTCACAACCTTAGTTTAGTCATTGGTTTGTGGGTGAAAAGTGGTATACTATTTCAGCTTAGTATTTATCTTCTACCATAATGTGGCCAAAAAAATTCTAAACCCAATTTGAAATAATATAACTAGGTAAACCAAAATGAACCCACACATTAGCAAAAAAAAACTCAGCTACACCACTACCTTAGAGGGTATTCTTATAAGGAATAAAAATGTACATATTTATAAACTATTCCAAAACCACAAAGATATATTCATGTCCATTTATTGACATAGGAAACATGCCTAAAAAATACGTGGAAATGCTTTCCCACTTAGAAAGAACCGGTAAAGGAATATTCAAACCCAACTTCCTATTATTGGGTTTTTTTTACTACATAATACACATATTTTTATGAACTTGGAAACATCTACTTGCATATAATTCCAATAAACATTCCTATATATATTAACAACACTCTTTGTAAAACCAAAATGTCCTACATTTTTATAAGAATGTGCTTCCCTTATTAGTTAAACTCTTTCATCCTTGGGCATACAAAACTTACCCAACTTATATAGAAATCCATATTGAAGATAATAATCTTCCTTGGGATTAAAACCTTCACCTTTAGAGTTGTCTATTTGAATAAATACCTCCCAAAAATCTACATCATGTTCATATCCCTCTACATAAGACTCATACATAAAAGGTTGAAGAAGAGTTATGATGCTCATGGCCGAAAGAAAAGGTCTATATAACATATCAACTAGTTTTTTAGTCACATGTTTCTTATATTTAATAAAAAAATGAAATTTTTGGGAAAATACCATATGCTTATAGTGTCTAGTTTTCTAAAGTTTAGTCTGAGATTACAAATATTGAAGAGGTTGATTATCCATATGGACAAAAGTTTCATTGCCCATGAGATAGTGCTTCCATTTATTGACTAATTGAAAAAGAGCATATATTTATTTGGCATATGTAGAATAATTTAGAATTACACCATGAAATAACTCTGAATGGTATCATATCGACTTACCTCCTTGAATTAGGACATCCCCCATAGCATAGTTTACTAGCATATGTTTCCATCTCAAAGGGAAGCTGCAAGTTAGGCAAAGCCAAAACTAGAACATGATTAATATTATATTTAAACATATAAATTGTAGTTTTTTTCTTATTACTCCATTTAAATGTCTTACCACCTATTGTAATGACATGAAAATATGTGGCTATGGAAGATAAGTTATTGATGAACTTCCTCATATATTGAATTGTACCCACAAAGCTTCTTGTATTGGTCATATTAGAAGGGCTTAGCCAATTCATGATGACTTTATCTTATTTGGATCAATTTAAATCCCATATAAAACCACATTCCTAAATAAGACAAGTGATTATTGATTAAACTCACATTTATTCTCATTCAAAACAAGCTTGTTTTCCTTTAAAACTTGAAAAAACTTGTTTAAGATGATCGATATGCTCATAAAAAATTCTATTATATATGAATATCATATATATATATATGGTATCATTGCCTCATTCATCAACTGCATGAAAGAGTCTGATGCATTACATAGCCAAAAATATAGAAACAACTATCCATACAACCCTTGCCTTGTTTTGAATGTTTTTTTACAAATGTCCTCTTCCTTAATCCACACTTGGTGATACTTAGATTTTAAATCAAGCTTAGTAAAATACTTGGCATGCTAAATTTGATCAAGAATATCATCAATATGTGGAAGATGGTACCTATTCTTGATGTTTATCTTATTAGGTTCTCTATAATCAACACACATTCTTCATGAACCATCTTTCTTAGGTATTAAAACAATAAGAGAACCAAATGGAGAAGTACTAAGACAAATTACATCTTGATTAATCAAATACTATAACTATTATTTTACCTTAATGACATCCTTTAAGGACTACCTATATAACCCAAGATTTGGAGGTTGACTTGCCAAATTATGTAATAAATGAATTGTATATTAAATTAAACATACACAGGTAGATCTAAATGAGAATTAATAAGTAAAGAATCAAAGATCATTTGTACACAATATTTAATGTGAAAAACCTTAAAGAGATAAAAAAAACCACAAGTTGATATTATTCATATAATTGAGAAATTCAAGTGTACCCAATACAAAATCTTTCAACATCTCACTTATTCTTTGATAGACCTTCACAAAGCTCTTCAATAAGATTTTTCACATGCAAATATTCAATTTCATATAAATTATTCAGTATTAATTACCAAAGGGGTAAAACCATTTTTATATTGGGGTATGGAGGTGGACCATTGTAACCAATGGGTCCAACCTCTCCCCAAATTTTTTTAATATAATTGCAATACACACACACACACACACACACATGAGGTTTTCAACCCGTGTTAATAAATAATAAACATTATTATTTAATTAAACTTATGTACACTAAGGGTCTATAAGGGAAACCACTTAGACATTAAATGTTCCAATACTCTCACTTAATGATAAGGGGGGATATATGTCATAGTCACCTTGATAAAGGAAATATACTCCATGAATCACCTATAATGATTTTAGAAGGTATGTAAATTTTGAAATATTTAAAAACCTTCATCATACCAACATCACTTTTTGAAAAAAAATGAATTATAATTTATAAAATATTAAAAGTAAGTTTAGGTTAGCATGATCATGATAATCCATATCATAGTTTATCATGAATAATCAACCAAACATATTTGGGACCTTTTATAATATAAGGACCACCATTACAAAGTAGGCTTTTATATATTGGGTACAAGGTAAACTCAAAATTTATGAAATTTATCAAAAACACATAAAGTGACTTATTACAATGCTTTACATTGAGAATAAGTATAGACAAAAGGAAACACATGGCCATTATAAAGTGACATTGTCATGCACACTCTGCCTCAATGGTAACTTTGAGAGGCCAAGCATTGCATGAAATTTATAAAATTTGGTAGTACCAAGTGGTTTTATGAATATATATTCCACTTATTCATTTGTAAAACAAAACTATAGATCAATATCACCATTGAGGACTTTCTCTTGGATAAAATGTACATGAACTTCAATATGTTGAATTTGTTGGTGTTGTATTAGGTTTTTCACCAAAGCTATACAACTTTGATTATCACATTGAAAGGTGGTACTGTGAGAAACATCCAAATGAAGTTATTCTAACAACCTTCACAACCACATAGAATATTTAACAACTTCCATATCACTTTTATACTCTACTTATATAGAAGAGATAGAAATAATAAGTTATTTTTTGCTACTCCAAGTGATAACACTTGCACCAAACTTAAATACATATCTAGAAATATATTTTAGATCTATAATATCACTATCATGATCAACATAATATAACCATATAAATTAGCATTATCAATGGAAGAATAAAATAAATTAAAATCTATAGTTCCTTTGATATACCTAAGTATCCATTTTACTAATTTTCAATGATCCAAATATGGATCCTACATGAATCTAGAAGCAATACCTACAACATATGAAATATATAGCCTAGTAATGGTTAGATAAATGAAATTACCAATAATCTACCTATAAATAGTAGGATTAGCTTTTTCAAATGTAGTTTTTTGATCAAGCTTAACACCAACTTCAATAGGAGTAGATGTAGGCTTATAATCAAGTATATTAAACTTAACAAAAAGATTATGTGCATACTAAGATTGTGATACAACAATTAAATTTTTGTCTTGAAATATAGTTATTCTTAAAAATGATGAAGATTTCCTAAATCAATTGTTAGTATAGGTTTTTTTCCACTATATGTTTTTGCCTACACGATCTAATTAGTTTGCTTAAGTTAATTACAAGTCATTAGGGAAAATGTATTTTAATTCATTTTCTAATTGTGAGTTAAGTTAATTATTTTTTTGGGTGACCTAATTCCTCACTATATAATGTGTTTTTCTATACTTTTTGGCTAATGATGCTAATACAAATTTTTAGTTGTGAAGTCAAATTTCTTCTATTTTGAGTTGTTCTTTGGATTTCACTACTCTATATAGGTTCAACTTCATGCATTTGATCTTATCCAGACTAAACTTAGTTTGTGGTCCACTCTAACATGGTATCAAAACTTTTATGATAGTTGAATGCCATATATTCTATTGTGAGATCTAGAATTCCAGCTTGTTCAATGTTTTTTTCATTGATTTTGATTTTCTAAGGTTTGATGGGGTTTCTATAAAATCCATGCAAATTTATATATCTAGAGTTTCAAAGTAAAAAATGAATAATTTCATTGAATTTATAAGGTGTTAAAATGTTATGAATGGATAAAAACACAACATAGTTTTGTGACAATCAATTTTTGACCATTTGGGAGAGTTTCAAGACCATTTTTTGAATTCTGAAAAAGTCTTTACATCCAGTGACTTTGAGGGAAAAATATTTTTGGGTTTTTATAGTTTTTTCAATAAATCAAGTGGGTCTTTATTGGTTTTTGTAGAATTCAAAACAAATCTAAAATTTTGAAGGTTTTCTAGTCTTGGTGGAGTTCCTAACCCTCACAAGTAATTTTGGCAATTTTTGTCATTTAACAAACTTTTACCCCTACTCAAGCACCACCAAACTCCATGATCCTAATTTCATGCTCACCAAACTTGTGACCCTTGAAAAACATGCCCTAGGTTTTACTTGATGAAAAACACACTTGAGGTTTTGCTTAGTGTAAAATATGCTTCAAGTTCTACTAAGTGCAAATCATGCCTCAGGTTTTACCAAGTGAAACACACACCTTGAGTTCTGCCAAGTGAAAACATGCCTTAGGTTTTACATAGTTCCTAGCATGCCTCAAGTTCCCCCCTGTGAAGCACATAGTGGACTCTAACCACCCTCATCCTAACCCTTAGCCCCCTGGTCACATGAGAAATTAAGCCTTTTAGTCACAACCAACCCAAAGGGGCTTAATTTTTCCTCACAAAAGTTGGCCAAAATTTTACACACCTAAATTTTTTGTAAAGTGGAGATCATTATTTTTTTGAGAAAGAAACATTCAAAATTCCATAACTTCCAGTTGATAGATATTTTTTAGGTGACATTTTTTTAATGTGCGAGTTTTTTTGAGCTCTATGAATTGGTGATAATCTCATGCTTATAAAATTGAATCTCTATAGATTTAGGGGGTTGAAAATTAAAATATTTTAGCACACGTAATTCAACACATACTTCCCTTCTGCACTATGGATCAGAGTCAAGTTTTACTTCTTACATAATTCAACTATCACAAGTGGAAAGTCAAAGTGTAAATCCTCTTGAGAAGTAAAAGATTGTATCTAGTCACAATGGGTACCAAAAAAAAATGACAATTGATGTAGAGAAGGAAAATTAGTTTAATAAAACTGATGAATCCTATGGTCTTATGCCTGTCTATGTCTCTTGATCTATTATTTTATATTGAATCTAAAACTATTCCTAATGAATTTTAGATCACACTAGAAAAAAAAATTGGGAAGTAGAGCATAATGAGATCTCATGAGCTGAAGAATGAGCTCATTGGTTTGAGCCTAAGTGACTTTGACACTATACAAAGATTTTTCAAAAAAAATAAATTATTCAGGTTATAGTTAAAACTATGTGGCATTGACAAAAAGGATTATCAATTGATTCCTTTTATCCTTACCAACTTAGGATCTAACTATTCTATCTTTATTTCTACCTTCCACACCACCAAGCATTCCCTTAGATATAAATGGACCATGTATTATTTGGATGACTTTGATTTTGATTTGAATCAGGAGTGAGACAAGATTATTCAAATGGGTACATTGAAGTCATCTAAATCACATGCCTTAATTGTGAGTCATGATAAACAAAAGTATTTTGGTAGTAAGAAGCAACAAAACAAGAAGTACTCAGAGCAAAAAAAGAGGTCAAAAATATGATGCTACATCTAAAGCATCAAAATATTCCTCTTCTTCAAATGGGAAACTAAAGAAAGAGTGACTCACATATACCTACTACAAGAAATTTGGGCATGATGAATCTAAATACATGAAGAAGCAAATTAACCAACTAAGAAAGATGTTTGAGAAGCACAACATCAATATCCATGATTATTCAAGTCATATTTAATCAACATAAGAGTATTTTAAGGCCAAAGATACTAAAAATGCTAAAGATAAGGGCAAACTAATTATTACAGTTACATCCAGGCCTTCCACATGGGTTATTGATTATGGTGCATCGCACCACATGGCTTCATCATAGGATATGCCTTCCATATTTTTGGGTGATGATATTTTCATAGAAGTTAGTAGGGGAAGAAAATTTAAATTGAATGATGGAACATTTCATGATGTTCTATGCATTCTATTATTATCCACCAATCTCTTATTTTTTGATCAGATCATTCACATTGGTTTAGGCAAGAGAGTTGAGTTCACACCTAATTCAATGGTCATCAAAGAATCAAACAATGAATCCATAGTCTCATTTGAAAAAGTATATTACCAGTCATGATTGTATACTTTCTCATATTTGTCTTTTGGTCAACCCTTTACTCCATTGCTCACTTGTTCAGATGGGGTGAGTAAATTATAGCATGAGTGATTTAACCATCTCAACTATTAATACCTAGAGCAACTCAATCATCATGACATGGATTTAGTGTTTCCATGTGTTCATTTTTATGATATAACTTAGTAAGGTTTCATAATTGGTAAGCATCCTGAGGAGAAGTATGACAAAAAAAATCATGGAGAGCTACATAGATATTTGAGATAGTTTACAATGACATTGCTGGACCATTTCCATCTCCTTCATTTAACAAAACTAAATACATGCTTACTTTCATTTATGAATTTTCAAGGTATACTTGGGTGTATCTTATTAAGTATAAATCTAAGTTATTTGATCAATTTTAAGAATTTAAGGTGCTTATATAAAAATAGTCAAGTAAAGCCATCAATTTTTTACACACTAATAGTGGTGGTGAATATGCCAGTAATCACATTGAACAATTATACACTTCAAAGGGGATTGATCTACAATGTATAGTTTCATATAGTCATTAATATAATGGTGCTACAGATCATAATAACATGTATTTGAAAGAAATAGACAATTGTATGTTACACTCCAAGTCTCTTTCACCGCAGTATTGGGATGAGGCCATCAACTATGCTTTTTATATCCATAATTGAGTTCCTTAAAAATATTTAAAGGAAGTCACTCCTTTTAAATATTAGATTAGTTGAAAACCCATAATGAAATACTTCTAATTTTTTTGATCTCCTTCTATGGCTCACATTCTAAAAAAGAAATGTAAGGCAATGAAACCTTAGAGTCAACATTGCATCTGCATTGGATACCATAAGGGTGTTAATGGATATAGCCTTATCCATCCCCCTACTCATGAGTTATTTGTTTATAGGAGTGTTCACTTTCAAGAGGGTCATCTAGACTCTGCACATGATAGTCCTCCCTCTTCCTTGGATGCACTATGACTTGATGACATTTTTGATGATTCAGATCCACCTTCATAACTACCTAATGATCTAAAATCTTCTAATTTTGATGATGAGATTAGTGATGAGTACTCACCTCCTCCTTCCAAATTATATTTATAGGGTGGGGAATTTCCTCTTGAATCTTTGAGCATGTGTCCTCTTTGCGCTAGATAGGCACTGAAAATTATTGTCCAATGGGTTGGAGATCCATCAAACAACATGTGAACCTATTGACAATTCTAGAATGCCTTGCATGATTTCAATGAATTTGATTCTGATCCATATTCATTTCACAAGGCACTAGGCACTCCTAAGTGGGATACTACTATAGAAGAGGAATATGGTTCCTTGTTGAAGAACAACACTTATGATTTAGTCCCTCTTCCCAAGGGAAGAAAACTTGTTTGATGTAGGTGGATATACCAAACAAAATTTATAGCATATGGGTCCATTTAAAATTTCAAAGTATTTTTGGTAGCAAAGGGTGTTCCTTAGGTACTTAGCATTAAATATATCAAGATGTTTGCCCTAGTTTCCCAAATGAAGTCAATCTGAATCACTCTCACCATTACTACAACACATCATAGAAAATTCATCAAATGAATGTGAGGAATACCTTTATTCATAGTGACCTCAAAGAGAAAATATACACGGAGAAAACACAATGATTTGTGGAATATTCTTCCCTAGTTAAAAATTTTCATAAATCTATCTATGGCCTCAAATAAAATCCTCAAGCTTGGTATGCAAAGATGGAATCCTTCTTTTGGTTGGGTTAACCAGATACCATTTGATCTGCATGTATACATCTTGTGACAAGATGATTCATTATTGATTCTAGTTATCTATGCAGATGACCTATTGATCATTATAAGTTATTCATCCACCATCACAATAGTGAAAATTGCTTTGTTTAACAGGTTCTCAATGACTGACTTGGGCTTATTGCATTACTTTCTTGGGATTTAAAATTTATAATCTGAATTTGGGATCACTATTACAAAATTCAAGTATGCTTTTGATTTGATTTCATGATTTAACATGGTTGATTATAAGCCAAATCTAAATCCTTTTCTATCTAGTGTGAATCTTGAGGTTGATTGTCCATCTCCTTTGGTTAATGCTACCTCATATTAACAACTTGTTAGAATTTTTATCTATCTTACACATCCTAGACTTGACATTTCATATGCGGTGGGCATGGTCTCTAGATTGATATAGGAACCACATGAGATACATGAGAAAATAGCTAATCATATTCTCCACTACATTTAAGGTACTAATAGTTATAGGATTCACTATTGAGTAGGAACTAATGTTGACTTGATTAGCTTTACATATTTAGATTGGGCTGGTGATATTTAGAATCATAAGTCTATTTCAGGATATACTTTCTCTCTTGGTTTATTTTTGATTAGTTGGTCAGGAAAAAATCATAATGATATTACTTTATCTTCTTCTGAGGTAGAATATAGAGGAGATGTTAATGTTGTAACTAAGGTTATTTGGTTTCAAGGGATTCTCATTGATTTTAGCATCTAATTTTGATGACCAATAGTCATATTTTGTGATAAGCAAAGCATAATCCAAATATGTAGGAATCTTATTCTCCATCAATGGACTAAGCATATCGAGATTCACATGCATTTCATTTGGGATCTCATCCATGAGTAAGTCATTTATCTCCACTACATATAGATAATATAATGAATTACTGATATATTCACCAAACCATTCACTAAGAGCAAGTATCTTTATTTGTGAGATCTTCCTTGGGTTTGGGCAACTCTAACTTCCTCCTTCTCTATGGGATCATCTATGTGTACTTGGGTACCTCATCAATATTTTATGTTGGGGCCCAATTATTTTTCCCATCTAAGTTATGCTTAGGGGGGGTGTTAGTGTAGGATTTTTACCACTATGTGGTTTTACCTACACAGTCTAATTAGCTTGCTTAGGTTAATAATAGGTCATTATGAGAAATGTACTTTAAGTCATTTTCTAATTATGAGTTGAGTTAATTATCTTTTTGGGTGACCTAATTACTCACTCTATAATGTACCTTTATATGTACTTTTTGGCTAATGATGCTAATACAACTTTTTGGTTATAAAGATAAGTTTATTCCATTTTGAGCTATTCTTTAGATTTCACTACTCCATATACATTCAGTTTCATGCATTTGATCCTATCTAGAATTATCCTTGATTGTGACCCACTTTAACATCGATCATTTCAAACATTTGACTTATTTTATCTGTATATTTAAGAATTAAACTAATTAAATCATCAATAATAAGATTATCATTAACATATAATACAATTAAGATAATATGATAATTTTTAATTTTAACAAAGAGATCATTATTAAAATAATAGTTAGATAAACCTAATTCTTTAAAATAACTAGTGATTTTAGAATACCAAGCTCAAGGACCTTATTTTAAACCACAAAGTGATTTATTTAACTTAAAAACATAATGTTCTTTGTTAGATTCAGTAAAACTTTTTGGCTGAGGCATATAGATTTATTCTTCTAAATCATCATTTAGAAATGCAATTTTGACATCCATTTGGTGTATAATCCAACCATTTTGAGCTATAAGAGCAATAAGTAATCTCACAATACTCATTTTTACTACAGGAGCAAAGATTTCAATTTATTCAATCTTGGGTTTTTAAATAAACCATGAGAAACTAATTTTTATTTAAATTTATCAATTTTACCAATTGAATAATATTTGATTTTATAAATCCACCTATAACCAATAATATGCCTTTTAGGTGGAGGTCAGACAAGATCCCAAGTCTGATTTTTAATTAAGGCGTTATACTCCACTTGCATAACAACTTTACATCAATCATCTTGAATGGATTCCTCAAAATATTGAGGTTCAAATTCATATATAGTCATTAAATCATGATAATATTATTGACTTCTAGCTAACTTATTAAGCTTATCAAGACTAAAATATTGGATTAGGGATTTTACCCATTTAGGTCTTTTAGATTGAACATGAAATTCATAAGGTTCCTTAGAATCCAATTTATCTAAAATTGGATCAACTTCCTCCAGGGCATTTGTTTCTTCATAAGGAGTAACAAGAGAGCCAGGTTTGTCAGATGAAGAACATTGAGGGGGTTGTACAGAGTACTCACATAAAGATTTTTCAAGGATCAAAACATTTCTATTCTTAAAGATTTGTATTTTAGATGGATCACACACTCTTAATCCTTTATTTTTACCTCCATAACTTACAAATATGCATGAATAAGAGGTAGGATCAAGTTTCTTTCTTTTAGCTTTAAGAACAAAGATGGAATCAGATCTACCAAAGATCCTAAGATGAGCCACATTGGGTTTATTTTTAGACCACATTTATAAAGGGGTAGAAAGATGTAAAACTTTAGTAGGGACTCTTTTTTAGAATATGCACAACATTATTCATGGATTTAACCCATAATAACTTAGGAACATTCCTAGCATGCAACATTGTTGTAGCTATTTCAGTAATGGTGTGGTTTTTCCTTTCAATGATACCATTTTTCTATGAGGACTAGGGAGTTTTTAATTCCCTTTGAATACCACAACTAATGCAAAAATAATCAAATTATTCACTAATATATTAACCACCATTATCAGATATTAATCTCTTAATAAAAAAATTAAAATTATTTTCAACAACTTTAAATTCTTTGAATTAAGATGATACTTTAGATTTCATCTTTATAAAATATGATCAAATCATTCTAGTATGATAATATATAAAATTATTAGCATATAAATAACCATTAAGAGATGAAACCTCAATGGGTCATGTAACATCATTATGAATTAAATCTAATGGATGTGAGGGATTCACATCATGATTCTTGTGAAAGGGATTCATATGTTCCTTACCATGTGAGCATGTTTCACAAGTTTCATGATGAGAAGAGATAGAAGGAAGACCAAAAATAATATTATGAGAAGACATATCATATAAAAATCTAAAATTAATATGTCCTAATGTTTCATTCCATATCTTTGATTCATTCTTACTATGTGATGAAGGACAACATGCAAAAGAAGTAAAGAATGTGTATAAACCATTTTGTTGAACACTTCCAAAAACTAGGGAACCATATTGATTTTTAATAAACTAGTTATCCTTAAGCAAAGTTATAATGAAATTATCATCCGTAATTTAAGAACAAGATAATATATTTTTGTTAAGTTTAGGTACATAGAAAACATCTTTAATAACAATATTTTCAAATTTTGTTTTTCCTTGCTTAACAACTTCTAAGAATGAATTATCACCTAAATAAATCTTTTCGAAAACATCTATACTATTAGATAAAATATTGGATAAAAAATAAATATGATTTGATGCACCACTATATATAATCCATTTATTTTCATTAGAAGCAAACAAGATAGCATATAAAACAATAATATTAAAATTATGTTCATGATTGTTGTTTTGATTCTTCTGATAATTCTAGTGTAGAAAAATAAAATTAAAATTTAAACTAAAATCATGCACTGGTAACCACTCTTTTACACACTTAGATGTAGACCTATCTTAGGGATCCTTTTTATCATTTTTGATCATTTTGCACACTCTTCTAAGCTAATAGCTGACCCCTGATTGAATTTATCCCTATCATTATCAACTTTAGATACCTTTTAGGCCCTTCCTAACCGTCTTCATGGTGAAATGATCCATTGGAATAGATCACCCTAGAGGATAGGAGTGCATTGCTCTAGTGTCCTTCCCCACTCTCTTGTCCTCCTACCAAATAATGGCTAATTTTCCAAATTAAAAGTTATAAGAAGGTTGACCAATGTCCCTAATGATCCCCATTAAAATTATTTTCAATGATATGACTATATAAACATTTTTCAAACCATTTTTCAAGGAAGAGGGGATTCTACATCAAAAAACACTAGAACCATACTTTCACATTGAGAATAGAATACCTATTTCTCCCAATTCTTATTGCATACAACCCCAGTAGCCCAAAGCTCAAGTTTGAATACATTTTACAAGTCACAAGTCATGGCTAAGGCACTTAATCACATCAATATTACACTATAATATGGTCAATTACACTAGTTATTCACACACCATTGTATCATGGGAGATCTACATGAAGTTTGATCCTTATTCAAAGTATTAGTTGTAGGTAATGCTCAACACATGGGGTATTGAGGTCTCACCCAAATTCTACTTATGACTCCTTTTCACCCATTAATTTTCATTGGTATTCACATGCTAAAGAGCTAGGGTTTTGAAGGAAAATTAGTTACACAATGGTCTCTGTAAGTGTTTGTATGCTCCTACACCAGATACAAAATTTGTAGATGAAGACACAAAAACTTAGAAACCCTAATTTCATCACTTAAAGTGGACATGAATTCCATAGGCTAGACATGAGTGCCACCCCTTTAGTTTCCTCTTCAAAACACTATTGTCTAGGCCCAAATCCATTTCTAAAATCTTGATTCCAGACACCAAACCTCTTTGTATAGCAAGTTTTAGACCCTGATTCCTCCTAGAGGCATATTTTTTAGCTAAGTCTTTGTTTTATCCTTACACTTTGCTATTTCTTATAAATTTATAAAATATAATAGTTATGAATTAGTAAATTTTATTATTTTCATATTATTCTATCAATTTTGCACAATAGTGTTATCATTCAGGGTTTTTACATAAATCCAAAATTTGATAGAAAATATTGGTGAACATGCTTATTGTCAGATATCGTAAACCCTATCTTACCAATAGGGTTTCCTTCTGATTTTATTTCTCCAATAAGGTTTATATTTATGATTTCCTAATTGCTACACTTCATCATGATTATCATGACTAAGCCTATTTATTAGTTCCTAATGCAAAGTTTCCTAGTACTATTTACATGTTTATTGCCTATGTATGAAAGCCCATTGATGCATCATAATAAGGAAAAGATTGCATCATTTATTGTTCCACCTCATATTGGTGTATCATTCTATGAATGTTATTATTGTATGGCTCAATTTGAACTACCACCAATTACCACTACATGTTAGTAAGCTCAAAGGATTGTTTTCATTCTTCCTTCACCTAGACCCTCTAACTATCTTCTCTTATATTCCATTCCTACTATTCACCCTAAGCTTATATTATATCCTATGGTCTAAGTTGTTGTTACTAGATGAGGTTGAATACCCAATCAACTAAGACATGATAAATGTATTCAAATAATTCCACCTCATCCCCAATCTAATCCACTAGGACCAAGAGATCAACCCAAAATATATGATATCCTTGACCAACTCAAGAATATGCTAGCTAAGATTTATATGTTAGATTTAATTTATAAGGCTACCATTTTTAAGGATATTCTTTACCAAGATTTGAATAAAAAATTTGTGCCTCATGACACAAAACCTTCTTATTTTGCATTTGTTGTGAATATTTTAAAGGACATTGAGGATGTAATTTATTTTGGCAATGATGATTTTCCATCACAGTCAACCACTGATCATAATTTACCATTATTTATATAAGCTCAAATCAATAATGCAACAGTCAAAAGAGTTTTTATTAATAATAGTTCAGGGTTCAATATTTATAGTCTCACATTTATATAAATAATGAGCATCACACGGTATCCATTTAATAAACATATAATAATATCAAAGGATTTGATGATGTGCCATGCCAAGATTAGGGTTCTATCACCTTGGATATTACACTAGGGATAAAAACCTTGTATACACAATTTCAAGTAATACCTAATCATTTACATTATAATTTACTATTAGGTAGGCCATGGATATTTGCCATGGAGGATGTACCTTCTACCTTGCATAGGTGTGTCAAATTTATCCATGATGGATATCTATACACTTGTCCAATCGACAACCAACCCTTTAGATATTTTAAGGTTACAGAACCCACTTCATAGAGTTCATCACCATTGGGGCACCACAACCTACTATAGTGTCTACCAAAAATTATTCCTATAGAATAGATGCAAACATATGAGGTTGGTGAGTCTAATATACATAATCCCTATGGACCATCCATAGGCACCTCCACACCACTAATGTCACCAACCAAGATAGATAATGAGGAACATATGTAATAATTACCTTTATTGATAAATTTAGATAACCCCGAGGATTTTTACATCAAGAATGTCGATAGTGATTTTGAGGCTACTTCTGAGGGGGACATAAACATACCTCCAATAAACATTGATGACTATTTGTGTGGTTTAAAGTTTACACCAATGGGCCCAGGAGAATACCAAGATGATTCTAAGGCCATTATACCAGTACATACAAATACGTAATAGGTATTTATTGATAACACACATAATGGAAATAACATTTGTTACTAGTTGGATACCACCGCAGATACAATTTTACAATGATTCTAAGATTCAGTACATAATATCACATTTATGGATATTGAACTAGTTATTATAATAAAAAAATTAGTGCACAACATAGATTGCATGTGATGTTATAAACTCCACTTGACAGGGAATTGATACCCTTACCAATAGTATGTCATAAATCTATTATCCACTTGTCCAATCAAGATGGTAAGCTCTTTTGTCATTTTCATAGAATCACAAGACATGTTATAGATACATGCTTAGCATTATAGTAAAAACTTGAGAAGTATAAGGCTAAGGGCGCTATTCAGATCATACAGCTTCTACCTAAGCAAGATTAGGCCCCACAACAAAATTAGACATGCAGAAACAAAAAACATTCCAGGTGTAATGCTTTGACTATTCAAGTTTTTATTGAAGATCATTATTGACAACATATAGCCATTAATGAGGATTCAAACCAAAATACATGTACACTTGCATTTTTATAACATATAGGACATAAAAATGATGAGTTACAACATGTTATATTTTTCTAAGATTCCATTTGCCCTATTACGTTGCCATTTTCATGTGGTCCCAAGGTGGCAAACACCCTAATATTCATCATGAATACAATAACTTAGATAGAGGCTACATTTGGTAACACATGGTTACAAGAAATGGAAGTTATGATGGATAGAACATAAAGGTGTCTCACATTTAGGTTTGATAGGGACATAGTTCACATTATCCAAGATGGATTTGATGACAATCACATATTCTAGAATAAGGCAATAAGATCTAACTTGATATATCCCAAAATAGTACATGAGGCCTCCTACACAGCCGAGCAACATGTTATTTGAATGCACATAATTTGGAATAATGCCAAAGGACAAGTTATATTTGTAGAGCATGAGTGGTATGATGACCACAATGACAATGATTTATTTGAGTTTCCCAGATCCAATACTTAACACTTGATCATCAACCACCAAATCCACATTTTGATTGCCCACATCCCTTGGATGTATTATTTGATTTCCTGATCATCATATCATATTAAAATTCATATATATGTCAAAATACAAAATAGTGAAATATTACAAATAATAACCAAAATTAGGACCTATGCATTCTTGTATATCCTTTTTCATGTATTAGTTTGGTTGTGCACAATACTATATATATGTTTTAGTCAGTTTTATATCATGAATTCCTCACTAGTGTACATGAGTGACTACAGATTACATAGGACATCATTTATAGAAATAGTTATAGGTGCTTTTACTGCTACATACTCAAAAACTATATTTAGACAAGAGAATTATAGAGGACATGAGCATAGTGATCTAGTGGCCCTCACCCTTCTCTTAACCCAATGATCTTAGACTATCACTACTCAGTTTTAGACTTCACACAAGCTTCCTACATCATGTACATTCATCAAATAGCTCACTGGGGGCATGGTAAACATATATTTTATCCTTCTTTGCCCATATTATCTCACTCACATGCTCATTACTTTACATTGTATTACATGTTATGACATTTCTCACTCAGTAATATTTTGATATACTATTGCCTATCTTAGTTACTGAATATTGATCATATTATAACTTAGCTCTTGCTAATCAGAATACATAATCATGTATGCTTTTTAAATTGTTGCTTTGTATCTTGTATTCACTTATCTATTTATTTTAAGGACATTTGAATATGACATTTCCAAGTTGCTCTAAACCTTTATATCTCTGATTGTATGTGTGTGAGTAAATTTGAAGATACCCTTGTGTGTGTCTTCTATCCATGCATGCAAACATTTGAACATGTCCTTATATGAAGATCTAAACCTCCATTATTTCCTTGTATGCATGTGAGGGAATTTGAACATGCCTTTGTATGTGTCTTCTATTTGAGTGAGTGAAATTTAAACATGTCCATTGTTTGTGGCTCCTTGGGCTTTTATTCTGTGTTTTATGTGTTGTGTTTGTACTCTTTGATTTTTTGCATCATGCCCATGACACTTTGATTGCTTATTTTTTCAGATTTGGATGCCATGATGGATATCATGCACCTATCCCATTCCAATGACATGATGGATATCATGCATTCCTCCTTATGTAGTTATATTCAACATTATATACTCAGGTGATCAAATTATCTACATTCTTCATGTCACATCTATCTAGACACATTTACTATGAATGCTTATTTTCACATGCATCTTACATTATTACTATGATTAGTTTACATACACAATGATGGCATGCTCTTCCATGATGTCATTATTACTTATATTTACATTTATTACACCATAACAACCTACTACATAACCTTTTCTTGAGTTAAGTTCTTACGTAGGCTTAATAACTCACCTCAAAATAGGGATCATTCACAGAGGTTTGTCTTAGAGAATTGACCTTCCTAAATTAATACATAGATAATATTTAATAGTGGTCACACAATTGACACAATTTTGGGCTTAGAAAATATATAGAAAGTCAATTTGGACATGAGTGCCACATTGGAAAGGATAGCAGTGCTCTAGTGTCCTTCCCAACACTATTGTCCAAATGCCTAAAAATAGGCATTTCCAAAATATCTCTAAATTTTAGTTTACTCATATTAGTACTTATTAGTTTCATAACTTAAATTTATAGAATTACATAGTTTATCTCAGATTTGCTCAGTTTGAGGGCAATCATGCATGGCATGTTGTTCTAATTTGGCACACAGGTTTCTTCTCAAAATCATGACTATTTTACTCAGTATTATAATCTATATGCACTAGATATTAGTTGGGGTCATGTTTGTGACACATTACTTCCTCATTACACTAATTTTTTCACTAGTTTTGTAAATAGAATGACAATTCAGGTCATTCTCCATGTTGTATACACTAGACTTAGATTATACTCAGTATTTGCACTAGTTTTGGCCCAATTTTACACCAAAATTAAACATTATTCCATTTTTATTAGTTGGTTCACTATTTGCACCAGTATCTACACTAATTTTTGCACCAATAACTACACCATATTTTGCACCACACACACACATATACACATACATATACATATATATACATTGAAAATATTGGATTGGACAATGCATTCCTTAATACTCATAAATAATTGGGTGCACTCGAGAACTCAAGGTATGCTTGACTCCATCATCATCATCCTGGAATAATGGAGTAGCTTGGGATCCCTATATGAATCATGATATATATATATATAGGGATCAAGATTCATACAGGGATCCCAAGCTACTCCACTACTCTAGGATGACGATGATGGGGTCAAGCACACCTTGAGTTCTTAAGTGCACCCACTTATTTATGAGGATTGGGGAATGCATTTTCCAATCCAAGCTTTTTAGTGTTAATACAAACACATAACATGACATAGTCATTAGTTTTTACATCAAAAAAGGCACAATGATTTGCATATTCGATCAGGTGTATCTATTCTTTATCACTCTCTAATTTTTATCTTTTAATTCTTGATATTCATCTTAATTAAAGACTAATATTATATATTTTTCACTATAGATTTGTGTGGAGCACAATTCAGCATTGTGGCCTTCATCCAGGACTCCTTCCCATAGGTAAGTTTAGGTATGCACTCTTTTTCCTTCTACTCTAGTAATTTTGATTTGCTACATTACTAGAACAAAATGAGGGAAAGTTTAGACAAGTAAAATTAATATTTAATATAAAATTATGTACTTATGATCACTCTTTTACACACTTAGCTCTAAACCTATCTTAGGGCCCCTTTTGATCACTTTCGAGCACCTTGCACACTCTTCTAAGTTGATATATGACCCCTGAATGAACTTATCCCTATCCTTATCAACTTTAGATACATTTAAATCCCTACCTAACCCTTAGCATGGTAAAATGGCCCATTAGACAAGAGTGCCCTAGGGGATAGAATTGCATTGCTCTAGTGTCCTTCTCCCTTTTCTTGTCTTCCTACCAAATAATGTCTAATTTGTAAAATTCAAAGCTATAAGAAGGTCGACCAATGTCCCTAATGAGACCCATTTGAAGGATTTTCAATGATATGACTAAATAAACATTATTTAAACCATTTTATAAGGAAAACAGGAATCTACATCAAAAATCACCAAAATCACACTAGCACATTGAGAGCATAATACCTATGTATCCCAATTTTGATTGCATACAACCCTAGTAGCCTAGAGCTCAAGTCAGAGTAAATTTTATATGTCATAGATCATGGTTAAGGTACTTAATCACATCAATATTTCACTAGCATCTACCACATTAAGCTAGTTACTCACATGCCATTGTAGCATGGGAGAACTACATGAATTTTTATCTCTCTTTATATTATTGATGTGTAAGTAACACTCAACACATGGGGTGTTGAGGTATCACCCAACTTCAAGAGTTGACTCTTTTTCCCATTAATTTACATTGGTCTTCACATGTTAAGGAGCTAAGGTTTTGAAGTAAATTTAGTTAATAGTGGTCTTCACAAGTGATCGTAAGCTCCCACACTAAATACAAGCTCTATAGATGAAGACACAAAGAACCCATAAACCTCAATTTCACCATTGTAATTAAAAATGATCACCCTAGGTTGGAAAAGAGTGACACCCCTCTAATTTCCTCTTCCTAGTGTTGTTGTTTAGGCCTAAATCTAGTTATATAATCCTAATTCCAATCACCAGACCTCTCTACACTGTAAGTTTCAGACCTTGATTCCTTTTGAAGGCATAGTTTCCAACTAAGTCTTTATTTTCTCCTTGCACTATTATTTTTAATAAATTTCTAGACTGTAGTAGTTTCAAATCAATGAATGTTATCATTTTTATATTATTCTCCTAATTTTTCATAGCAGTGTTATCATTTAAGGTTTTTTACATAGATTCCCAATTTGATAAAAAAATCTGGTTAGATCTCTTCCCTTTGCTATTTTTAGAGGTTTTATGATTAAATCTTTCTTTGTTTTTATAAAAAATTTCCCTTCTATGACCAAATTTAACACATTACAATTCTCATTAAACTTAACTTTATAATTCTTATTCACATAATTCTTATTCTTATTTTTCCTATTTATAGAAATAGGGTTAGATTTTTGGTTTTTATTATTTTCCATAGGATTAAGAGTGATAAATTCCTGAGTGGCAGTCCATTTACAATCAAAATTTGACATTACTTGCTATTCTTGAATCAGAAGTGTAGAATAGTAGTGAGGTCACAGATATCTTGTTCTGTTTGATATTTTAAATTAAGGATGGAAATGAAATTGTAATGTTTTTTTTCAAGAAATTTTAATTGAATAATGAAATACAAAAATTTATCTTGAATAATATTACAGTCATAACCATCTAAATGATATTTAATATTTTTAATTTTTACAAAAAAATTAACAACTTTTTCATCGCCTTTCATAGGTGTAGTAAACAATTCAAGAATCAACTTAATAATCTTAAAGAGATGAGTACCCTGATGGATAGAATCAAGGAGTTTCCAAGCATCACTAGGATACTCCTAATTGTTGATATAGAGTAGGAAATCATCATTAAAACTTCAGAAATAATTGACATGGTTTCTTATGATTTCTATTGAAATGCATTGATAAGCTCAACGAACACATTCTGCCCTGATGGAGGTTTTTCATCTCCAACCATAATTTTCCACAATTTTCAAGCCATAAACTTGGCTTTAATTTGAATTTTCTAGATATTATAGTTAGATCCATTAAGCATTTGAGATTTATCTAGCACAAAATTAGGAGAAGTCATTGATTTCATTTAAAATTAACACTACGACACTACATAAAGCTTTAAAATTAGTTTTTTTAATGTGATTTTGAACTCTATTTGGAACTAAAGTAAATTTCTAGTGTAATCAAGAAATAATTATTTAAATTTATGGAAAATAATTCTAACAATTTGCACTAAATTAAGTGTCTTAAGTATCGCACAAGGAATAATTATCTAAACATTATTATATAAAAAGTTACAAACACTATAATATAAAGTTAAAAAAAAAAAATGGACCACACCAATGCATCCAGAATGTGCCAAAACCTAAGAAATAACTAGTCACATGACCATGTTCGATAAAATATTGTCTAGGTCAAATGTCAAAAAAGGTCAAAACTAGTCTAAGGTTTTGAAGAAAGTCACTTCGCCCGTAACCAATTTTTTTTTTTCAAATTAATTATTTTGAACAAGAAAATTTGAATAAAGTAATTTGACCAAAATAAACTAGGTGATAGTGTGTTTTGAACACTAGACCTCCTCTTTGCACATTTTAAACAAAGATACAACTACCAACTCATCTAGTAGATTACTCAATATTTTATATACACTAATTTTTTTTTAAACATTTTTTAACTGATGTAATATGCTTTTGGAAAAATTGTGTATAAATTTTTTGGTTAAGCATATTACATTAAGATATGGACTGTGAAAGCATAAACTCTTTGATTTTTTAATTGGTTTTTAGAATAAATAATATATATTGTAGTGCATTAAAAACAATATTGAAAATCTTTTCTCATAAATTACTTTTGGATGAAAACAATTTAAAGAAGGTGGGAGCCACTAATTTTTTTATATGAAATATTATATTTAAGAAAAAGTATTTTTTATATATTTCAAACAACACTACTAACTAGTGTAATCCCCTGTAGGTTGCAATGGCATAGGTATGATGATGAAAAAGATTGTTGGAGAATGACAAAGGCCACCAGAGGGCCTTAAAATTTGCAAACTGCCTTGAAACCTTCCTTTAAGCAAGATCCAACCCTAAAAACTCTTTTTAGCCAAAAACTATTTTTCAAAATTTGTGAGTTGCTCTAGCCATATAAAAACACTTAAGAGAGAGATAAAAAATCCAAAGCTTGGAATGGCCTTCTTAGGGTCTATAAATTTTTAAGAAACCTTTAAACACCACCATGATACAATTAGAACCTTTGAAAAATAATTTTGAAGGCAAAGAACTTTTTTTTTATTTTTTTCAGTGCCACAAGGCCATACAACCATTCCCATACAACAAAATATCTAAAAAATTAACACTGGTTGATTGAAAGTGTTGGGTGAATATTTTGTCGTCAACTAACTGATGACAAAATGTGTATATCAACCATAGCATAGAGAGATTTATGGCACAAAAAGTGTGGGTTTACCAAATCTGGACGAGGTAAATCTCTCCTCTCATCAAGGGGAGGTTTCCTATGAATATTTATACGATATATATATATATATATATATATATATATATATATATATATAATTAAGCAAAAAATAACACATGGAGTGGTATAACAACATCCACCTCTCTTTTTTCAAAGGTGATGTTCAAGGAATAAGAAAGAGAAATCCTGGTCGTGGGCCAACAACATTCCTCTTCTTTCAGGAATGGTATCCAGCGTAGAGCAGAAAATCACCTGAAGTAACAAAGTTCACAAGCAAACTCACGTAAGCTCAAAGGCTTTCGTTGTCTCCTCCGCTGATTTAGAACAAGCGTAACCGTAGAGTGAAACAAAGCACAAAGTCTTCACCTAAAACTACAAAAGACAACAAAATCACAAAGATAAAAGTAGCTCAAAGTCTCTCTTCAACCTTTTATAAATGCCCTCAGATAATATTAACACACCCACTTTGCTTATTAAATCAGATAAACAAGAGATTATTAAGAAAGAGGACATAATAACTGTTCCCTAAATAACACAGATAATTTCAACACAAAGTCTGAAATAAACCTACTTCTCATTCATTTAATAAAATATGATTTACAAGTTGAGCACAAAGTCTCAAAAAGTGTTTCAATTTCGGTAGAGTTTTTGCTCTCAATTATCCAAGATCCTTTTCCAAAAGAGGTCTCCACTATATATAGGGAGAAAACTCTCAAAATTTAGAAAATAATAAAATACAAAAATATCTTAGTCAAAGATGACTCATCTTTACTTTGAGATATTTTTCCAAACTTTTTACATGTAATTAAATATTACAAAATTGCATGCACTTTTCTCAAGACAAAAGTGCATAAGGAAAGAAGAAGAGAGAAGGGAAAAAACTTCAGTTCTTGCTGCCAGACTTCTTCAGATGAGCATCATACATAGAAATGGATGCCTGAATTCCTATACTGTCTGGCACAATTATGTTCTTAGAGATGACCCTGGCTCTAACTAAAGCGTCTTTCAATGCTGTGATGGCCTTAGCATGATTACTTAACTTGGACTTCAGCTTGTCTAGAGTTAACTGAGTATCTAAAATATGGTCCACAGAAGTCATTGAGAAGGCTTTTTCTTCAAAATTCTTTTGAATCATACCCTTGAAGCTTTGGATCATTTCTTCAGCTGAGAGGAATTGGTTATCCCTGGAAGTGAGGTTGTAACACAGCACTTCCAATCTATTCAGCAGGCCTGTGTCGCTCTTCTCACTAGCATCCCTAAAATATTTGAGATCTTCAACCAACTCCTTGAGTACCTATATCCTGTATATCAAGGACTCCTTGATCTCAACATAGGAATCCTTGCTGGAAATGACACCGATAGATATCAAGGTGCTTTTCTTTAGATCCTTCATCTCCCTCTATTTGCTAAGATATTTTTCTATACTATCAACATCCTGAGAGATAAGAGAGACAAAGTCATCTAAATTTGCTCTCACCTTATTCATCTTGTCTATCTTTTTTGTAACCTCTGTAAGCAAGGAGACTCCCTGAGTATGCATCTTTTCAATGTAATCCTCCAGCACTTTCCCCTTCAAGTAAGTTTTCTCTGCCTTTTGAATGACAGGGTCATCTATAGAGAAGGCCTCTGGAGTCGCCGCTTCAGGGGGAAGAGTGAATTTCCTTATTACTGCCGTCAGCTACTCTATCTTGGCCTTATAATAGTCTTTCATCTCCTTTTTTTTTGTCAAATTTCTAGACCATGATGTCCATCACCGACTGTAGATCACTTTTTGCACCTTCGTGAGTAACTTTGCCAAGTTCAACACGAGAGATGGAATAGCTGCTCATTTCAAAACCCTCAAGGGTTGCGTCTTATGGAGGCTTAGCTATTTCCAAAAATTTATGTCCCTTTTCCTCAACCAATTTTGAGAGGATCCTTGGCCTCTTAGGAGCCGTAGCTTTTACCAGCACTATCTTGCCAAAATCAAAGTCATCTATAAAGATGGCTAGCTTCTTTCTTTTGGGTGTGAATGCTGACATCTAGGGCAGGAGAGAAGTACTTACTGTGGCAATAGTTCCCACAACTGGTGTTACCATGGCAACGTCTACATTGCTAGTAGTAACAGTGGTTGTAATAGGAGTAACAGGTGAAACCGTATCGGCTGTTGATTCTAGCTCAAGCACAGAACTTTCTCCCAAATTGAAAGAAGGAGATGCCAAACTAGGAATGGATCTAGAGGAGCGAAGAGTATCTCTAGAAGCGCCCTGAGGATCGCCAAATATGACTTTGGAAGGAGAGGCAGCTCCAGAAGAAGGAACACTGATAGGAGAGAGAGGAGAAGGAGATGCCACAGGAGATTGAGGTGGAGAAGGAGAGATGCTTTTAAGCAATTGTGCCCTTTCCTATGAAGGTAGAGGCTAAGTCTTTTATTGTTCTAAAATTTGGTCATCTGTCTCCATTAGTTAGACTGCCCATTCCTGAGAGCTCTGTTCTGTAATTCCTTTAGCCGCTACTTTTGGCTCTTCTATAACCTTTTATTTTTTAGAAACAAAGATGATTCTAGGCTTGTGAGGCCTAGATGGGGAAGGAACATTACCTTTGTTCTTGGTCCTATTTTTTGCTTTCTTCTTCATCTCTGCTTGGAACTCAGCCTCTGATCCCATGATAAATTCTTTCAGTATGATCCCTTTGGCCACTAACCAATCATTGGTGTTAGTCAATATTGGCTCAAATATCTTCCTCAGAGAAGTTAGTTCTTTTTGAGACCACTAAATTAGAGGAAGAGGAGAGCCAACAATATTTTTAGCCAGGTACCTGCTATTGATAATGCTCCCATCATCGACCAGATTAGGGGGATCTCTGCAAGCCCCAAATACTCAATTTGTTCCAGGGTCAGCCTACTATAGTCCATCCTTTTGATTTCTTCTGCTATTCTCAGGTCTACCCAGACGTCTTTGATCATAGGCTCATGGAATTGAGTCGTTCGTCTGATCATGTCCTTGACTCCCCTATAGTCAAATTTGTCCCTTCTCTTGAATTGTTTCATAGTGACCAGCTGCATCTCTATTTCCATAACTTTAGCTTTGGCTGCTGTCAAGATGGAGTATCTGCCAATTTCAACTAAAAATTTGAGACCTGACTTTTTCAACTCCATCTGCCTTGTATTTATGACAACCATTTGTTGACAAAGCTCCATCATAACTAACTTATCAGAAGGAAACCTGGAGAGCATATAGGGATAGCCTTGGAAAAAGCCAACCCAAAGATAACAAAAGGTGGGAAATTGAAGGAACATACAACAGTAGTCATTGACGACCGTCTAAGCCTCATCAGATACTCTCTTCTATTCGAGTTGAGGATCGAAGAGGCATAAAAATATGGAAAAGAAAGCATCACTTACCCTTTTGAAATGGTGGATTGATCCTTGAAGCATTAACTAGGGGTAATATGAGTAGACTGGGGTGGTCTTTTTATCCCCTTTAGTTGTCAAATCTAGAAAGGTTCGCATCGAGGCAGCTATGTACACAAGGTATGAGGTCATATAGAATTTGAAATAAGTATGTACCTTGGTTAGCTGCTCGTGAAGAGTGTTGCTGATCTGCTCACCCTAAAAGATGACTTGCTTACCCTGGAAGATGATCTTAATGAACGAGTACATCCACTCGTGGAACTGTGAGGAAGATGGGAGGCCTCACACTCTGCTAAGAAGGGTGATCAAGTCACCAACTTCTTTAATGAAATTTCTCCTTGAGAAGTTCCACGGCCATCTAGATAGATTGGTTCCAGGTGTCTTCAACCACTTGTTATTCATCACTTTCTTTGCCCTCTCAGGGTCCTTGTCGTACTCTTTCTAGGCTTCTATGAAGTCAATCTTCAGCACTTCAGTAGCAGGAGGGCACATGAAGACTTTGTCAATAAATTTGAGATCCAGCCAAATTACTACATTGCCACTGGCATCTGAGATTGTTCTTGTCTCTTTGTTGTAGAATCGGGCACACTGAAGGACAAACTCTGTATGATGTGCTGCCACTAGGAAAGCGGCAACCAGATGAATGTTACTCTCAATGATTCTCTTCATCTCAGAACTTAGGTTTGTCGCCTTAGTTTGGGTCACGAACTCGGCCATGTCTACGTGACTGATTTTTGTTTCTCTAATGTCATCAATGTTGGAGGTGACCGAAGTGATTGGGAAGATGCCCTGGTATTTGTACTTCATGGTCTTTGAATTTTTGGGAGACATTTCAGACATTGGAACTGGCCTCGGTCAAAAGGGTGCTGACGAGCAAATTTTTTTTGAAAGTATTGCAGTCATGATCACATAATTAGAGAAAAGGGGGCGAGTTGGGGAATTCACATATTAAGTGATCATGACCAAAGAAGGGTACTTAAAAGGGCTGGGTCAGAAATTGGGTCGAAAAATGAGGAAAAAAGGAAAAAAATGAAAAAAAAAAAGGAAAAGCATTTCGGAGTTAGAAAATTTCGAAAGAGAAATGCATGGGTGGCAAAATTCACTGCCCCTGCATGAAGAATAAAAAGAATTTAGAGGCAGAAAAATTTGTCGCCCCTACAGGATCGGCCTACATGGGCGGTAAAATTTGTTGCCCCTACAGAATTGGAAGGGAAAGTGTAGGGGAGGTGAAAATCGCCACCCCTGCACCTCTGGCCTACATCGACGGTAGAATTTGTCGCCAATGCAAGTTCTAGCCAAAAGGGGGTGCGGGTGGAAAAAATTGTCACCCGTGCAGGATTGGCCTATGTGGGTGGTGAAATTTGCTGCCCATGCAGGTAAAAGGCAGAGGGCAGTCGAGAAGCATGGGTGGCGATTTGGCTTTTAAAAGAACTGTGGGCAAAGGTGAGGCGTGGCAAAAATTGCCGCCCCAGCATGGAAAAAAAAATGGGAAGGCCGACAGGGAGGACAAGGTGGGAAGGAAAACAAAAACAAAAACACTCTAACACCAATAAAAACCAAAAATGAAGCTAAGAAGGAGGAAGGAAAAAAAATGAACGCTAAAAAATAAGACCTACCTAGAAAGCCGCATGCATAGTAAGCTCAAATCTACAAAAATGCACTTCAACTCATTCGCTGGATCATCCAGATGTAAAGGGCAGGAGGAGAGGAGGAAGAATGAAGAAAAATGAAGTTGAAATCAAGTTATATGGGGTGAAAATCAACCCCAACAACCCATTGCACATGGTAATAAATGCCATGCATGGAAATTGAGGCATGCATGGGCAATGAATTTTGCCGCCCTTACATGTTTGGTTACAAGTTAGATGCAGGGGCAGCAAAAATTGCTACCCTTACAGAGAAATTGTAGGGGCGGCAAAAAATGCCACCCTTGCAGGTCAAAAATGAAATGCACTGGTGGCAAATTTTGCCGCTCGTGCATGAGAATGGACAAAAAAAATCAACTCTGAAAGAGGTACGTTTGGGTCTCTTGGTCACATCGAGACCATAACAGCCTTCACATCTCGGGGAAGATGTGATAAAAATACATTACAAATTTTGAAAGGTGCAGTTGGACCAAGATGAGAATGAGAACTTGTCTTGAAAACAAACTTAGAGAGACGAAAGACAAAATTGATAAGTTTCATAGGGGGTTGTTTCAAAAAATGAGCTAAGCTATTTTGAAAACAATAGCTGGCTCCTATTAGAGAACTTACGTTAATCGAATCGATCAACAGGAGTAGAAAATAGTCTCTAAGTGCCTTCATCAAAGCCATTGGGCTACGGAGTCAAGCTAAAAATTAAAAAAATAGACAAAACGTAAAAATTGTACATATATACAAATAGACCCATCTAAACTTCAAGGATTGAATAGCTTCAGATGCTGTCCAATATGAGGTAGTGCGAATGGTGTTCCATCTTAGTATTCCAGCAAGAAGCTAGCCTCACCACAGAGCTGTCGAATGGTGAACGGGCCTCTCCATAAGGAGTCAAATTTGTCGTACATCCCTTTTGGTTTTCGCCTCTTGTCCCACAACAAGACTTGATCTCTGACTTGAAATTCGTGAACCTTGGCTTTTTATCAAAAAGTTCTTTCACCTAGTTCTGATGCACCGTAATCTAATTCACTACCATGGCTCGCCGTTCATTCAACTCGGTTAGACACATGATTCTTTTATCGACTGAACTTTCGAAGGTTAAATCTTTGATTGCTTTGGTTAACCTAAGCGTTGATAGTTCAAGAGTGATGGGGATTTTTGCATTCAAGCCATATAAAAGTTGGAAAGGAGACATACCTATAGCCTTTTTGGGTGTTATTCTATCTACCCATAAAGCATCATATAATGCTTTGTGCCATGTTCTCTGATTATTGTCCACCAACTTCCTGATAATAGTGACCAGGTTCTTATTACTCGATTCTGCTTGGCCATTTCTTTGAGGGAAATAATCTAAAGTGTGGGATAGGGTAATTCCATAATAAAAACAAAATTGAGTAATTTCATGCGATGAAAAACAAGCTACATTATCTGTTACAACCTTGAGTGGGACCCCAAACCAGGAGATGATATTTTTCTTGAGAAAACTACACACCACTTCAGACGTAGCATGCTTGGTTGGGATGGTCTCCACCCACTTGGTAAAGTAATCCATTGTCATGAGGACATAATCATGCCCAACACTTGAAGATGGGTTGACGACGCCAATGAAGTCAATACCCCACTGCTGAAAAGGCTCCTCGATTACTACTAGCTTGAGAGGCAAAGCAGCCAGCTTAGGCTTCCCAACGAAATGCTGACACAATTCACACCTACGCACCCATCTATAGGCATCCTGGAACAGCATGGGCCAAAAATACCTTGAACATAGAATCTCGTGCACTGTCATTGGTGCAGAAAAATGCCCTCCACAAGTCAAATTGTGAAAATACTCCAAGAGTTTATCTTGTTGCGCCTTATCAACACAACGAAGAAATACCCCATCCAGGTTTATTTTGTACAGACCATTATCCCACAGGACATAACTAGCAGCCTTTAACTTAACATTCCATTTTTCCTTATAAGAAAGATGGGCGAGACACTCACCATATGTCAGAAAATGGGCAATGTCAAAAAATCACTCATCAGTGGTGGCAACAAAGAGGACCATAGGCATGCCTTTGATCTCTATTTCTTCACTTTTTGCTTCATCTAGAATGTTGTTGGCGATCAACTGGCAAAGACCCTTTCCTTGCACAAGTTTGGTAGGTTTGATGTCTAGATCAAACTCCTGAATCTTGGTGATCTAATTACCTCTCTTTGTACCGAACTCTTGCTGAGTCAAAATAGATTTTACTATTGTATCAGGTACGAGAACTTCGGTGTGCGAGTTCAGGATATAAAACCTGAAATGCTTGACCGCTTTAACCACTGCATATGCATGCTTCTCCATATTGGAATATTTTAGTTCATGAACCTTGAGTGGACAACTCATGAAGGAGATAGGAGATTCTACACCTTCTTGGTTCAGTTGAATTAAAATGGCCGAGAGTGTATGTTCGAAAGCATAACTGTATATTTTTAAAAAATGGTGTAGTTTGGACAAATCAAGACTGGTGCATAAGCAATTGCTTCTTTGATTTCTTTGAATGCTGATTTGCCCTTAGCAATCCATCTGAAGGTAGCATTGCCTTTCATCATATTGATGATATGGCGGGTCTTCTCAGTGAAATCAGGAATGAACCTCTAGAAAAAATTCACCTTTCTGAAGAACGAGTGAACTGCAATTTTGTTGGTAGGCAAAGTAAGTTCTTGGATGGACTTGACTCTTTCCAAGTCAATTTTAATACCTTCTCGAGACACAACATGTTTGAGAAGTTTTCCTTCAGTCACCCCAAAGATAGACTTCTTTGGATTTAAAGAAATATCATTCTCACGACAGCGTTCTATTATTTTTTACAAATGATGGACATGTTCAGAATGATGTTTTGAAAATACTATCAAATCATCCAGGTACACTACAATAAACTTACCCATCTCTTCTTTGAAAGTGACGTCCTTCGCCCTTTGAAATGTGGCACCTACATTTATCAGACCGAAAGGCATCCTTTGATAGGCGAATGTGCCCTAAGATGTGGTGAAGGCTGTCTTATGCTGGTCTGCTTTTCTAAGTTTGACTTGATTGTACCCTTAAAAACCATCCAGTATTGATAATATTTCTGAACTTGTTATCATTTGTAGGACTTGATCCATGATAGGGAGAGGGTAGTTATCTTTTAAAGATAACTGATTTAAGTTCTTGAAATCCATGCAGATTCAAATTTCACCATTCTTCTTTCTGACAGGCACTATGTTGGCAATCTATGTGGAGTGATGGATTAAGAAAATTATCCTAGTATCAAGCATTTTTTGTATCTCAGCTAAAATAGTACCTGAAATTTTTGGATTGTATTGCCTGGACTTTTGCTTGTAAGGTATAGAGTTTGCCTTAAGAGGAATGTCATGGCGGATGTCATTTGGCCTGAGTGATTTTAGATCATCATAGGAATAAGCCAATACATCTACATATTGATGAAGTAAACTAGCAAGCTTAAATCTCTTCTTGGGAGTGTAGTATTTTCCAATGTTTACCATCTTAAGATCTCCCTTAGTTCCAAGGTTTACCTGATCAAAATCTTGAGAGGAGTTTGAATCTGTTCGCTGTTGTTTAATAAACATGTCATAGTTATCAAACAAATTCTCTAAGAAAACTAGGCCTTTGGAAATATTATTCCCCTTAAGCTATAGGAAATCCTCACCTGTGTTCATGCTTGATTCAGAAGTTGCTTCACATTCCCAGAGCATACTACCTTCAAAATGCAAATGTTCAAAACTGTCTTTTTGCTCTAAGAAAGCAATGATTTGATCATCATTGTTAAATACTTGCCAATGGATGGCATTATCAAGTACACTTGGCCAAAAGACCAATTCAATAGTGTACTTATCTCCTTTAAAATCTGGGTGGGGAACTAAGAGAATAGTAGAGATAGCCAATGCATCCGCCCGATCATTGAATTCTCGTGGGACGGCAGAGATGTTGAAAGCATCAAATTTTTTGATTTGGTCCCAAACAAGATTGCAATAGTGGTGCAATCTTTTATTTTTGGTCTGATAGAGGTTTCTTACCTGACAGACCACCAACTCAGCGTCCCCTTTAGCATGGAGTAGCCTAATTCTTTTTTCTCTAGCAACCTGTAATCCAAGTAACATGTATCGTACTCAGCTGTGTTGTTGGTGTTATTGAACTGCAACTTGTAGGACAAAGGAATAGTGTCTCTTTGAGGAGATACCAACACAACCCTAGCTCCCGAGCCAGTAGAATAATAGCTTCTATCAAATTCTAAGGTCCATACCTCGTTAGACACTATTTTTTCTTTGAAAACTCTTTCATTTGGGGGAAGAGGTTCTCCCATGTGTTTATTTTACTTTGTTGATTTATTCATCATGTCATCTGAACATAATTTCAAGTTATTACCTATAGGAGTTTCATCAGATGTCTCATGGATCTCATTCGTAGATAGGAAGTAATTGCCCATGCTCGAAGACTCAAATAAAATTTGAGCTTCCGGTGCTGACGATCTGGTGACTACATACCTTGCCTCTTTTTTAGGAAGCAACTTCTTCATAACACTTTGAATTGTGATTCTTGCTTCTGATAAGTCCATGCTTAGCTTACCTCCAACATCTTTTCAAAAATTTTGCCCAAGCAGGATGCCGTAAGAGGCTGGAACATCGGCCACTAGAACTGTCATTTTTATTCATTTTTTTGAAAAAGCCACAAAAGCAAATTGAGCGTCTTTTATCTGACCAAGAAGGAGAACTTGCTTATTTTCCATAGAAAAACACCTCCCAAAAGTTTTAGTCAAGGTTAGTCCAAGGGAATCTGCTACCTTGGCGGGCATGACATTATCGGAGGCTCCAGAGTCTATAATGCAATTACTCAATTTGTAACCATTTATAAGTAGGGAAACATAAAAAAGTTCTATTTTCTCAGGAGCAATAGGAGTCACGACAAGATTATTTTTGTCAGATTTATCTTTGAAGAGATCATGAACGGCCTTTGAAAAATTTTATCCTACAGGGACGGCTTTATTTTTCACATATTCTGCCAACCTATCAAATTGTTCTGGGTTAGCCCTCAAAGATTCAATCTCTGTCATTTGGATTTTAGTCTTTCTAGCGTGATCAAATATATCAAATAATTGAAAAGAGTTTGAAACAGAGAAAGAAAGTCCATCATCTGGGAATTTAGTAGGCGTGGCACTGGTCTAAGCAACAGAAGAAGAAGGTATGGGGTGGTTGGAGGTATTTATTTTTTTGTGAATTACCTGATTTTTTGATTGATGAGGCAATAGAGTCCCTCGTTTAGTAATGGAAATTGTTGGCTAGAGTTCTTCTTTTGCCTTTCTTTTATTAGCTTGTAAGGCTGACTGGTGTTGAGATCTGGTGAAAATAGCATATGATCCATCCAACCTTTCTCCTTTACTTTCAGCTTCATCCTGGTAATCTAAGAAACCGATATTGGAGTTGCCAGCTAATTCTTCTTCCCACTCATCAAAGAGATTAGCATCATCTTGTTGGTCCAATTGAGGTTAGAGTGAATAGTCATGTTCAGCCTCTAGGTAACCGACCACTGAATTGGCAGGTGGTGCTTCAATGGCCAATTTTCTTAGAAAGGGAAGCAGGCGGTTTGGTTGCCCCTGGTTCCAAGTAGCATTACCCTGATATTGTTGATTCTGGAACATTCTCCTAGGCATATCTCGATAGGAGGGAGAAAACATACCTTGGGCTATTTGTCTCTTCAAAGCTATCAGTTCATTTGTCAATTTTTGTACCATAGGATCTATAGTGCCTGTAGAAGAGTTTTTAGCAGATGAAGAGAATCTACTTTTACTAGGGTCTTTTTTGATCTTACCTGCCAGGATAAGATCGTCCTCAATCTCAGTAGCCAAATTTTGAGCCAATGCTAGATCCATAGAGCCAGCTTGCCTCAACAGAAAACTTACTTCAGGAAGCTATGAGTTGATAAAAAAGTACTTGAGATTCTCCAGCGTGGGTTGAGCAACAATTGGAATATGGTTCTTTAACTTGTTGAATTTAGCTATGAAATCTCTCATGGGTTCTTGGGATTATTTTTTCATCTGGGTTAGCTGTGCTAACAAAGCGTGTGCATCTTTAGTGGATTTAAACCTAGCTTCGAATTTAGCTTTGAGCATGTCCCAGTCAGTCACTGACCTGACCTGTAGGTGGTAGAACCAGTCTGCAGCAGCACCTTGCAAAGTTTCTACAAAAAGTCTCACTGCTACATCCTCAAATTCCACACCGATTATGCCACATGCTATGGAAAAAGCTGCAATATGTTCATCGGGATGAACCTTCCCGTCACCAAAAAACTTAGATTTTTTTTTTTATAACTACGAGGTAGTTCATGCAAAGGTTCAGTCAAATTAAGAGGACCAAAGGAATTGCCCCATGGGACTTGAGCCATTATAATAGGACGATTAAATGGTGGGATAAAAAATCTTAGTGGAGTGTTTATAGTCAGGGCCCCTTGGTTGGTGACTTGATAAGGTCAGGAGGAAAGCTTCTAAACCGTTGAAGGGAAGGTGGTGGAGGAAATAGGTCAAAATTGCTCTGTTATGCCAACTCAAACACAGGGTCAAAAACATCTTTGGCTCTCTAGCTTCTTGTGTAGCGTGGAGTTGCCAGATTTTAAATGAAAAAGGGATCGAAACTACTTCAAGTTAAAGCTTGAGGCTTCAAAATGCACGTTCGTATTCCCCAGCGGAGTCACCGAAAACTGTTGGGTGAATATTTTATCGTCAACTAACTGATGGCAAAATGGGTATATCAACCACAACATAAGGAGATTTACGCCATGAAAAGTATGGGTTTACCAAATCTAGATGAGGTAAATCTCTCTTCTCATCAAGGGGAGGTTCCCTATGAATATATATATGCTATATATATATATATATATGCTATATATATATATATATATATATATATAATTAAGCATAAAATAACACATGAGGTGGTATAACAGCATCCACCTTTCTTTTTTCAGAGGTGATGTTTAAGAAATAAGAAAGAGAAATCTTGGTCGTGGGCCAACAACATTCCTCTTCTTTCAAGAATGGTATCCAGCGTAGGGCAAAAAATAACTTGCAATAACAAAGTTCACAAGAAAACTCACGTAAGCTCAAAGTATTTTGTTGTCTTTTCCACTGATCTAGAACAAGCGTAATCGTAGAGTGAAACGAAGCACAAAGTCTTCACCTGAAACTATAAAAGATAACAAAATCACAAAGATAAAAGTAGCTCAAAGTCTCTCTTATACCTTTTAGAAATGCCCTCAGATAATATTAACACACCCACTTTGCTTATTAAATCAGATAAACAAGAGATTATTAAGAAAGAGGACATAAGAATTGTTTCTTAAATAACATAGATAATTTCAACACAAAGTCTGAAATAAACCTGCTTCTCATTCATTTAATAAAATATGATTTACAAGTTGAGCACAAAGTCTCAAAAAGTGTTTCAATTTCGGTAGAGTTTTTGCTCTCAATTATCCAAGATCCTATTACAAAAGAGGTCTCCACTATATATAGGGAGAAAACTCTCAAAATTTAAAAAATAATAAAATACAAAAATATCTTAGTCAAAGATGACTCATCTTTGACTTTGAGATATTTTTCTAAATTTTTTACATGTAATTACATATTACAAAATTGCATGCACTTTTCTCAAGACAAAAGTTTATAAAGAAAGAAGAAGAGAGAAGGGGAAAAACTTCAGTTCTTGCCGCCAGACTTCTTCAGATGAGCATCATACATAGCAATGGATGCCTGAATTTCTATACTGTCTAGCGCAATTGTGTTCTTGGAGATGACCCTGGCTCTAATTAAAGCGTCCTTCAATGCTGTGATGGCCTTAGCATGATTAGTTAACTTGGACCTCAGATTGTCTAGAGTTAACTGAGTATCTAAAATATGGTCCACAGAAGTCATTAAGAAGGCTTTTTCTTCAAAATTCTTTTGAATCATACCCTTGAAGCTTTGGATCATTTCTTCTGCTAAGAGGAATTGGCTATCCCTGGAAGTGAGGTTGCAAGGCAACTCTTCCAGTCTATTTATCAGGCCTGTGTCACTCTTCTCACTAGCATCCCTGGAAGATTTGAGATCTTCAACCAACTCTTTGAGTACCTGTATCCTGTATATTAGGGACTCCTTGATCTCAACATAAGAATCCTTACTGGAAATGACACCAATAGATATCAAGGTGCTTTTCTTCAGATCCTTCATCTCCCTCCATTTGCTAAGATATTTTTCTGTACTATCAACATCCTGAGAGATAAGAGAGACAAGGTCATCTAAATTTGCT
Source organism: Torreya grandis (assembly GCA_037957365.1). Lineage (NCBI taxonomy): Eukaryota > Viridiplantae > Streptophyta > Pinopsida > Cupressales > Taxaceae > Torreya > Torreya grandis. The sequence goes on along the minus strand of JARHVA010003810.1, from coordinate 202,301 downwards.
TTCACCTTCTTCATCTTGTCTATCTTTTCTGCAACCTCTGTAAGCAAGGAGACTCCCTGAGTATGCATCTTTTCAACGTAATCCTCCAGCACTTTCCCCTTCAAGTAAGTTTTCTCTACCTTTTGAATGATAGGGTCATCTATAAAGAAGGCCTCTGGAGTCGCTGCTTCAGGGGGAAGAGTGAATTTCCTTATTACTGCCGTCAGCTGCTCTATTTTTGCCTTATTATAGTCTTTCATCTCCTTTTTTCAGTCAAATTTTTGGACCATGATGTCCATTGCCGACTGTAGATCATTTTTCGCACCTTCATGAGTAACTTTGCCAAGTTCAACATGAGAGATGGAATAGCTGCTCATTTCAAAACCCTCAAGGGTTGCATCCTTCAGGGGCTTAGCTATTTCTAAAAATTTGTCCCTTTTCTTCAACCAATTTTGAGAAGATCCTTGGCCTCTTAGGAGCCTTAGCTTTCACTGGCACTATCTTGCCAAAATTGAAGTCATCTACAGAGATGGCTAGCTTCTTTCTTTTGGGTGTGAATGCTGACATCCAGGGTAGGAGAGAAGTACTTACTGTGGCAATAGTTCTCACGGCTGGTGTTACCATGACAACGTCTGTACTGCTAGTAGTAACAATGGTTGTAGTAGGAGTAACAGGCAAAACCGTACCGGCTATTGATTCTAGTTCAAGCACAGAACTTTCTCCCAAATTTAAAGAAGGAGATGCCAAACTAGGAATGGATCAGGAGGAGCGAAGAGTATCTCTAGAAGTGCCCTGAAGATCGCCAAATATGACTCTGAAAGGAGAGATAGCTCCAAAAGAAGGAACACTGATAGGAGAGAGAGGAGAAGGAGATGCCACAAGAGACTGAGGCAGAGAAGGAGAGACACTTTTAAGCGGTTGTGCCCCTTCTTGGGAAGGTAGAGGCTCAGTCTTTTGCTGTTTTGAAGTCTGGTCATCTATCTCCATTAGTTGGGCTATCTGTTCTTGAGAGCTCTGTTCTGTAATTCCTTTAGCTGCTACTTTTGGCTCTTCCATAACCTTTGATTTTTTAAAAATGAAGATCATTCTAGGCTTGTGAAGCCTAGATGGGGAAGGAACATCACCTTTGTTTTTAGTCTTATTTTTTGTTTTCTTCCTCATCTCTACTTGGAACTCAGCCTCTGATTTCGTAATAAATTCTTTCATTATGATCCCTTTGGCCGCTAACCAATCATTGGTGTTAGCCAATATTGGCTCAAATCTCTTCCTCAGAGAAGTTAGTTCTTTTTGAGACCACTAAATTAGAGGAAGAGGGGAGCTAGCAATCTTTTTAGCTAGGTACCTGCTATTGATAATGCTCCCATCATCGATCGGATTGGGGGAGATCTCTGCAAGCCTCAAATACTCAATTTGTTCTAGGGTTAGCCTGCTATAGTCCATCCTTCTGATTTCTTCTGCTATTCTCAGGTTTACCCAGACGTCTTCGATCATAGGCTCATGAAATTAAGTCTTTTGTCTAATCATGTCCTTGACTCCCCTATAGTCAAATTTTTCCCTTCTCTTGAATTGTTTCATAGTGACTAGCTGCATCTCTGTTTCCATGACTTTAGCTTTGGCTGCTGTCAAGATGGAGTATCTACCACTTTCAACTAAAAACCTGAGACCTGGCTTTTTCAACTCCATCTGTCTTGTATGTACGATAGCTATTTGTCGACAAAGCTCCATCAGAACTAAATTATCAGAAGGAAACCTAGGGAGCATATAGGGATAGCCTTAGAAAAAGCCAACCTGAAGATAATAGAAGGTGGGACATTGAAAGAACATACAACCATAGTCATTGACGACTGTCCAAGCCTCATCAGATACTCTCTTTTGTTTGAGTTGAGGGTCAAAGAAGCATAAAAATATGGCAAAAAAAGAGTCACTTACCCTTTTGAAATGGCAGATTGATCCTTGAAGAGTTAACTGGGGGTAATATGAGTAGACTGGGGTGGTCTTTCTATTTGCTTCAATTGTCAAACCTGGAAAGGTTCACATCAAGGCAGCTATGTACACAAGGTATGAGGTCATATAGAACTTGAAAGAAGTCTGTACCTTAGCTGCTCGTGAAGGGTGTTGCTAATCTACTCACCCTAAAAGATGACTTGCTTACTCTGGAGGATGATCTTAATGAACAGGTACATCCACTCGTGGAACTGTGAGGAAGATGGGAGGCCTCACACTCTGCTAAGAAGGGTGATCAAGTCACCAACTTCTTCAATGAAATTTCTCATCGAAAAGTTCCACGGCCATTTGGATAGTTTGGTTCTGGGTGTCTTCAACCACCTGTTATTCATCACTTTCTATGCCCTCTCAGGGTCCTTGTCATACTCCTTCTGGGCTTCTATGAAGTCAATCTTTAGCACTTCAGTAGCAGGAGGGCACATGAAGACTTTATCAATAAATTTGGGATCCAGCCGAATTACTATGTTGCCACTGGCATCTGAGACTTATCTTGTCTCTTTGTTGTAGAACCAGGCACACTAGAGGATGAACTCTGTATGATGTGCTGCCACTTGGAAAGTGGCAACCAGATGAATGTTACTCTCAATGATTCTCTTCATCTCAAAACTCAGATTCATCACCTTAGTTTGGATCACAAACTCGGCCATGTCCACATGACTGATTTCTATTTCTCTGATGTCATCAACGTTGGAGGTGACTAAAGTGATTGGGAAGGCACCCTGGTATTTGTACTTCATGGTCTTTGACTTTTTGGAAGACATTTCAGACATTGGAACTAGCCTCGATCGAACGGGTGCTAATGATCAAGAATTCTCTGAAAGTACTGCAGTCATGATCATGTAATTAGGAAAAAGGGGGCGAGTTGTGGAATTCACATATTAAGTGATCATGACCAAAGAAGGGTACTTAAAGGGGTCGGGTCAGAAACTGGGTCAAAAAATGAGGAAGAAAGGAAAAAAATGGAAAAAAAAAGGAAAAGCATTCTGGAGTTAAAAAATTTCAGAGGAGAAATGCATGGGCAGCAAAATTTGCCGCCCCTGCATGAAGAATAAAAAGAATGTAGAGGCGACAAAATTTTCCACCCCTGCAGGATCGGCCTGCATGGGCGGTGAAATTTTTCACCCCTATAGAATTAGAAGGGAAAGTGTAGGGGCGGTGAAAATCACCGCCCCTGCACCTATGGCCTGCATCGGTGGCAGAATTTGTCACCGATGCAGGTTCTGGCCAAAAAGGGGCGCAGGCGGCAAAAATCACTGCCCATGCAGGATTGGCCTGTGTGGGTAGCAAAATTCTCTACCCGCACAGGTAAAAGGTAGAGGGCAGCCGAGAAGCATGGGTGGCAAAAATTGCTGCCCATGTAGGCTTCTAAAAGAACCATGGGCAAAGGTGAGGGGCGGCAAAAATTACTGCCCCAGCATGGAAAGAAAAATGGGAAGGCCGACGGGGAGGACAAGGTGGGAAGGAAAACAAAAACAAAAACACTCTAACAACAATAAAAACTGAAAATAAAGCTAAGAAGGAGGAAGGAAAAGAAAATGAATGCTAAAAAATAAGACCTACTTGGAAAGCCGCATGCGCAGTAAGCTCAAATCTACAAAAATGCACTTCAACTCGTTCATTAGATCATCCAGATGCAAAGGGTAGGAGGAGAGGAGTAAGAATAAAGAAAAATGAGGGTAAAATCAGGATATATGGGGTGAAAATTGGCCCCAACAACCCACCATGCATGGTAATAAATGCTGCACACTAAAATTGAGGCATGCATGGGCAGCAAATGTCGCTGTCGTTGCATGTTTGGTTGCAAGTTAGATGCAAGGGCAGCAAATTTTTTTGCCCTTGCAGGTAAAATGCAGGGGCGGAAAAAAATGCCACCCTTGTAGGTCAAAAATGAAATGCACTGGCGGCAAATTTTGTCGCTCGTGCACGAGAATGGAGAAAAAAAATGCCAACTCTGAAAGAGGTAGGTTTGGGTCTCTTGGTCGCATCGAGACCGTAACAGCCTTCACGTCTCGGGAAAGATGTGATAAAAAGACATTATGAATTTTGAAAGGTGCAATTGGACCAAGATGAGAATGAGAAGAACCCGTCTCAAAAACAAACTTAGAGAGACGAAATATGAAACAGACAAGTTTCGTAGGGGGTTGTTCTCAAAAATGAGCTAAGCTAATTTTAGAAACAATAGTTGGCTCCTGTTGGGGAACTTCCATTAATCGAATCAATCAATGGGAGTAGAAACCAGTCTCTAAGTGCCTTCATCCAAGCCATTGGGCTATGGAGTCAAGCTAAAAATGAAAGAAAAATAGACAAAACGTAAAAAATGTACATATATACAAATAGACCCATCTAAGCTTTGAGGATTAAACAGCTTCAGATGCTGCCCACTATGAGGTAGTGTGAATGGCATTCCATCTTGGTATTCTAGTAAGAAGTTAGCCTCGCCATAGAGCTATCGAATGGTGAACGGGCCTCTCCATAAGGAGTCAAATTTGCCGTGCATCCTTTTTGGTTCTCGCCTTTTGTCCCACAACAAGACTTGATCTCTGACTCGAAATTCATAAACTTTGACTTTTTTATCAGAAAGTTCTTTCACCTGGTTCTGATGCACTGTAATCTGATCCACTATCATGGCTCACCATTTATTCAACTCAATTAGACACATGATTTTTTTATCGACTGAACTTTTGAAGGTTAAATATTTGATTGCTTTGGTTAATCTGAGCACTGGTAGTTTAAGAGTGATGGGGATTTTTGCATTCAAGCCATATAGAAGTTGGAAAGGCAACATACCTATAGCCTTTTTGGGTGTTATTCTATCTACCCATAAAGCATCATACAATACTTTGTGTCATGTTCTCTGATTCTCATCCACAAACTTCCTGATAATAGTGACTAGGTTCTTATTACTTGATTTTGCTTAGCCATTTTCTCGAGAAAAATAATCTAAAGTGTGGGATAGGGTAATATCATAATAAAAACAAAATTGAGTAATTTTATGTGATAAAAAATAGGCCGCATTATCTATTACAACCTTGAGTGAAACCCCAAACTAAGAGATGATATTTTCTTGAGAAAACTACACACCACTTCAGACGTAGCGTGCTTGGTTGGGATGGCCTCCACCCACTTGGTAAATTAATCCATTTCCGTGAGGACATAATCATGCCCGACACTTGAAGATGGGTTGACTATGCCAATGAAGTCAATACCCCACTGCTGAAAAGGCTCCTCGATTACTATCGACTTGAGAGACAAAGCAGCCAGCTTAGGCTTCCGAATAAACTGCTGATAAAATTCGCATCTACGCACCCATTTGTAGGCATTCTAGAACATTGTGGGCCAATAATACCTTGATTGTAGAATCTTGTGCATTGTCACTAGTGCAAAAAAATGCCCTCCACAAGCCAAATTGTAGAAAGACTCCAAGAGTTTATCTTGTTACGCCTTATCAACACAACGAAGAAATGCCCCGTCTAGGTTCCTTTTGTACAGACCATTATCCCATAGGACATAACTAACATCCTTTAACTTAACATTTTATTTTTTCTTATAGAAAAGATGGGCGGGACACTCACCATATGTCAGAAAATAGGCAATATCAGAAAACCACTCATCAGTGGTGGCAACAAAGAGGACCGTAGGCATGCCTTCGATCTCTATTTCTTCACTTTATGCTTCATCTAGAATGTTGTTGGTGATCTACTGGCAAAGACCCTATCCCCGTATGAGTTTGGTAGGTTTGATGTCTAGATCAAACTTTTGAATCTTGGCGATCTAATTACCTCTCTTCATATCGAACTCTTGCTGAGTCAAAATGGATTTTACTGTTGTATTGGGTACGAGAACTTTGGTGTGTGAGTTCAAGATATAAAACCTGAAATACTTGATCGCTTTAACCACTACATATGCATGATTCTCCATGTTGGAATATTTTAGCTTATAAACTTTGAGTGGACAACTCATGAAGGAGATATGAAATTTTACACCTTCTTGGTTCAGTTGAATTAAAATGGCCGATAGTGTATGTTCGGAAGCATAACTGTATATTTTAAAATTTTTGGCATAGTCTGGACAAACTAGGACTGGTGCGCGAGCAATTGCTTCTTTGATTTCTTTGAATGTTGATTTGCCCTTAGCAGTCCATCTGAAGGTAGCATTGCCTTTCATCATATTGATGATATGGCGGGTCTTCTCAGCGAAATTAGGAATGAACCTCCAGAGAAAATTCATCTTTCCAAAGAACGAGTGAACTGCAATTTTGTTGGTAGGCAAAGTAAGTTCCTGGATGGACTTGACTCTTTTTGAGTCAATTTTAATACCTTCTCAGGACACAACATGTCCGAGAAGTTTTCCTTCAGTCACCCCAAAGACAGACTTCTTTGGATTTAAAGAAATATTGTTCTGACGATAGCGTTACAGTATTTTTTGCAAATGATGGACATATTCAGAATGATGTTTTGAAAATACTGTCAAACTATCTAGGTACACTACAATGAACTTACCCATCTCTTCTTTGAAAGCGAGTTCCATCACCCTTTGAAATGTGGCACCTGCATTTATCAGACCGAAAGGCATCCTTCGATAGGCGAATGTGCCCCAAGGTGTGGTGAAGGTTGTCTTATGCTAGTCTGCTTTTCCAAATTTGACTTGATTGTACCCCAAAAAACCATCTAGCATTGATAACATTTTTGAACCTATTACCATTTTCAGGACTTGATCCATGATAGGGAGAGGGTAGTTATCTTTTAAAGATAACTGATTCAAGTTCCTGAAATCCATGCAGATTCAAATTTCACCATTCTTCTTTCTGACATGCACTATGTTGGCAATCTATGTGGAGTGATGGATTGGGAAAATTATCCTGGCATCAAGCATTTTTTGTATCTCAGCTAAAATAGTACCTGAGATTTTTAAATTGTATTGCTTGGACTTTTGCTTGTAAGGTATAGAGTTTGCCTTAAGAGGAATGTCATGGCAGATGTCATTTGGCCTGAGTTATTTCAGATCATCATAGGAATAAGTCAATACATCTACATATTGATAAAGTAAACTAGCAAGCTTAAATCTCTCTTCGAGAGTGCAGCATTTCCCAATGTTTACCATCTTAAGATCTCCCTTGGTTCCCAGGTTTACTTGATCAAAATCTTGAGAGGAGTTTGAATCTGATCGCTGTTGTTTAATAAACCTGTCATGGTTATCAAAAAACTTCTCTAGGGAAACCAGGCCTTTGAGAATCTTATTCCCCTTAAGTTTTAGGAAATCTTCACCTGTGTTCATGCTTGATTCAGAAGTTGCTTCACATTCCCGGAGCTTACTACCTTCAAAATGCAATTATTCGAAACTATCTTTTTACTCCAAGAAGGTAATGATTTGATCATCATTGTTAAAAACTTGCCAATGGCTGGCATTATCAGGTACACTTGGCTAAAAGACTAGTTTAATAGTGTACTTATCTCCTTTAAAGTCTGGGTGGGGAACCAAGAGAGTAGCAGAGACAGCCAATGCATCTGCTTGATCATTGAATTTTTGTGGGATGGCAGAGATGTTGAAAGCATCAAAATTTTTAATTTGGTCCCAGACAAGATTGTGATAGTGGTGCAATCTTTCATTTTTGGTTTGATAGAGGTTTCTTACCTAACAGACCACCAACTCGACGTCCCCTTTAACATGGAGTAGCCTAATTCTTTTTTCTCTGGCAGCCTGTAATCTAAGTAACATGGATTTGTACTCAGCTGTGTTGTTAGTGTTGTTGAATTGGAACTTGTAGGACAAAGGAATAATATCTCTTTAGACGCCATCAAATTCTAAGGTCCATACCTCATTAGACGCTACTTTTTCTTTGAAAACTCTTTCATTTGGGGGAAGATGTTCTCCCATGTGTTCATTTTGCTTTGCTGATTTAGCCACAGTGTTAGTGGAACATAATTTCAAGTTATTACCTGTAAGAGTTTCATTAGATGTCTCATTGATCTCATCCGTAGATAGGAAGTAATTGCCCATGCCCGAAGACTCAAATAAAATTTGAGCTTCCGGTGCTGACGATCTGGTGACTACATACCTTGCCTCTTTTTCAGGAAGCAACTTCTTCATAACACCTTGAATTGGGATTCTTGCTTCTGACAAGTCCATGCTTAGCTCACCTCCAACATCTTTGAAAAAATTTCACCCAAGCAGGATGTCGTAAGAGGCTAGAACATCAGCCACTAGAACCATCATTTTTATTTATTTTTTTGAAAAAGCTACAAAAGCAAATTGAGCATATTTTATCTGACCAAGGAGGGGAACTTGTTTATTTTCCATAGAAAAACACCTCCCAAAAGTTTTAGTCAAGGTTAGTCCAAGGGAATCTGCTACCTTGGCGGGCATGACATTATCTGAGGCTCCAGAGTCTATAATGCAATTACTCAATTTGTAACCATTTATAAGCAGGGAAACATAAAAAGGTTCTATTTTCCTAGGAGCAACAGGAGGAGTCACAACAAGATTATTTTGGATAGATTTATCTTTGAGGGGATCATGAACAGCCTTTGAAGAATCTTGTCGTACAAGGACGGCTTTATTTTTCACATATTCTGCCAACCTATCAAATTGTTCTTGATTAGCCCTCAAATATTCAATCTCTGTCATTTAGATTTTAGTCTTTCTAGCGTGATCAATTATATCAAATAATTGAAAAGATTTTGAAACAGAGGAAGAGAGTCCATCATCTGAGAATTTAGTAGGCATGGCACTTGTCTGAGCAATAGAAGGGGAAGGTATGGGGTGGTTGGAGGTATTTACTTTTTTGTGAATTACCTGATCTTTTGATTGAGGAGGCAATGGAGTCCCTTGTTTAGCGATGGAAACCGCTAGCCAGGGTTCTTCTTCTACCTTTATTTTATCAGCCTGTGGGGCTGACTGGTGTTGAGATCTGGTGAAAATAGCATAGGATTCATCCAACCCTTCTTTACTTCTAGCTTCGTCTTGGTAATCCAAAAAACCGATATTAGAGTCGCCAGTTAATTCTTCTTCTCGCTCATCAGAGAGATTAGCGTCATCTTATTGGTCCAACTGAGGTTGAAGCGAATAGTCATGTTCAGCCTCTAGGTAACCGACCACTGAATTGGCAGGTGCTGCTTCAATGGCTAATTTCCTTGGAGGGAGAAGTAGGCGGTTTGGTTGCCCCTGGTTTCGAGTAGCATTACCTTGATATTACTGATTCTAAAACATTTTCCTAGGCATATCTCGATAGGTGGGAGCAGACGTACCTTGCGCTATTTGTCTCTTCAAAGCTATCAGTTTATTTATTAATTTTTGTACCATAGGATCTATAGTGCCTGTAGAAGGGATTTTAGCAGATGAAGAAAATCTAATTTTACTAGGGTCTTTTCTAATCTTACCTACCAAGATAAGATCATCCTCAATCTCAGTAGCCAAATTTTGAACCAATGCTAGATCCATAGGGTCAGCTCACCTCAACAGGAAACTTACTTCGGGAAGCTGCGAGTTGATAAAAAAGCACTTGAGATTCTCCGACGTGGGTTGAGCAACAGTTGGAATTCGGTTCCTTAACTTGTTGAATTTAGCTATGAAATCCCTCATGGGTTCTTGGGATTCTTTTTTCATCTGGGTTAGCTGTGCTAACAAAGTGTGTGCATCTTCAGTGGGTTTAAACTTAGCTTTGAATTTAACTTTGAGCATGTCCCAGTCAGTCACTGACCCGGCTTGCAGGTGGTAGAACCAATCTGCAACAGTACCTTGCAAAGTTTCTACAAAAAGTCTCACTGCTACATCCTCAAATTCTACACCAATTATGCCACATGCTATGAAAAAAGTGGCAATATGCTCGTTGAGATGAACCTTTTCATCACCAAAAAACTTAAGAATTTTTTTTCTAGAACACTGAGGTAGTTCATGCAAAGGTGCAGTCAAATTAAGAAGACCAAAGGAATTGCCCCACGAGCCTTGAGCCATTATGATAGGATGATTAAATGGTGGGATAACAAACCTTAGTGGAGTGTTTATAGGCAGGACCTGATTAACAGCAGGAAAAGAAGCTCTACCTTGCATTGGTGACTTGATAAGGTCAAGAGGAAAACTCCTAGACCGTTGAAGGGAAGGTGGTGGAAGAAACATATCAAAATTGCTCTGCTATGCCAACTCAAACACGGGGTCAAAAATACCCTTGGTTCTCTGGCTTTTTGTGTAGCGTGGAGTTGCCAGATTTCAAATGAAAAAAGGACTGAAACTACTTCAAGTTGAAGCTTGAGGCTTCAAAATGCACATTCATATTCCCCAGTGGAGTCGCCAAAAATTGTTGGGTGAATATTTTGTTGTCAACTAACTAATGACAAAATGGGTATATCAACCACAACATATAGAGATTTACGTCACAAAAAGTGTGGGTTTACCAGATCTGGATGAGGTAAATCTCTCCCCTCATCAAGGGGAGCTTCCCTATGAATATTTATATGCTATATATATATATATATATAATTAAGCAGAAAATAACACATGGGGTGGTATAACAACATCCACCTCTCTTTTTTTAGAGGTGATGTTCAAGGAATAAGAAAGAAAAATCTTGGTCGTGGGCCAACAACATTCCTCTTCTTTCAAGAATGGTATCCAACATAGAGAAAAAAATAACCTAAAGTAACAAAGTTCACAAGGAAACTCACGTAAGCTCAAAGTCTTCTGTTGTCTCCTCCGCTGATCTGGAACAAGCGTAACCGTAGAGTGAAACGAAGCACAAAGTCTTCACCTGAAACTACAAAAGATAATAGAATCACAAAGATAAAAGTAGCTCAAAGTCTCTCTTCTACCTTTTAAAAATGCCCTCAGATAATATTAACACACCTAATTTGCTTATTAAATCAGATAAACAAGAGATTATTAAGAAAGAGGACATAAGAACTGTTCCCTAAATAACACAGATAATTTCAACACAAAGTCTGAAATAAACTTGTTTTTCATTCATTTAATAAAATATGATTTACAAGTTGAGCACAAAGTCTCAAAAAGTGTTTCAATTTCGACAAAGTTTTTGCTCTCAATTATCCAAGATCCTTTTACAAAAGAGGTCTCCACTATATATAGGGAGAAAACTCTCAAAATTTAGAAAATAATAAAATATAAAAATATCTTAGTCAAAGATGACTCATCTTTGACTTTGAGATATTTTTCCAAACTTTTTACATGTAATTACATATTACAAAATTACATGCACTTTTCTCAAGACAAAAGTGCATAAGGAAAGAAGAAGAGAGAAGGGGAAAAACTTCAGTTCTTGCCGCCAGAATTTTTTAGATGAGCATCATACATAGCAATGGATGCCTAAATTCTTCTATTGTCTGGCACAATTGTGTTTTTGGAGATGACCTTGGCTCTAATTAAAGTGTCCTTCAATGCTGTGATGGCCTTAGCATGCTTAGTTAACCTGGACCTCAGATTGTCCAGAGTTAACTGAGTATCTAAAATATGGTCCATAGAAGTCATTGAGAAGGATTTTTCTTCAAAATTCTTTTGAATCATACCCTTAAAACTTTGGATCATTTCTTCGACTGAGAGGAATTGGTTATCCCTGAAAGTGAGGTTGCAAGACAACTCTTCCAATCTATTCAGCAGGCCTGTGTCGCTCTTCTCACTAGTATCCCTGGAAGATTTGAGATCTTCAACCAACTCCTTGAGTACCTATATCCTGTATATCAGGGACTCCTTGATCTCAACATAGGAATCCTTGCTGGAAATGACACTGATAGATATCAAGGTGCTTTTCTTCAGATCCTTCATCTCCCTCCATTTGCTAAGATATTTTTCTGTACTATCAACATCCTGAGAGATAAGAGAGACAAGGTCATCTAAATCTACTCTCACCTTCTTCATCTTGTCTGTCTTTTTCACAACCTCTGTAAGCAAGGAGACTCCCTGAGTATGCATCTTTTCAATGTAATCCTCTAGCACTTTCCCCTTCAAGTAAGTTTTCTCTACCTTTTGAATGACAGGGTCGTCTATAGAGAAGGCCTTTGGAGTCGCCCCTTCAGGGGGAAGAGTGAATTTCCTTATTACTGCGGTCAGCTGCTTTGTCTTGGCCTTATAATATTCTTTTATCTCCTTTTTTCGATCAAATTTCTGGACCATGATGTCCATCACCGACTGTAGATCGCTTTTCACACCATGAGTAACTTTGCCAAGTTCAACATGAGAGATGGAATAGCTCCTCATTTCAAAACCCTCAAGGGTTGCATCCTGCGGAGGCTTAGCTATTTCCAAAAATTTATGTCCCTTTTCCTCAACCAATTTTGAGAGGATCCTTGGCCTCTTAGGAGCCTTAGCTTTCACCGGCACTATCTTGGCAAAATCGAAGTCATCTATAGAGATGGCTAGCTTCTTTCTTTTGGGTGTGAATGCTAACATCCAGGGCGGGAAAGAAGTACTTACTGTGGCAATAGTTCTCGCAGCTGGTGTTACCATGGCAACGTCTGCACTGCTAGTAATAATAGTGGTTGTAGTAGGAGTAACAAGCAAAACTGTACCAGCTATTGATTTTGGCTCAAGCGTAGAACTTTCTTCCAAATTGAAAGGAGATTCCAAACTAGGAATGGATCCAGAGGAGCGAAGAGTATCTCCAGAAGTGCCCTGAAGATCACCAAATATGACTCTAGAAGGAGAGGCAGCTCTAGAAGAAGGAACACTGATATGAGAGAGAGGAGAAGGAGATGCCACAGGAGACTGAGGCAAAGAAGGAGAGACGCTATTAAGTGGTTGAGCCCCTTCCTGGGAAGGTAGAGGTTTAGTCTTTTACTGTTTTAAAGTCTGGTCATCTGTCTCCATTGGTTGGGCTGCCTATTCCTGAGAGCTCTGTTCTGCAATTCTTTTAGCCGCTGCTTCTGACTCTTTCATAACCTTTGATTTTTTAGAAATGAAGATGATTCTAGGCTTGTGAAGCCTAGATGGGGAAGGAACATCACCTTTATTCTTGGTCCTATTTTCTGCTTGGAACTCAGCCTCTGATCCCGTGATAAATTCTTTCAATACGATTCCTTTGGCTGCCAACCAATCATTGGTGTTAGCTAATATTGGCTCAAATCTCTTCCTCAGAGAAGTTAATTCTTTCTGAGACCACTGAATTAGAGGAAGAGGGGAGCCAGCAATCTTTTCAGCCAGGTACCTACTATTGATAATGCTCCCGTCATCGACTAGATTGAGGGGATGTCTGCAAGCCCCAAATACTCAATTTGTTCCTGGGTTAGCCTACTATAGTCCATCCTTCTGATTTTTTTTGCTATTCTCAGGTCTACCTAGACGTCTTCAATCATAGGCTCATGGAATTGAGTCTTTCATCTGATCATGTCCTTGACTCCCTTATAGTCAAATTTGTCCCTTCTCTTAAATTATTTCATAGTGACTAGCTGCATCTCTGTTTCCATGACTTTGGCTTTGGCTGTTGTCAAGATGGAGTATCTACCAATTTCAACTGGAAATCTGAGACCTGGCTTTTTCAACTCCATCTGCCTTGTATGTACGACAACCATTTTTTGACAAAGCTCCATCAGAACTAACTTATCAAAAGGAAACTTGGGGAGCATATAGGGATAGCCTTAGAAAAAGCCAACCCAAAGATAACATAAGGTGGGAAATTGAAGGAACATACAACCGTAGTCATTGACGACCATCCAAGCCTCATCAGATACTCTCTTCTATTCGAGCTGAGGGTCGAAGAGGCATAAAAATATGGAAAAGAAAGCATCACTTACCCTTTTGAAATGGCAGATCGATCCTTGAAGTGTTAATTGGGGGTAATATGAGTAGACCAGGGTGGTCTTTCTATCCCCTTTAGTTGTCAAACCTAGAAAGGTTCGCATCAAGGCAGCTATGTACATAAGGTATGAGGTCGTATAGAACTTGGAAGAAGTCTGTACCTTGGTTAGCTGCTCGTGAAGGGCGTTGTTGAGCTGCTCACCCCAAAAGATGACTTGCTTACTCTGGAGGATGATCTTAATGAATGGGTACATCCACTCGTGGAACTGCGAAAAAGATGGGAGGCCTCACACTCTACTGAGAAGGGTGATCAAGTCACCAACTTATTCAATGAAATCACTCCTCGAGAAGTTCTGTGGCCATCTGGAAAGATTGGTTCTGGGTGTCTTCAACCACCTATTATTCATCACTTTCTTTTCCCTCTCAAGGTCCTTGTCATACTCCTTCTAGGCTTTTATAAATTCAATCTTCAGCACTTCAGTAACAGGAGGGCACATGAAGACTTTGTCAATAAATTCAAGATCTAGCCAAATTAGTACGTTGCCACTAGCATCTGAGACTGATCTTGTCTCTTTATTGTAGAACCAGGCACATTAGATGATGAACTCCGTATGATGTGCTACCACTGGGAAAGCGACAACCAGATGAATGTTACTCTCAACGATTCTCTTCATCTCAAAACTCGGGTTTGTCTCCTTAGTTTGGGTCATGAACTCAGCCATGTCCACGTGATCAATTTCTGTGTCTCTGATGTCATCAACGTTGGAGGTGACCTAAGTGATTGGGAAGACGCCCTGGTATTTGTACTTCATGGTCTTTAACTTTTTGGGAGATGTTTTAGACATTGGAACTGGCCTCGGTCGAACGGGTGCTGACGAGCAATAATTCTCTGAAAGTACTATAGTCATGATCATGTAATTAGGAAAAAAGGGGCGAGTTGGGGAATTCGCATATTAAGTGATCATGACCAAAGAAGGGTACTTAAAAGGGTCGGGTCGAAAACTGAGTCAAAAAATGAGGAAGAAAGGAAAAAGATGGAAAAAAGGGAAAAGCATTCCAGAGTTAGAAAATTTCATAGGAGAAATGCATGGGCGGCAAAATTCGCCGCTCCTGCATGAAGAATAAAAAGAATGTAGAGGCGGCAAAATTTGTTGCCCCTGCAGGATCGGCCTACAAGGGTGACGAAATTCGTTGCCCCTACAGAATTGGAAGGGAAAGTGTAGGGGTGGAAAAAATCGCTGCCCTTGCACCTCTGGCCTGCATCAGTGGTAGAATTTGCCACTGATGCAAGTTCTGGCCAAAAGGGGGTGCGAGCGGCAAAAATCTCTGCCCGTGTAGGATTAGCCTGCGTGGGCGGCAAAATTCACCACCCGTGCAGGTAAAAGGCAGAGGGCAGTCGAGATGCATGGGAAGAAAAAATTGCCACCCATGTATGCTTCTAAAAGAACTGCGGGCAAAGGTGAGGGGCGGCAAAAATTGCCACCCCAGCATGGAAAGAAAAATGGGAAGGCTGACGGGGAGGACAAGGTGGGAAGGAAAACAAAAACAAAAACACTCTAACAACAACAAAAACTAAAAATGAAGCTAAGAAGGAGGAAGGAAAAGAAAATAAATGCTAAAAAATAAGACCTACCTGGAAAGCTGCACGCACAGTAAGCTCAAATCTGTAAAAACGCACTTCAACTCGTTCGCTAGATCGTCCAGATGCAAAGGGCAGGAGGAGAGGAGGAAGAATAAAGAAAAATGAGGTTGAAATCGGGTTATATGGGGCAAAAATTGGCCCCAACAACCCACCATGCATGGAAACCGAGGCATGCATGGGCGGTGAATTTTGCCGCCCTTGCATGTTCGGTTGCAAGTTAGATGTAGGGGCAGCAAAAATTGCCGCCCTTGTAGGGAAAATGCAGGGGCACCAAAAAATGCCGCCCTTGTAGGTCAAAAATAAAATGCACTGGTGGCAAATTTTTTCGCTCGTGCACGAGAATGGAGAAAAAAAAACACCAACTCTGAAAGAGGCAGGTTTGGGTCTCTTGGTCGCATCGAGACTGTAATAGCCTTCACGTCTCGGGGAAGACGTGATAAAAAGACATTACGAAATTTGAAAGGTGCAGTTGGACCAAGATGAGAACGAGAAGAACCCATCTCGAAAACAAACTTAGAGAGACAAAAGATGAAATAGACAAGTTTCGTAGGGGGTTGTTCCCAAAAATGAGCTAAGCTAATTTTGGAAACAATAGAAAGGATATTTGAACTTCTTGAATGAAGGTTCTATGCAGATATTGTCCTTTACCAGACTCCACAACATTGAAAATGAAGCAATAATAATTTCTAACCAAATGATTTGCTTTCAAGTCCATACTATGGCCATACCACTCCTCAATAGGTCTGAGAAAAAAATATTTTACTTGATTTTGGTCTTTGGCTCCTCTCACCACATCCTGCCAATCAATTATTCATTACCAGGTTCTGTTACCATGTCAAATTATGTAATGTATGCATTGTTTATTAAATTAAGCATACACATATAAATTTAGATAATAATTAATAAGTAAAGAATCATAGATCATTTGTTCACAAGATTTAACATGGAAAACCTCAAAGAGGTAAAAAACCACAAGTTGATATTATTTATATAATAGAGAAACTTAAATGTACCCAATAGAATAAACTTCAACCTATCACTTATTTTTTGTCAAACCTTCACAAAGCTCTTTAATAATACTTTCTACATGAAAATATTCAATGTGATATAAATTATTCGATATGAATTACCAAAGGGGTAAAACCCTTTTTATATCAAGGTATGGAGGTGGACCATTTTAACCAACATGTCCAACCTCTTACCAATAACTTTTAATATAATGATAATAAATAAATAGATATGTTTTATTATTTATTTATATGAAGGTTTCAACTCATGTTAATAAATAATAAAATATTATTATTAAATTAAACCTATATATGCTAAGGGTGCATAAGGGGAACCACTTAGACATTAAATGTTCCAACAAAACTATCGGGTAGTAAATGAAATTCATGCTCAATAGGCCTAGTCAGTGGTAACCCTATAGGCTCATAAAAACCTCCTTGAATTGTTTCACCAACTATCCCATATGCTTCTCTTTTTTAGTAAAAATGTTATGAGAAATTTAATGTGCAACCACTTCTTCATCTTGAATATCCTTAAAAGGAGCCAAAAAAATGCTCACTAGCATTAATAAGCTTCTTAGCTTTCAAATTCACTTACCAAAGATATTTTAGAATAAAATTTATAGATTGAAATGATGTAGCTATTATCATCCTTTACCAAATAGTATTGGTTGGCTATCCTCATAAATATAGTATCCCATATATACAAGTAAGGGCTGCCAAACACTACACCACACACATCAAGAAGCACAACATACACTATAAATTCATCAATGAAATGTGCATTAGTACAAAACTTAACTTTGCACTGTTTGGTCACCTTAATGTCTACACATTTCTTCACCCAACCCAAATATGGACTTGGATGATTGTAAGTCTCAAACCCAATTTTTTATACAAATTCATTGCTTATCAAATTATCTTGTGAACAAGTATAAAAAAGAGAATCCAATTTTATTTTCATCATTTTAAATTTAATATGGAAATCTTAGAAAGTTAACTATCTTGAGCACTACTGCTACCTAAACACAACTCTCCATCAACAAAGGTACATCAAAAAGTGTCATCCACAGCAAAGTTGCAACCAATATTATCACCTTGGAGAGAGGGCATAACCTTCTTGTTATTATTTCTCTTGAACAAATTCAAATCCAGATGGAGATTCTAACATTGATCTTCGAAATGACTATCAACATCACATTTCCCACAATGTCTCTTAGTATCATTTTTATAAATCAAAGTAGCATTATGCTTATGTTTCCCTTTCCCTTTACCTTTCTCTTGGATTTGTCTTGTTGCTTGAAAGTGTTTTGAGAGGTAGATGGGACCTTCTTCTTTTCCATCTCTAAGAAGTGAGCTTCAAAATAATCTCATCTATATATGTGGGATTGGACAAGAGGAGTGGTATCCTCAAATGGTTATGGATTCCACCTACATATTTCATCAAGATGTCATGGTCCACTATATAGTTACCCATTTAGACAACCTTCTTACAGAACTCACTTATGTACTCTTACATGCTTTGGACTTGCTTATGCTTAAGATATTATTAATACATGGACCTATCTTATTCATAACAAATAGGATAGAATTAATTTTAGAATTTCATTTAAAATAATCCCATTCAGTAATAAGGAGAATCTTCTTAACAACAAAGGGATGAACACAGCTCTCAAACCAAGTTAAATCATGACTGGTTAATTTTAACCTTTCAAAATATTGTTTTTTTATTTCATTAATATAATGCAAACTAAAATATACCTCAAGTTGGAATTTGTAATGGTCTAGCCTTTCCACATTAACATCCCCATCATATGGATAAATGCATATCTATACCTTAATCTTGATTGGTGTTGGAGCTTGGTTGGTATGGGGCTACTCTTCCTTCTTATCATGAGTCTTGGGGGCATTCTCCTTGTTTTCTTTTAGTTCCTCCATGAAAACACCAATTTTCTCCATAAGAATACCCATGATGGACTCCAACTGGTCAAGCTTTCTCATAGCAAAATAAATGCTAGTTACTCCTTTAAGCTTGTGAAATCAATCTTCTGCTCTTCGAGCATCTTTCTCGATCAGCATGGGCCATAATTTTGATCTCTTGTTTCCACTTCCTCATGGAAATATCTACTTCAAATGAAACCAGGATACCTTGAGCACTAACATTACTTTCTCTAGTGATGGACATAAATTTTCAATGTAGTCACCAACACACAAAAATACACAAAGGGATGATACTAAACTAACTCTGACACTGATATGATTTGTATACTAGGTGGATATTCCATTCTAAGCTTCACCAACATAGATCTTATTAATCCTAACTTAACAATGATTGTAAGATGATTATTCTAGGATATTAACCATACTAAAAATGAAATGAATAATTTATTTCACTTGAATATGAAGCATAAGAATGAAAAAATAACACAATAAACATAAGATTTATCTTAGAGAAATCTGATGTGGGAAAAACTCTAGTAGGTGAGAAAATTACACTTCCCTTCCACTATGCAATGTAAGAAACGTACAAGGTACTACCAAATTTGGCCTTCATGGATAGAATTCACACTATTACTCTATCTATAAGTTATACACAAAGAGGCTCTACAGTTATCAAAAACTGATATGAGCTCCAACATAACTGAATCAACCATCTACATCTAGGAAATAATGAGACAACAAGAAAAAAGACTCAAACTTGCAACTTGAAATGTAAATCCAAAATTAAGACTTCTCAATATATTTTTTGATCCCTTTTGACTTGCCAAGACCTATATTTATGATATCTCAACCTTGGATCCTGCTAAGAAGCTTAAACAAACCACCATTGAGAAGAATACGCATTTGTATTTATTTAAATTTAGGCATTTCTATGGTGAAGAAACTATTGGTGTATGCAGATTGGCTATTTTGAAACCATATAGATAGTTGCATAATCAACACTTTCACATCGATGATTATTTAATTATTAGGGAGGTTGTGTAACCACCACCCTGAAAATAGTGATAGTTCCAGTATGTATGAAAAACCCCTCTATTTCAAGAGCTAAAACTTGTTGACTCATCACCATGAAGATATTTGGATCACCTCCATAATGACTACTACTTTATCATATATGATCTAATGTTTTGAATATTAAATGTATTACAATAGTGTTTTAACAATGTGAATCACATATAATTGGGAATATGAAAACAACTATGATGCATGACTAGTACATTAGGGTCTACATTTGATCACTTTTGGATTTGGATTTATTTTTTTAGCCTAGTTTAAATCGACCAAGAAGTTTTTCAACAATTTAAGTTCATTTTTACTAATCCTAGCACTTCTTCTAAGTGAAATATCAAATTTCTTCAGTTTTGATTACATAATTTGGAATCAAATATGAAAATATACATATTGTATGAATGCAAACACACTAGTTTTTAGCTAAGTCTTTGTTTTATCTTTACACTATTATTTTAGTAACTTTCTAGAATGTAATGGTTTCAAATCAATGAATGCTATCATTGTTATATTATTCTCTTGATTTTGAATAATAGTGTTTTATTCCTAGGATTTTCACATAAATTCCAAATTTTATAAAATATTTGGTTAGATTTCTTTCCTTTGTTTATTTTAGAGGTTTTATGATTCACTCTATCTTTGTTTTTATTATAATTTTCCCTTCTATGACCAAATTTAACACATATATTACAATTCCCATTAAACTTAACTCTATGATTCTTATTATTGGACTTCTTGTTCCCATTTTTTCCATTTACAAAATTAGGGTTAGATTTATGGTTTTTATTATTTTTAAAAGTAGGATTAAGAGTGAGAAATGCCTGAGTGGCAATTTCTTTAGAATTAAAATTTGACATCACTTGCTCTTCTTGAATAAGTGTAGATATAGTAGTGAGGTTAGGGATACCTTGATTTGTTTGATATTTTGAATTAAGAATTGGAATGAAATTGCAAATTTTTTCATGAATATTTAATTGCATAAAGAAATACAAAAGCTTGTATTGAATAATATTATAGTCACAACCATCTAACTGATATTTAATATTTTTAATTTTTATAATAAAATTAACAATTTGTTTATCACCTTTCATAGGTGTACTAAACAATTCAAGAATCAACTTAATAGTATTAAAGAGATGAGTGCCATCATGCATAGACTCAAAGAGTTTTCAAGCGTCACTAAGAGACTCTTGATTACCGATATAGAGTAGAAAATCATCTATAACACTTCAAAAATAATCGACGTGGCTTCTTACGATTTTTGTTGAAATGCATTGGTAAGCTCAATGAGTACATTCCACCCTGATAGAGATTTTTCAACTCCAACCATAATATTCCATAATTTTTGAGCCATAAACTTGGATTTAATATGAATTTTCAAGATATTATAGTTAGATCCATTAAATATTTTAGATTTATCTAGCACAAAATTAGGAGAAGCTATTAATTTCTTTTAAAATTGACACTACAACACTAGATAAAAAATTAAAGATAAAAAAATTCAATGTGACTTTGAACTCTATTTGAAAAAAAAAAAAATTCTAGTGTAATTAAGAAATAATTGTTTAAATATATGCAAAATAATTATAAAAAATGCACTAAATTAAGTGTAACAAGTGTTACACAAGGAACAACTATCTAAACATTATTATATAAAAACTCACAAAAACTATAATATTAAATTTCAAAAAAATAAATGGACCACATCAATGCATCTAGAATGTGCCAAAACCTAAGAAATGGCTGGTCACATGACCATGTTCAGCAAAAGATTGTCTAGGTAAAATATCGAAAAAGTTCGAAACTAGTCTAGGGTTTTGAAGCAAGTCACTTTGTACTCAACCCAATTTTATTTTAAAATTAATTATTTTGAAAAAAAAAACTTGAATAAAGCAATTTGGCAAAAATAAACTAGGTGATAGTGTGTTTTGAACATAGACCTCCCATTTGCACATTTTTAGCAAAGATACAACTACCAACTCATCTAATAGATTACTCAGTATTTTATATGCACAAATTTATTTATAAATATTTTTAACTGATTTTTAAAATTATATATATATATATATATATATATATATATATATATATATATATATATATATGTAAAAATAATATTGAAAATCTTTTCTCATAAATTAATTTTATTTGAAAAAAAAATTAAATACGGTGGGGGATACTTATTTTTTTATATGAAATATTATATTTAAGAAATAAAGTATTTTTAAAATATTTCAAAAAACATTACTAACTAGTGTAATCCCTTGTAGGCTGCAATTACACAAGTATGGTGATGGGAAGATTGCTAGAGAATGACAGAGGCCACTAGAGGCCTTTAAAATTTGCAAACTACCTTAAAACCTTCCTCTAAGCAAGATCCAACCTTGAAAATGCTTTTTTATCCAAAAACTATTTTTCTTTAGAATTTGTGAGTTACTCTAGTTGTACATAAACACCTAGGAGAGAGAAAAAAAATTAGGAGGTTAGAATGGCCTTAACGAGGTCTATAAATTTGTAATAATCCTTGAAACACCACCATGATATAATAAAAACCTTCAAAAAACAATTTTGAAGCCAAAGAACTACTTTTTGAATTTTTTCAATGCCACAGGGTTATACAACCACACCCATGTAGTAAAAATAATCAAAAAATTAACACTAGTTGCTTGAAAGGATATTTGAACTGTTTGAATGGAGGTTATATGTAGAGATATTCCTTTACCATATTCCACAACATAAAAATTGAAGCAATAATAATTTCTAACCAAATGATTTGCTTTCAAGGTCATACTATGGTCATACCACTCCTCTATAGTTTTGAGAAAAATAATTGTTTGACTTTGGTCTTTGGCTCCTATCACAACATCTCACGAATCAATTATTCATCACCAAGCTCTTCTACCATGTCAAATTATGTAATATATGCAATGCATATTAAATTAAGCATACACATGTAGATCTAAATAATAATTAATAAGTAAAGAATCATAGATAATTTGTATACAATAGTTAACATGGAAAACATCAAAGAGGTAAAAAAAACCATAAGTTGATAATATTCATATAATAGAGAAACTCAAGTGTACCCAATACAAAGTCCTTCAGCCTATCACTTCTTCTCTGACATACCTTCACAAAGCTCTTCAATAATATTTTCTACATGCAAATATTCAATGTCATAGAAATTATTCGATATGAATTACCAAAGTGGTTAAACCCTTTTTATATCGGGGTATGGAGGTGGACCGTTGTAAGCAATGGGTCCAACCTCTCTCTGATAACTTTTAATAATGATAATAAATAAATAGATATGTTTTATTATTTATTTATACAAGGTTTTCAACCTGTGTTAATAAATAATAAAACATTATTATTTAATTAAACCTATGTACACTAAGGATCCATAAGGGGAACCACTTGGACATTAAATGTTCCAACAAAACTATTAGGTAGCAAATGAATTTTGTGCAACCAATATTATCACGTTGGAGAGAGGGCATAACCTTATTTTTATTGTTTTTATTGAACAAATACAAATCCAGATGGAGATTCTAACATTGATCCTCAAAATGACTATCGACATCACATTTCCCACAATGTCAGAGCTTAATATCATTTTTGAAAATTGAAGTAGCATTATGCTTACCTTTCCCTTTACCTTTACCTTTTTTCTTGGAGATTTATTGTTGCTTGGAAGTGTTTTGAGAGGTAGATGGGACCTTCTTCTTTTCCATCTCTAAGAAGTGAGCTTGAGAAAAAACCTCATCTACATCCATAGGATTGGCCAAGAGTAGTGGTCTCCTCAATTGGTTATGGAGTCCACCTACATATTTCATCAAGATGTAACGGTCCATTATATTTTTCCCATTTGGATAACCTTTTTGCATAACTCACTTATGTACTCCTACATGATCTGGTATTTGCTTATGCTTAAGATATTCCAATACATGGACCTCTCTTCCTCATAAAAAATAGGATAAAATTAATTCTGGATTATCATATAAAAATCATTCTATTCAGTAATAGGAAGAATCTTCTTAACAACAAAGGGATGAACATAGCTCTTAGACCAAGTTAAAGCATTATGGTTACTTTTAACCTTATAAAATATTGGTTTTTTTATTTCATTAATATCATGCAAAATGAAATATACCTCAAGTTGGCATAGCCAATGGTCTAGCCTCTCCACATTAGCATCCCCATCGTATGGCTAAATATATATCTTTACCTCAAATTTGATTAGTGGTGGATCTTGGTTGGCATGTAACTGCTCTTCCTTCTTATCATGAGTCTTGGGGACATCCTCCTTGTTTGCTTTCATTTCCTCCGTGAAAACACCAAGTTTCTCCATGAGAATCCCCATGATGGACTCCAACTGGTCAAGCTTGCTCATAGAAAAATAAATGCTAGCTACTCCTTTGTCAAGATTTTGAAATCGATCCTCTGCCCTTTGAGCATCTTTCTTCATCATCATGGTCCATGATTTTTATCTTTTGTTTCCACTTCCTCATGGAAATATCTACTTCAAATAGAACTAGGATACCTTCAGCACTAACATTACTTGCTCTAGTGATGGACATAAACTTGAAACGTAATCACCAACACATAAAACTACATAAAGGGATGATACTAAACTAACTCTGATACCAATATGATCTATAGACTAGGTGGATATTCCACTTTAAGTTTCACCAACATAGATCTTATGAATCCTAGCTTAACAATGATTGTTCTAGGATATGAACCATACTAAAAATAAAATGAATAGTTTATTGCACTCGAATATGAAGCATAAGAATGAAAAATAACACAATAAACACAAGATTTATCATAGAGAAACCCGATGTGGGAAACAAAACACAAGATTTATCTTAGAGAAACCTAATGTGGAAAAAAATCTAGTGGGTGAGAAAATTGCACTTCCCTTCCACTATGTAATATAATAAATGTACAAGGTACTACCAAATGTGGCCTTCATATATATAATTCCCACTATCACTCTATCTAAAACTGGTATGGAAGGAGGCTCTACACTTATCAAAAAGTTCTCTGAGCTCCAACACAACTAAATCAACCATCTACAACTAGGAAACAATGAGACAACAAGAACAAAGACTCAAACTTGCAACTTGCAAATGTGAATCCAACTTCAAGACTTCTCAATATGTTTTTTGATCCCTTTTACCTTGCCAAGACTTGTATTTATGCTCTCTCAACCTTAGAGCTTGCCAAGAAGCTTAAACGAACCACCATTAAGAAGAATAAACATTTGTAGCCATTCAACTTCGAGGATTTTTATGATGGAGAAAATGTTGGTGTATGCAGACCGATGTTTTTAAAACCATCGAGATAGTTACATAATCATCACTCGCACATCGATGATTATGTAATTATCGGTGTGGTTATGCAACTACCACCCTAAAAATAGTGACAGTTTCACTATGTATGAAAACCCCTTCCATTTCAAGAGCTAAAACTTATTGACTCATCATCATGAAGATATCTGGATCACCTCCATAATGACTCTACTACTTTAACATATATGATCTTATGTTTTGAATATAAATTATCTTACAATAGTGTTTTACTAATATGAATCACATATAATTAAGAATATGGAAACAATTAGGATGCATGACTAGTACATTAAGATCAACATTAGATTACTTTTGGATTTTGATTTCTTTTTTAAGCCTAGCTTAAATCTAGGAAGAAGTTTTTTGATAATTTAAGTTCATTTTTTACTAATCCTAGCTCTTCTTCTAAGTGAAATCTTAATTTTTTTCAATTTTGATTACATAATTTGGAATCAAATATGAAAATATACATATAACTTACTAAGTGATAGCTTCCAAATGCAAACACACTAGAATTTTAAAAAAATTCTTAAATTGAAAATAACCTAGGATTTGGGATTAAATAAATTAAACATTAAACCAAGCTAAGAAATCAAATCTAAAAGCATGGACAACAATTAAACCTTAGGAACCATAAAAACAATTAGAATCAACACAATATAAAACCTTAAAGGGATGTATAAGACAATTGTATTCATTAAAATATAATGCAAAAAAAAAAAAGAAAAAAAAAACACCTAATTATCTTAAAACATCAAAAAAATAAAATAATGCTTAGTTAATAAATGAAATAGATATATACGAATTTAGAAATGACATATCTTGAACATAAGAATATAGAAGCTCTGTTGTCAAAATCTAAAATTAGAAAGCGACACCTTGTATTGTCAACAATGTCACTTTATAATCTAGAAAGAGAAGGATGCCAAGAGTAGAAAATCACCCCTAGGATAGTTAAGAGCAAAGAATACTCCCCATCAAGTCATTGCAAATAGAAATCCAACTTTTTAGATTTGTTAGTCTAATTTTTCTCTTTATTTCCCTATCTTAAATTTTTACTTTACAATTCTTATATTTATGTGATAAGTTATTTTTTTTTGACCTATAGTGTCAAAGAAAATAAAATAGGTTCTTGTATTAAGATTTGTGTGGCTAATGTCTATCAACTAGCCTTTTATTGGTCCGAACCATGCTAATAGATCAATAATTTATTTGGGAACTTTAGAACAATAGAGGATATTTTTCATATATTAAGAATATCCTCAACGCTAGATTTATAATCGACAAACAACTAAAGTACACCATTTATATATGTATCGGTGAATTCAAACTCAATTTTATAAATATTGATGTATTAATTTCCAACAATTAAAAGTACGAAAGTAAAAAACAAGTAAATGTGTTAAGCATCTAAATAAATCGGAGTGAAAAAATAGCTTATACAACATGTCTTAATAAGATTCCATTGTCGTATTTATATAAACACCTCTGACACTAAAAATTAAAGATAAAAAAAATCAAATAGAATTTATCAAAAGGATTTACAAAAGAATGTTTCACATATCAACATAAAAAATAATAACTAATTTGAAACAAATTAGCCAAGCATATAAAACAAACATAAATAAATACCATGGGGCCAATTGTAATACAATAGTATTGTATTTTGCCACATTAAAAAGCTAGCAATTGCAACCTTGGATACACATAGGTAATGCATTCCATAATTAAAATTGGAAAGGACAACGGATCTCTTAATGCACATTTCAGAGAAAGGCTAACTTCCATAGGAGTACCACAATCACGTGGTCTATTGCAATAATTGAGCATGTGTTGCCTGAATTCCATATGAGTACCACAATCGAAAGACCAATTTTAGCAAAAGGTGAGAGATGTGATAGTCATGTTGTGTGTAAGAAGTTGAGGAGTGTCGGTGAGTTGATAAATGGAGTCCAGTGTGCTAGGTTAAATTTTAAAAGTTATTTGTTAGTTACAATAATTTGATTTATAAATTATTATACATATTTTTTTATTGGATAGGGTAAACATTTTTTATCAGAATTATGAATCGGTTTCGAAGTATAATTAAAGATTTAGTTTCTACAAAAAAATATAAAAAACTAAAACAATGAGAGATCAAATAATGAATATGAACGTTGACAAAACACCTTCTATTAAGGAGCACGTTTTTATTAAGAGAGGTAAGAAACAATTACAAGTTGCCAAATTTTTGTAAAAAGTTAATGAAAGGATTAAATAAATAAATCAAGTCAATTCTACAAATCTTCTACCAAACTGTAATAGTAGAAACTCAGACAAAACAAACCGAGAGCGAAAGCTAACCGAAAGAAGCCCAAACAAAAGCATTGCGACCCTCGACCATAGGGTAGGGCCTATTTTCTCTCACGCCTTGAAAGAAGGTCCTTCATTGTCCATTGAGAGCCATCTCTCACAGATTCTTCTGCCTCCATTCTCAACCTTTTAGCCTTAAAGCGCCTGTCTTTCTTCTTTGCTTCCTTGGATCATAATGTTAGGATAATGTTGTGTGCAGGAAATCGACGAGTGTCAGTGAGTTGATAAAAGGGGTTGAGTGTGCTCTTCTATATCTAAGTCAACTTTTAAAAGTTATTTGTTGGTTACAGTGGTTTGATTTATAACTCATTGCATGTATTTTTTTATTAGATAGGGTAAACACTTTTGATCGGAACTGTGAACCAATTCTAGGGTACAACCGGAGTCCCAATCCCCGTAACAAATAGAAATGCTAAAGCAATGAAAAATCAAACAGAGAACACCAAAGTTGACAAAACACCTCCCACTAGGGAGACACACCTCTATTAACAGAGGCAAGAAACAATTACAAGTCACCACACTTCTGCCAAAAGGTAGCGAAAGGATTAAAGAAATAAATCAAGCTAATTCTACAAATCTTTTGCAAAATCGCAATGGTAGAAACTTAGACAAAGCAAGCCAAGAGTGAAAGCTAACTGAAAGAATCCTAAACAAGAGTATTTCAATCCTCAACCGCAGGGTAGGGTTTGCCTTCTCTCACACCTTAAAAGAAGGTCCTTCATCATCCATCGTGAGCCATCTCTCACCGATTCTTCTGCCTCCATTCTCGACCTTAGAACGTCTACCTTTCTTCTTTGCAGTGATGCCCATATTAGCTTTGAGTTCCCTGACTCGCATAAGGGGAGGGACAAGAACCTTAGCATATGCAGGGAAGAGGGGAGTTGACGAAGGAGAAGAGACATATCGTAAAGGAAGAGCTTTCCGAACAAAGGAGGAAGGCTTTTCGAGCAAAAGAGTTAAGGTGGGGATGCTGAAGTCTGGTAGAAGACCTCATGATTGTGCCTCCTGAAATACTACCCAGGCAGTCTCTCCTTCTTCCTCCAAGACAACATAGAAGAGGAAGGAGAAGACGAACGAACTGTAGACAAATACACTGCCACCTTACGACTTAAGAGGTTGCATTGAAAACAATAAAACAAAAAACCTTGTAATTGAAAAATATATTTGACAAATCCCACCAAAAAAAATAAAAATAAAATAAAATAAAATAAATCTAATTAAATCCATTTTAAGGAGAGTGACTTCGATTAATGACCACTTGAAAGGTCCAAAACATCATCCTCATATTACCCACCTCGAGATCCCTCCTAACTCCTAAGAATATTCCATGCCAGAGGGCATTGTTCTCAAGTCAATCATTTGAATAATTGCTCCTTGGTGTTGACTATAGTGTCGGTGCACTATTAAACTATAATGACATGTTTTGAAAGCTCACTAGGTTACAATTCACATTCATTTTCTCTATTTAGAAGGAAGATTTGATGCCTTGTGATCCCACATGCAAAATCTCCCTTCCCGAGAAATTAAGGTATTTATTTTTTCCACAAATGTTTTGTATAGTGACCCTTTGCCCATTTTTCTAATGTCTTTTTATATTATTTGGGCTTACATGGTTTATTGACCCAAATGCATGTTATATTCATTTGCCTTCATGTGCTTGGTGTCAGTGGTGATTTGTCTTCAACATGAATGAGGGAAAAAAACACCATCTTCCTAATAAATCTCCCTAGCACTTAAGTGACATGGTTTGGAATTTCAATTTTCTTTTTTTAATATTAAATATTGTGAAGGGGACTTGAAAACAAACACCCTTCTAACATTTAAGAACTAGTTATTATTTGTACGGAAAAAGACAAGCCATGTGTAACCATGTTATGATAATTAGACTATATAAATGCTTGTAAAATGATGTTAGAATGGACACAGAGGAAAGACAAAGACTCTAGCCTTTTATATTCACATGGGGCTTGTAGTTCTAAAACCTCAAATCAAAATGAAAGCTACCCAAATTTTATTTTCAATGTGTCATGGCAAATCTTTGAATAAAAGAGTGAAAAGATCTCAAGCATCTCAACGTTTAAAAAAGAATTATATAAATATATGGTAGATTATAGTTGGTGATTTTAAATATTGAAATATATATAATAATTTTTTATTAAAGATAAATGTTTTTAAATAGGAATTATAAATTAGGAATAGAGGGTTTTGACGGGTTCCACAATTCAATACAAAGATCATTTAAGATAATAAATAGATTAAAACAAAAATTAATCAATCGAAGTATGAACAATTCCATACCAAAAAAAAATAAAAAACTATAAAGAAACAAAATAAACACAATACAAATACAACCAAAAACCATTTAACAAAAAAGACATGAAACCAAATCACCACAACCACCATAAAATATATATAATAAATTAAAATTAATAATATAAAATATTAAAATTAGAAAAATATAATATATTTTTTTAAAAAAGTATATTCTTTATAAACTCTTAAAATATAAAATTTCTAATTCATCATAACTATTAAATTGCATATATTAAACTACCCTAACTTATAATATTACATGACAAGATTGATAAATCGTCAATTTTCCAATCCCTAGGTATAATAAATTTTATTGGTGGGATTCTTTGTACAAGTTGTCATAGGAGATATTTTTTTTAACTAAAAATCAGATTTTAATGGGAGTGAATCAGATTTTAAGTATCATCTTGTAAAGATAATTTTAAGAAAATATATAATATTGAAGCACATTTTATGCGTCCAAAATTAAATTTGAATGAATTAAGTGTGATGAAAAGCAATACTCTTCCAAATTAAAGGATTTTTTTTTCGAAATTAATATTTTTAATTAAAAATTTAAGCTTACAATTTATATGTATTTTATTTACATTTGATAAAGAGTTATAGCGTGTAATCTATAAATTACTTATTAAAGGAAGATGTTTCGAAGTAGAATTATTGAGATTGGAGGTTGAAGATTTGGTGTGCAATGATTCCTAATGGACGATGAAAGATTTTTTCTTAAGACGTGAGAGAAAACAAAGTTTCGTTTGTGGTTGAGACTATTGATCCAGCGGTAGGCCAGCGATGTTCTTTTCAGAGTCTTTTTGGACAGCGTCTACTTCTGTTTTGTCCTTTTTGGGCTTTCTACAATAGATTCGTTGAAGGCTCGCTGAAGAGTCTGGGTTCTTGTACTGACTCTTAGCTGAAGTTTGGCTTGTTCCTCTTGTGAGAGGGGCCTTATTAGTCTTAGAGGTTGTTATTTGCTTCCAATCACATTCGTGTTTTCGTTTGTTTCGGGCCCTGAATACCTTGTTGTGTTCCAGTCCCAGTTCCTGACTCCGGTCAAAAGCATTTTACTTTATCAAATAAAAAATAAATTGATCATTAAAAAACCATTTACTTATACTATATAAATGATAGATATATGTTATAATAATTATTAAGGATAAATATTAAGAATAGAGGGGAAACATTTGGTGTGAAATGGTTCTTAATGGATGATGAAGGACCTCCTTTCAAGGTGAGAGAGAAGACATGTCTTAGCTTGCGATTGATGGTTGAGGTACTCTTGTTTGGGCTTCTTTCGGTTGATTTTCGCTCTCTATTTATTTTTTTGAGTTTCTACTACAACAGTTTGGTAGAAGATTAATGGGCTTGACTTTATTTTCGACTTTCATTTTTCGCTACCTTTTAATGAAAGTTTTGTGACTTGCAGTGGATCTTCATCTCTTAATAAAAATGTTGTTTTGTCGGTTTTAATTTTGGTTATTATTTTCTTATTCTTTTTGTGTTTCAATTTGTTAAAAAACCAAACCCCTAATTATACCTAAAACCAATTCATAACTCTAATAAAAAATATTTATCTTATTAAATATATATAAAGTACACACATTTATATACCTAGAATTTAATCAAATCGTTGTTTATGAGAATTAACTTTACTTATGGATTCCATAAAATTGATTAGTAAATGGAGATGTAAATGTAAAAAGCGCGACTAAATTGTTTAATTATTATATTTGTTTAAACAAAGTGCCTTCGAATAGAACCTTACTTTTATGTAAGTATATATTTGTTTAATTATTATATTGGCATCCGTATGATATATAATATGGGGTTATGGATTAGTCAATTAAGTAATGCATATGACCTTAGTTAATCTAAATTTATAAAATTATTAATTTTGATATTAAAAATAGGGCATGTTTTTTTATTTTATATTGATTTATGTTAGTTTTTTATATTTATTTATATATAATTAATTTAATTTAAATTGAGCAATTTTATTGATTTTTAAGTTTGATTTTATTTTTATTTTTTAATGATAGTTTTCATTTAATCTTTTTGTATAGTCATTTTATATTTTAGATTGTATTATATGGTTATGACATTTTATTTAGGTACCATATGGTTATGGGAGCATTTTTCTCCTTTCATCTTTAATTTAATGGGTTTGTTCCCCTTTTCGACCTTTTCCTCTCACTCTTAAACATTTATTTGAAGTGAAGTGTACGTCCCTAGAAAACTCCTTAGACCAGCTTTGAATTTTTGAGTGACAGTCATCTTGACTTTAATTTCATATTTCCAAGTTTAGATTTGTGCAACATATCTTCTATACATTAAACACAAAGATATTTTATTTCTATCTTTCTGTATTTATTGTATTGTTATTATATTTATTAATTAAGTGTTATTAATTTATCATATATGTGTTGTAAGTACTTTATTATATAAAATTCATTTATTGAAATACATTTTAGTAACCCACACTGTCTTACATCTCCTACGGTTATATAGATTGATGATATTGTTTTATATTATTTTGAATCTCAATTGCCTCATATTTCCTGGGGTTGATTATATCACATGCTTTTATATTTGAATTTTCAACTCTATTTGATGCTTGTAGTGCTAGATCTCAAACCTTGTGTCATTCTTCTTTCTGGAATTTCATAACACCTTATATATTTATATGGTGTGTTTGTTCATGTTTGATTTATGACCCCAAAATTGAGTAAATATGAAACTCTAATTAGAAGAATTATAGACTTAATAAAATACTCCATAATGTTCAAAAATATCTTGCAAGATCTAAGTTAAGCTTGAAAAAGAAAATAGGATCCAAAGATGTATTTAATGCTTCTAAAATATTGAAAAATGACATGAATGTGAATGTTGAATATGGTAAAAATAGCGTGTCTTCAAATGATGTATTGTTTCTATTAGTGACTTACCATTTGATGTGGAATATGGATATTTAAGTAATAGAAAAAATGGTAAGAGTGTGGGTACTTGGTACTCCAAAGGACCTCTTAATGACCAATTTAATAAGTTTATGGTAAATAACATTCAAGATATTTTAAGATTTATTATTGATTTAAAATAAGTTACATTACAAAGAATTTCGTCTAATGTGGTTGTTTCTCAAGTTTCTTCTAATCTTATTATTTCTTAAAATTATTTTATTCTTATTGTTTCTCAAAATTGTTCTAATCCAATTTCTTCCAAAATTCCCCTCGTCTCTTCTCAAAATCCTATAACTTCTCAAATTTCTCATTTTCTCCCATAAATTCTTACAATGTCTTCTCAAAATTCTTCTAATTCTTCTCAAATTTTGTAAATCTTCCAAATTCTTCACAAAATTTTCAAAATCCTCCAATGTTTCATAACCATTCAATCCCTCAACATTCTTTCATTCCACCAAGATAATGTCATTCCCAATAATAATTGCATACTCATTTATTTCTAATATCCACCACCTATGTTATTATTCCACGTATTTCCTATCCTTTGCATTCATACCCATCTCAACATTTAAAAATGGATACCATGATGCATATCCTTTATAGCATACAAAATCAAATAAAAAATATTTCTATAGGGCTAAGCAAAAATACCAAAAGGATTACTTCCAGTGTTATTCTTCTAAATATTTTGGCTTATGAAATTCATCCTCGTTATCTTTTAATTGAATTATTTGCTCAAATATTTAAATTTTTCAATGGAAAATGAGAACCATCACACCATATTAGATCATTTCAAACTTTTTTCTTAAATTTTGTTCATAATGACAGGTTGTTGAAAATACCTTTTCTATAAATTTAAAGTATTATGATTTTGATTAGTTATTTGCCGTTCAATGTATACAATTCGTTATTTTACTACCATTGCTAGATGGAGAAATAAAATTATGCATTAGAGGCTCGAAAAGGGAATGACAAGAAAAACTAACTCATAAAGGGTTCACTACATGCTTAAAAAAACTATCTAGTATGGTGGCTTACATTAAATAAGGGTAATATTTTGAAACTTCCAAGAAACAAAATTCACTAATATAATTTAACAATTAAAAACAAGACTAGTAAAGCATTAAAATTACATTAATTAAAATCAAACATTAAAAGGAATTGTAATTTAAAAAATAAAAATGTTGTAAACCATACAAAAAATATACTCTAGAAGCATATGAAATAAAGAAAATTTCACTTTGCAATCAAGGTGCCTTTATATAAAAATCTAAAATCAATATGCAAAGATTCTAAAAAAATGATTTTTAATACTCTTGGTTGAAAAGGTGAAGGTGAATGATCAATGATCTGAAATGAATTCTTATTGGTTCCTCGAGATATTCTATTGGTTCAACATGCATAATGATCCATAAAGAGAGGGAGAGTGACACAAAAGAGAATGATGGATGCAAATATGAGTAAAAACTCTAATGGTGCTAGGGGGGAGGATATGTTGATTAAAAAATAACAATCATTACAATAATCACACACATGCCAAAGTAGAGTAGGCATAGTGAATGATTGAACAACGATGCATCTGATAACAATGAGTGAAATATTACCAATAAAGTTAGTTGGAAGCTAAAGGGATGCAAATATAATTGATTACAAGGTGTGATTTATCCAAAAAGATTCATTTCCAGATTTTGGAATCCCTAATGGGTGTATAAATGGTCATAAAAAGTCACTTGCATCTATGCCATAGGTTTATATGGAAACAAGTGGCCAAATCATAGCTTTTTTGTAGAATTTATAGCCCAATCGCAAAGGGGTAAAAAAGAATGGTTCTTTGAAGGGAATCACTCTCTGAGGTTCATATTTAATTTTATTCATTTTTTAGGATTGCAGTATTCTACATAGGGAGTTGAACTATAATCATCGATATTTAAGAACTAGGAAAGGGGCATTACATATGCCCTTGAGGTATGAATATTCAGGGTTTATGAGAAAAAACACATGAAGTACCTAGAGACCATAAAATATACTAATATAAGAGTTCACCATTATTGCACTTATCTATGATGATCGGTAACGGATTTTTTTTGGTAGCCATGAATAAGAAAGTGTAAATCCATGTTTATGTTCCAACATTGACAAGAGGATAAAGAGATATCATAGTCCAATATGGTCCAAGATCATATTAAATAAAGCACCAGCTTGGGTGTTCTGCAATTAAGGTTTGTGGGATATTTTATTATCATTAAAGTGAGAAAAAAAGTTATAAATATACTTGAAGAGAGGAAAAAAAATTGGTGCTTAAGACATTACAAACCCTGGCGAGTAGGGACATGACCAAGAGTGAGTCAGAGAATAATGATACATATGATGACATTAGTTAATGATTAAAAAATCATGTGATAATTTATCATGTTTTTAATCTCACTACTTACGAATAAACCATCCATAATGATATTATGACCGTATGAGTCACTGATAGTGCATGCAATTACCACATGTCCTAAATTACCTCAAAAACCATAATTGGTATGAATTACCATTGAATGATTAAAAATGGTGAGGGTTGAGGTCATCTAGGTGGATGAAGAACTATCTTAGCAGTGAAGTCAATGGTAAAGTTGTACCACTATAGACCAAGAACCAATAAGAACATGGAAAAATGGAGAGGGAAGATATCAGAGAGAAGCCTAAAAAAATATCATAAGAGTCAAAAGAAAGCATGAAAAACAAGTGTCATTTAAAGAAGAGGCAAAGCCAAGATATCAAGTACTATAGAACATTACACATGGACCTACAAGAGAAAATGCGAGAGGGTTAGTATAATATCATGATGGATCAAGTGAAACAAAGTAAATATGATATTAACACTTTGGATTCAAAACACACTACCACTAAGAGGTAACTAAAAGGGTGTATGAGTCACAACAAGGTTGGGGAACTTGAAAGTTTTCCAAAAAAAAGAGAATCCAAACATGGTAAACATTGGATATAACAAGGTAATAGGGTAGACAAGGAGAGGAAAACTCAATGTGCCAAGAATGAGATAGCGATTGCTTAGTATTGAGGTATCTCAATGCAGGAAAGTTGGGGTGTCAACAAGTAAAATTGTGTAACGAGATGGGTCAAGAAACTAATTTTCAATCGAGGTAAAGTCTGACAAGGACTAGAAAGCCTTACAAGGAGTTAAAAAACTTTAAAAACATAAAACATAGTGCAACTCAAGCCCT
This sequence comes from Torreya grandis, assembly GCA_037957365.1. NCBI lineage: Eukaryota > Viridiplantae > Streptophyta > Pinopsida > Cupressales > Taxaceae > Torreya > Torreya grandis. The sequence continues at coordinate 166,727 of JARHVA010003810.1, read as the reverse complement.
ATAAGGGTGATAATGGTCATAAGTTAGTCTTGCAAGCCTAAAAAGGTCAAATAGATTCCACAATTACATCTAAAATGGACCAAAACCTATATACAAGAAATTTCATTATTTTTAGATGAAAAATGAAGTCAAAATGGGTGAGGAAAAAGAATAATAAAGAGGGTAATTCAAAGGTTAAATTGATTAAAAACCATTTTTGCATTTATTTACATCTGGCATCTTGTTGCAGATACTTGAATCTGATTTTACATGATATGCTAACCTTGTACACTTAAAAAATACAAATCATGGCTCCCCTTTAATTTAGGACCTTACCACTACTAAAAGGATCACATTCACCATCTCACTATGCCTAATTTTCTATCTTATAGCCTGACCTTAATATTCTTGATGACCTAGAACACCTATATCTCATAATCTGTATAAAAAATGATTTATATCTTGATTAAACAATTACACATCTTTAACATCAGTTAGAGCTTATAGCCTAGGCTCATGCCTCCCCTCTTTCTATGGCCCCAACCCCTCACCCCCTCCCCTCACTATGTCTATTGGATATGGGATAGGGTTTTGACTGGAGTGACATTACTATCCAATTTAGGACACTAACATCGATGCTAGTGTTCCAACTTTGATGCTAGTGTCCCTATATTATAAATAATCAAAATTTCAAATATTTTGACATATATGGGTCAACCTATGGTATTAATTTAACCCTCCCATGATATAATTTCAAAATGTGTGGTATAAATATAATTAAAATACCATTCATTAAGGACACCAATCAATCATCAAGGAATCTCACATTACACTATTGAAAATACTTTGTATACTGAGCTATACTAACCTATTCTTCTCTATGTAGAAATCAATCATAGGATAAATATTATTACATGCATAAAACATTTAAAGAGCATACATGATAATTATTTATCAAGTTATAAGCTATATCACTACATGCACTTGCATATATCATATTTCACAATTGTTCACACACAAGCCCACATAAGGAGGAGAACTACATCGGTCTGAGGCCATCTTAAGAGTATATGGTTATGTGGGAAACACTCATTTAAATATGGGTATTTTATGTCAACTTGACTTTACTTGGGCCCACTAACCCCTATTTCAAAAGGTGACATGCCAAAGTTTGAGGACCTAGGGTTTTGAGCAAAATATTGATATTTAAAACTTATGTGCTTGATCTAAACAAAGAATATGTAAGATGACATTAAACCCTAATAAGTGAAGTTGGTCATATTAGAAAAGGATATGCATTTTTTTCTATACAAAATCATAAAAAATGGGATAAAAGCATCGACACTAGTATTTGGATCTTGATGGTAGTGTCAAGGCTGACAGAGGGCTAAATTCTAGAGTATGAAAAATCATAGTGAACCATAAGCATGTCTCCTTCTACACCTTTATTTTATATATCATAATATGCATTAGAAAATAAGCTAAGTATTATTTCTCCTTTATGTTGCTACATTCAAATTACTATTTTAGCGTTGTACTTTCCATATTTAACATATTATTAGATTCAACATATTTATCAAAATATTATAAATCTAAATTCATTTAATTGGTCTAATTTTAGAATAACTTAATCCATAGTTAATTAGGATATTCCCGCACTAACCCAATTCTAAAAATGGTTAAACATTTGGTGAACCTGACCTCTGAGTCTTCTTTCACAACTATAGCTTACTCTAGGGTTTTCAGCCTTCTAGAGTTTTAGATTGCAATAATTATTCATATAAGAGATTTGATGTTTCCAAAGTCCCAAAAAAAATAGAAGATATTTTGGATGATAACTGTGAGCAATGTTTTTGACCTGACACATTTCAAATCACCATTTTTGATTCATCATTAGGAAAAAATGTGTTTGAGAACTATAGATCAGCTTTATTATATCAATTGTTGCCATGAGTCTAAGGATGTTGATTGATTATAATTTATATTGTAGAGTAGGATTATAAATTAGGTGAGTTCATGAGTTATTAAATAAAATCAATAATAAACATAGAGAACCTAACATGCAAATCCCATTCCCTCGAGGGGCAGTGTCAATGAAATCAAGAAACTAATTATTAAATCAAGACAAACAATACCTTCCCATAATGGCTCTCCTTTAAATATGGTTAATAAATGTGCTTATGTCTGGATTTGGTGATCCAAGTCTTTGTCAATGTTGTTGGAAAATCACCTCCATCATCTCTTCTAAGAACCAATGGCTTTCGTTCCTTGATTGGTTAATTTGGGGGAATGAGTGAAACTTCTATAGCATTATTTCTACATAATAACATTGCACAACTGAAGCTCAAAAGCTATGTTCATGGCTCATGTATTTATAGCTTTCCAAAAAATTTGAGAATCAGCCATGATCATCCATATTGAGATCAATATGTGTGGCCAAGGATTAATTTAATTTTAGAAGACAAAGCAATTAATATTGTGGAATAAGGGAGCATTAATGAAGCATAGGTGGGCTTAAACTTGATATTTATCTCCATTAATGCCTAGTGCTTGACACCCTTTAGATGATGTCATGGCCCAAAGATTTTGAATTATGAATTTTCAATAATAGATATTCAATAAATTTTCATGGAATTTCCACTTAAGCTCTTAATCTGATTTGATTTGCTTAATGGCTTTTACTTATTATTTTATAATTCTTGGAAATTAGTTGCATTTTAAATCAAAATAGTCAAAAATGTTAATTTATTTGGTCATAATTTGATTGGAGTTAAATCAAAGGAAGGTGATGATTGCGTATAGGGTATTATCCTAATTATGATAATATAGATATGAATCAATGCATGCACATGATGTGTGCTGATGAATTAGAGAATTTTAGTAATCCAGAATGTCATTTTTCTTGGTTGTAATTTGAATTGAAGTGAATTGGAAGAATATAACACTTGCATAAAATTCATTTCCCCATTCAAGTATCAATGGAAAATAATTAACACTTTTACATGACGTGTGCATACAAATTAGAGCATTTTAGTGATTATGGTCTAGATTGGGCAATGCTGCAAAATGTCATTCAGATTTGCAATTTTAGAAAAATGGTGATAAGATTTGGATGTCTACATATATAAATGAAAATAACCATTTGTATGACCATTTGAGGGTTGACTGAACAGTTTGAAAAGACCACATAAAACAAGTTTATAGAAAAGTTCAATGTTTTTATTAATGATGATTATTATAATATTTGATTTTTATTCAATATTTTTAAGTAGAGTTTAATTATTCTTAAATATTCATATATTTGCATATTTATTAAAAACTAGAGTAAAAAACCAAGATAAACACTAAAGTAAAAACTATACAAGGGGAAACCTTACGTAACACAATGATGTTTTTTTAATCTGTTAACTATGGGTCTCCAAGTCTAATTAAGACCTACCCCCTCATCATGATTTAAATTTTACACACGTCATCCTATCTTTATGGATTCTCGTAACTTACATTTTTGAAAATGGTATTCTACAATAAGAACCTTTAACTTCTCAATGAAAATGGAATGTTTGGTTTTACAGGAGTGTTTTGCTAAAGCTAATTTTTTCTGTCTTCCCTAATGTAGTGTTTGCAGCATTTTCCTTGATCCTAGTTTGGATGGATCTCCCTATTTTGCCAATATAGGGGATACCACAAGAACACTCAATTTTTTAAAATCTACTTTTTTACCATCATTTAACCTGTTCTTTAATTGACTTTAAGGACTAGCTAAGTTTATTTTTAGGTAAGAAGGTAGTGGAGATGTTTTGGTGTTTTAAGATTTTGGCAATTTTATTAGATACCCCTTCGATGTAAGGAAGGAAGGCTACAGGTCCTATTATTGAGGTATCAATTTTATGTTGCTATATGTGGCCTTCTCTTTCTTTTTAAAAAACCCTTGATACTTTCTTGCCTTTGTAACCATTTTTCTTGAAGACCTTTTTAAAATATTCTAACTCTTGTTCTAAGTTGTTATCATCACTTACCCTAAAAGCTCTAATGGCCAGTATCTTTAACATTCTTACTTTTTGGGTTAGGTGATGGTGAGAAGTAGCATGTAAATAAAGGTTTGTGTGAGTGATTTTTCTATAAACTTTGCATGATAAACTACCATCTATCCTACAAGAAATAAGGACATCTAAGAACGATAACTCTCCTCCTTGTTCCACATCTTTAGTGAATTGTATACTTGGAACTAAGTTGTTTAGATGCTTGTGAAAGTCTTCCAGGGTATCCCTTCTATGTTTCCAGCATAAGTTTATGTCGTTAACATATTTACTCCACCATTTGGGTTTTATGGGAAAGGAGTTGAAATCTCTTTCTTCAAAAATTTCCATATATAGGTAAGCCACAATTGGAGAAAGAGGGGATCCCATCACCATCCCTTTTTTTGGTTCATAAATGACCCCTTTGAAAGACAAGAAAGTAGACCTTAGATAGAGAGAAACTAATCTAGTTATTTATCCATTACTGCAATATTGAACTACCTCAATTGTATCCCCGATTAGAATATTGGTGTAGAGGGCTACTACGTCAAAAATAACCAATAAATCATAATCTCGTACTTTAAAAAAAAATATTTGACGAAGTTAATTTTTTTTTTTTTTCTGACTCATGAATAAAGGAAAAGGTTTTTCCTACTAGGGGTTTTAGCTTTGATGCTAAAAAATTTGATAGATAATAGGTGGGAGAGTCCATAGTGTATACAATAGGTCTAAGAGGAACACCTATTTTATGGATTTTGGAGGCCTCATAGATTTTGGGGGTTATTTATTTATGAGGATTAAATTTTTTCTTTGTCAAATATTTTAAGGAGGATTTCATGATGTTCTTAGTGTCCTTTCTAGCAATACTTGAAGGGAAAAAACTATATAATGGAGCTTGTTTGTGGTTCTTAAACACATTTATTTCTTGATGATGAATCACACTTGGTGATTTAAAATGCATCGAATCAAAAATATTGCTCATAGTTATCACCCAAAATATATTTTATTCAATTATTCATATAATTATGTATACAACTTAGGCTTAGTGATGTGTACCTATTGAGAATTTTAAACTTCTTCTTCTTCTACCAAAAATGTCTCGAGCTAATACCCTGTCAAATTTTATCAATATAGAGAGTGCCAATAATGACGATGAGAAAAAATATTTAAAAGGTTATCATAGAGGATGAATATGATCATGAAAATAATGAAGCACATGACAATTATGAGAATGAGAAAGTATATCAATTAAAATTTAAAGATATTGCAAGTTTTTGACAATGCATTCATGAAAATCCTAAAGATTTTGAGAAAATATTAAATACTATATGAAACTAAAAAATAAAAATACATAAGTGAACAACCATTTTCATCTATTGATCCAAATATTTGGGCTACTAGATATACCTATCGGCCATTAATCCCATTATCCATCCCTTTGAGCACACCATTGATTCCTACATCTGGTGGGGGCATGGGATATATTTTCAAGCCATTGTTCCCAATACATCAAATATCCTCCATGGAAACAATCAATAATTCAACTTAATTGTTGGTTTCAATGTCTACATCAACATAAGTGGTGTTTACATCCCCTTTGGTAACTTCTCAAATATCAAATCTCAATCCCAATAGGTCTACTGTGAAAACTCTTCTTTAAGTTATTCAAACTTTATAAGTTAAGGTTACAAATATTGAACATTTAAAAAAAATAGTATATTCATGCTATTGATTCACAAGATGTATTACATAATATTATTGCACCTGAGATATATTTTCACCCTTTTCCAACTGGTTTTATAACACTGAAGTTCACACTTTATGATGGAAAGGGTGACCCGAGAAACATCTCCGCTCTTTCTATATAACATGCCTTGATTATGATTCAAATGATAAGCTTTTGAAAAAAATATTTCAAGGAAGCCTAAAGGACTATGATTTGAGATGGTTATAAGATCTACCAATACAATCATTTAAAACATTCACACCTCTAGCATATTAGTTTCTAGCACATTTCTCAATAAACATCACTAAAAAGATGTCATATGCATAAATTGTCAAGATCAAGCAAGATAACAATGAGCCTATAAATGAATATATTTTTAGTTACAAGATAATGTTGGCCAAAATGATAAATCTAAGGGCTGATAAACAACTTCAAGATATTTTAAAGAAAAGTTTACTTGCTCCACTACATGAGTCTATTTTATTCAAAATTTTTAAAGATTTTGATGACTTATGGCATATTTTTTAAGATTTAGTAATGAAACTTATTGCATTAAATAAGCTTAAGTATGTATTAAACACACCGACTACATATAATACCAAGTTTCATATCAAACCAAGCTATAAGGTGAAACCTACATAGGTTAAAAAGGAAGAAACAACAATGGTTAATTCAATGTCATGAAAAAATAATTAGCTTATCTTATCCAATGCACCTAAGAGAAAATTTACATGATTATCTGAGTCTCCAACTTTGCTTCTTAAGTAACTAGTGGAATGTCATCTGATATATCTCCCTCCTCCCTTAGAGTTTGATATGAGTCAACCTATACCAAAAGGATGATGCAAATGCTTATTATGACTATCATCAATGTACCAAGCATTATAAAAACATATGTTACAAGTTGAATCATAAGATACAATACCTCATTGATAACAAACATACCACCTTTTATGATACTCCAAAGGATTTAGGGTCACAACTTAGTTATTATCAAAACCATAAGATATTCAACAATCTATTATAGGATCATTCTAAGTGTAGTGTAAATATCATATAAATCACATCATCCTCCACCACATTATGGGCACCAATTAGATGGTATTATTGACACACTTACATACACAATACCTCCTATGGTTCATTGGTTTTCTATTACATTTGATGACTACAAAATTATGGATGATGACTCAAATATTCATTCATTGTTTATTACAACATATACTAATCATAAACCTATACACAATGTTATGTTTTATAATGGTTATAGTGATAATTTATGTACCATGACATTAATTACACATTTATAATATATAGATGATGATTTATACCCTTCTACCAAGACTGTCAGAGCATTCAGTGGGAAAGCACAATAGGTTTTTGGTGAGATTGATTTACCTTTACAGGTTGGTCCAACACATATGACCCCAAAATTTTTAGTTATGCCGCATACAAGAGCATTTGATAAATTACTGAGATGACCATGGATTCATAAGTTCTATGCAACACCCTCCATAATGCATAGATATCTCAAGTATATTCATGCCAACATGGTAATCAAAATTTTAGGGGTTCAGAATGAACATCCACTATAACAAAAGAATTTTATTCCAAGGCAACTAATTATACAACCTATTAAGGTTAATCATGATAAAAAGGGTAATCAAAAGGCAACCACATTTCATAGGTTAATGTTACTTGAGAGGCCATCAAATTATAGATATATATTGGACTCCACGGAATCCTCATCTACACTTGACCAACCCAACCAATTATAAGAGTAAATTAAAATGATTCAAAGAGGTCACAAAGACCTATAATTACAGTTGCACCAAAGAAGTCACATAACACTAATCAATGGGTTCCATGAACCACTACAACTTATACTAATATTTCATGACCGTTGAGTCCTATGAGCCATAAGTAGAGTATCACAGATTCTATAGTTCCATATTTGACACATATTCATGACCCTTGGTAGCATGACTAGTTTTTTTAACCCATACTAAGCGTAGATCACCCTATGAGTATCCATTATATGGGATCACCAACTAGCCTTCTCTTTCCTAAAATTAAAACTATGTAATTTTAAAAAAAAAAAATCAATAAAATACAAAAACATTCAAATAAAGAAAAATACAAAAATATTTAACATACACATGTTTACTAGTTTTTGCATATGTTGTTTACTTTATGTTAGTATATAGAATATCATTTTCTTTCTATACACACATATGTTTCATGGGTACTTGAGTGATATATAAGTATACACTATATACATGATACTTGAACATAGAGATGTTTGACCTTTCTTCCTCCCATGTGACACATACGGTTAGGACATCTGCTTCACTGATCACAATCTATACATGTTACATTATTTTATGACAAATTTATTTTATCTTGTTGAGATTATAAATTAGCTTTTACATATGTCTATACTCATTCTTACATCTTAATCAGTGTACTAGATATGCTATGCTACAAGACATTTTGATAACATATGTGTGTAGGAATTAGTATAATATGATTATGCAAGTTTCTTATAATTCACTTATTAATCTTATCACATGGCTTACTTGAGTGCACTTATTGTTTGATACCTTATTTTTATTATAGAACATTTGAACATGTTCCTTGTTTATTGGCCATAATGCCTTGAGTGTTTTTTATTTGGTGTGCAGACGTTTCAACATGTCCTCCCCTTGAGTGTGTGGAATTTAAACATGCCCCTTTTTTGGGGTCTCCTTAGACCCATTTTACATAACATTGAGTGATATTATGTGTGTGCTTGATTATTTGTTGAGATTGTGCTTGTTACTTCTAGATGTTCCCATGATCCATATCATGCATCTTAGGGCTTGTTGTGTTTAGATACTATGATCTTAATTCATACATATTATTAGACATGATACCACTATAAAATTCTTTACTACATTATTGATACAAATATGGCATGGTTGTTTTATCTTTTTGAGATAAGGTGACTACCATATATCATTTCCCTCACTTCAATATGGGCAACATATTAGTAGGGGCATGTCATAGAGACATGAGTCCACACATAAATACTTGGAAAAATTGGTAGCATTTGATATAGTTTACATGATTTAGATATACACTTGGGTCAAAATATTATGCACTTGACACCAATTTTCATAGATATAGGACAAGGTTTTTTAGATTTGTGATAGATATTATACATAATTTATAGACGTTACATTATAACATATACTTTATCTTGAGATAAATCAAAGGTGCATATGTATAGTTATATAAAATGTCCAAATTGGTAGTTTGAGTGTGGCTTGTGAGACCCTATCCATAGGTCCTTTTTACATGCTCTTGTTGCCCTTCTAAACACCTTTTTGATCATTAACAATCATCCTGAACCTTTTGAACCTTGATTCCACCTCAGCCAGACCATATTCCCTATGCCAATCCTATTCCCTTAGGTCTTGAGCTTATAGGATAGGAGCACTAAATTTTGACTACAATGTCAAACCCCAAAGTGTCCCATTTTCGGTGATCCTATCCATTTGCACTTTGAGCCCCAATGATCATTTGCATTCGATCCCTATCCTTAATTAGGTTGGCTTAGCATGAATACATCTGACCCAAGACCAATAATTCCCTATAAAAGTCCACTCAAAGTCATTTACAAAGGAGTTGACCAAACTTACAAAGTAAGCAAGAATAAAAATAAAACACTAAGGCAAACTTCCCTATCATTTTCACATAGTCACCCAACACAACTGAAATCCGACTCAAATCCTCATACCAATCCCTATCCACCTCAAACACTATTAATTTGGCATTTACATCTACATCACACTATTACATAAAGCACACTAGGTGGGAGAACTAAATATGGCTTGATTCCTCTTCAGAGTATTGGTATGTAGGTAGTGTGCCCACACAAGGGGTGTGGATTGCACGTTTAGTGCATATTACACACTACCCCCCCACCCCGCCGCCATTCTTTCTCAAGTGACTCAAATATAATTTTATCAAGCATGATGGAGGATTAAGGTTTGAAGATAAAATCATATTTACAATGAGTTCTATTGATAACTAGTGCTTGATTTTTTATAGGTAGACTCAAACAAGCACAACACAACTACCTAGAAAGTTTTAGGTCTCTATGATCAGTTTGGACAACAACATGAATGAATGAACAACAATGTTGAACACTAAAGCATCCAATTTTTAGTGCTCTTATCCTTTCATTGAAGGAAATATAGATTCAAGTTTTTGACACCTTCACAGTCTTACACAACCATTTTTAGCCTCTATATCAACCATCTCAGTCTGTTTCTAGCTAAGTTATATTTCATCCTATTTATTACTATTTTTAGAAAGGTGAAAAAGATAAACAATTGCACAAATCAAGACTGTAATTATTGTTATATTCATATTGATTTATTAATCCAGACCCTTAACTAAAATAGGAATAAAACTCCATTATTCCCAAAAAATTTAAATCATTGGTGAACCTAACTTACTTCATTTGTGCACAAAAACCCTAGGAAAAATTCTTTGCTATTTTTAGCAGTACTTTTCTAATTTTTTTCCTGCATATATAAATAAGAATTTCACATTTAATTTTTAAAATTCACCATAGTAATTTTAAAAATCATTTCTTTCAAACCCTAGTTGAATATTCTAGGTCCCTTTGCTTCTTGAGGTATCACCTTACATCTAAATTAGATTTCACATAAAATAAATAATGGATCTCACTTATTTCAAAACATTTCTTGCAAATAATAAGGAGTCCATACTCGGTCCTATCATGTATATGAATGATGGAGTTTACTATATGTTAATGCAAATCTTCATTCTTTCCCTTTCATGCTTACTTTTTATAATATGAATGATATTAAGAAATTTATTGCTAAACATGTTAAGATCCCTTTCCTTTAAAGCAATGTTTACCTTTATTTAATAAAAGGTTTTATTATTTCTTTTACATACTATCTCTCTCTAACTCATATGAAATAACTTTCAACTCTATCTTGCTAAACATGTTATAAATGGCATGTTACAAGTCAAAAAATTTTATGCATTAGTGCAAAGTTCTATGCTCTCTATTCCTTGTTTGCTATCTTGCATGTGGAATGTTCTTTATAATCATATTACTATAAAAATTATAACTCTAATTACATGAATTTCATCCCACATACAATGTTTCTACCTAGATGTATATAAATCTTTGGCTACTTTTGAGTATCTCTCTATCTCTACTAGACACAAGAAAACACTAGCGGTTATATCTATCCCTCTTCCTTTCAAACTTGGTTTACCTAGATTTTATCCCACACCTACTACTAGCTCTATGCCTATAGAAGATCATGAGGTACATGTTAACACCCAAGTTTATGAAGATAGGGAGGTTGATTACATCCATGGCTATAGCTTTGTCACTCAGGTTGTTACAATTGGTGGAGTTCTATATGAATTACTACTCCCCACTTTAGAGCCATCTCCTACTCTGTAGTCACCAATTTTAGCTCCTTCACCAGTTATAGTTCTTCCAGTTGATATTTGGACATAGTCGAGGCCTCCCTCACCAACATAGAGAGTTCATACACTTCCATGGAGGCCTCTTTTAGAGCGACCACTACATCAGTGATAATTTTAAGACTCTAGATAGTTTTTAGCTACAATATTCACACCTAGGGCAGCATCATTGAGGTCTCATGACTCTACACATAGAGCACATTTTTAGAGAGATTATTCTACTACCAGTTGGATCCCAAGGTTACAGGGGGACCCCATAGTTATTTTTCACTATAGAGATTTTAGAGCACTTACAACATACATAGCTTTCAAAGTCACAGTCTTAGCCCTTCCATCATGCTTCATGATCATGCCTGCTCCCTCTCTTTGATATAGGACAACATGATAGGAAGTTTCTTATGAGACTTATCTATTAGTATTGTTTCTTCTCAGTCCTTCTTGTACATAGTTTCTTTCTGCTTACTTATATATAATTTCTTAGCTTACTTGTACATAGTTTATTTTTACTTACTTATACATAGCCTATTTCAAAATTCCAAAAACAATACAATATTTCAAAATACCAAAAATAATATAACATGCCAAAATACAAAAACATTCAAATAACTCAAAACACCAAAAACACTTTTCAATTATATGTATTATCCATGCTTTACATTTCTACTACCATGCTATACTTACATTTTGCTATTCTATGTTATTATTTATCAATTTATCTACATTACCATGCTTCACTTAATCTTCTTTGAGTGTGTGTAGTGACACCTAGATCCTTGATTGCTTCACTCTACCCATTAAGGGGGCATCTTACTTCTACATTTGAGACATACATAAACATATCTACCCACTGGGGGAATATTCTCCATAACTACACCATACACTCTAGTTATCATGTTGATGTACATTACTTACTAGCTTACACAAATTATATTAGCAACACTCACTAGTATATAGCACTTGTGTATTTCTTAGCATCTACCTAGTCTTGTACTACATGTTTTGCATACTTTCACTTCTTGATTTGATTAGTTAGCTATGTTAGTATTTCTATCATTTACATGCCTTCCTTTCTTGCTTTGAGTAACTAGATGTGATTGTATTTCTTAGTTCCTATTTTTTTACTTGTGTGTGGCTTAGGACATTTTCCAATGTCCTTTGCTTGTACTATTGTATGTGCTTATGGCCCTCATGCTAAGCTTGTTTATTTGTAATTATATGTGTATGTGGGAATTTGAACATGCCTTGTATGCTTGCTTTACTAGTTTGAGTGGCATGTGCCCATGTCCCTTATTTGCTTGACCCTTTGGCCTCTTTTGTATGCTTCTTGATATGTGTGTTTGTTTTCTTGTTTGATTCTCAATTATTTACAATGCCATGATCCAAATCATACATTATCTCCTTTTATTAGATGCCATAATGGAAATTATGCTTCATCCCTCCTTAACAAAAAACTATATTTCTAATTTTAGTTTAGTATACTGTACATGTTATTACATTGTTACATCTATCTAGGCATACCCCTATTGATCTAACAATATCCAATACAAACTATGCTATATCTTGAGACATATTTTGGATTATCATTACTATATCATGTATTTCATGGCATAACACACTTGCAGGGCTCTTTATTTTGAGGGTAGTGATTGCATGGTCTTCATTTCTACCCTTAGAAGAGGGGGAAAAAAATAGGGGTTTTTGTCACAGAGATCAAAGCCTTCTATCGGTCAAAAATAAAATTTTTGAACACTCGAAACAATAATCAAAGTTTAAAAATTACATAACAGACCAAAAAAATAGTGACAAATACATAACAGTCATTAGAAATAGTAAAGGATAAGAGTGCCAAAATTGAACAACATCGGACACCAAAGTGTCTAATTTTTGGTGCTCTTATCCAAACAACCAAAAACCCAAATTTTTTAGAAATAGATAAAAAGGTAAGGTCAATTACAATTTTGTCAGCTACAATTTAGTTTAGATTGGGTAGTTTCAGTACTATTTTACTCAGATTATCTAGATATAGGGGGCATCATACATGGCATGATGACTCTCACTTTAAGTTTCAAATTAGGTAGTTGGTACAACTTCCAAATCAAAATCCATGTTACAGACACTAGTGAATGGGGGCAATGTACACAACACAATTGCCTTCTTTTCTTTCCAGTTCATTGTATTACCCAGGTATTCTCAGTAGTTATGTGCCTTATTCCATTTGTAGGTGGTTGGAATCATTTTGGATTGGATTTCATATAATCCTAGTTCTTAGTTTCAGAGTGGTTTTCATACAAGCCTAATCTCCACCTTTCGGAGTAGCCAAGATTGGCCTAGTTCTTAGTACATATTTGACTATCCAAACCACATTGTCAGATTATAGAGTATTCATGGGCTTCATGAGCCATCACATCCAACACACATTCATATCAGTATTAGTTCATAGCTTCACTTAGTGGGTAATGATGGAGCCAAAGGACTAGGTAGCCTTGGTATTCTTGAGCCACCTACTCAAAGGGATTGGACACATAGTCCAAACATTGATTAACACATGCATGACCACATAGTTTCACATAGTGGGTGATGATGGAGCTGAAGGGCCAACCTTTATATTCTTGAGCCACCCTTGAGGAATTGAGAACTCATCTCCATTCATGATATTACTCTTGGTACACCATATACCTAACATCACTAAACATCACAAGTTTTATATTGGTTTACGTCCCTGATGAGGTGTATTCATTCCTTTATTTTCCTTTATTTTACTCAAGCTTTGTACATTCTTATTTTAGACATAGAATGTCTAGTAAGAACTAATATACTCCTTGTTTTCTCTTGTAGATTTATGCTTTAATATGTGCTCTCTCTATGCACACTTAGCATCACACACCTTCATGGACTTCACTCTTGTAGGTATGTTTAGGTATGATTTTTATTTTTCCTTTATCCTAGTATTTTCCTTTGATACATCACTAGAATAAATGGGGGGGAAATGTAATTATCTAAAATTTCCAAATTGGTAGTTTGAGTGTGGCTTGTGAGACCCCATCCATAGGTCCTTTTCGCATGCTCTTATGACCCTTTTAGACACCTTTTTTCTCATTACTAGTCATCCAAAACCTTCTAAACCCTGATTCTAGATCAACCAAACCATATTTCCTATGTGAATCCTATTCTCCTAGGTCTCGAGCCTATAGGATAGGAGCACTAAATTTGGACTACAGTGTTAGACCCAAAAGTCTCCCATTTTGGTGCTCCTATTGATTTGTACTTTAAGCCCTAATGATCATTTTCATCTTATCCCTATCCTTAATTAGGTTAGATTAGCATGAATACATCTAACCCAAGACTAATAGTTCCCTATAAAAGTCTACTCAAAGTTCATTTACAAAGGAGGTGACTAAATTTACAAAGCAAGTAAGAATAAAAACAAAGAACTCAGGTAAACTTCCCTATTATTTGCACACATTCATGAAACACAAATGTAAACCTACTCAAATCCTCATACTAGTCTATCAATTTGGCATTTGAATCTACATCACACTATTTCATAAAGCACACTAGGTGGGAAAACTAAATATGGCTTGATTCTTCTTCAAAGTATTGGTATATAGGTAGTGTACCCACACAAGGGGTGTGGATTTCATGTTTAGTGAATATTACACACTAACCCCCCTCTTTCTCAAGTGAGTCAAATATCATTTTACCAAGCATGATGGAGGATTAGGGTTTGAAGACAATCAGCTCTAGAATGAGTTTTATTGGCAACCAACACTCGATTGTTCACAGGTAGGCTCACATAGGCACAACATAACTACCAAAAAAGTTTTAAGTCTCTATGATTATTTTGGACAATAGTGGAAGGAATGGACAATAGGACACTAAAGCATCCACTTTTTGGTGCTCCTATCCTTTCACTGAATGAAATTTAGATTCAGGTTTATGACAGCTTCCTAGTTCTGCATAACAATTTTAAGCCTCTGTATTAGTTGTCTCAGTCTGTTTCTAGCTAGGTTATATTTCTTCTTATTTATTTCTACTTTTAGAAAGGTGAAAAAGATAAACAATTGCACAAATTAGGATTGTAATTATTGCTATATTCTATACCAATTTATTAATCTAGACCCTTAACTAAAATAGGAATATAACTCCATTATTCTCAAAAATGTTAAATTAGAGAGACATGATTCCACTCACAAATACATAGATTTTTTTTAGAATTTGATACAGTTTACATGATTCAGATATATACTTGGGTTAAAATATTATGCACTTGACACCAGTTTTCATAGATATGGGACAAGGTTTTTTAGATTTGTGATAGATATTATACACAATTTATAGAGTAGAGGTTACATTTTAACATATACTTTATCTTGAGATAAATCAAAGGTTTATATTCCATGAAAATTCACCAATCATAGATACACATCGAAATTATATGCATATATTATGTATCAACCTTATTAAGATATGCTGATTTAGCCTTTATCTATTTGTAACCATTGGATCCCTTGAGTAGTGTAGTCAAGACTCAATACCATAGATGGCCTTGGCACTAGTCCCATTTTTAGTTTGAGAGGGTTACACCATTTGACATTGGATATATTGGATACATTTGATAGATTATGTTTACATTTGAGTTTTATTATTGAGATTCAGTGCTCTCTCTGGACTTGGTAAAACTTGCATTTGTAATAGATTGGGGGCATGATCACCCTCCAATTCCTTTCTTCACATATCCAAGGTTTAATTATAAACCTCTCTCTCCAATGCTTCAATAAAGAAGCATCATCACCAAATAAAAGTACCAAGGGGTATCATGGTTACATTGACACATGTGTATTACTTCCATGCTCTCTTTACTTTTAAAAATTTAAATTATTAAATTTTATATTATACATTAAATACATTGTAACTTCTCTTAGTTTTAGGTAATACATAAATAAAAAATTCAAATGAGGCTTAAGTCAAATCAAGGTGTGTTGTACGCACTGAGGTATGTATTTGTTTCCTTTAAACCTAGTAAATTTATCTTTATGCATGACTAGATTAAAGAGGTAGGGGGACATATATACTCAAATCTAATTTTACATTATATGCTATTCTAGTACACTTGATAAATACCAATCATGGATCAACCTTTTAGTTCAATATGTTCTAGCTACCAAATATCTCATGTTCACCATATCACTAGCCTAAATATTTATCTTATAGTTTAACCTTGACATTATGATAACCTAGATCACATGTAGCCCACATTTTTCATAAAACCTTATTTATATCCTACTAAGATAGTTACATATACTTAACAAATTTCTATCCAACATGACACTACCATCAAAATTATGACACTAGTGTCCCAACTCAAACATTAATGTCCCTAACTTCAAAATAATCAAATTTATAGATGTTTTGACATGTATGGGTCAACCTATGTCATTCCTTTAACTCTTCTATGATATAATCTCAAAAGGTGTGGTATAAATATAGGTAAAATACTATTCATTAAGGACACCAGTCAATCATCAAGGAAACTCAAACTAAACTATTGAAAATCATTTGCACAATTGAGTTATCCTTCCCTATTTCTAAATCAGTCATAGAAGGAATCTTCTTATACATCTAAAATATTCAAAGAGAAACCCATTATTATTATTTGTCAAGTTACAAGATAGATCAATACATGCACTTCCATATAGCATTTTTTACCTTTTTCACACATAAGCTCACATAAAGGGAATACATACATCATTTTGAGGCCCTCTTCATACTATATGGATATGTAGACATCACTCATTGATAAAGTGGTCTCGATGTCAAATGAACTTCACTTGAGCCCACTAACCCCTTTTTTTCAAGGTGACATGTGCAATTTGGAGGACCTAGGGTTTTGAATAAATTATTGATATCTAGAAGCTATGCACGTGATTTGAACAAAGAATATCAAAGGTGAAAATGAACCCTAACAGACATAATTGGTCATTATAAAAAAGGACATGTATTCTATATTAGATAAAAGTGTCAAAACTAGGATAAAAGCATCAATGCTAGTGTCTAGATATCAATGACAGTGTCTAGGCTGATAGGAAGTTAAATTATAGACTATAAAAAATCATAATGGAGCATCAACCTATCTCATTCTACACCTAAATTTTTTAGATATTCTTGTGTATCAAAAAATAAGGTAACTATTATTTTTCCTTTGTGTTTCTACATTCAATTATTATTTTGGTGTTGTACTTTCTATATTTGGCATATTATCAAATTCAACATATTTATCAAAATATTATAATTTAAATTCATTTAATTTCTTGATTTTATTATATATTAATCCAAGTTGATTAGGTTATTCCTCCTAACCCAATCCAAAAAAGGTTACATACTTGCCAAACTAGATCCTTAAGAGTCCTACATTATATAAAAGTGGCTACTAGGTATTATACTATGAGAAGAGATATGTTAGGGTTGTCTAGGAAATCCTTATGAACTCAAACTCATATTTAAAAAAAAAATTACATAAAATTATTAATGAAAACAAACTTTTATGAAAATTTCATTGAATTTTGATGACAAAACTCAAACAAAGTGGCATCAAAATATTCGTTATGATGAGATAGTCATTTCTACCATGACCATTCATGAGGCCACATGTTAGGGGTGAAAAATCAATGCCATGGGGTACATTTTATGCCCTATATTTATAATAAAATATGTTATAGTGACACAAGTTTTCCTAATAATCTATAACCTTAAAATAATAAAAAACTAAAAATGTTGCACTTTTTCATTTATATTTTCCCATTTTTTGAAAAAATAATTTAATACATGTGGTAGTGATATATAAATTAGGATTAGAGGCCAAATGAATGAACAATCATAGGTAGAGTAACCATAGGATCCTAAATCATAGGGAGTGTTATAAAATCATTGTGAGGAGGAGAATTGAGAGAGGTCCCTGAACTTGGTGGCAGAGGAGGTAGATGTCCAAATGAAAAAAATAACAAGCCAAACTTTATAAAATGGGCATATGGAGGTTGATCCATGTAGCCATGAAGTATCACAACTGGGAGTTTTTAAATGCTATGATTCTAAAATATGACCCAAATCATCATATATTCTAGTGCAAACCTGATCTAAAGGCTATTTTAAGTGTGGAAGATGTATATAGATTCCATGATGTGACTCTAATAGTGAATGTTTTTAGGAAGTAAGAAATAAATTATATGGGGGTATCATGTTGATAAATTATGAACTAACCATGATGCCCAACATTCATAGATTAGAAATAGAACATCATTATGCTAAAGTCACATAATACATATAAGTGATAATAGGGGTGATCTTAGGTAAAGTATATTATGGGTAGGGCATAACAACACTTGATTTAATGGACATGGGTTTTAGATATCTAATAATGGGGAAGCCTATGCATTAGGTGAGTACATCCTAGTAGGCATGTATTACCATCTAGAAATGATCTATTAACAAGGCCATGGAGGGATCACTGCCAATATGATCTTCCTAACATGGGTTTATGAGAGGCTTCTCTAATTTTGACTAAGACCAACAATTGACACAAATCAATACCCAATTATACAAAAATAATGATGCATGTGCATCACATGGAATATATATATGGTAGGAATAGATACATGAGTTTAGGGACATAACACAAACTACATACATACATGACCCCTATGTCATAGAGAAATGGGTAGTGAACACAAAGGTGTATGAATGATTAGGGACATAGAGATATATGAGACACATGAGTCATACCTTCACTCAAGTTGGTAAGCCTCTACATAAATAGGTGGCTAGGTTTAGCCTAATAAAAAGTGGGTGATAATAATAACAACATAGAGAGGAAATGAATAAGTAGAGGAAGAAAAATAAAAATGAAAAAATAAGAGAAGCACAAGTAGATAAGGAAATACATGCAATAAATATAGATTATTAGGGATCCCATGAAGATGATGGTGTAGTAAAGAGGCACACCAAACACCACCATGATTAAGTTAGAATACTTAGTACCCAATCATGGATTATTTTAGGGAGACCACCTCTAGTAGACCCTCCCGAAGGAAAAGATAAATGAAACTAAACTAGTAACATTATACCTTACATATAGTGATAGAGTTTATACATTAAGATAATTTAATTCACTTAGTTTGCATGTGATGTTACATCCTTAATACACATAGAGGTCAAGGATATCTTGACTAAGTTTCTCTAGGAGTAGAACACACTTAGAGTGGGAGAGTATGAGTAACCACTCTTTGATGCCCTAATACACACATACATGCATACTAGTTATTAAGTAATTATAGTGAAAACACTAGTATTGATCATCCTACAGGAGATGTGGGTTGCCATAAAGGTGGAGGAGCTCTAAAAAATACACACACATATAGAGAGAGTGGTAGGGGTATCCATATAGGCATAATTTTAGATCATACATGCGAGAATGGATGCATTAGAGTAGCTATTACGGGGATTTGTGCTACTAGAGAGAGATATATCACCACTAGAAAAAATGATTGAATATCCTAGACATGTGACACACACACACACACACACACACACACACACACACACACACACACACACACACACACACACACACACACACACACACACACACACACACACACACACACACACACACACATATATATATATATATATTAGGTCATAGGGCAATCTAAGTGTTGAGTCTAGTCATGTGGGTGGTGCATTTTTAAGGCTTGTGAGCCTAGGGTCATTTGAAGCCCGCAAAATATTAAGGGGTATAAATGGATAACATAGCCAATAAGGCTATTGAATGCATCCCCATTAAGGTATAAAATCTTGAAAATATTTCAAAATCCTAAAAAATTCTTAACAAGAGTGGAATATTAGTAGCCTATCTTGAGAATATGCTAGGTGGTAGCTTGCCCATAAGTGTGGCGAATGCAAGTCATACCATGAAATTCATTGTGGTCTAAAGGGGTATCCTTATAAATGAGGTAATACATGAGCATACCATCAAGGGATTTCTTAAATATGATCCCATTAATGATAACATATCACATGGATGATAACTTATGAATATTGTAGTGTTCTTGATAATAAGAACCATTATGATAAGATCATTCTTCTAGTTTTGATGATGTATCAATACCACTCATAATTAATATTTATCTATTTTATACAAAGTAAACCATAATATTTGGGAAAGAATTGTCAACAATATCTCTTTAATCATTGGGTAATGTGTAATCAATGAGATTATTGATTAGGGATAATCATTCCTTGGATTTTTTATTGAAAATTTAGAGGTTGAACTACTACAGAAGCATGATCCACTTGGTGGTCTTGCTTTCAAGTGTGGTATTAATTAATACATAATAATGTGAAATTTATTAAATAATGGCATTAGTTATCTATCTAAGAATGTAGTGTCCAAACATTTTCATGGTAAAGACAAGATAAAGTTACTACCTCTCAATGATAGTGTATTTGAGCTCAAATTCAACTAGCATGTGAGAGATGTAATAAATGACTCTCACTCTACCATTAAAATCCTTATAGGCCAATATTACCTTGATGGAACAATAGGTGATCAAAGTGCATAAGTTGAAATATTATAATTTGATATGTGCCATCAAGACTAGAGGATTGTGAAGCATGTGATTCAATTACTTAAATGGAACCTAAACCCCTAATAGACCACATAAGGTGTGTGTTCGTATGAAGGATATGTGTGAGGGGTAAAAAATAGTATGCATAATATTCAAGTAAAAATTTTAAGAATTTAATCCTACCTAATAATTAATATAAATGCTTGATGTTGTTGGGTGAAGGTATATCTATGATCACCTTGATCTTCTCAAGAACCATTTTAATGCTTCACTAAGAGACCCAAAAATAAGAATCTTTCTAATGGATACAACAAAAATGCACTTTTTAGGGTTGAGGCTAATGTGTAACTCATAAATATTGTTAAATATAAGTATGATATATCAAATTTACTCATCCCATTTGTGGCTTTTACTAATAAGACCACCCACATATATCTCCATAATATTTTGGACAAGGCCATGAAAACATGGGTCATGGTGTGCTAATAGGTAGTGTTGACATTTTACATACCAAAAGACATGATGACATCATAAAAGGTACCTATGGGGTGGTAAATATTGATGTCAACTAATTTGAGGGTGGAATCCTAATATGATTTTACTTAGATAAATTTTCCATAAAAGATAACATCTAAAAACAACTGATGCAATTAATTATGAGGTCGATTAAAGGGACATGAAAATTTTCTTTTATGAAAACCAAGTTAATATTACAAATATATATATAAATAGACACTTTCCCATCCTTCTTGAGGATAATAAAATTGTTGAAAACCATCATGTATAGTTAATAACTTTTATAAATCAAACATGGACAAGCATATCAGCTTCTAAATTAACAATTGGGAAACCAAAAGGGTTATGAG